>CM038724.1:10987620-11587620 GCA_021613375.1 Megaleporinus macrocephalus | reverse complement strand
GTCCAGGACCAGGTTTGGGCACCCCAAGCCCTGCAGCATGGGGTTGAATGCAGTATTAATGTGTTCCAGCTGTACAGGATGTGGACATGAGGTTCATCCTGGTTGACTGCCTAATTGTGGGGCACTAAGCGACAGTGATGCTGCTTTGGAGTCCCATGGGAAGGCAAGCAAAGCTCCTGATTTGAAGTTGAGGTAAACTCAGTCTCAAAATGTTGGCTGTTTGTTCAAACTACTACCCTTAACATTTAGGTGGCAGAAGCCAGTGGTTGGGAACTGCTGTGAGTCCAGTTGACCTCAAGCCTTAGATGACCATTGCTGTTCTTTATTCTGGGTTCTGCCATATTCACTCATCTGCCTTCACACACATATAAACATGAATGACATCCCAATCTTAATGCATAGGGTCTAATATGATGTCGGCTCTTTGTAGTTATAACAACTTAGTTATAACAGTACTCTAAGAAGGCTTTCCACACGGTTTAGGAGTGTGTTTATGGGAATGTTTGAGCGTTCTTCCAGAAGCACATTTGTGAGGTCAGACACTGATGTTGGACGAGAAGGCCTGGCTCCTCTCACTCTCACTCACTTACAGCAGATCCTCAGTACAGAGGTAAATCTTAATTGGGATTGTGTTAAATACTGTTATAGGCTAACACTAAAATGTGGTATTAATCAACTTAGAAACTTTGTACAAGAAAGATTTTGACAGTTTTGCCCTCTGTGCACTCAATCAGGAGTGACTTATGCAAGGGGTCAGATCAAGAAACACAAAAAACAATGAAAAATCGGCCAGTTAAAAAGTGAATGGCACCTGTTTTTAATCAAAACCGATATGTAATGTTAACCGTTATATAGAGAAACTTACTGACCATAGCAAAGAAAAAATACCTAAAAAGAACACTCACTGTAAGAGGAAGAGGCACTTCAAGAAAGAGTACTCCTCATCATATATAGTCATGGTTTGATCATGCATGTGCACACTCAGAAGGAGAAATCATGAATGTAAGTAGCTGTCAACAACCACAAGAGGGAGCCACCTACTGAGGCCTAAAACAAAGAATAAGACTGAATGTGTGGCTCACTTAATGGCCCCACTGGTAAAGTGCCATTCACAGTAAAAGTAGCACTAATGTTATGTTATTATGTTACACAGAGTGACCAGTTATTATGTTACACAGAGAGACCAGTTACAGACCAGTTACACAAACCTGAGTATAGGGGGAGACCTGTTACAAACCACTTACACAAACCTGACTATAGAGAGAGAATAGTTACAGACCAGTTACACAAATCTGACTATAGAGAGAGACCAGTTACAGACCAGTTACAGCAACCTGACTATAGAGAGAGACCAGTTACAGACCAATTACAGCAACCTGACTATAGAGAGGGACCAGCTACAGACCAGTTACAGCAACCTGACTATAGAGAGAGACCAGTTACAGACCAATTACAGCAACCTGACTATAGAGAGGGACCAGCTACAGACCAGTTAGAGCAACCAGACTATAGAGAGAGGACAGTTACAGACCAGGCAAAGCAACCAGACTATAGAGAGAGGCCAGTTACAGACCAGTTACACCAACCTGACTATAGAGAGACCGGTTACAAACCAGATACTATGACCTCACTATAGAGAGAGGCCAGTTACAGACCAGTTACACCAACCTGACTGTAGAGAGAGACCATTTACAGACCAGTTTCACCTGACCATAGAGAGAGACCAGTTACAGACCAGTTACACCAATCTGACTATAGGAGGAGACCTGTTACAAACCACTTACACAAACCTGACTATAGAGAGAGACCAGTTACAGACCAGTTAAACAAACCTGACTATAGAGAGAGAATAGTTACAGACCAGTTACACAAATCTGACTATAGAGAGAGACCAGTTACAGACCAGTTACAGCAACCTGACTATAGAGAGAGACCAGTTACACAAACCTGACTATAGGGGGAGACCTGTTACAAACCACTTACACAAACCTGACTATAGAGAGAGACCAGTTACAGACCAGTTAAACAAACCTGACTATAGAGAGAGAATAGTTACAGACCAGTTACACAAATCTGACTATAGAGAGAGACCAGTTACAGACCAGTTACAGCAACCTGACTATAGAGAGAGACCAGTTACAGACCAGTTACACAAACCTGACCATAGAGAGAGACCAGTTACAGACCAATTACAGCAACCTGACTATAGAGAGGGACCAGCTACAGACCAGTTAGAGCAACCAGACTATAGAGAGAGGACAGTTACAGACCAGGCAAAGCAACCAGACTATAGAGAGAGGCCAGTTACAGACCAGTTACACCAACCTGACTATAGAGAGAGACCGGTTACAAACCAGATACTATGACCTCACTATAGAGAGAGGCCAGTTACAGACCACTTACACCAACCTGACTATAGAGAGAGGCCAGTTACAGTTGGGATCACGTGATTTCTGATAACTTGGCTGTTTTCTTTGTAACGGTTGTTCAGACTGCGGCGACTCAATCTGAAAATAATCTCTTGTGTATGTGGTAAAAAAAACATGTACTACATACCCATGATTTTGTTTCTGTGTTTTTTGGTTTATCACTACTTCTGTTATCTCCATATACAACAGATGAACTCCTAAAACAGTACAGATGTAATGTTTATGTCGAGAGCATCACCATTCTGATCTATCTAAGCCACAACATATTCTGGCTATGCTAATTCTTTCTGATTAAGATAACAGAAATTTAACAGTTAATTAAGGAATCAATGAATGAATGAAGGGGCTGTTGCAGCTTTAAACTTAAATGAGTCATGTGGTTCTTAACCTCCATTCATCAGAAGCTGCAGATTTGAACTAAACCCCTTTGCTGTGTCATTGAAAAAGCTGCTAGATGTTGCTGTATCTTAGGGTAAACATTTGGAATTGTGAAATTTTACCTTTCAGCTCAGATATTTTCCATCCATCCATTATCTTCCACTTTATCCCACTAGTCGAGGGCACAGCGGGGCTAAAGCCGATCCCAGCATCATCAGGCAAAGGCAGAGTACACCATGGATAGGTCGCCAGTCCATCACATGGCCAACACACGCTCACACACACACTCACACCTAC
The DNA here is from genome assembly GCA_021613375.1 of Megaleporinus macrocephalus. Taxonomy (NCBI): domain Eukaryota; kingdom Metazoa; phylum Chordata; class Actinopteri; order Characiformes; family Anostomidae; genus Megaleporinus; species Megaleporinus macrocephalus. The sequence goes on along the minus strand of CM038724.1, from coordinate 11,584,516 downwards.
GGGCAATAAAGAGGGAGCATGGGTTTGGACTGTGGGAGGAAACCGGAGTACCCAGAGGAAACCCCACTCAAGCACAAGCAGAACATACACACTTCACACAGAACAGCCTGGGCCGGAATAAAACAAGGAGGTGGAACACGGAGAGTTACATTGAACTGACAGGCTGGGAACCTTAAACACTGTTGTTCCTTCTTCAAATGCAAAATTGGAAGCCAATTTCAACCTCGTTTGAAGAACATCAACCATGCTTTTTGACCGGTAGGTTCCACGGAGAGGTATGAAAAGTGACAACCTGTCACAACTATGGTTCCTTCCAGCCCTTCTGATCTTCCTGACTTCAATTCCCAGAGTGCAACTCCCGATGACATCACACCCACATGTTCACAACACACCAATCACACATCACTTCCTCGTTCTGCCTCCCCAGAGTATTGAACACACACCTGATACTCATTAGACACACACTATTTAAACATCACACACTCTCTCTCTCCTTGTGAAGTTTTGCCAAACCCAGTTTGCAATCCTGAGTGTTCTTCCTTTGTCTTCCTGTTTTGATCTCTGGTTCTGACTTCCCTTGATTCTGACTCTCTCTCTTGTTTATCCCTACTGGTTCTGTTTGCTTGTGTTTTTTGACCTTCCTGGCTCTGACTACTCTTCTGTTCTCTTGACTCCTCTCTTGCCTATTCCTCATGTTTAGCTTGCCTGGCTTACAGATCTTTCGGTTTCAACCTTTGCCTGTATCCTGGACTACGATCTTGCATTGCCCCTGTGTTCTGTTTGTTCGCCTGTTGCTGTTTTATTTGATTGCTAATTTTGTTATTAAATCTAATCTGACTTTTAGCTCTGCGTGCGTTGTGCCAAGTTCTTTGTTTTTGACAGAAAACTTCACCGCTTTTACGATGGCAGAGCTAATGGATCTACTGCAAGCCGTGAGTAGTCAAGGCCAACTTTTTGGCCGACATAATCAATTGTTTGACTTTCTCACTTGTTCTGTTGGCAATCTTTCAAAACAACAAACCGATCAGCACACTCAACTATTGCAGATATCTGCTAATCTACGCAATATTTCTGCGCAGATAGCTCTCTTTAATGTCTCGTCTGCTCCAGAGCCTGAACCAATCACTGCTCCTTCCTCTGTGGTTGGTTCATTCCCTGTAAGCAAGCCAGATAAATTTGATGGAGCTCCAGATCAATGTCGAGGTTTCCTCCTTCAATGCTATATATATTTTTCAAACTCTCCACCTACTTCTGATAAGTCTCGTATCTCTTTTGTTATTTCTCGGCTCACTAGTAAAGCTCTGGACTGGGCTACTGCAGTCTGGCCCACATATGAACATGGGACGTATGAACATTTTATTCAAGAATTCAAGCCAGTGTTTGATCACCCTTATGAGGGCCGATCCTCTGGGGAATTACTGGTTCAACTACGTCAGAGATCGTTCTGTGACGGATTATGCTTTGGAATTCCGCACATTGGCTGCAGGCAGTGGATGGAATGAGCCTGCTAAAATCATTGTTTTTCGTAATGGTTACAATCAGGACATTCTCAAGGAGCTAGCCTGCCGTGAGGAAGGTCTTTCATTGGAAGGTCTTATTTCTCTCGCCATTCGGCTGGAACAGCTCAAGCATGGAGCAGTGTCAAATCAACACCGATCAACAGTATCCCGTCACATTCATTCCCAGCAAGCCTTCACACCAGATTTACATCGTTCCCCAGCTTCCAGATTCCACATCGACCACAATACAGAGGAGCCAATGCAAGTCAAGTCACCACATCTGTCTCCGGAGGAGAAGAATCGCCGGCTTCACAGAGGTCTTTGTTTGTACTGTGGAGGTTATGGACATGTTATACAAGACTGCCAACTTCGTCCTCCATGGCCTCTTGTGCCCGTGGCTCTTAAGCAAGTGGAATCCATACCACAAACCATCAGGGTGAGTAATTCCACTGCTCATATGGTCACGAAGTCTTTACTCATACCTGTCACCCTCCGTTATGAAGGACTATCTTATGTATTTCCCGCATTGATTGATTCTGGAGCCGAGGGAAATTTTATTCTAGCACGTGTGACAAAGCAGCTTAAAATACCCATCATCCCACTTACTAAAACCATGAAACAGTCTGCTGTGGACGGAGATCCCGTTGGCCAAGGGATCGTCTCACAGACTACTGTTCCTATCTCCATGGACGTTAGTGCTCTTCACTCAGAAGAGATTAGTTTCTTTGTGTTAGACTCTTCCGAGTTTGCTATAATTCTTGGTGTACCTTGGTTAAAGACTCATGATCCTGTTATTTTCTGGTCAAAATGGGAGATTGTTGCTTGGTCTAATAATTGTTTTAATAACTGTCTTATGCTTTCTCTGTTGTCTCTCTTCTACCTCCATTGAGAGTCCAGATAACCATGCTCCTGTTTGTATTCCTCCTGAGTACTCTAATTATTCAGAGGTTTTCAAAAGAAACAATGCTGACAAATTGCCCATTCATAGACCATATGATTGTTCGATAGAGTTAATTGAAAATCAAATACCTCCTAAGTCACGTGTCTACCCACCCAAGCGGAAGAAAAAGCTATGGAGGAGTACATACAGGAGGCTCTAGCCCAGGGTTTTATACGTCCATCCACTTCTCCTGCAGCCGCCGGTTTCTTCTTTGTCAAGAAGAAAGATGGTGGTCTCAGACCGTGTATAGATTATCGCGGCCTAAACTCTATTACTAAGTCTTATCCCTACCCATTGCCTTTAGTACCTGTTGCTCTGGAACAGCTCAGAGGAGCTACTGTGTTCACCAAATTAGATCTTCGCAGCGCTTACAATCTTGTTAGAATCTGTGAGGGTGATGAATGGAAGACTGCCTTTCTCACCACTAGGGGGCACTATGAGTACCTGGTGATGCCTTATGGTCTCAGAAATGCGCCTTCTGTATTTCAGGCATTCATTAATGACGTCCTCCGGGATGTTAGGTCAATTTGTGATCGCTTATATTGATGACATCTTGATCTATTCACCTGACTTAACTGCTCATATCCAACATGTGCGTAAGGTTCTGTCTCGTCTGCTAGACAATCACCTGTATGTTAAAGGTGAGAAATGTGAATTTCATATGGATTCAACTTCCTTCCTTGGGTACATAATTAGTCCTGGAGGAGTAGTTATGGACGACTGCAAGGTAGATGCTGTGGTTAATTGGCCTGTTCCAAATTCAGTACGTAGTCTCCAAAAATTCCTAGGTTTTGCGAACTTTTATAGGCGTTTTATAAGAAACTATAGTTCAGTTGCCGCCCCTCTAACTTCTCTTCTTAAGGGGAATGCCAAGAAATTAGTATGGAATCCCCAGGCGAAAAGAGTTTTTGAGGAACTCAAGAGGTGATTCACCACTGCACCCATACTACAACACCCAGATCCCACACGACCATTTGTTGTATAGGTGGATGCCTCCAACGTGGGAGTGGGTGCTGTACTTTCACAACGCAGTGGTGAACCACCAAAACTGAGACCTATTGCTTACTTTTCTCATAAATTATCCCCTGCAGAAAGCAATTATGGAATAGGGGATAAAGAGCTTCTTGCTGTTAAGCTGGCTTTTGAGGAGTGGCGCCACTGGCTAGAGGGTGCACAACACCCCTTTATTGTATACACTGATCATAAAAATCTAGAGTATCTCCGTTCTGCCAAAAGACAATTCTCGTCAAGCCCGCTGGTCGTTGTTCTTTTCTCGTTTTAATTTTCAAATTACTTATCGTCCTGGAACTCGCCATACCAAGGCTGATGCTTTGTCTCGAGTGTTTGAGGTTGAATCCAATGATAAAGAAAAGCCAAAACATATCCTGGACCCTAAGATGTTTCTAGCTCCCATTAGATGGGATATAGACGTTGACATTGAGCAGGTAAATTTGGTGGAACCCATTCCGGAGGCGTGTCCTCCGGATAGATTGTTTGTGCCTTTGCAATTTCGTGATCAGCTTATTACCTGGGCTCATACTTCTCTCACCTCAGGACATCCCGGAGAGACTAGAACTCTCCAGCTTCTCTCTGGGAGGTACTGGTGAGAGTATGAGTTCTGATGTACATCGTTTTATATCCTCTTGCACTGTTTGTTCAATTTGTAAAACTCCTCGCACGTTACCTGCAGGCAAACTAATGCCTTTACCCATTCCGTCTCGTCCTTGGTCTCACATCGCTGTTGATTTCGTCACTGATATTCCTAATTCCCAGGGCAATACTGTCATTCTCACTATTGTCGATCGATTTTCTCGTGGGGTTCGATTCTTACCTTTCCCACAATTGCCCACCGCATTCCAGACCGTGGAATGTTTGTTTAATTTTGTGTTTCGTTTCTTTGGCATTCCAGAGGATATTGTGTCTGACAGAGGTTCCCAATTTACATCAAGTTTGGAATGCTTTTATGGAGAGGTTGGGAATCTCTGTCAGTCTCACTTCAGGTTATCATCCTCAAAGTAACGGGCAATGTGAACGTGTTAATCAAGAACTTGGTAAGTTTTTGAGGGTCTACTGCCACGATAATCAACATGATTGGTCGGTATATTTACCTTGGGCTGAGATGGCTCAAAACTCCCTCATTAGCTCCTCTACCACTATCACCCCTTTCCAATGTATGTTAGGCTATCAACCGCCTCTTATGCCATGGTCTGGTCAATCTTCGGAGGTGCCCTCTGTGGACCATTGGATGAGACGAAGTGAGGAGGTGTGGGAACAGACCCATCAGTGTATTGAGTCTGTTCTAAGACGGCATAAACGTTACGCTGATAGACGCAGAGGTGACACCCCCTCATATAGTCCGGGAGATCGAGTATGGGTATCCGCCAGGGACTTCAGGCATTCTGAGGGAAGTAGAAGCAAAATTAATGACGTTACATATAAAATTGACCTGCCTGCTCATTATCGTGTTTGTCCTTCCTTCCATGTGTCTTTATTAAAGCCTGTAGTTCCTGGTCCCCTAGATGAGGCTCTTCCTGATGCTACCCCTCCTCCACCAATCGACGTAGACGGAGCTCCTGTGTATGCTATTCGTCGGCTCTTGGACTCTAGAAGGAGGGGTGGGATCCTCCAATATCTGGTGGACTGGGAGGGTTATGGGCCTGAGGAGCAAAGTTGGGTCAAGGCAACTGACGTGTGGGACCCCATCCTCATTGAGGACTTTCATCGCTGCCACCCATCACGCCCTGCTCCCAGGCCAAGCGGTCGTCCTAGCCAGGCATCTTTGGGCCTGTCCGCTGGTAGCAGACACGGCCGTTCCGGGTGTTTGTCCAGCCCATCTGCGGGTCGCCCGAGTGCTGGTATTAGACGCCCGTCTCTGAGCCCGTCCGGCAGTCGCCAGAGTTCCGGAAGGAGGATCCCCGTCACTGGCCGTGGCAGGTCCAGGAGTTCCAGTTCTCGATCGTTCGGTGGCAGGGGGGTTGGTCGTCCTCGTTGCCGTTCCTCGTCCCTCCCTGACTCTTTGAGGGGGGTACTGTCACAACTATGGTTCCTTCCAGCCCTTCTGATCTTCCTGACTTCAATTCCCAAAGTGCAACTCCCGATGACATCACACCCACATGTTCACAACACACCAATCACACATCACTTCCTCGTTCTGCCTCCCCAGAGTATTGAACACACACCTGATACTCATTAGACACACTATTTAAACATCACACACACTCTCTCTCCTTGCGAAGTTTTGCCAAACCCAGTTTGCAATCCTGAGCGTTCTTCCTTTGTCTTCCTGTTTCGATCTCTGGTTCTGACTTCCCTTGATTCTGACTCTCTCTTGTTTATCCCTAATGGTTCTGTTTGCTTGTGTTTTTTGACCTTCCTGGCTCTGACTACTCTTCTGTTCTCTTGACTCCTCTCTTGCCTATTCCTCATGTTTAGCTTGCCTGGCTTACAGATCTTTCGGTTTCAACCTTTGCCTCTATCCTGGACTACGATCTTGCATTGCCCCTGTGTTCTGTTTGTTCGCCTGTTGCTGTTTTATTTGATTGCTAATTTTGTTATTAAATCTAATCTGACTTTTAGCTCTGCGTGCGTCGTGCCAAGTTCTTTGTTTTTGACACAACCCAGCTTGTTTTAGAGATTTCTTTTATTCTCCTGTCTGTGGACATTTTTCTTTTGCATAATCAACAAGGTGTCTTGCTGTAAACTAGCCAATCCGAACAGATGTCATCAAATTATTCAGCAAAAGCCCACCAAAGGTCAGGGCCAAAGGGAAAACAGATTGTTTAATTTCCAAATCATAGGTTGAATATGGGTGTGTAAAACCACTTCTGGCATTTTTTACCTCCACCAAAGTCCCAAACCTTCTATGTAGACATCAGAGTAAAATGCAGGATAAATGAGTTCTATAGCATCTATTCTATAGTTGAGTTCCATTCTCCAACTAGAGCAGTGTTTTTAAACCCTGGTCCTGGAGGCCCACTGGCCTGCACTTTTTAGTATTTCCTGCTTCCAACGCACCTGATCCAAATAATCAGCTCATTAATGAGTTGAAGTGGCAAACACTAAAATGTACAGGGCAGTGGGCCTTCAGGACCAGGTAGTCTTGATTAGGCCTTTTATGTAAGACAAGCTGAAATTGACTAATTTAAAGGGAAACTGCTGCAGACTTTCATCTCTTTACAGTAAACATTTTATTCTTCATTTTGTCCTATAAAAGAAAGAACAATGCAATAGCTAGACTGAACTATCAGAAATGGTTTACAGTGACTGCTGATCCAAATACATTGCCCAGTGCTTAATCCTGGAGATGTACCTCATCCAAGTAACAAAGCTTTCAGGCAAGTCTGAATATGAGTCAGGTCTGAACTCTCTGGGGTGCAGATGTCCAGGACCAGGTTTGGGCACCCCAAGCCCTGCAGCATGGGGTTGAATGCAGTATTAATGTGTTCCAGCTGTACAGGATGTGGACATGAGGTTCATCCTGGTTGACTGCCTAATTGTGGGGCACTAAGCGACAGTGATGCTGCTTTGGAGTCCCATGGGAAGGCAAGCAAAGCTCCTGATTTGAAGTTGAGGTAAACTCAGTCTCAAAATGTTGGCTGTTTGTTCAAACTACTACCCTTAACATTTAGGTGGCAGAAGCCAGTGGTTGGGAACTGCTGTGAGTCCAGTTGACCTCAAGCCTTAGATGACCATTGCTGTTCTTTATTCTGGGTTCTGCCATATTCACTCATCTGCCTTCACACACATATAAACATGAATGACATCCCAATCTTAATGCATAGGGTCTAATATGATGTCGGCTCTTTGTAGTTATAACAACTTAGTTATAACAGTACTCTAAGAAGGCTTTCCACACGGTTTAGGAGTGTGTTTATGGGAATGTTTGAGCGTTCTTCCAGAAGCACATTTGTGAGGTCAGACACTGATGTTGGACGAGAAGGCCTGGCTCCTCTCACTCTCACTCACTTACAGCAGATCCTCAGTACAGAGGTAAATCTTAATTGGGATTGTGTTAAATACTGTTATAGGCTAACACTAAAATGTGGTATTAATTAACTTAGAAACTTTGTACAAGAAAGATTTTGACAGTTTTGCCCTCTGTGCACTCAATCAGGAGTGACATGCAAGGGGTCAGATCAAGAAACACAAAAAACAATGAAAAATAGGCCAGTTAAAAAGTGAATGGCACCTGTTTTTAATCAAAACCGATATGTAATGTTAACCGTTATATAGAGAAACTTACTGACCATAGCAAAGAAAAAATACCTAAAAAGAACACTCACTGTAAGAGGAAGAGGCACTTCAAGAAAGAGTACTCCTCATCATATATAGTCATGGTTTGATCATGCATGTGCACACTCAGAAGGAGAAATCATGAATGTAAGTAGCTGTCAACAACCACAAGAGGGAGCCACCTACTGAGGCCTAAAACAAAGAATAAGACTGAATGTGTGGCTCACTTAATGGCCCCACTGGTAAAGTGCCATTCACAGTAAAAGTAGCACTAATGTTATTTAGGCAATGTTATCATGTTACACAGAGTGACCAGTTATTATGTTACACAGAGAGACCAGTTACAGACCAGTTACACAAACCTGAGTATAGGGGGAGACCTGTTACAAACCACTTACACAAACCTGACTATAGAGAGAGAATAGTTACAGACCAGTTACACAAATCTGACTATAGAGACCAGTTACAGACCAGTTACAGCAACCTGACTATAGAGAGAGACCAGTTACAGACCAATTACAGCAACCTGACTATAGAGAGGGACCAGCTACAGACCAGTTAGAGCAACCAGGCTATAGAGAGAGGACAGTTACAGACCAGGCAAAGCAACCAGACTATAGAGAGAGGACAGTTACAGACCGGTTACACCAACCTGACTATAGAGATAGACCGGTTACAAACCAGATACTATGACCTCACTATAGAGAGAGGCCAGTTACAGACCACTTACACCAACCTGACTGTAGAGAGAGACCATTTACAGACCAGTTTCACCTGACCATAGAGAGAGACCAGTTACAGACCAGTTACACCAATCTGACTATAGGAGGAGACCTGTTACAAACCACTTACACAAACCTGACTATAGAGAGAGACCAGTTACAGACCAGTTAAACAAACCTGACTATAGAGAGAGAATAGTTACAGACCAGTTACACAAATCTGACTATAGAGAGAGACCAGTTACAGACCAGTTACAGCAACCTGACTATAGAGAGAGACCAGTTACACAAACCTGACTATAGGGGGAGACCTGTTACAAACCACTTACACAAACCTGACTATAGAGAGAGACCAGTTACAGACCAGTTAAACAACCCTGACTATAGAGAGAGAATAGTTACAGACCAGTTACACAAATCTGACTATAGAGAGAGACCAGTTACAGACCAGTTACAGCAACCTGACTATAGAGAGAGACCAGTTACAGACCAGTTACACAAACCTGACTATAGAGAGAGACCAGTTACAGACCAATTACAGCAACCTGACTATAGAGAGAGACCAGTTACAGACCAGTTACACCAACCTGACTATAGAGAGAGACCAGTTACAAACCAGATACTATGAGCTCACTATAGAGAGAGACCAGTTACAGACCAGGTAAAGCAACCAGACTATAGAGAGAGGCCAGTTACAGACCAGTTACACCAACCTGACTATAGAGAGAGACCGGTTACAAACCAGATACTATGACCTCACTATAGAGAGAAGCCAGTTACAGACCACTTACACCAACCTGACTGTAGAGAGAGACCAGTTACAGACCAGTTTCACCTGACCATAGAGAGAGACCAGTTACAGACCAGTTACACCAATCTGACTATAAAGAGAGATCATTTACAGACCACTTACGCCAACCTGACCATAGAGAGAGACCACTTACAGACCAGTTTCACCAACCTGACTATAGAGAGAGACCAGTTATAGACAAGTTACGCCAACCTGACCATAGAGAGAGACCACTTACAGACCAGTTTCACCAACCTGACTATAGAGAGAGACCAGTTATAGACAAGTTACACCAACCTGACTATAGAGAGACCAGTTACACCTGACTATAGAGAAAGAGAGCAGTTACAGACCAGTTACAGTTGACTATAGAGAGAGAGTCCAGTTATAGACAAGTTACACCAACCTGACTATATAGAGAGGCCAGTTATAGACCAGTTACACCAACCTGACCATAAAGAGAGACCAGTTACAGACCAGTTTCACCAACCTGACTATAGAGAGATACCAGTTACAGACCAATTACGCCAACCTGACTATAGAGAGATACCAGTTACAGACCAGTTTCACCAACCTGACTATAGAGAGAGACCAGTTATAGACAAGTTACACTAACCTGACTATAGAGAGAGGCCAGTTACAGACCAGTTACACCAAGCTGACCATAGAGAGAGACCAGTTACAGACCAGTTTCACCAACCTGACTATAGAGAGAGGCCAGTTACAGACCAGTTACACCAACCTGACCATAGAGAGAGACCAGTTACAGACCAGTTACACGGACCTGACTATAGAGAGAGACCAGTTACAGACCAGTTACACCAACCTGACCATAGAGAGAGACCAGTTACAGACCAGTTACACCAACCTGACCATAGAGAGAGACCAGTTACAGACCAGTTCCACCAACCTGACTATAGAGAGAGACCAGTTACAGACCAGTTCCACCAACCTGACTATAGAGAGAGGCCAGTTATATGAATTTAAGACTTTTTTGGTAAGCAAGTCATCCCCAGGGTTTAAGACATGTATACTGTACATATATCAGCATCCTTCATAAAGATGTAACATATCAAGCAGACAGTTAAGTCTTTCATACTAAAACCATTACCCTCAAAATGAAGGGGCTTCCCTGATAGAAAACCAGCATAGACCACCATGGCTGGTCACCAGCAAAGATAGCATATTGTGTTGGATGCTGCTATGCTGGTCAACCAGCATGACCACAATGGGTGGCCAGCTAAATCAGCACTAGAGCAGCATAAGCCAGTTTAGAACAGCTCAGAATTGACTGCATGCTGGTTTGGGCTGGTTTGTTTCAGTAGGATAGATATGATGGTGGACTGAAGACGTTCTTTCTAATAGGACTTCAGTCAGTTTTCTAGAAATGTACACATTAAGGGTTCACATTAATCTGAGGAGACTGATCTGAGGATCACAGTCACACTGATGACACTGAGGATTTACTCTCACCAAATGACTAGAGTCCCATACATACACTGTGTCTTTATCTTTGATTTATATACACATTGTCAAAAGCTGCAGATTAAAAAGTTCTCTGTTCATTCAAGTTCTCTGTATTTTCATTACTATTTACCATTACTGTATCTATTACTATTATTATTACCACTATTTACTATTATGTATCAGTCGGTGAGCAATAACAACAGAAAATATACCAGTCAGTAGTTTGGTTTTTTAATCTTCTGAAGAATGTTGAATCAGCTTTATTAACAGGCTAAATGTGGGTGTACCATCATAGTCAACCACAAGAGAGCACCAATGACCAGCTTACAAGCAGCTCAAACACACATTCCAGCTATACACACTAGGGCTGCAGTAAAGACCTATTGTTGAGTCTAAGACCATGACTAGCGGAGATTGAGTCAGGACCCAGTCTAAACCCAGCTAACAAAAACAGGTCCCAAGGACGTCCCCTCGAAGCGAGCGGCCCGGGGTGCAGAGACAGGAGTGGCCTGGGGTGCAGGGTCAGGAGTGGCCTGGGGTGCAGGGACAGCAGGAGCAGCAGGACCTGCAGCGACATCCACGAGTGCAGGCAGGCCTGCAGCGACGTTCATGAGGGCAGATGGGCCATATACATATATGAATGTTCATTCTATAAATATCACAGTTCAATCCATATCTTTTAATGTTTATTCCATATATTTATTACAGTTCATTCCATATATATATATATATATATATATATCTTAGTTGTTTCAATATTCAATATTCACAGTTCATTTAATATGTTTTGGTGTTTTGGCCTTACACATTATACACTCTCGCCAAAGGGGGCCAGCTACAGCGTGATCAGCCCTGAGCTTGCATCCCATGCCCAGTTGTTGTTATTGTTGTTTTTTTATTCTTTATCCAGAGCCATTGGCTGCTTCTCTCTGCTGCCTCAGAAACTGCTTTGATGGCTGTGCACTGGTTCTGGTCCCTGATTCCCAGGTCCTTCAACAGCTTGGTGGTAGAAGTTCCCACAAACCCTATGCACCCAACCTCTACCAGCTGTGGTTTTGGGCTTTAGCAGCTAATTCGGCATAGCGCAGGTGTTTCATGTGCCTCTTCCATCAAATCCTCTAGGGTATGGTGAGCTTGATGATATACACTATCTTGACAGATGGGGACCAGAGTACCATGTCAGGTCTAGAGGTGGTAATTGCGATCTCTGAAGGAAATACAAGCCGCTGGCCGATGTCTACCAGTAACTTCCAGTCACAGGCTAATTAGAGCTGACCTCTCATCGCTGTTGTTGTCCTAGCCCTGCCCACTTTAGCCCCCTCGCAGACAGAAATAGTCCATGGGGAGTTAGAAGTTGGTGGTAGTAGAAAACTTGGTCATGACGCGAAGTATAACGTCCTTGGGTAAGGCTGGTTTTACACCCTGTGAGGATGTGCCTAAGGAAGGCTGTTTACCAAGAGATTAGTTGGTGTTGAAAGGACATCATAGGTAGCTCTAATTATAAAGCTTAGATGTCTTATTTCAGTTGGCCATTAATCCTTTCAGCTGAACTTCCTCCTCTCCACGTTGTTCCACCGTGTCTATTGTCCCTGATTGCCAGGGGAAACCACCTTGGCCCACCTTGCAGCTTTCTCCTGACGACGTACCTCCTCCACTTTCATTTTCCTTCGTTCTGGTGCACTTGCCACTTGTCCAAGGGCGCCTCTTCCACCACTGTTGCTCTTCTCCATTTGTTCCCGATGCCAAAGTTGGTGCATTGTTTCTCACTACCTAAACACTTGAACCCCTCTGTGAGACTGCTGAGAGGTAGCTTGAGGACACCATTTCCTTGGAGGTCTATGTTAGTAAGGGATTGTGGAGCCCCAAGCCACTTCTTGATGTATGCAGTGATTTCTCTCCCCAGCCGTTCCACTGCTGAGATGGATACCTCATACACTGCTAGGGAGTACAAAACCAGAGGCAGTAATCCAAACTGTATACACCAGATCTTTAGGTTTCCCAGCAATTGGGTATTGTCAATGGCCTGTAGGCCACTTACAATATCCTTTTGCAGTTGTTTCACCTGTTCTTTATCCTTCAGGCTTGCAATATACCACCTTCCAAGGCTTTTGACAGGCTGCTCAGCTATCATGGGGATTGGGTCATCCCCAGTGATGAATCGCAAGTTAGTGAGCACTGAGATTCTGCGTGACTTTGATGGTTTAATTTTCAATAGTTATTCTCCTCAAACTTTTTGAGCAGTCTCCTAGTGCATGGGACAGTGGTAGTTTGAGTTATAATATTGTCTATATAAGCTCTGAGAGGAGGAAGGTGCAGACCAAGACCAGCTCGTTGTCTTGACCTCCATTGCCAAAATAAAAGCCAGGGGTGAGCTGGTACAATCAGCCATGATGCATACTTCCAGATGCTGCCAAGATGTGGTAAACTTGGGTGTTGAGAAACAAAACTGCAGATTCTGAAAGTAGGACTTGATCAAGATTATGATGTCATTCGGAATGTGGAAGAAGGTGAAGGAGACTGTGGGGCACTGAACCAAAGGTGTTAGCAAGATCCAAAAAGATTACATGAAGATTCATTTTCTCCAGGTTCGACAGCTGGATCTGGTGCCAGATCATGCTAGAGTGCTCTAAGCATCCAAAAAAACGTGATATTTCTGCCTTTTGTACAGAAGTATCGATGTACTTGTTTCTTTTCAGATACTCAGTCATCCTCTAAGCAATGATGCTACAGAAGATTTTGCCTTCCACACTTAGTAAGGAGATTGGATGGAATTGGTGGAGAGTCCTTCTCCTTTGGGATCAAGACCCCACCTGCCCTACACCATACTTTGGGTATGATCTTCTCTCATGCTGCTCTCATGAACTTCCAGAGAACCCTCAGTACATCTGGCGCGTTCTTGTACACTTTGTATGGGACTCCATTTGCTCCCAGGGCTTTGTCCTTGCCTGATGGACTATCTTTTCCGCCTTCTTGCAGCTTGGGGTGTCAAATTGATTTTCCTGAGGGTCAATTGGTGGCATATCTGTTGGGATGGACAGATGTTTGTACCACCTTTGGTCAGACTGTGTTACTCTCAAATACTCTTCCAAGCTTTTTGTTGCTTTCAGAGTTCCACTTTTCTACTTAGTAAAGAGAGTATTTAGGAACTTGGATCTTTGTAGAACCGTGTTCTTGTTTGTTCCTTCTTCCTTCTGCGTATGTGCAAATTTTCCACCCTATGAAGTGATGCCAGGCAGGTTTTAATGTCAGTTTGAAGAAAATTTATGCCCTCCTTTTCCACTTCAGGGGCTTTTTTCCACCGCTTCCTGAGCTGTCTTCTTTCCCAGAGCTTGATCTCCTGTTGCTTCCTAGAAACTGAGAGAATTGGTTTTTTTTGCAGTCTTCACCTCTTGAACCCCAAAACGTTCTGTCCTCTACTGGTAGATGATGTCTCCCATTCTCTCCATCTTCTTTTCCACTCACCCTCAAAGTGGTCCAGAGCCAAGGACAGATCAGTAATCACCATTTGCCACACGGAGGAGAAACTCTTGTCTCTTCATCATAGATACTCCAGGTTATGGAGATACCAGGGGAATAGACAGGGACATAGTGATTGCTTGACACTTACATCAGTTATTTCTAAACGATACTGGAGTGAAGGAACTTGATGCTGTGTGTCTTGTACTGAAAGCATCTCAGAACAGAATCTCAGAGAGTCAATGCTACATTTTGAAGGGGTCCTGTCTTTATTTGGTAACGACATACAGGACATTATAGTGCTGTTCATCACACACTCTGATGGAAGTCCACCTACAGATGCTCTGAAAGACCATCATGAAAGAAAAGATCCCCTGCTGTTACGATGATGATGAGGGTGAACCTGTTCATTTCCTTTTCAACAACCGTCAGTCTGAGAAACAGACCCAGAAATATGAGCAGGTTCTCAAATTATCTTGGCAAATGGGAGAAAGTAGTATGGAGGAGTTTTTGAGTTCCTAGAATCAAGACAGAGAAAAAACTTAACTATGACTGTCAGTGTTCTAGAGGAGCGCATGCAGCTTGAGGCCGGTGTTGTGAGTCTGAAGAAACGCATCAAATACAGAGAAATGAAACAGAAAGAACTAACTGAAGTTCAGAACACTCTAAAACAGAATAAAGAAAACATTGAGACGGATGAAATTTTTAGTTTCACTGTCAGGACAGTTTACTAAGAGAAACAGATGCTTCAAGGTGGGACCAAATGGTGACCTCCTGTGATGAATGTCAGGAGAATTGCCATGAGTTGAATTGCTGGGTTGCCATAAATGCTGAGTGGTGTGAAGTTATGAAGGGTAAGCACTGCATTGTGTGTGGCTGCTCTGACAGCAAACATGTCAGAGAAAACAAGAAATATGTAACAAAGGAGAGAAAGGAAGAAGTCACATTTGAAGAACTGAAACGTAAATACAGTCATACAAATAAAGAAAAAGTATCTTTTGATAAAAGGGCTTTTAAAACTGTGGAAACAGAGCATGAAGAAAGGCTAAAAGTGAAAGCAGAGATGATGAAGCTAGAAAGCAGTCTGAAAAAGCTCCTGGACAAGAATGAAGACCAGAAGAACATCTCAGGGAAAGACGCCTGTATGACAATCATAAAACTGTCTGAGATTGTATTAAAACCAGACTGCCTTCACCACTCAGTGCCTTGACTTCCTGATTCCTCGAGTTGAAGAAGCTGGAGCTGCAGAGTGGACTCAGAGACTGCAGGACATGCAGAAAGCTGCAGCTGCTCAGGAATCCACTACCTCTGCAGTGGGGTAGTTAAATAAAAATAAAAATTAACATAACAGGGTCTGGTAATGGCACTAGAAGTTCATATTCAGAATACACATAATGAAGCATCTCTATAATCTCTACAGTCTATATAATCATTATGAAAAGACAGTGTTCACAACACAGTGACTCCTAGTAGAACATTTTCAGAATATCCATTAACTAATAAATCATATGCAGCATGGCGCTAGCACACTTGTTATTCAGGCTCCTTGTAAATTGCCCAAGTTCTTGTTACGGATGAGTAGATTGATAAACTAATATTAACTGTTTTGTGAAGCATTACAAAGTATTGTTAATTACTTTCAGTGATACTTTTACATCAAGTGTGTTTGTGAGTGAAGGAATATTTAGCTTTATTCAGAGGTGGTACGTAACAAAGTACAAGTACATACAACTTGACAGTAGTTAGCCTTACTCAGTGAGTTGGAAGTGTTCTGGACTGCTTACTGTGAGCTAATACATTAACACACGTACATAAACACAGGAACATTCAAATTACATATATTACAGCAGATTGTACATCTGTAATTTAGGGTTAAACCAGAGAACTCTAGCAATACAGTCCTGTAATTATGATGAGTGGCTTTATTTCCCAATCCACCTTCATGATGTAACAATTACATTCAGATGCTCATAGGCCATTGCAGGACTTTAAGGTGGCACAGAAATTTGAATAAGAAGTCAACATCAGCCTCGAAAAATTCCGCTATACTGTGTGATTCTGGAAACTAGACCCCGGCGGACACAACAAGCAGCTCTACAGAGTTCATCACACTGCTTCAAGCCTTCAGTCGATTATTAGCACCACTTTTTGAATTTGAAGCTTTAGTTTGTTATAAGATTAATGGGTGAGGTTAAAACGTATTTGTCCACCCAAAGATGAAAACAAATGTAGAAATGTTGTTGTGGGCTCTCTGTGAATGTAATACAGTGCTGTTTTACTACAAACTCTGATATGAGCTTTGAGAAAATGTTAAAGAAAACATCTCACTAATGTTACTTCATTGCACTTCAGTGGGAGTGTGCTGGCAGTGTGCTTTTACCAACAATGATTATAGGTTTCTGATACAACTGAGTTGTATTTCTTTTTCTTTGCACATCAGTTGTTTGATTTTACCTTCCCATCATCTTCATTTGGGTCTGCCCACTGTGGTCTGTTCACTGTGCCAGTAAGCTCTGTTTCAGTTAGTACATCTTTAGCTTTGTAGATTTAATTTTTTACATCTCAGCTGTCTGATTATAATCATTTTTAAGAAATACCTTTACTTTTTTATTTCACATGCATTGAGGGTGAACTTTTATACTTCTTCTTGAACTTTAGCATTTCTGGCTTTATTATATTTAACCAGTGTATTCATTTACATTTTAATCATTTTATTAATAATTCATGTTTAGTGTGTCATTTTAAAACCTATTTTCATTATTATTAGCTTTTTGGGGTAGTTTGTTTGTTGTTTTTATTATTTTTGTTTAAAGTTTTTTTGAAAGAATTCTTTTACTTCTACTTGATTTCACTCTGTATGGATTAAAGGAAGTGTACTCACCTCTGATGCTGATGTCTATCCTACGGGAATATTTTTATTACAATTATTACAACGCATGTTTGACTGTTTCACTCTCTGCTATGTATTCTTTATGTTACAATTATATGGTTGTATGCTCTGTGCATCATATGTTTTGCTCTCCTGCTGACCTTGACTAGATTTATTACAGGAGAACCAGTCTGGTCCAGTTCAGGGTGAAAATGCTCTCTGTAATCTGTTTATTTTCCTGCTGAGAGTTGAGAGAGAGAGAAAGTGGTTTAATATCTCTGTAAAATATCACCTGGAATAAACATTCTCTACAAAATACACGACTCAGTCTAGTTTATTCACAATAACTTCAAAGTTTTGTTCAACTTTTATAGAATTGAACAGAATCTATAATGTTCAGCAGGTGGAAGTACAAGGTAGCTGTTTCTAATAAAGTGGTCAGTTAGAGAAAGTACAAGGTGGGTGTTTCTAATAAAGTGGCCTATTATTGTAAGTACAAGTTAGGTGTTTCTAATAAAGTGGCCAATGAGTGGACATACACGGCAGGTGTTTTTAATAAAGTGGCCAGTTATTGGAAGTACAAGGTAGGTGTTTCTAATAACGTGGCCAGTTAGTGGAAGTACAAGATGGGTGTTTCTAATAAAGTGGCCAATGAGTGGACATACATGGCAGGTGTTTCAAATAAAGTGGCCAGTTATCGGAAGTACAAGGTGGGTGTTAGAAAATTATTATGTAAATGGGAATAATATAATGAAATAATTTTATATTATTTTTTTATATTATTTTATATTATTATAATATTGCATATCATTTACAGTACACAGTATATGTAGGGTGTGTATTATGATTGGTTTCATTCTGGAAATGTTAACATCTAAAACAACCTGATGTAAACAGTCTGTACTTGGTCAGGCTAAGCTAAAATCACAGTCGCATGGACCCATTATTATATAAAATAAATAAATAAATAAATAAATAATCTTACTGGCATTTCACACATTCATCTCACACACAAGGAATGGACACACAGACACTTGAGACATGAAGAAACTATTCACATTTAAGACATTTTTTACATTTTTTTAGAATATACTCAGTGGCAATTACAGCACAGCAGATAACAAAACAGTAAATACATTTAGGTTCAGTTTCCAGCTGCTCTTCATGTGAAGTTTTTTTGGGCTGTTCTGGATTCTTGGTCTAATCTTATAACATAATGTACAGAAACTACAATCACTGGCCATTCCACTTCACACAGTTCCGTAGTTTATCTAGTACAGAGGTCAGTAAAGACAGAGCGCGGTCCGGGTCCAGACCCAGACGTTGTCCAATGCGGACTCGAACTGATCAACTATTGTGAACAATTTATTTTCTTAACTTTTCTTGTCTTTATGGTATACGGGCTTTGCAGTGCAGTAAACTCACAAACCAATCATGTGTGTTGTAAGATCACCAAAAGCGCTCCTCAGCCAATCAGATCTGTGCAGATTGGGGCCTGCGACGAGCACACAGGTGAGAAGCGACAGTCGGAGAACAAAGTGAGTCGGAGAATAAAGTGAGTCGGAGAATAAAGTGAGTCGTAGAACAAAGTGAGTCGGAGAATAAAGTGAGTCTGAGAATAAAGTGAGTCGGAGAATAAAGTGAGTCGGAGAAAGAATAACATGCTCTTAAAAAAGAAATGTGGACTGCGAGAAGACACACATAACAAGAAGACACACATTTTATTTACTGTTTTTATAAACAAACACTTTAAAATGCACTTTTTTCAAAAGCATTTTGTTTTTTTAATGTAGCTCTTGATTTTACTTGAAATGAGTAAAAAGTATTTATTAGAAGTTAAAAAGAATTCGTTCAGTTAAGTATTTAAACAGTAAATATACTGAAATGTACTGAATGGTGTGTGTGATGTGTTGGTGTTTCAGTAGCTGATGGTATAAGATGCTGATACTAGACTAATTCAGTAAACAGGATACACCACTGAATCATAACACAAGTTAGAAATGATGACGGTCTGGAACTGGACCATACTGAATTCCTATTAAAGACCCCTGATCTGGTAGGTGTTAGTAGGTCATCACTCATGCAGCATTTCCTTTAAAAGGAACCCATATAGGGAAGACAATCAGCATGTATGGTTATACTTGATCTGCAAGGATGGATTCATACCATACAAATCACTTGAGGGTGCCTTCCACGTGGATGAGTGGTCCCAGAAAATGACACAAAAACATTACCCAGACCATATGTGTCAAACTCATGGCCCGCGGGCCAAATGTGGCCTGCCATGTCCTTTTATGTGGCCCGCGAGAGCTTAAAGGTCTTAGTGTTTTAAAAAACATAGGTCAGAAGCGTGCTTTGACCAAAAACTACATTTCCCACAATGCATGTCGATTGTGTTACGGCTTACTGCCACTAGACAGTGTAGTCATTGATGTGATAACGCGGCCGATCCCATAATGTCCAGAAAAAGAAAAGCTGATGCAGATGGATGGCTGTTTCAACAAAGATGGGAAGGTGAATACATGTTTGTGCTTCAAGGTGAAAGACCGGTATGACTTTTGTGTTTCGAAGCAACATGTTGGTTATTAAAGAGACAATCTACGCCAACATTTTCATACCAAGCACAGAGTTCAGTACGGCAAAGCTAGCCTTCAAGAAAAGCAACAAATTGCTCAAGAATTAAAAGACAAACTGAAGTCGCAGCAGAATCTGTTCACGAAAGCCAAAAACAATGCGGCAGTGAAAGCTAGCTTTATTGTGGCTGAAGAAATCACCCGTGCTTCAAAGTGTTTTTCAGAGGGAGCGTTTTTGAAGCAGCGCTGCTGAAGGTCTGTGAGCAGGTGTGTCCCGACCAGATTCAGACTTTTAACAATGTCAGTTTGTCAAGAAACACCATCACTGACCGAGTTAAGGAACTAGCTGGCTGAGGAGTCACGCAGCTACACAGCTTCTTCATTTGCTGTTGATGAAACACAGATATGTGTAGTTGCTGTTGATGAAAGCACAGATATGTGTAGTTGCTGTTGATGAAAGCACAGATCTGTGTAGTTGCTGTTGATGAAAGCACAGATCTGTGTAGTTGCTGTTGATGAAAGCACAGATATGTGTAGTTGCTGTTGATTAAAGCACAGATATGTGTAGTTGCTGTTGATGAAAGCACAGATATGTGTAGTTGCTGTTGCAATGTATTTAGTGTCTGCAGGTTTTATGTGTTTATTGTAATCAAAGCATCTTAGTTTGATGTTTGATGTTTTTTATCTGTCACATGTTCTTAGCAGCTCACATTTTTTGATTTTATACTAATTAAGCCTCATTTCAGTATGTCAAAGTTAATATTATAACTTGTGTTTGATGTTATTTTTTATTCACTTGAATAGTTTGATCCTTGATTGATGGAGTTTGTGGATTTCAAAACATGACAAATTTAAAGGATTTATGTTATAACAGAGCAACAAGCAAACATATTTTTTCCATGCAACTGTAATGTTTTAATTGAATAAGTAATACATTCAGAGTTATTTAACATTAAGGAGTAGTTACATTCATTTTATATCACATTTGGTTACGTTTATCAGTTACATCTGGCCCTTTGAGGACAGCCATTATGCTGATGTGGCCCTCGGTGAAAATAAGTTTGACACCCCTGCCCCAGACCATAACACTGCCAGCTACATGCTGCAAAATAGAAAGGGGTCAAAATGAAGTGACTCTATTGTTTTTGGCTCACATGCAGGTTGGCAGTGTCATATTTTTACCAGATGTGGCCCCCATCAGCATGTTCTCTTAGTATTAATCTATGTGTTATGCATAGTAATAATACAATTAATAAAAAAAAAATTAATAATAATAATAACAACAACATTTTATTTGAGAAGCGCCTTTCAAGACACCCAAGGACACTGTTCAATAAATGGAGATATACATAGTAGAAAAAAGAAAACGACATACATTTAGAAATTAAATTAAAAATCATCTCATCCATATGTTAGTTTAAAAAGATGAGTTTCAAGTCTGGTTTTAAAAGCATCTACAGACGAACAAGCTCACAGTTCATCAGGAAGCCTTTTCCATTGCTTTGGACCTACCACACAGAATGCTCTATTTTAAGTGGTGCTTAGCTTCGAGGATGGGACCTCAAGCAAGTGTAGGCTTGAGGACTGAAAGGTACCCGCTGGAGAGTATGACTGTCACAGTCTGCCCTGTTTTTATACCTCTCGGTTTTGTTTACAGTGTCCTGTCTATGCCATGTGGTTCTGTTTGTTTTTGTCATGTGCTCCTTGTCTCCGTCCTTTAGTATCCACCCCTCACCTGCCTTGTGTTTGTCTCCTCCCGTTCGCCAGGTGTTCCTAGGTTACCCTCTCCATTTACACCCTCTGTTTGTTCCTTGCATTTGTCAATCTTTGTCGATGCATGTGGCTTGATGTGTCACTGTAATGTTTGTGCTTGTGTTTTGTTTAGTTCCTGCTTTGTAATTTGTGATCCCTGTTTGATATATTCCATGTGGATGTGAATAAACTGTACCTGCAAGTGTATCCGCAAATCTTGACTGCTCAATCATTACAATGACTGAAGTAGACTACTTAGATAAGAAGGGGCAGGGTCATGCAAGGAATTAAAACCAACACGAGTAATTTGTACTGGATACGATACTATACTGGGAGCCAGTGATTCAAATG
Organism: Megaleporinus macrocephalus; assembly: GCA_021613375.1. NCBI lineage: Eukaryota > Metazoa > Chordata > Actinopteri > Characiformes > Anostomidae > Megaleporinus > Megaleporinus macrocephalus. Next base: position 11,562,865 of record CM038724.1, on the reverse strand, counting down.
ATCGTGTAGAGTCAATGACTCCAAGACTCTGTCGAGGTAGAAACATCAAAACCAGAAATCCAAACAGTGATGTCACTAAGCCTCCTAACTGTTGTAGGAGAAGTTATTATAATGGCTTCTGACTTTTTAAATATTTAAGCTCAGGAAGTTCTTCATCATCCAAGCCCTTACATCCGTTAAACAACTCAACAAGCCAATCATATTTTTGAGCCGAGATAGTAAAAGGTTGTGGCACAGTAATCAAATCCTGCAATAAGGTTCAATAAGACAAGTAGACTCTGCAGTCCCTTATTAGCTGACATTAACAAATGATTAGCTACTCTAACAAAAGCAGTCTCATTGCTGTGATTCCTCCTAAAGCCCAACTGAAAGACCTCAAACAGATCATAATATTCAATATATTCTGTTAACTGAGCAGCTACTGTTTGCTCCAGCAGTTTCATGAGAAATGGAAAATTAGAGATGGGTCTGCAATTAGCGAGATTCTCAGGATCTAAGTCAGGTCTCTTGAGAAAGGGGGTAATAGCACCCAGCTCCAAACAGGCTGGGACCATTCCTGAGCTAAGTGAAGCATTGATGACCAAAGTAATAAGAGGACAGATAGAAGGAGAACAGGCTCTCACCCATTGCGTTTGTTATATCATTTCTTTGTTGTAATGATGCTTCTTGGCATACAGTTGGAAAGCCTATTTTTAATGGTGCTACATTTATAAGGAACATGCATTTGTGGGATGAGCAATAGAGCTGAGTATGTGGGTTGCGCCCATGAAAAATTTGCCAGATCCTCTCTGCGAAACAGCCTATTCTGCCATTGACTCGTTTGGTGTTTGGTGGACTGGATAAGTGAAGTCTGAAGAAACAAGACATATTGGCAATTTAACAATCAGTGGCATGTGGAAAAACCATACACCACCACAACAGCCTGGCACCTCCTCCTCATGCTGGTCACCAGCCTGATCACGCACTGCAGTGGGATGGCTTTCCATTCTTCAACCAGTATTTGTTGCAAGTCAGCCAACGTGGTTGTGTTGATTACTCTGGCACGAACAGTATGCACAAGTTGATCCCACAAGTGTTCAATGGGGTTGAGGTCAGGACTACTGGCAGGCCATTCCATCCTCTCCACTCCCAAATTCTGGAGGTAGTCTCTGATAAACCCCGCTCTGTGCTGGCAAGCGTACCATGCAGATTCTTGGAGTAGAATGCTACAGGCAAACTACACTTGCACATGTTTTTCTGTTCATTCTCCACTAGGAGGAGATGCTGCCCTCACAGTGCTGTGGATCAAGTCCACTGCTTAGAGAAACCAGTCACTGAGCAGTTACACCTACCTGACGAAAGAGAGAGACTAGCTACTGACTAATTACTATAACTTGATTATAGAGAGATACCAGTTACAGACCAGTTGCATCAACCCGACTCTAAGGAGAGACCAGTTACTGAATGAAAGAAATGAACTGCAGCAGAAGCTTTCCGATCTGAGTAAGTAGTAATAGTGATGATTATTATTAAGGCATGTCACATATCTCTCATTTAAACTCTATTTACTAACTTAATAAATCTCCTTCTAATGCTGTTTTGTATGATGGCCAAGAAGACTCAACGCGCTGCAGATTCACAAACGTGCTGCAAACAGAAAACACTTTCATCAAAACGGCAACACGGACACTACCTTTAACAAACGCACTGCAAAAACACGAACGACTTGTAATTCATATACAAGAGATTCAGATAGAAAAGTACAAAAACACAGGACTATATAAATATATATATTTTTTTCAGCAGCAGTTTCTCCCAAAATCATCTAAATTTACCCTATAAATTTACAACCCTCTCTCTCTCTCTCTCTCTCTCTCTCTCTCTCTATATATATATATATATATATATATATATATATATATATATATATATATATATATATATTTAAAAGCTAAGTACACAGTAACCACTCTCCTGTGTCTGGGCTGTTCAAATCAAAACCTTAAATCCAGTTTATATAGAATATTTATATTAGACCTACCCACCCAGCTTCGACCTACATTCTGTTCTATTTTTGGTTCAAATGTTAAAGGAAAATCTTATAATACTGAGTTGCTTTGTTGGTTCAACCTTAAACAACCTTCGGTTTCACTGAAGATCTGGACTCAATTTAAGATTCATTTTAACATGAGACAGGCTCTCCCTTCTTCTCCTATTACAGCAAATGCTCTCTTTCCCCCATCACTTATTGACTCTACATTGACTCTGCAAGGAAGGGTGTCAATCTTGTAAAGACCTGTTCAGAAGCAACAGTTTGATCTCATTCGAACAGCTGAAATCAGACCTTGACACCTGAAAGTAAAATATTTTCCACCATCCTTGACAACACCTGAGAGGAACTGGATTGATGATTGTTTAAGTATTAATCCTTTAGACAGGGAAGTGGTATCCATCCTATATGAAAATATACATAGAGTGACCTCCCTGAATCATATGAAGGCACAGTAGGAGAAGGAATTAGGAGAGGAAATCTCAGAGGAAGCCTTGCAGAGGGCCTTGCAGTGGGTGCATTCGTCTTCAGTATGTGTAAGACATGAATTACTGCAGTTCAAGATTCTTCACAGGTTACACCTTTCCAGAAGTAGGCTGGCGAATTTATAGCCCAATACTGATCCAACATGCCTTTGATGTAAAAAAGATCCCGGCACCCTCAGTCATATGTTTTGAACATGCCCACAATTACTAGACCTTTGGATAGGACTTTTTCATACCTTTTCACATATCTGGAATACAAATTCCAAACCTAACCCCCCTAACAGCTTTATTTGGGGTAGTCCCAGTAGACATACCAATCAGACCAATCAGAAGTTGTAGCCTTTTCCACGCTATTAGCTAGACTTATGATCCTTCACAGGTGAAAGAAGGCCAAGTCATGGCACATCTAAAACTAGAGCATATGAAGCACACTACTAGCGGGTCAACTAGGAGGTACCTTTAATGCTGGCAACCATTTATGACACATTTCGCATCCCACTAAATTCAGCAGCCATCTTTTTATTTTATTTATTTTTATTTTTTATTTTTTCCTTCCCTTCTCTGCGTCAGACATAGTTCTAAAGCATGCCAGCTAGAATAGCGACAGGGTGGGCTAAGGGGCTTAAGAGTTTTTGTTGATTTATCTGTGTTTGTTGTCAAAGTCAATCAAAGTCAAAGTGAACTTTATTGTCATTCAGACTTTGCAACTGAGTGCATAGCTGAACGAGATTCTCCAAACTCCAATGTGCAGATATATAAAAACACAAGACATACAACTAACATGACAAATAAATAACAACATGAACAACAGTGCAGTGGAGAATATAGAAAGAGTGTGTGTGATAAATAGTGAGATATACTCTAAATAGATAGATATACATCAAAAAAGTGTTTTTTGTAGACGTATTGCACCACCTTGTGCGTTATTGAAAAACGAATATAAAAATACAATAATAATAATAATAAACAACCTTCGGTGAGTCAAAGTACAGTTTCAGGTAGAATAAAACTAGTCCAGTTGCTTGTTACCACATGAAGTCATTTTATAACAAACATTACTGCAAGCACAGGCATTCATGCGCTCCTCCTGGTGTAGATTTATGGTGACTTACAAGCTGTTTAATCATAAATCCATCCTGTTTAGTTCTTTCAGTTCTTTTTCCAATGCTTATCACCTTCTTCACATCCCATCAGGCTACCAAGAGGCCCGATTGCATGATTGTCCATCCAGTATCGCCCCTGTCAGTAATTAGTAATTACAAATGGCAGCACCGGAAAGTGGATTCAAGGTCTGGATTTGAGGACCGCTGCTTTGTGTAGAACACATATTGCGTAATAAATGTCTTTAGATTTAAATTACTTTAAATTTGGCAGCACTGAAGCCTGGATTGGTTTGATGGACATTGACACAGAGGGGGTCTGGAAATGGGTGGATGGCTCAGCCTTGACCACTCTGTAAGAGACTACTGGACTAAACTGAACTGATACAGTTATTGATTCTCTCTAAGAAGGTCTAGGGAAGTAATACTGAAGATAATCTGGCTCTGTGTGTTTCAGGTTCTGGTGGCAGGGGGAGCCTAATGACTATGAAGGAAATGAGGACTGTGCTATAACTGGCTTTAGAGATGCTCGATCAGGGTATGCTGGAACTTGGGCTCGTCAGAAAAGGAATCTGTCAGACAAGTTTATATTAATTTGGTCTACATATAAGCAGATCAGCATAACTTTATTTTGAATAATAATAAACATAACCTTAGGCATGAAATGCTATTACATGTGCAGTTTATATATATATATATATACGATATATATATATATATATATATATATATATATACGATTATATATATATATATATATATATATATATATATATATATATATATATATATATATATATATATATAATCATTGCTGTCCAATGAAAAACAAGTATCTCCAAAATTGCAACTTTCAAGAGAAAACAAAAATTTGTTCTGTGACGACTGTTGATAGCTTAAAGAAAAACTCAGATACCAGCTTAATTGGAAATGAATTTATTATACAAAAAAGTATAGCATCTTATTTGACATCCGACGTCCAATCTTCTGGTGCCAGAGAGAGGTCTTCTCATTCCCTGATCTGAAGATGCTCTGAAGTGTGTGTGTTGAGTGTCGTATTTAAATACATCATTCTGGACCCCCAGACATATGGTCTAAATATCTTCCCATATTTGGTACAGAAGTGACTATGCTATAGGGTTTTGTTAATACAAGCCAGATGTTTCCCAGACTTACCATACATTAACCTCTGACCCTAACTTTCTGCAAAACATTCTCTTGCACGCACAGCAAAAGATGAACTTTGGACTTTATTCATCCTATGCAGGATGTATATATATAAATGTATGTATGAATATATATATAAATGTATATTATATATAGAAAAATGTATATGGAAAGTTACACTACGCGAGAAATATGGAAATACATGTTTTTTATTGAACAGCGGTGGGTATGGCGTCACATTAATGTCAAAACTCGAGCACGCAAAAACACAGGGTGAAAGAAACTTCCGAGTACAGAAAGAGGAACCGCACTTGCAATTTTCATAAACACTCGTCTTTTTTCCTCATTTAATGATTTTTTGCTCTAAAAGGTCTCTAAAGAAAGTTGTTTCTTTCTGGCCATCTTTGACATTCAAATGTCTCACTGTCAACATCTGATATGTGCTCTATGTCCTATTGTGAATGAAATATGGCTCTATGAGATTTGCAAATCATTGCATTCAGTTTTTTTAATGTACATTTATTTACAGCGTCCCAATTTCTTTTGGAATTGGGAATACTTCTGGTTCTAACCTGGCTTTGCTGGCTTGGTAATGTTAATACAGTTAAACAATGTGGTTAAAGCATTGCTGAGTCAGTAGTTCCCTAAGAACAAGTTCTGACCAAAATATGTCCTGCGACAACTAAAAAAGTGTCTAGCGATGTTTGGTAAGATGTGATTGGAGACCAGAATAAAGGTCATATCGGCTCAGTTGGATATCTGTGAGTAGTAGTATTACATGAATATACAGGCCATCAATATTTGGATGTCTACCGCAGTATATCAGAGTTCAAATCAAACAATGAATATGGGCTCAAAATGCATTCAGTTTTCAGAGTTTAGTTTTAATTTGAGGACACCTGCAATAACCTACCACACCAGTAACATTCTATAACAAATCTAAATCTTTTAAACAGAATGATACAAATATATGACTATGGAGAAGAGAAGAAACATGGTGGTGGTAGTATGTGGCATGGGCATGTACAGTACTGTGCGCATGTTTTAGGCACTTGGGGATGTTATTAAATCTAAAAAGCTATTTTTCCAGACAGGAAGTTTTTATTTGTCTAGTATTTATCGACTTTTGACAGACATGTCTGTTTTGTTTGTGCTGTCATGTGACCCTTCTCTGCAGTACAATTAGTTTCTGTGTTTGCGAAGTGGATGTTGTTGCTAGAACTGAACATCTCAGCCAAGAACCACTTGGTAAGTCCTCCTTGCAGCCTTAACGTTGGGCTTGTTGGGTCATCACTTTCCTTGGAAGCTCCCTCCTTATAATTGAAAAGCACTTTTCTCACATAGCCACCCTTTTTTGTTACGACATGGTACGTCAATCCAGCACTTCTTATCTGTCAAGTCCGCAAGCTCAGCACAGTCTTCATTATTTAAATTATTTGGTTCATCTGCACACCAGAACCTGTAAGTCAGAGAAACAAAGCCATGTCTGATCAGTGCTACCTTCTAATATAACAGAAAAATATAACTTTTTTTTTTTAATAAGAATATTTACTTTTACTCCTCCGCTGGCTGTTTAAGTGGGAAAGAAATAAAATATTACAGCGTGAGTTTTTTATAAGAAGAGAAGATGAAATTCTAGTCACTTACCAACTAGTGGTCAGGACTGAGCCGTCCACCCATTTCCAGATCCCCTCCGTGCCTCTGTCGGTCAGGCCAATCCAAGCTCCACCTCCGTTCAGGGTTTTAAGCAGAAATTGCTGTAAACATGGTTGCAAAGTATGAAAATAGCACAGAGGAACAGCCCTCCTTCACACACACAGACACTCTCCGGGTTAAGTATTGCAGTGTGCATAATGGTGAATGTGTTAACGGTCAACTTCTTGTTTCCACCCAGAAATGAAAGCTTTAGCGAAAGTTCTGCCAGGAAGACTCCAATGTTACGTCACTCTCTCATCCATTACTCCAACCAATCGCAGGCTTCCACCTGTCTTTAAAAGGATTTAACTTACGCTCCCTCTCTGCTGCCTTCAGGTGCTGACGTTTCTACACACTCTTATTCTGTTAGTTGTAGCTGCTGTGTCCTTCTGCGTCATTGGGAAAGCTATTCCCATTTCGGATTCAGTCGCTGTTCTTGTTGCTCCGCCTTCGGAGCCATATTAGGTCTTTTGGGGGAACGCAGGATTTCGGTCACCAGCGGCTTGTCACAGGAATTCCTCCTTCTGCTGCCCACTAACATTTTGTATGATCCCCCAGTTCCTCCTGCGGACTTTCTCTCAGGCTTTGTCTACTTCCGCAAAGGCAGGAGGAAGCTCTCTGCGAAGTCAGCCTCACCACGAAGATCCAAGTACCCTGCTCATCCAAGCTCTGGATACTGCCGGCCCGAATCTCCTATTGATCCAGGTTGTTCAGCATCTCGCTGACTCTGCCAGGAGCCTCAAATCCAGGCTGGTTGTGTTCATTGTCGCCTGGTTCCAACCACGGCTCAAGTTTGCGTCGTTTCTCGATGATCCTGGCCCCTCTTCTGCCGCTGTCACTCCTGCTTTGCCCCCCACCGCCTGCATGACTACTGCTGTTCTTCTCCCGGACGCCTCGACTGGCTCTGCTCTGTCTACTTTCAGCCTCTCCACCTCCGTACTGCACAAGCTCTGGGTAGGACTTTCGTTTCTCCTGCTGCAGTGACTGTATCTCCTCGCATAAGGTCTGACATCCTTCAGGGTAAAACTGTTTTTGACATCTCTTCTACTTCCTCCTCCGGCTATCGGCCGTCAAATGGTGGATTACGGTAAAGTTTCAGTCTTTCTTAAAACCGCCGATCCTCTGCTGCTGCACAGTCTCTCCTTCAGTGGAGTTCGTTGCCGCTTTTGCGTTTATAGGGATATTTTGCGTCAGGTCTACTTTGAGCATCGAGGAGCTAGTGTATTCCTCTCGTGCTGTTTCTCTAGATTAGGCTTCGGTAATTGATGTTGTTCAGTTTATTAAAGCAGCAGATCGCAGCGGTTTTAGATTACGCCTATTCATCCTGCGCACTGGCCTCTTTTGGCATTTCAGTAGTAATTACTAACAATATAACTTTCGGTTGTAGAAGAAGCCCTTGTATATTTAATTATCAGTCTCAGGCTTTGTATAGGATCACAGTTAATACTACAATGGACATTTCGTTTTGCAGTTGTCGAGTCTTTCTCTGCCACTTGTCTTCATTCTAACGCTGCATTTACACTGCTCCACCACACTGACGCGCTGCAATGTATCCCATTCATTTTCAGAGGGGAACGTTGGTTGCGTCAGACGCAGCCACGCGTTGCATCATGGGTCCGGTGCGTCGAGTTCGCGGGGTGCGATGCAACAAAAAGTTCAGCCGAGACGAACTTTATGCTAATGAATCCGGCAAATGCAATGCATCTATCCAATGAGAAGAGAGCGGGTGGTCGCGCAGTGAGTTTCCTTAACCTATGAAATGTTTGTTCCATATTCAGAACTAAGTTAAAACCCCCTCTTTTATATTTACATCTGATTCAAATCTATAAAATGATATAAATATGGTATGAAAAAGCAGATAATCACTGCTGCCCCGTCACCCCTGGAAACGCACATACCTGATTCCATTGGAGGACGCCCACATGCAGCCAGCTGAAGAGGGGGAGTGCGTTCACGTCCGTTGACGTGACGGAGCAGTGTAAATGAAGCGTAAGGTGTTATGCGCTCGTAAAAATAAAATTCCTTTGGCTTTCTTAGCTGCGGGTGCTCTAGTAAGAAGTGTTTAATTCTGACTTACCTTATTAGATATTTTTCATCCAAATATCGTCACTAGCGTTAATGAATTCCATCCTCTCGTGCAGTCTTCTCTGTATTAAGCTTCGTTAGATACTGTTCGGCTCATCAAATTGGCGAGTCACGGAGCTTTGCTCACTGAAACTGACATTACGGCCGCTTTCGAGATCATGCTTATTCTTCACTCCGATCCCTCTCTTGCATTTCAGTAGTAATTATTAATAGTGCTCTTTCTCTCTCTTACCTGTTCTTCTTTGCTGTTTATGATCGCCAGGTCTGCTCCTCTGTGGACGCAGTCCTGTCTGCTCTCAGACCAGCTCTTAATTCCAGTAGAGACGTAATAGACTTTGCTGCCAAAGTACAACCATCCCTGCGTGTTATATCCTTCTGTAAAGAGACAGTTAATAATAGATCAGTGGTAATAGATTAGTTTATCTGTATGTAATACATGTTTATAAATGTAGGACATGGTGTTGAAAACAGTTCATGCAGTGGTGATTTAAATGGGGTATTGTTACCGTAAGGACATGCTTTAAGTAAATACAGATACATCAACGACCAAGTCTTAATTCAGTCATCGTCTTTGAATTATGAGTTTCCAAAGAAAGCTAAGAGTGAACAATGATCGATACACAAAGCAAAACAAATAACATTATTTCAAAACAGTTATATTCCAAGTTAATCCCTGAAACTGCAGGGTTGTTAATCAGGGATAGATCTTAAAATTTTATAAGGTAATTAAGTCATTAAGTAAATACATAAAATACTCAACGCTGAGACTGAACACCATTGTTTGTGGTCAAACAACTTTCTCTGCTACATGGCTCTGTACCCCAGGGGCCTTTGCTCAGACCTCGTGGGGTCAACGAGACAGCTTCTTGAAAACAGGGGATGTGTGGCCATGAAGAGCACTGAGCAAGGAGCACCACAGGTGGCGTCACGGCAGCAGTGACAAAGTCTTAATCCTTTAACGGCAAGTAAATCATATCTGATAAACAAGTTTTAGAGATCTGTAAATGATCACTGTATCATTTTCCTAAAAAAACATGATGTACATCTGACCTTTGCTCACTTGGTTCTAAAGTTTAATGGAGAACCAAAAATTGTAGTAGATACAGAATGTGTATAACACTGTTGTGCAATATGGAAAATATTTCTAAGTTTGAAATTACTGGAGTTAACATGTAAGATAAGCTAGTATTAAAAGTAAAAAGGGCTAAAACATTTAGTTTGTTAGCAAAACACTGCAAAAAAGTTCCTACTGTACCCAATATGATGCTTAAATGACCTCATATATGTATTATTATTATTATTATTATTATTATTATTATTATTATTATTATTATTATTATTGGTGTTGTTGCTGTTATTATTACTATTTTTGTTTATTAAATGTCCAATAAACACTCAATTTTCAAAGAATGACCATTTTCAGACAATTGTTTCATGGTTCAGGCTTTAAAGGGTTAAACATGCCAGTAGTTGGGACTGTAAGCTTAAAGCTGTGTGTGTGTGTGTTGCAAGGCCAATTCTGTACTGGGCTGTGTGGCTGTTTACAGGGATAGTACTAATACATTTGGGCCTACCATAATGAATAGCAGGACTATTGATGGCCTGCCTGATATCCCAGCTGTTCAGTTGCGCTTGGTGGTCTTCACTGCTGCTGTGTTCAGTGGGGAGCGGATGTTTGGAAGCTCATGTCTTCTCACCCTATGCTGCAACACCGATGTTTGTCCATAAAGTAATGTGAGAAATAAATAAATGGTTGTTTCTCATGGAGCACCAGAGTCGGTTTAAGAGGGATCCTGGTCACTTCCTATTTTTCATCTGCAAATTTCTGAATCATCGGAGGGGGACTTTTTATAGCAAGTAGCAAGTAGTTTCTGTAGACCTAAAAATTGAAACTGTGTTGGAAGACTACTTTATCCGTATTACTGAAGGGCATTCGTCCCAACCAATGTCTTTAGTTACATTACATTAAAATACCACTGACCAATCAACCCATGTCTTTAGTTACATTACATTAAAATACCACTGACCAATCAACCCATGTCTTTAGTTACATTACATTAAAACACCACCGACCAATCAACCCATGTCTTTAGTTACATTACATTAAAATACCACCGACCAATCAACCAATGTCTTTAGTTACATTACATTAAAATACCACCGACCAATCAACCAATGTCTTTAGTTACATTACATTAAAATACCACTGACCAATCAACCCATGTCTTTAGTTACATTACATTAAAATACCACTGACCATTCAACCAATGTCTTTAGTTACATTACATTAAAATACCACCGACCAATCAACCAATGTCTTTAGCTACATTGCATTAAAATACCACTGACCAATCAACCAATGTCTTTAGTTACATTACATTAAAATACCACCGACCAATCAACCAATGTCTTTAGCTACATTGCATTAAAATATCACTGACCAATCAACCAATGTCTTTAGTTACATTAGATTAAAATATTACTGACCAATCAACCAATGTCTTTAGTTAAATTACATTAAAATACCACTGACCAATCAACCAGTGTCTTTAGATACGTTACATTAAAATGCCACCGACCAATCAACCAATGTCTTTAGTTATATTACAATAAAATAAAACTAACCAATTAACCAATGTCTTTAGTTACGTTACATTAAAATACCACTGACCAATCAACCCATGTCTTTAGTTGCATTACATTAAAATACCACTGACCAATCAACCAATGTCTTTAGTTACATTAGATTAAAATATTACTGACCAATCAACCAATGTCTTTAGTTACATTACATTAAAATACCACTGACCAATCAACCAATGTCTTTAGATACGTTACATTAAAATGCCACCGACCAATCAACCAATGACTTTAGTTATATTACAATAAAATAAAACTAACCAATCAACCAATGTCTTTAGTTACATTACATTAAAATGCCACTGACCAATCAACCTATGTCTTTAGTTACATTACATTAAAATACCACTGACCAATCAACCAACGTCTTTAGTTACATTGCATTAAAATAAAACTGACCAATCAACCAATGTCCTTAGTTGCATTGCATTAAAATAAGACTGACCAATCAACCAATGTCCTAATTTACATTGCATTAAAATAAAACTGACCAATCAACCAATGTCCTTATTTACATTACATTAAAATGCCACTGAATGGCTAAAAGATCATTTACATATATATTTCCAGTGTGATGTAAAGTTTACGCATTTACTGCTGCACTATCACTTGTAATTGCAATATCTGATCTATAATTTTGACAGTATGTCAAAGATCATGTTACAGATATGTCTCCTGAGGTAGCAAACTAACCAAGATGGTGCCGCTTTCCACCGCTGGAGACTATTAGGAAATGAGGTTGATGGTGAACAACGTTTCTTCTGGACTGGTATGGGGTGAATGTGACTGAGGAGAAGGAAGGACTGTGCATTTTCTGCCCCCTAGTGTTTGGAGTATGAATTTGGTAGGTTTTGTCAGCATACAACTTCATTCATTAAGTGTTTAAGTGGAAAGCAGCTAATGAATCTAAGAAAAGCAGCAGCCATTCCTGCTTGAAGTGTCTCCACATAAATGTCCAAGTCACCAAAAATGTCTTGGAACCAAGGACATAATGTCAAAGCAAATCTTTAATGTGTAATGTATGTGTCCAGTTGGATTATATTTAGATCATGTTCCACATGCAGGTTAATTGGCCTCTGATAATGTTTACTTTGATATACACTATGCTCGCTGTTCCTAGCAGAGCAATTCCAGAGAAGAGTCAATTACTCACCTAATTGTGCAAACTTCTTCTGTAATTGAAGAATCTCATTTGTTATATAGGTCTGTAACTGGTCACATCACAGATCACATACACCCATACATGCTGATTGTCTCCACTGGGGCGGATAGGATCCTCCAGCAAGATGGCGCGACACGTCACACAGCTAAAAATGTCCCACATACCAGGACCTTGTTGAGTCTCTCAGCCCGTCTAGCTGCTGTTGGTGCTGCACACGGCGGTTACTCTGGCTGTTAGCTTGTGGTCATAATAATGTGACTCAAATGTGTATATTGTCTTTACAGGAACTACAAAAAACATACAGGGCATGATTATAAGCATTATAGTAACACCCTGAGTTTGATACCCTATCATTCTGAACCCCTGAATTCATCCGATCTTCCTACAGACCTTACAAAAAATCATAATTGCTTATTTATTAGAGCTATTGTTAAAAACTATGTGTACCGTAATTGTTGGTATGCCTATGAATTGGTGAGTTCCCGTGAAAGCAACAATTATTTTCTCTCTAATATTTTATATTATAAAGTTCACCTGAGCGACTAAGAGGACTTGGTCACAATTGATCTACCACAAAATTGAGGTGACACACGGGCCTAATTCTCTTAGTCAACTATCAATCTAAGAAAACTAAAAAAAGGACCAAAACTAAGATGATTAAAGTAAGTTGAGATGTTAAGAACCTGCCGCAAGGAGGACGCATGTCTACACTGACTCTACACATAGTGAGAAGGATGACTCAAGTGGCCAAAGTAGCTCCAGGTATCATAGAAGAGGCATTGCAGACCTTCGCTTAGGCTTTGGATCCTGGACAACTTCAAAACCACAGTAAGATGGTACCTACATATGTTAAGGAGGATGGCTGGAAGAAAGCATTTGCTCGTGTTCCAACAGTTTTAAGTGTCTTCAGCTTGCTAGAGATTATTATTGGATCTTCGGTGGAGCCATGCTCTCATAAACCAAAATATACTGTTAATTTAAAACCTGTCCCAGCCTGATGGCTTAAATTTGGCCTTGGCCGGGTCATCCAGCAGAACAATGATCTAAAACACAACCCAAAATGGATTCACTCATCACAGAATCAAGGTTTTTTCCATAATCATCCTAGTGCCCTGACTTAAATCTATAGATGACTTGTAGGTTGAGCCAAAGAGAAGAGACCTCTATTGGAGTTCTTTGGGTCTTTATTCAGAACACCAGAGAGAGAAAAAAAACGAAACTGACAGGTAGACATTAGGTGGCCGCACCTCACATTCTTGACCTCCATTGTCAAATTACTGTATTACAACAACCTCAAGCATGGACCTCAGAATCAGAAGAATCTGGATCCCTTGCCACATGTTCTCCAGCCTTGTCAGGCATTATATGGGAGCTTTTCACTTTGGTGCACAAACAAATGTGGAACATGTAGATTTGAGAAAGAACTAGGGGTGCCAATATTGGTGGACAGCACGATAATTTGTTTCTGCTGGAACCCATAAGATCTATATCAGCGTACCGCACAGCAAGAGACCAGTTGGGACGGCTATGTACACTAAAGGATCTTGAAAGCAGGTGAATGAATACATATAGTTATGTAATATAACACAGCATAATGCATATACAATGTCAGTATGCTGTTGTGTATTAATTGCTGTTTGAACACTACATCCATGAATGCAATATGGATATATTTTATATATCACACCCCTAGCATTGTCTTTCTTGAGGTACATCACTGTGTTAGGCACCAAAGCTCATTGTTGAGCAATCTTAGCAATAAGTGTATTTTCACAAGTAAGAACAGTAGATATGTTAAAACAGATGTAAATAATCACACATACAATACAAAGTAACATGAATATCTTATTGTTAAAGAAGTAGGTCATATCTTGAGCTCCAGTTTAAAGAACAAAGTTTAGTTCCAGATTTCTCCTGGACGCCCCAGACACTGCATGAATGTATTCAGTTCCTTCAGCAGCAATCTTGATTTAGCTTAATGAAGTACTAAGAAGTTAAAGCAGGTATTAGATGAGAACTGTAAATAATACTGGGCTGTTATACTTACTGTACTAATATTATTTGAATAATTTGTCACTGCCCAAAGAAACAGTCTTATTTTCAGTGTAAGTTAATGGAATGGATTTTTCTCAAGCTAATTTAGAGCATTTCCATTGGTCCATTCACAATAAAACTTTCACAGGTTATTAAGAGCAGCTGTTGTGTTCAAATAATATAGAAAACATATGTACATGGCTTTCTCTGGAGAGCGACGATACGTGAACATACTCCACCTGAGTTCTTTGGTTCCTGGTTGCCTCCGGTCTTAAGATCCCTCAGTTTCTCCATTTTTACATAATGGTCTTCACAGGAATCGGTGTTGTAATTGGAACCAGATCTGTTCATTCCTGGACCTGCGTGGAAATTTTCTTTCATCTGCATTCTACTGTCTACACTAATCCTAAACTTTAAATGAGCTGTACTTGTTTTGCCTCTTTGAATGTTTTGAATGGTTTACGCTTGCGACGCACCCTCTGGCTTAAAGTGATTCTCTTTATGTGGCAATGTTGTGTTTAGGCCACAGATTGAGGAAGTCAACGCAGAAACATTTACAGACATGCGCAGAAGACTAAGATATCTGCAATAGTAACTTATAACTTATTATATGTGTTTAGTTACAAATTAAAGGAGATTCGGCTGCTTGAAATCTCATAAAATTACTAAAGGGGCAATATTGTTCAGACCATGTCCAGATACACAATTTATTTCTTTCAAAAATACAAGGGCAGGAATATTTTTAGCCATTAGTGCACCAATATTTACAAATAGGATGAGATCATCATGTAATTTCATGGTTGATATTGCTTTTAGCCTTAATTTATTGGATTCTAAATTAAAATTAAAAGGTATATTTTAAAAAATAGACTGTCAAATGAAGAAAAGTGGGAAAAAATTAAATGATTAAGTAAAAAACAACAAAAAAACAAAAAATATTCAAACAAAAAGTTCTAACAGTGCAACACATAGGAGCCTATTAAAACTGTCCCCATCAGATAAACAATATTTAAAGTTTTCAGCTTTGACAGCAAGGGATCATCAAGCTCCACTCTTGCTTCCAATCTGGAGGCATCCATGGGTGTTTCTGTCCATCCGTCCACTGTGAGAAGAGACCTTAGTGCTAAGGGTCTAAAAGGATGTGTAGCCTAACCAGTCCTCAATAGCATTGACTGAATTGATTGAATCCCAATAGATTCCTTCGAAGAACTGAATGCAAGTCTTTCCAAAAAGAGATGCTGATACAAAGACAAGGTTAATGTAAGTTAATCATTAACGTTTCTGTGAAAATATGATCTCCAACATATTTTTTTCTAAATAACTTCTACATGAAGGCGGCTTTGACTGGAAATGATTAGGACATGTGTAGTGGTTTCTGAATTGATTTTGAAATGAGTTTTCTCAGCAAGTGGTCTGTAGACTCTTTGGGCATTCTTGAGCATTGCACATACATTGTGTTGTTGATGCAACCTATCCAGAACATACTGTATAAGCTTTAGTGAAGATTTAAAAGTTCAAAAAAGCTGTAGCAACAGCCCCAGTAGTGCCACCATGATCCCCTCAAGACATCTCATCCAGATAACCTCCTGCAGATACCAGCTAGAGACCCAGAAATTACTCAATACTGGTCATAATAGCTTATAACTTATTTTTGTTTAACAGGTTACTGAGAACACACTTTATTTTAATGCTAATTACACTTTATTTGCTGAATTCAAGATACTGGTGGGCAAACAAATATAAAATGTGGCCTCCACAGAAGTTATGACACCTTTTTATTTTATATGTAATTTTTCCCAATAGCCAATTTCAGCAAAAAAATAGAAATTGTACCCATAGAGGAAGTGTTGTTTTCCAACAAAATGAAATTGGACCAGGGCTGTTCTAACTTTCACATACATACAGACTTATCCTAGTTATGTTTTAATGAATTACCATCTGCTTATGAGTACCAACTACTAGCCAGGTTGAATGAAGAGGCGAGACGCCACTAGTTTCATGAACTTTTAAGCCACAGTGTGGTTTCGTCTCAACATGTGTTGCATTAGAGTTCCTCCTGCTGGTGCTTGTGGTTGAGTTGCGAAAGCCTCCTTTAATCTTACTTCACTGAAAGCACATTATATAGGAAAGTCTGCAACGTTCTCCCACAAACAGTTGAAGTTTGTGTGACTATGTAAGAAACGTACAGTGATGGTGTTACAAGCACCATTTGCAATATTGCCTCTGTAATTTATAGAGTTATCACTTTTTTATACTCATTGGCTTATTTTTATCTATAAATCATTCTCTGGCCATTTGCCAGCCTACATCTCTTCCTTGATTTCAATAAATAACAATAATTATCAGACTCGCTCCAGTGGCTGGATCACCTGTCAGGTACCGAGAGTTTTTAGTGAACTGGGAAAATCTGCTTTTAGCTACAGTGCACCAGCGATCTGGAATTTTCTACAGGAAACTCTGAAACTCAGTTCGCTGGGATCACTTATCCATTTTAAACTTTTAGTTTCTAGTCACCATCAGAAAGCCTGTGATGTATAATAATTAAATGAGTATATCTTTCTATTAGGATTTTATCTTATTTATTTTTATGTGTTTTATGTTTATTTTGTTTTATTTTATTTTATTTTATTATAATCTATTTATTTTATTTTTTATCGTGATTGTATATTGAGTATATTTTCATTAGTATTTTAACTTTTTATCTTGTCGTACGTATTTTATGTTTATTTTATATTCTTTTATATTCTTTTATTTTTCCATTTTTTTTTACTTTATATTTTATGCATCTATATTAAATGTTTATTTAAAATTTGTATTTTATTTTTTATTATTTTTGCTCATTTTGCTTTCAATCCCTTAAAATGTATATGCTCGGCTGCATTGAAAATGAGGGTCACCCCTCAATGTATTCCCGAAATTAAATAAAGGTTGATTGATTGATTGATTGATTATATATATATTTGCATGTAGGTGTTCTGCCACTGTGGCATTTTCACTACTTTTTTATTTTTTAATCTTTACAAACTTCAAAATAAAAACAGCAGAAACAAACAATTTATGCAGGGATTTGACAGGAAATATCAGGTAACGGTACTTATACAGTGTGCTATGGACATGTGCTATCATTTTGGACCTATATCACACTGCTGGTGTTAAGAATGGAATAATTACCACTGGATTTCTTCCCCAGAGCCATTCCAGCCTCCACCAGGTGCTCTGTGCAAAACCATGGGTGTTTCTGAAATCACACCCTAGTTACCATTTAGTGTTCTGTTTAGGGCGACGCCCATTTTGTAGTGTTGTCCGAATTCTCAGTGGACATATAGATTCCCTATATAGTTCACTTACCCACAATGCACTGTAAAACAAGTGGACAACCGATGTACACTACTTACAGGCTGACGCCCCACAACGTATAGCGGTTTCCCTCCACTGTCTCCCTCACTGACCCCCACACTCATACTCTCATACCCCCTCACACTCATACTCTCATACCCCCTCACACTCATACTCTCATACCTCCTCACACTCTCATACCCCCTCACACTCATACTCTCATACCCCCACACACTCATACTCTCATACCCCCCCCACACTCATACTCTCATACCCCCTCACACTCATACTCTCATACCCCCTCACACTCATACTCTCATACCTCCTCATACTCTCATACCTCCTCACACTCATACTCTCATACCCCCTCACACTCATACTCTCATACTCCCTCACACTCATACTCTCATACCCCCTCACACTCATACTCTCATACCTCCTAACACTCTCATAACCCCTCACACTCATACTTTCATACCTCCTCATACTCTCATACCTCCTCACACTCATACTCTCATACCCCCTCACACTCATACTCTCATACTCCCTCACACTCATACTCTCATACCCCCTCACACTCATACTCTCATACTCCCTCACACTCATACTCTCAAACCCCCTCACACTCGTACTCTCAAACCTACTCACACTCGTACTCTCAAACCCCCTCACACTCATACTCTCAAACCCCCTCACACTCATACTCTCAAACCTCCTCACACTCATACTCTCAAACCTCCTCACACTCTCATACTCCCTCACACTCGTACTCTCATACTCCCTCACACTCGTACTCTCATACTCCCTCACACTCATACTCTCATACTCCCTCACACTCGTACTCTCATACCCCCTCACACTCGTACTCTCATACTCCCTCACACTCGTACTCTCATACTCCCTCACACTCGTACTCTCATACTCACACTCATACTCTCATACTCACACTCATACTCTCATACCCCCTCACACTCGTACTCTCATACACCCTCACACTCATACTCTCATACCCCCTCACACTCGTACTCTCATACTCACACTCATACTCTCATACTCACACTCATACTCTCAAACCTACTCACACTCGTACTCTCAAACCCCCTCACACTCATACTCTCAAACCCCCTCACACTCGTACTCTCAAACCTACTCACACTCATACTCTCAAACCCTCTCACACTCATACTCTCAAACCTCCTCACACTCATACTCTCAAACCCCCTCAGACTCTCATACCCCCTCACACTCATACTCTCAAACCCCCTCACACTCATACTCTCAAACCTCCTCACACTCATACTCTCAAACCCCCTCACACTCGTACTCTCAAACCTACTCACACTCATACTCTCAAACCCTCTCACACTCATACTCTCAAACCCCCTCACACTCATACTCTCAAACCTCCTCACACTCATACTCTCATACCCCCTCACACTCATACTCTCATACCTCCTCACACTCATACTCTCATACCCCCTCACACTCATACTCTCATACCCCCTCACACTCATACACTCATACCCCCTCACACTCATACGCTCATACCCCCTCACACTCATACTCTCATACTCACACTCATACTCTCATACTCACACTCATACTCTCATACCCCCTCACACTCGTACTCTCATACACCCTCACACTCATACTCTCCTACCCCCTCACACTCGTACTCTACACTCTACATACACTTCTTTCTACCGGCACTACCTGGAATATTGCTGCTGACAACTGTATTTACCCTGTTACTCCTATCTCTACCTAGTACCTCTGTTTACTGTCCTGTCTGTGTACTGTCCTGTCTGTGTACTGTCCTGTCTGTGTACTCTCTTGTCTATTTACCGTCCTGTCTGTTTACTATTTTATCTGTTAACTGTCCAGTCTGTTTACCGTCCTGTCTGTTTACTGTCCTGTCTGTTTACTGTCCTGTCTGTTTACTGCCCGGTCTGTTTACCGTCCTGTCTGTGTACTCTCCTGTCTGTTTACCGTCCTGTCTGTGTACTCTCCTGTCTGTTTACCGTCCTGTCTGTGTACTGTCCTGTCTGTTTACTGTCCTGTCTGTTTACTGTCCTGTCTGTATATTGTCCTGTCTGTTTACTATTTTATCTGTTAACTGTCCGGTCTGTTTACTGTCCTGTCTGTTTACTGTCCTGTCTGTTTACCGTCCTGTCTGTGTAATGTCCTGTCTGTCTACTGTTCTGTCTGTTTACTGTCCTGTCTGTGTACTGTCCTGTATGTCTACTGTCCTGTCTGTGTACTGTCCTGTCTGTGTAATGTCCTGTCTGTTTACAGTCCTGTCTGTGTACTGCCCTGTCTGTGTACTGTCATGTCTGTCTACTGTCCTGTCTGTTTACTGTCCTGTCTACTGTCCTGTCTGTTTACTGTCCTGTCTGTTTACTGTCATGTCTGTTTACTGTCCTATCTGTCTACTGTCCTGTTTGTTTACTGTCCTGTCTGTTTACTGTCCTGTCTGTGTACTGTCCTGTCTACTGTCCTGTCTGTTTACTGTCCTGTCTGTTTACTGTCCTGTTTGTTTACTGTCCTGTCTGTTTTCTGTCCTGTCTGTTTACTGTCCTGTCTGTGTACTGTCCTGTCTGTGTACTGTCCTGTCTGTGTACTGTCCTGTGTGTTTACTGTTCTTTCTGTGTACTGTCCTGTCTGTATACTGTCCTGTCTGTTTACTGTCCTGTGTGTTTACTGTCCTGTCTGTTTACTGTCCTGTGTGTTTACTGTCATGTGTGTTGACTATCCTGTCTGTGTACTGTCCTGTCTGTGTACTGTCCTGTCTGTGTACTGTATCTAATGTCTTTTAATTGATCATATTTATTGTTTCTAGTTAAAAACTGTCTGCACGTTTGCACTTTGTACTCTTTGCTCCATGTACCATGCACCGTATTGTTCCTGGAGGAACGAAATTTCACTCCACTGTGAAAAAATAAAATACAACACGTGTAGAATTTGGGCTCTTTAAAGATTAACACAGTGTCCTTCAGCTTTTTGTATTGGCGGCAGAGGGCAGTGAAACCCTCAAGAACAATTCATGAAACATTATTCATACAGAACTGCGTACGTCGAAGCAAAGCATTGTTGCTACAACACCAGTTGGCATGTAATACAGGTTTCGATTAGTCTGGAGTTGCTAATGTGGGTGCGGCAGTGTGTTTCATTAACTCTGCTGTATGGACAAAAAGATTGGGACACCTATGGAAGCTTTAATGACATCTTACTCTAAATCAGTATATGGAGTTGGTTCCCTTTTGCAGCTACAAAAGCTTTCTACAAGGCATGCAACCCCCAGGTATTCCCTGGGTGCTCTGGTTAGGGCTGCCCAACACTCTGGGCAAGTAAACTCAGTGCCCCCTATTGTGTGTGTTCAGTAGTATATGCGTATGTGGGTGTTTCACTGCATGGATGGGTTACATGCAGGTGAGGTGAGATTCCTTGGTCAAGTTGCCAATAGCGTCTGGCTGCAGACCTCCAGTGTGAGGATCGCAGCAATCTGGGACTCACCTCATGTGTGGGGATGGAAATGACGTTTACACTACATATGCGTGTATACGGAAGCACAGGTGTGCGCTGCTTACGGAAAGAGGTTGCTCCGATGGCTTTGGATGAGTGTTTTCTTCTGTCGAGTCACGGTAAGTTATACAAGATTAAGAAAGTTAGCTAAATAACAGGCGTAGCTGTGAAAATATAAAGATAAATAACATAGATTGCCTTAGCGCACGGTGGGAAAATCACGACAATTTAGATAAGGTTGGCTTTATTGTTTACTACATTGTGAAACTATGTAGCCGGCTAAACTAACAGTGTTTATTTATTTTGCTAGTGAAGGCTGCTAAAATATTTACTCATGCCTGTTTTTTTCTGCTTGTATGAGAAAAGGTCATTAAGGACATGCGAGAGGCTATTTCTTGGCTCAGGTGTAACCATGAGCTCTTCAAAGATGTTGTGCAAACTCTGATTTCCTGCTCTTGGAAGAAGATTAATCTTAAGAGGCACTGACAAGATTGAGCTCAATGGACAGTGCGTTCACTGAGGAAGATGAGAGGGATCACATCCTGTTTACTTTCAAATTCGGAAATGGAATGGACATGGAGCTATTTCTAGAAGAAATGGTTGATGCCAGGAAGCTGTGTATATTTACCATATTGTTGGGTTAATAGCGTTTAAGATTTCATGTAAATAGTTCAGTATATATATATATATATATATATATATATATATATATATATATATATATATATATATATATATATATATATGCTTGCTTAACCCATATAGTAATAACTGGTTCTTTAGAGAAAAAACGCTTTTAAGCACAGCAGCTGCTAATCGTGCTAAAGCTAATTCATATTGACAGCCATCGTTACACGTGATTTACTAACAAAACATGCTATTCATACACTGCAGTACTAGCGGATAGTTAGCAAAACACTTCTTTATTAAATATACACAAGATATGTCATTTGTTTCAAGTACAACATGCATGATCCCGCATCCAAGCAACCTCTTTTCACGAGGAGAAGCGCACACCTGTGCTTCCGTATACACGCATACGTAGTGTGAACGTCATTTCCGTCCCCACACATGAGGTGAGTCCCAGATTGCTGCGAGCCTCATACTGGAGGTCTGCAGCCAGACCCTCCTCCAAGTTGCAACTAGTTCTAAAATCTAAATTTAGCGTGTCTATTACACAGGGAATAAGAAATAAAGGTCCAAACAGTGAAGCCTTGTCAACGCCCCCTGCTGGTTTACTTGCATATTAAAGTTACTGCATACATAACATGGTTAGCTATCACAGTACTGAAGTTGGTTTACCTTCACCATTAACATAATGCTTTAGGTTTATACCCGTATCAAAAGAACTTGGGTGGTTTAATAAAAACGTCAGCTTTATTTGTACTCTTTTTTACAGAACTGTTTTCATATGCAGTAACATTGAACAGCAACACTGAACACTATGGAAATATTTAACCCCTTATAAGTGTACCACACAGAAAAATCCAAAGATGTTTTTTTTCATTCATTATATTTTCATGCATTTTTGCTTAAGAAATCGATTAGAAAACAACATCCTCCACTCTGGGTATCAGATGTCTTTCAAAAGCCCCCCAGGCTCACGTTTTAATTAAGACATATATTCAAAATGTATGTATAGTTAAAAGTGACTAGCAGCAATCTCTAAGCATTAATTCAAGGTCTGAGAACTTGAGGCAAGTCTGATTGGTGCAGCTTTTGATGTTGGTAATCAGATTCCAGTGTACTAGATACTGTACTGTATGCTGCTAGAATCCAACACAGTCATTATATGAATGGCTTAACACATGGCTCATCACATATATACTCACATTGCCAGACCATCTCCTACCTGGGCTGCCTTCTGTCTGTCTTGTACTCTTATTTGACTCTTTTCTGCAGTATATAGCTTCTCTCTTTGTTCCTGAAGCCTCAAATGCCTTTTGTGCCAGTGATGTAAACATTTTTTCTTAGATTTGCATTAAAGAAGTGACGTTTTTGAGAGTATAGAGTTAAAGTACCCATTACATTCGGCCTGTTCTGTAAGAGTTCTCCTCTGAAATTTTAATATTTTCTCTAAAAAGCACTTTTCT
Organism: Megaleporinus macrocephalus; assembly: GCA_021613375.1. Taxonomy (NCBI): domain Eukaryota; kingdom Metazoa; phylum Chordata; class Actinopteri; order Characiformes; family Anostomidae; genus Megaleporinus; species Megaleporinus macrocephalus. Next base: position 11,539,517 of record CM038724.1, on the reverse strand, counting down.
CACAGACCCATCTTGCTTGCGAAGAGCATGGTATGTCATTCCAGCACTCCGTTTCTGTCAAAAGCTCAGCACAGTCCTCATTTTTTGAATTATTTGGTTCCCCTGGACACCAATACCTGTTAGCCAGAGAAAAAACAGTTAGGTCAGTATTATGTGCTTATTTAGGTTTAATGTAGAACAAGCGCAACTTTCCCAAATTCCCAAATAACAATGAAGTAGATAGTAAAATAAGGTTACCTTAAGAGATTTTAAGCCTTAGAAGTTAATTTAGAGTTTTTTTAAGTTAAAGTTAGTTGAGCTTGTACTGTGTGTAAAGATAGCACTGATCAGATTCTCAATATTGGGACAATATTGGCAGAAAGTGCTGGATATTGGTAGAGAACAAGGAATGAATCCAAACTTAGACCATCACTAATATCAATAAGACTGTACTAACTATTGAATAACCCTCCCCCAAACTTTAGGCATCATATTCCTCATACACATATTTGGCCTCAGTTCGCAGCACTAGAGTCTGGCAAGAGGCTTTTCTTAGACGTGCTATGCAAAACAAGCTGCGGACAAACCAGGCCGCCACTGGCCAGATATTGGAACAGAAGTATTAAGCCATCTCTAACTTTAAAAGGAGAAATCTCAGTCTCTTACTTAATGCTCACTTCTGAACCATCCACCCATTTCCAGACCCCCTCTGTTACTCTATCAAACAGACCGATCCAGGCTCGACCGTCTCCCAGTGTTTGACGCAAAAACTCCTGTAAACATGATCACAGAGCATAAGAAACACTGCTGATACTGCTAGTTCCTCTCTCACAAGCACAGATCCTCTACTCACCTGTTCTTCACTGCTGTTTATGATCATCAGGTCGGCTCCTCTCTGTTTACAGTCCTGTCTGCTCTCAGTCCATGTCTTCGTTCCAGGAGCAACGTAATACACTCTTTCATTGAAGTACAGCCATCCTTGCTTGTTATATGTTTCTGTTCAGAGAGTGAGACATATGATGCTCACTGTATCTCTATAGTACATATACATCTACAGTCAGTGTTCAGTGCCATCAGCTCTACTGACCATATAGAAGCACTTTGTAGTTCTACACGTACAGGCTGTAGTTCATCTGTTCATCTAATTTATCTAGTGTTACTTCAGTGTCACTGCTGGACTGAGAGTAGTCGAACAGCCATAACTAACTAATAGAGTCCTGTGGATAGCATCCTGTGACCACTGATGATGAACACAAACCGAGCAGCTGCAGATGAGCTACAGTCTCTGACTTTACATCTACAAGGTGAACCAGTAAGGTAGGAGTGTGTAATAGAGTGAACAGTGAGTGGACACTAGTGGTGTAAGAAAATATTGAATATGGGGATATTATGTTTGGTGACACTGTATAGATTCTCAAAAACACAGTATCGACACACAGATTCCTGGCAGACAGTGAATCACTGTGTGTTGTGCTTAAACCTCTGACCACTAGATGGCAGTGTTGTAATCCATTTTCAGCACCACTCCAATATTAACAAGCAGCACAAGGGTGCAGTGCTATTGTAAGCACTGACAAACCTGTTAATATAGTGGTGTGTTTTATTAGTAGGATTTGAAAAATCAGATTATAGTACTTTGCTTGCAGTATCACAATATATCGTGATCTATTGAATCGTGACCGCTGTATCACGATACATATTGTATCACCAGGTTCTCGCCAATACACAGCCCTAATGGACACCGTGTTTAAACCCTCCAGCAGCACTGCTGTGTCTGATCCACTCACTTATAACTGTGAGCACCAACAGAAAAAAAATGTGAAGGATTTTGTGGTAGCAGGGAAAAGTTGAGTTAGTTGAAACTTCATGAAATTTAAACCAATCAAAGCAGTTTTCTATTGTCTGTGTGCAATGAGGATGTGCCTACGTAGTTCCCAGTGAACAACAACGTTCATTACAGCCGTGTCTGTGTTCTCCATTCTGTATGATCCAAAGTGAAAGGAAAGTCTGACTTCGTCTGTTTGTGTGAGACTGTGTTGAATTGCAGCTCTAGCAGGCAACTACACTTCTCTGCTGTTGATGAATGCTCTATGTAACCAGCCAGCATATACTGAACTTTACAGAGCTTCTCCAGTTTATGAGAGTAGCCTACATGAGCACAGCCTGCTACCACAGCATGTATACATATACTGGTCTTGCTGAGGAAATGAATGGAGACTGAAAGAGGCTGAAATATTTTCATCAAGATGAAATAATCGTTTGTCTGGGACTGTTACTTACCTATAACAGAAAACTTGTTCTGAAGCACGTCTTTCTCATTCTTTAACTGCTTCCTCTCGGCTGTAAGATTGCTGTTAACAGCCTGTAACTGGTCTCTCCCTATATTCAGGTTGGTGTAACTGGTTAATAACTGGTCTCTCTCTATAGTCACATTGGTGTAACTGGTCTGTAACTGGTCTCTCTCTCTAGTCACGTTAATGTAACTGGTCTGTAGCTGGTCTCTCTCTCTAGTCACGTTAATGTAACTGGTCTGTAGCTGGTCTCTCTCTCTAGTCATGTTGGTGTAACGGGACGATAACTGGTCTTTCTCTCTAGTCATGTTGGTGTAACGGGTCAATAACTGGTCTCTCTCTTTAGTTAGGTTGGTGAAACTAGTTTTTAAAAGGTCTCTCTCTATTTTCATGCCGTTATAACTGGTCTGTAACTGGTCTCTCGCTATAGTCAGGTTTTTGTTACTGATTTGCAACTGGTCGTTCTCTACAGTCAGCCCATCTTTCTCCTTCTTTAACTGCTCAATATCAGTTGTTAAATTGCTGTGGCTTGTCTGCAGCTGGCTTCTATCCACAGTCAGGTTGGTGTAACTGGTCCGTAGCTGGTCTCTCTCTGTATTCAGTTTGTTGTATCTGCTCTGTAGCTGGTCTCTCTCTGTATTTAGCTTGTTGTATCTGATCTCTATCTGGTCTTTTACTGTGTTTAGTTGGTTGTATCTGGTCTGTAGCTGGTCTCTCTCAGTGGTTAGTTGGTTATAACTGGTCTGTAACTGGTCTTTCTCACTAGCAAGGTTCTTGTTACTAGTCTGTAGTCCTTCTTTCTCCACAGTCATGTTGGTGTTGCCCTCCTGTAGCTGGTCTCTCTCAGTAGCCAGGTGGTTAAACCTTATACACATTACTGTTATGACAGTCAGTGTGAGAACACACAGGATCCCCAGACACACAGAAGCCAGTCTGTAGATTCTGCTTCCTGCAGAGTAACTTCCTAGAAGAGAAGAGACACAAGGCCAGGAGATCAGGATGGGTGCAGAAGACCGTACAGGCACAAGAGCCAGGCACCAGTGAGCGCTCATTTAAGACTTTTGCTTACTTTATAGCAAAATGATCATGGCATAAGTGTAACACAGATATAAGCATTTCTATGCACTCAGGTGATACACACATCTCACAAACTGTAACAAACACAGCTGCAGGTAACTTCCTTTCTATGGCAGCGGTTAGCAGCTTCCTTTTAAACCTCCTACATGATATTTCTGATAACGAGCCAGTGGTGGGACAAATCTGGAAGGGTCATGCAGCTCACTGTGCTGTTTTGTTGTGTGTGGAAGAAGGTGATTTTAATGATATGCCTCTCACGCTTTACATTTCCGATAACAATCAGCAAAACCAGTGCTCTGAATCATTATCTGTATCGGACACAAGACTATAAACATCCCATCCATTTATTTCACTCGGAGCGAATGAAATGATTGATTAGTTTCCCTGCCTGTCCACCGTCCCTCATCCTGCCTACATGCATGTGCATACATGTCATCTTAAAGCCTTAGGACACTTAGGGTTCAGAAATATGATGTATTGCATAGAAAACGAATAAATGCAGCACCAAAGTCTGTGATTGGCTGGTAAAAAAATTACAGGCTATTAAACAAAAATAAGCGATTTTTTTTCAGTGAGATGTTGAGAGGTAGGTGAATGTGGTGTTACAATTTATATGTACACAGGTAGGTGAAGGTAGTGTTACAGTTTATATGTACACAGGTAGGTGAAGGTAGTGTTACAGTTTATATGTACACAGGTAGGTGAATGTGGTGTTACAGTTTACCTGTACACAGGTAGGTGAAGGTAGTGTTACAGTTTATATGTACACAGGTAGGTGAAGGTAGTGTTACAGTTTATATGTACACAGGTAGGTGAATGTGGTGTTACAGTTTACCTGTACACAGGTAGGTGAAGGTAGTGTTACAGTTTACCTGTACACAGGTAGGTGAAGGTAGTGTTACAGTTTACCTGTACACAGGTAGGTGAAAGTAGTGTTACAGTTTACCTGTACACAGGTAGGTGAAGGTAGTGTTACAGTTTACATGTACACAGGTAGGTGAAAGTAGTGTTACAGTTTATCTGTACACAGGTAGGTGAAGGTAGTGTTACAGTTTACCTGTACACAGGTAGGTGAAGGTAGTGTTACAGTTTACCTGTACACAGGTAGGTGAAGGTAGTGTTACAGTTTACCTGTACACAGGTAGGTGAAGGTAGTGTTACAGTTTACATGTACACAGGTAGGTGAAGGTAGTGTTACAGTTTACCTGTACACAGGTAGGTGAAGGTAATGTTACAGTTTACCTGTACACAGGTAGGTGAAGGTAGTGTTACAGTTTACCTGTACACAGGTGGGTGAAGGTAGTGTTACAGTTTACCTGTACACAGGTGGGTGAAGGTAGTGTTACAGTTTACCTGTACAGAAGTAGGTGAAGATAGTGTTACAGTTTACCTGAACAGAGGTAGGTGAAGGTAGTGTTACAGTTTACATGTACACAGGTAGGTGAAGGTAGTGTTACAGTTTACCTGTTCACAGGTAGGTGAAGGTAGTGTTACAGTTTACCTGTACACAGGTGGGTGAAGGTAGTGTTACAGTTTACCTGTACAGAGGTAGGTGAAGGTAGTGTTACAGTTTACCTGTACACAGGTAGGTGAAGGTAGTGTTACAGTTTACCTGTACACAGGTAGGTGAAGGTAGTGTTACAGTTTACATGTACACAGGTAGGTGAAGGTAGTGTTACAGTTTACCAACTCAGCTTTTAGCCATAAAATGCTGCCTGGTGAGGTTCCTTGTTTTTACTGGGAAGCCTCGAAAATGATTTGACGTCTCTACGTGATTTAAAACTTTTTCTCCTGAATTACTGCCAGTATTATTACCAATAAGCCTAATGAGTTGTACTACAGATTTGAATGCAAGCTGGCTAATCTTCCCCTGCCCTCCGTCCCTACCGTAGCTGCCACATCTCAACCCGTCTCATCTCATCATCAATTAGCAAGACGTTACCAGGTTCTTCAGTAGACTAGAGGTGAGAAAATTTCCAGGGCAAGACTCTCCATGCTCCCTAAAACACAATGCCCTGATCAGTTAGCACTGAGTCTTAACGATGGCTTTTTAGTCCTTTCCTGGCAGTATTATTGTTTCGCATCTGTGTTTGAATCTCTTTAAAATATGACATCATGTGCTGCTGTTTAAGACTTTCCAGCTGCTTCACATTACCGGACAGGTTCTATTAAGGTGATGTTTAGATTAAATTGGTCTGGCAGTAACCTTGGCTGGGTGTGGTTATAAAATTCAACCTAATGGTCAACTGATTTTGGCTGTCATGCTTCTGGACTTCTGAATTTCTGTCTCCATTGACTCCCTGGACTCCATTTCTCATGATACCCCTCACCAACAGGCCACTGATACAAGCCCGCAACCAATATTCCAGTTTTCTCCCACAGTCCAAACACATGCATGTTAGGTCACTCTAAATTGCCCCTAGGTTTGTGTGTGTGTTGCCCATGCGATGGACTGACGACCTGTCCAGTGGTGTCAAGTAACAAAGTACAAATACTTCATTACCTTACTTAAGTAGAAATGTTGGTTATTTATACTTTACTGGAGTAATTATTTTTCAGCTGAATTTTTACTTCTACTCCTTACATTTACACTCCATTATCTGTACTTTCTACTCCTTACATTTACACTCCATTATCAGTACTTTCTACTCCTTACATTTACGCTCCATTATCTGTACTTTCTACTCCTTACATTTACACTCCATCATCAGTACTTTCTACTCCTTACATTTACACTCCATTATCAGGACCTTCTACTCCTTACATTTACACTCCATTATCAGGACCTTCTACTCCTTACATTTACACTCCATTATCAGTACTTTCTACTCCTTACATTTACACTCCATTATCAGTACTTTCTACTCCTTACATTTACACTCCATTATCTGTACTTTCTACTCCTTACATTTACACTCCATTATCAGTACTTTCTACTCCTTACATTTACACTCCATTATCTGTACTTTCTACTCCTTACATTTACACTCCATTATCTGTACTTTCTACTCCTTACATTTACACTCCATCATCAGTACTTTCTACTCCTTACATTTACACTCCATTATCAGGACCTTCTACTCTTTACATTTACACTCCATTATCTGTACTTTCTACTCCTTACATTTACACTCCATCATCTGTACTTTCTACTCCTTACATTTACACTCCATTATCAGTACTTTCTACTCCTTACATTTACACTCCATTATCAGTACTTTCTACTCCTTACATTTACACTCCATTATCTGTACTTTCTACTCCTTACATTTACACTCCATTATCTGTACTTTCCACTCCTTACATTTACACTTCATTATCTGTATTTTCTACTCCTTACATTTACACTCCATTATCTGTACTTTCTACTCCTTACATTTACACTACATTATCAGTACTTTCTACTCCTCACATTTACACTCCATTATCTGTACTTTCTACTCCTCACATTTACACTCCATTATCTGTACTTTCTACTCCTTACATTTACACTCCATTATCAGTACTTTCTACTCCTTACATTTACACTCCATTATCTGTACTTTCTACTCCTTACATTTACACTCCATTATCTGTACTTTCTACTCCTTACATTTACACTCCATTATCAGTACTTTCTACTCCTTACATTTACACTCCATTATCTGTACTTTCCACTCCTTACATTTACACTTCATTATCTGTATTTTCTACTCCTTACATTTACACTCCATTATCTGTACTTTCTACTCCTTACATTTACACTACATTATCAGTACTTTCTACTCCTCACATTTACACTCCATTATCTGTACTTTCTACTCCTCACATTTACACTCCATTATCTGTACTTTCTACTCCTTACATTTACACTCCATTATCAGTACTTTCTACTCCTTACATTTACACTCCATTATCTGTACTTTCTACTCCTTACATTTACACTCCATCCTTAAATTTTAAACATAGTCTCGTTACTCCTATTTTATTTCAGCTTGTTTTCATTCATGTACATTTACATTCCAGTAAAGATTATTGATAACATGTCTTTGAAGTTTGACTTTTTGTACTATTACAATACTTATAGACAACCACTCATCATATCTTCTGCTCCATGAAACACATGTTAATGCTCAGTAGTACACAGATATGCTTCTTTAATATATTTACATTGTACTAAACAGCATTTAATTTTAATGGGCGTATATGAGTCTGAAACAGGAAGCCTAGTGCATCCCAAATTCATCAACATTAACATAACATTAACATTAACACTTTTAGAAGAATGGGGTTTTTGGGGAGGTGGGCTAGTGCACTATATACCCCTGTAGTGCGGCCTAAGCTTTTGTCCGTTGAGTTAATACTTCAACTTCTACAGAAGTCTTTTGAAACCCTAGTATCTATACTTCTACCTGAGTAATGAATGTGAATACTTTTGACACCTTTGGACCTGTCCATGGTGTACATTCACCCGATGATGCTGGGATTGGCACCAGAATTTATAGGCAAAGTTTGGATGGGGGAGATTTATGATGGCACAGTGAAATGTCAAACACACAATGACAAGAAAACATAGTCTGATTGACATCAAACTTGGTATACCTGCTGAGTGTTCACTGGTGAACTAGCTTCCAAAGATTGTTTTAATAATGTTAATATTGGGCGTTAAAACTATACTGTACTTCAGTTGTATGTTGGGCGCGCTCATGCCCACAGATTGCCTCTTGTGACTATTATTATTATTATTATTATTATTATTATTATTATGGTTGTTAAGCTCACAATATAAAACTACCAAGGACAGAAAAAACCCAAATCACTTTTCCCCTCAAAACACTGCACTAGCGTCTGCTGACAAAGCAAGGGTAGACATATTTATAGTGTGTACTGTGTACTGTATGGCTGTTTTCTAATATATTTTCAATTGAGCAAATATTTAGCATGAGGTGGGATGTAATGCCTTTTCATTTGTTTATGCCGCCGGCGCGAAATGCCCAAAACAAAACTTCCATTCAAAACTTCTTAAATTCTCTGAGTTTTGGAACTCAAAATGAATAGTGCTGCTTCGGATGAGCATTCAGTTCTAATATATCAAACTGCAACACCAGCATGAACAAAGCTGCTGTTTCTTTTGGCTTTCTGTTTACAGTTTATTAATCAGTTTACAATCTGCAAAAACACACAATCCTAAGAAGAATTCTAACAAAAAATCCTACTGAAGACCAAATTTGTATGTGTGTGATCTGAAATTCTAATTCATGGACATTTTGCACATAGAAGTGTGCTGACAAGCAAACTAGTAGCAAACTTAGTATATCTGCTCAGCATCTATGGGTGATACAGCTTTCAAAGATTGGTGGACATTAAAACATCTGCTCTGCTTGTCCTATGTTGGGCAAATAGTCATTTTTGGTCATTATTATTATTATTATTATTATTATTATTATTATTATTATTATTATTATTATAAACCTTTATTTAACCAGGTTAGCAGTTAAGAACATTGCTATTCACAATGGGAAATACAAACAAGGGATAAATTAACAATGAAAAAGCAACAGACAAATTCAGAACGACAAATAACAAATGAAAATAAAGGTATACAAACAGCAATAAACACTAAAAATGAACCCAACTGCAACAGAACAATGATGCAGTTAACAGTTAACATGGTAACAAGTACACATATCAATAATCAAATGTCTTGTATATAATCCTTAAAATGAGAAATTGAGATTAATGTTAAAACAGTGTGTTACCGTCATGTGCCTCAGCAGACCGAAGAGTTAGATTTATAGACTTTCAGCTGAATGTGAAAGGAGGACCTGGGATTTTAGCTAACAGGGTTAGCAGAGTGATATAGAACATCACGCTTTGCAGCTTTGCATACCAGTCCATAAACTACATCATCATAACCAAGCAAGGAAGAAGAGTAATTCAGACAAAATCAACCAGAGCAATTAGGAACAAGCCTGGTCTTAACCTTTGACGGCAACTTAGCAATCTGAATGAAAAGATATCAAGAACAGTGTATCCGCCAGGAATGGCCAAGTCAATGAATGTTACAACTTAGCATCGCAAGCAGTCATACCAACATTTAAACCTTTTAACAATGCAGTCACGCAACTATAACCTGCCCGAAAGCCTGACAGCATCCCACTCAGCATAATGTTGTCAGTGTTGTTAATATCAATTATTAACGTTGACAATCATTTAGCTTCTTATTGAACCTTGGAGTTACAAGCAAAGTTGGACCCTTCCTAAAAAGAGGTCGGAAAAATTATCTTTCTCCAGTCTGTTGGTACATGTGCAGTGCAGATGGATAATAATTTGTTATGTATGGCAATAAATATACAAATAAATTTTAATTAAACATGTATGTGTGGCTATAACTATGTTAAAACAAAAACATCTACATTATAATAGTGTTCTTGTTTGAGACCACGTGCTTTGAGAGTTTGGCAAAGTCTTGTGACAATTGGAGTTAATGCTATACCCCAGTTTTCCAGGACAGCTGCCTAAATGTTGGCGGGCTAGCATCGGGGTCAACATTTCATTATATTACCAACAAGATAACTCGAATGAGCGGGTTTTCTTGATTTACTTGATTGGTGGTGGTTGTATGCGGTTACATTCAATACAATAAGTAACAGTATATCTATTCTCTACAACGCACACTGTTCATCATGAAATCATCATTTTTCATACATGTATTATTATATAACATGCAACATATATGCATAACATACCACTAATATACTATACTGTCTCTACCATGTATCAATGTGTGTATTCATATGTGTATATATACTGCACCTGGGCTCTTGAGGTCCTGACAGGCTGTCCGTTTAGTTTCCAAGCAGTTGTCAGTGCTGTCTGAATCAATTCTGCCGTATTTGGCACCTGATTTTGCTCCTCGGTACTCATGCAGCTCCATTGTGTTGTCCTCTGTAAGCCAGACCGTGCAGTGAAGTGTGTAGTGTATCGGGTTTATAGTAACTTGTGGTACATTGTGAAACATTAGGACCACTGACGCAGACATTCACAGAAATCACATGTTTCCATCGAAAGTCTTGACTCACCTCAACGTTTCTTCCTCTACTTTAGGGCGTATACTGTTCCAGTGTATGATTGATCGCCAGGAAATGTGCCTTATAACATAATCAGCAGATGCTGCTTGAATGCATGATGTCGTATGCCAAAGTCTGGGCCCCCCAGGTCAGACAAACCACTCTCTGCAGCAAACTGTTTCATCGTTGTAGGTTAATGGTAATGCAGACTTAGAACTCATTAGGCCTCAATTGAGTTTAGATCTTTAAGTTAAGAAAAAATGATCTCATCAAACATAGGCCTGCCTAAACAGCTTGCCTACAAAGAAGAGTCAGGCTATAAAAAACAATTATTAGAAATGGAGAAAGGAATTAAAACCAATAGCCAACAATATTTGGGATGCTCCATCTTCCAGCTTCTTTTGCATCTTATTCAAGTTTATGTTCAACCATAAAGGCCACTGCAGTTCAGGCCAAGGTGCACCATTAAAGTAAGTGCTGCATCACTTAAATAGACCAGTAAAGTCAGCTCAACTGTCTGATTTAAACTTAATGTTAGTTCTGCCATAGAAACTCTGGAGACAGGAGTGTAGGGATATTGATATTGATCCCAGAGAGGAAAAAAGAAGGTGAACTTTGGAACTTTGGTCCCTTTCAGGTCTTGGAGCATCAAGACCTCTGTTATTCCTACTGGATTGGGATGACTGGACAATCCTGGACGGGGCCAAACTGGTGGTGGTGGGGAGGAAGGAGGGGGAAAAAAATGAAAACTGAAAGCAGCTGGAGTGATAGTCAAGACTGATTTGCATGTTTTGCTTTTAAAAGAAAGGACAAGGCTTTATATATAAAAATATAACAGTGACAGAGACAGTTCACTTGTAAATACAATGACACAATGATAAAAAAAAAAACAATTCATAATGGACTTCAAAGCCCAGTGATTATAATAATAATAATAATAATAATAATAATAATAATAATAATAATAATAATAATAATAATAATAATAATAATAATCTTTATTTATGGAGCTCTTTTCATACCAGTGGCAGCTCAATGTGCTTTACAGACAGTTTTCATCATAAACTTAATTAGCAAAGACAAAATTTGATATTATATTTATGTTTGTACTATGATATCAAAGTTTTAAGAGACGTTTTTAATTGTTTATTAAAAGTGAGCTCTGAGCTCAACTGTCTAATAAAAGTTTAGAAGCAGAATAACTGAAAGAGTTTCTCCATGTTTTCTGTATTTTACTGAAGGATGTGTCAATCTCTTCAGATCTAAGCTGGAACATAAACAGAGGGATGTTCTGTGATGTGAGCAGGTTCTAGATTATGTAGAGCTTTGTAGATGAGTACGGGACTTTAACGTCTGTTCTAAAAGATACAGGTAGTCAGTGCAGCTCTTTTAAAACAGGACTGATCTGAGCTCTGTTTAGTGTTCGCTGAGTTGTAGAAGATGGGTTGTTTTGTTAGGAACTCCAGTAAGAAGAACATTACACCGATCGACTCTGACCATTACAGTGATCAACTCTGACTATAACAAACACCTGAACGAGCTTCTCTGCGTCACTATGGGATAGAAAAGGTCGAACTTTGGCAAATATTGCTTAGATGATAAAAGCTACTTTAGTGACTGTGTTTACATACAGAATAAAACAGAGCACAGAGTCTAAGATCACACCCATGTTGCGTACTTCAGGTTTGACATTAGTAGGTAAAGAACTTAGTCTGTCATAAAGCATACACATTATCCAGCTGAGGCATCCATGTATAACACATCATCCCAATCAATTATTGGCAAAATGGTAGACTCCACCTGTCCTCGGTCCTTGACGCGTCAAGACCTCAGTTTATCCTGCCGGACTGGGAAGACTGGACAATCCGGGGTATATTATACACCCATGACAACTGGACAGAGCCAAACTGGTGATGGTGTTGGGGAGGAAGGAGGGGAAGCTCAATACGACGGCACATGAAAGCAGTAGGAGGGATAGACAAGTAGAGCCATCTAAAGACCAGCTATTGGTCAGGAATGAATGAATAAATGAATGAATTAAAGAATGATTGAATGAATGAATGAAGTAGCATTAGAGTCTTGCAGGCAAAACTTTCACTAAAGCTTCCATTTCTGTTGTGTTCACTGGGCAAATGTGCCTGAGCTGAGTAAGAAGCTACAGTGTGTGTGTGTGTGTGTGTGTGAATCCAGTTTTCTGGTGTGCAAGAATATGATGATAACACCACAAGGTTGTGGAAGCATTGGGAAGTTTTATCTATGGAAGCTCTCAGTGAAGGTATGGAAGACCACGATACCTGACTAGAAAAGCTAGTTCACTTGCTGCCATGGCAAGTGAATTAGCAGCCAGCCAACACAAACTTCTCAAACATAAGTCATCACTACGCTCTACTAATATGTGGATATACAAGAAAATGCTACTACGGACTGACCATACAAATCAAATCTGTTCACTACCAACTTGATTTCGCAAATCTGATTTACCCTGCAGTGTGAACAAGCCTCAGCACTCTGAATGGCAGAAATTCACCCACCCTGACTGGCAATCAGCTCAACTACCCAAGAACAGTGACCACACATCCTTTATTTATGCTGACCTAAGCTTTTGTGTAATCTGTTGGGGAAGCGAGAGAGAGGAAAGTTCAGTGAAAAACCTGAAATGGAACCAGATGCCTTAATTGTTCATAACAGAGGTTCTCTTTCTGGTAATGAAAATATTTCAGACGGATCACAACTATTTTAGAACTCAGACCCTACCTGGTCAATGGCATCATGTAACAGATATGATCGGCCAAGCCGTGTAATATCCATTTTCAGGCTTGGGCAAAATGTTTAGTGATGGCTAAATACTAAGTACACTGTTCTAGATGTATTCAGTAGAGTTTGCAGTTACAATACAAAGAAACAGTGTATTCAGAAAAGATTTAGAATGCATAGAGTTAAGGTACATGGGGAAAAACTCATGACATATTTTGTTAATTTAATTCATAAGTGTTTGAAAAGTGTTCTTTTAAAAGTGTTAAATTGAACTTGGATTGAGTACGATACTGAAATTCTGAGTGTATATTTGAGTGTATATTACAAATACAGACACAATATAATATACAGTACAATTTAGTTCCTTATTATATTGCTTTATTATATTATACAGTATTACTATATTGTGAGATTCAATATACTCTATTTATATTCCTTTTATATTGTATATTATATTGTATATTATATTACTTTCCTTTATTATACTATATTTTATATTTCTTTATTATACTATATAATATATTGATTTATTGTATTATACTGTATTACTATTATAATATTTATTGAACTATATTTTATTATTTTTATTATACTATATTTTATATTTCTTTATTATACTGTATAATATATTGCTTAATTATATTATATTTAATTAGTAGATTATAATATTTATTATACAATATTTTATATCTTTTATTATACTGTACATTACATTGCTTTATTATACTGTATTTATACTGTATTGGGCCATAGGCGACCACTTCCTGGGTGAGGACAACCCCCAGACCCACATCAGTCTGCAGTTGGAATGGCTGGTCAAAGTCTGGCAGCATTAAGACTGGTGCAGTGGTGAGGGCCTCTTTGATGTCCCCAAAGGCATGGCTGCACTCCTCCATCGAGGTCCAAGTAGCATTCTTCTTCTTAAGGGCATCAAAAATGGCTACTCTACTGGCAAATTGTGGGATAAACTGATATATCAGCCTGCCATGCCCAAGAACCTCTTAACCTCCTTGAGGGACTGAGGTGGTGGCAAGTCCTTTACTGCACCACCTTTATGCCCTCACTGGAGACTAGTTGCGGAGGATGGCCTACAACAGTTACTTCTGTGGCGGGTCTGGTCTCCAATGCAACCACAAAACCCTGGTGTCCTTCCTGACAATCCCGCAGACGCCTCTCTGCCTCCGAAAAGAATGCAGGATTGCCACCTTGAACTGTCCCCCATGTTCTAACTGCTCTCCTTTCTGCTTGCTACCAGGCCTTTACAGTTCCTGAGAGTGCTGATGAGATGGCAGCCATAACTTCAAGGTCAGGAACTCTTTACACTTCTCAATAAATATTAATGGATCTTGGTCTTCACTGCAACCCCCAATCCTGGGAAACTCCAACTTGATGGGGGGTCACCAAGCTGAAGTCACCCCACTAGCACTGGTGGAAGTTGACTGAGCCGGTGGAAGCAATGTCGACTGCTGAGTTGGTGGATAAGGGGCAGGCCTAGGGGTAGAAGCCAGCGGGGTCAGAGCCTGGAACCTCTACGAGCCAGGCAGTTGATGATGGACCTTCCCAGCCCTTAGATCTCGAAATTGACCTCATTGCATAGCCTCACTCCTTGCCTCCACTGCTGGTAAGGAAGCCTCTCTTCCAGGGTCTGTATGCACTGCTCTAGTTCCTCTTGGATGTTGTGCATGGCCTCCCTTAGAGTGGTGATTTCATCTGTTGGGTTGTGAAGTTATTGTACCTTGCTTTCCAAATTGTTGACTTTTTTCCAACGTCCATAGGCTTGCGGCCAGCAAAGGCTGCTCCCTGACCTCCACCGGTGGGGGAGGAGGGGGAATATACAAAATGTGTGTGTATATATATATATATATATATATATATATATATATATATATATATATATATATATATATATATACTGTCGTATTTATATACATATATACAACAGTTGTGGGTTACAATTATCTTCGTGTTGTGTTAAAGTGAGTAAAAAATTTAAAACAAGTCCAGAATGCCAGATGGTGGGTGGATGGATGGATGGATGGATGAATGAATGAATGAATGACTGAACTGTGGATGCAGGACAGGCTCGGTCCTTGGCCCCCACCATTTTCCCTCACAGCTTCAGAAACACAAGCACGATAAAACCAGTCAAGAAGAAAGACCTACACCAAATTAATAAATAAACTTAAACTCATTCCCCAAGAACACTCAACCAGGTTTGGTTAGCTTAGCATGCTAACTTAGCAAGCAAGCTAACCAAACAAACAAACAAAACTTAAGCACGATAATAACAAATGAATAAAAACTTGAATGCCAGTATACAAAAACCTGATGCAAATATAACTTAGCATAAAAGACACCAGAAACTAACAAAAGAAACAAAGTGGTTACAATTGAACAAACAAACAGTTTCTTAAGCAGCAGCTCACCAAATTGGAAAGCATGTACCATTCTGGTCACTTTTGGCTCCCCCTTTATATACTCAAGCACAAGGTTACCTCACTGCAGACACCATGAGGCTGAGAGGAGGAAATGCCACCACAAAAACCATATTGGGAAACCCAGTTTGGCTACAGTGTCCAATAATGACTCAGCAGTGAAACAGTCTGAAACTACCCCAAGTGGCTTATGTTCAGTAAATTCCTTTAAATTACATTTTCAAATTTTGGTGTGCCTTAGTGAGATATGGTGTAATTAGTACGGTCGGTTGAAAAACATCAATTGGTGTGACCTTTCAAACCTATGTATATACAATTTTATCCAAATCCTTTACTAAAAGGGATAATTTAGTCACGTAAGCCCCCGTCCTTCGCCAGTCTAAAAATTGCAGTGGGTTTATCGACTCTAGAAAGTTATTGAGATACCCTGCTTTTAAAAAAAGGCCCAATACTTAATTTAATCAGTACTAGTCTTCTACAGTGTTTTAATTAAGATCCATATTTCCTATGAGTTGCATTGATATGCCACAGTGGGGCAGTGTGTGCACACAGCACTCTGTTCCCCCTCCCAGCAGGTCTACATATGTTAGATGACAAAATGAGGCATGGCTTCTAGACCAGGGCTGACAATGAATATTCTAAATTCGGTTATACAGTATCTCACAAAAGTGAGTACACCCCTCACTTTTCTGCAAATACTTTTTTAGATCTATTCCTGAGACAACACTATGGAAATGAAACTTGGATATAACTTAGAGTACTCAGTGTACAGCTTGTAAAGCAGTATAGATTTAGTGTCTTCTGAAAATAACTCATAATTCACCCTAACTGTTTGGCTCAGATAGTACCAAGAAAACTGTGCCTGCAGTAAAGCATGGTGGTGGTAGCATCATGCTCTGGAGCTGCATAAGTGCTGCTGGCACCTGGAAACTGCCGCTGAGGGCAGGGCAGTTTTTCAGCATGATAATGACCCCAACACACACCTCCAAAGTGACCACTGCCTTGCTGAGGAAGCTGAAGGTAAAGGTGATGGACTGGCCAAGTATGTCTCCTGACCTAAACCCAATTGAGCATCTGTGGGTGATCCTCAAGTGGAAGGTGGATGTGTCTAACATCCACCAGCTCTGTGATGTCATCAGAGGATAAGAGGATTCCAGTAGCAACCTGTGCAGCTCTGGTAAATGTTAAGGCAGTGCTAGATAATAATGATGGCCACACAAACTATTGACACTGTGGGCACAATTTGTTCATGTTAACTGTGAGGTATACGTACTCACTTGTGTTGCCAGCTATTTGGATGTTAATGGCTGTGTGTTGAGTTATATTTAGGATACAGTAAATCTTTAATGTTATACAAGCTGGACACTGACTGTTCGAAGTTTAATTTCTATAGTGTTGTCCCATAAAAAGATATAAGAAAATATTTGCAAAAATGCAGGGGGTGTACTCACTTTTGTGAGATTCCGTAAAAATGTATTGTACAAAACAGACATTTGACTGCACATGGCACGCGAACACACAGGAGAGGGTTAACATAGGCAGAAACAGCCAGAACCAATGAAAGACCGGGACAGGGCAAGGCAGAATGTGACAGTCTGACATTGTCTAAGTATTTTGTTAAATTTTTAAGTTTCATTTCTGTCAACCAATATTCCATTACCGCGGCACAGTGGTGTAGTGGTTAGCACTGTCTCCTCACAGTAAGATGATCTGGGTTGGATTCCCGGTCCGGGACGTTTTGTGTGGACTGTGTATGTTCTCCCCGTGTTTGAGTGGGTTTCCTCCGGGCACTCTGGTTTCCCTCCACAGTCCAAACACATGCATGTTAGGTTGATTACTCACTCTAAACTACCCATAGGTGTGAGTGTGTGTTGGCCATGCAATGGACTGGCCTTTGCCCAGTGTTGCTGGGATTAGCTACCGGGACCCCTACTAGAGAGATAAAGTAGAAGATTATGGATGGATGGAGTAATCCATTACTTTTCTTGTTTTTTGTTTTTGTTTTTTTTTGCTGCGGTATCGTTTTAGTATTGGTATTGAGATATAAGTATCCTATCAAAGTCATAATTTTGATATCTTGACGAGACTATATGTAAGAATCCAACCATATAAGCTCCTGTGCTGAATACAGTAGCTCAGGCCTAATGGCCAGTATAAAAATTACAATTGGTGCAACAATTAATAAAAGTTTAATTTAGTCCTATTTGTCCCTGTGAAACGGTTTACTCCTGTTCAGGCTATTTGGCAAGAAATCTGTGCAGGTGCTTTGAGTTTAGTAGATGACTAGTGTGTAATACTGAGTTTAAAACATTCATGCCCTGCAAAATTTGGGCTGATTTCTTCACAGTATTCAAATTTTTTAAATTCCTGTTTTTGTGGGTTTTATGAGCTGGAAGCCCAAATTATGTAAAAATAAATAAATACTTGAAATCATGGGTATAAGTTTAACTTTCTGAATGGAATTATGGAAATTAATTCACTTTTCCATGATATTCTAATTTTCTGCAATGGGTCTGTATTATATTTTATTTAGAAATGATATACATATAAGTTGTCATACACGGTTCCAAAATAAACAGCAAAATTGTATGAAAGCGTTTTTTATATTTACATTTAGCTTTTTACATTTAAGACACTTGTGCAAAATAAATGTTTTAATTGATTCATGACACCATATGTTAAGTTATATTCTATTTTGATAGAGTAGAGTGTATGTGTAACAAAGGCCTTCATGCTATGTAGAGGTCACGTGCAGGACAAGAATAAATTAATTACAAAAAACTAGTCTGTAACTGGTCTCTCTCTATAGTCAGGTTGGTGTAGCTGGTCTGTAACTGGTCTCTCTCTATAGTCAGGTTGGTGTAGCTGGTCTGTAACTGGTCTCTCTCTATAGTCAGGTTGGTGTAGCTGGTCTGTAACTGGTCTCTCTATTTTTAGATTGCTATAACTGGTCTCTAACTGGTCTCTCGCTGCAGTCAGGTTGGTGTAACTGGTCTGTAACAGGTCTCTCTATTTTTAGATTGCTATAACTGGTCTCTAACTGGTCTCTCGCTGCAGTCAGGTTGGTGTAACTGGTCTGTAACCGGTCTCTCTCTGTTTTTAGATTGCTATAACTGGTCTCTCTCTATAGTCAGGTTGGTGTAGCAGGTCTGTAACTGGTCTCTCTCTATAGTCAGGTTGGTGTAGCTGGTCTGTAACTGGTCTCTCTCTATAGTCAGGTTGGTGTAACTAGTCTGTAACAGGTCTCTCTATTTTTAGATTGCTATAACTGGTCTCTAACTGGTCTCTCGCTGCAGTCAGGTTGGTGTAACTGGTCTGTAACAGGTCTCTCTATTTTTAGATTGCTATAACTGGTCTCTAACTGGTCTCTCGCTGCAGTCAGGTTGGTGTAACTGGTCTGTAACCGGTCTCTCTCTGTTTATAGATTGCTATAACTGGTCTCTCGCTGCAGTCAGGTTGTTGTAACTGATCAGTAACTGGTCTGTCACTATAGTCAGGTTGGTGTAACTAGTCTTTAACTGGTCTCTCTATAGTCATGTTGGTGTAACTGGTCTTTAACTGGTCTCTCTCTATAGTCAGTTCATCTTTCTCTTTCTTTAACTGGTCCCTCTCTGTTTTGAACTGGTCTCTCTCTCTAGCAAGATTCTTGTTGTTGGTCTGTGGTCCATCTTTCTCCAAAGTTAGGTTGCTGTTGCTCTCCTGTAGCTGGTCTCTCTCAGGTGGTTAAATCTTGTACACATTACTTTGATGACAGCTAACAAAAGAAAAAACAGCAGCCCCAGACCCACTGCGGCCAATCTGTAGCATCTGCTTCCAGCAGGGTCACGTTCTAGAAGGGAATGGAGATAGGAAACCGATTCTTTGCTTTATTTTATTATTATTTTCATAAACAGCAGTTAGATTTTTAGGTGTAGGCAGTTTTTGTGCTGGTATTTGCATTACGCTCATATTTTCTCTTCCTTCTAACAAACAAATACATATGTGATTTGAGTTGTGGGACCGAAGGGACATAGAACGAGACGGGAGACAGAACAGTTGGAAGAGAGCTCACCTGAACTGAAGCGTTCTTGGTGAGCACAGATTTCATGTCACAGTTTTGAATTTGGTTATAAGAGACCACTTTCGCAGTGGGGAAATATAGACAGCAACCTAGAGCCCCCAAGCGCCAATGGCCCCATAGAAAATACCAGTGTAGAACACACAGGTTGATGGTCAATAATCTATACAGAAATTGGGTATGAATCCGTTCTTGCAGATTGTGTACTCTGTACATGCTGATTGTCTTCACTTGGGTGGAAGGAATCTTCCAGCAAGACAATGCGACACGTCACACGGCTAGAAATATCCCACACTGGTTGGAACATCAAGACTTCCAAGTACTACCCTGGACCTAGGCTTAAACCCAGTTGAGCATTTGTGGGACCACCTCAATCGTGGTGTTCACTGTATAGATCCTACCCCCATGTTCCCTTCAGCAGCTGTGGGATGCACTGCAGTCAGCATGGCTCCAGATACCTGTGACAACCTACCAGGACCTTATTGAGCCTCCCAGTCCGTCTAGCTGTTGTCAGTGCTACACATGGCAGATTCTCTGGATATTAGCTGGTGGTCATCATAATGTGACTGGAAAATGTTTTGTGTGAGGTGGGATTTAGCACCTTCACATGCTTTTGCTGCCACAGCAGAATTCTGCGAAATCCAAAACTTCAGTTTTCTGAGATGTGGAACTTAAAATAACTTAAGTGGAAGTAAAACTCCTGCGTAAAGTGAAAACATTTTCAATGTACTGTAGAGTGCATGAAAGCACAGTAGCCCCTGCTCTTATGATGAATACGCAGTTGTGTAAGTGTAACACCAGCATAACTGAACAAAGCAGCTGTTAATTATGCTCAACTTTATTGGCTGCTGGTTGCTTTCAGTTTACATCACACAGCATTGTCACTGTTGGCTTTATTGTTATTATTATTATTATTATTATTATTATTTGCATTATTTGCATTGTTTGATTTAACCAGGCAAGTCAGTAAAAATAGAAAGTTAGATCAATTATGAAATACTTTGTTCCAATTGTGTGCAGTAGCAGAATTAAATAATGTGAATGTGAATGGAGGACGGGGTTTTACATTAAGCTGACACAGGCTATTTTAGGGTTTATAAACAGAGTGGTGTCTGAGCTAGAAAAGTCTTAGAAATTAATGTCAAGGTCAATGTAAATTAACTAAAGAGCAGAGAGAGCACTGATGTGTTCTGAAAGGGGCTTTTGTACAACTGTAAACTGCTGGCAAAGGCATTTTGAACCTGGAGGACACTAGTGACGTATAGAATCATCAGCATATATATGAATAAAAGCATCACCACCAGCAGGAAGAGAAATTCTATATATAGAACTTCTATATATGTAATATTTGTATAGAAAACAAAGCAGAACCTAATATTGACCCTTGCAGGACACCAGGACTGTGTTCTTAGAAAAAGATAGGAACCAAGCTAAAGAATGATCTGTCAGCCCCATGCTGCCCAGTCTATTTATTAGGATGGCGTGATCAACCGAATCAAAAGCTTTGGACAGATCATAACTATTTCAGCGTAATGTTGCTTGGGATCCAAAACAGACATAATAGCATTTCAAACTTTTAAAACAGCAGTACCATAATCATAACTTGGCCAAAATCCTGACAGCATCCCAGACAAAATGTTCTCGTCAGTTAGACGACAGTTTAGCTGCAAAGATCTGTATCAAATAGTTTGGTCACCATTCCACCATTAAAAGGCTTAAGCAATGGTAACATTCCAATGTGTGCGCATTTGGGCTATGCAAGTGTATAACTATGTGTTATGTATATGAGATAGATATAATATTTCAAAACAATGTAGTTTGATATTCATATTCATGTGCTTTCAGAGTCTATGTTTATGAAAACTGACAAAGCTTCATAGGATTATATGGTTGTGTTACAATTATGCAGTGTTTAGGCACAGATTTTTATGGCTTTGTTCTATGTGGCTAGGCTAAAGTTAGCTTCATAGACACCAGCTCAGTATAACTGCTGCGCTATTTATAGTGGAAGGAAACATTAAGAGAAGCTGACAAAAAGAACTTCAGCTTCATCATAATTGCTTCGTCTTCGCCATAGTCCGAGTTCCAAAATCCAACATTAATAACATCAATTATTATTATTATGGAATAATACTTGTGTTTGTCCTTGCGTGTGCATCCATGTATGTACAGTGTACCTGAGCTTCTGGGGTCCTGAAACACTGTGGTGCTTTCATTTTCACACCGCAGTTCAAGTTATCCGAATCAAATTTGCTGTATCTAATAAAGGACTTGGTTCTTCTGTACTCATTCAGCTCCATTCTGTAGTCTACTGTAATCCAGCCAGCGAAGTGTACAGCCTTTAACCGTGTTTTGGGATTCTATGAACTTGTGGTACATTGTGAAAGATCGATTGTGAAAGAAGTTACCCACTGGGATCACATGTTGCTATGGTAACTCTTGACTGGAAGGCTGTATGAAGCTCACAGTGTACACTGTCCTAAATGTCATTAAACATCAGTCCAACATCAGTGTCGGCCTCACCAATGCTCTTCTGGAGGAACGGTCAAACATTCCCATATACACACTCCTAAACCGTGTGGAGAGCCTTCCCAGAAGATTTGAAGCTGTTATAGCTGCAAAGGGTGGGCTAACATCATATTAAACCCTATGGATTAATAATGGGATGTCATGTGCGAGTGAAGGCAAACAAAACTTAAAATGCACCATGAACTACTTCAAGAAACAAGTCAAGGCTTTTCTTCTATATTCAATATTGTTGGTTAACTTAAATTTATACTCTATACATATTACTTAATATAGTTGTGCCATCCTGTGAAGAGCATGGGTTCCACTTGAGCTTTGGTTCTCCGGGTTTCTTTCTGGCTAATCTGGCTCAGAACCACATTATGTGTATAGCTGCTGTGCAATAATACCAGTTTCTGGACATGCGGCTTAGTTTATCCAATCAGATCTGAGTTGGTGTGTATTTGACCTCACTGTTCAGGGCATAGTGTAAGGAAACCTCAAGTAGTGCACATTCACAAAATGTTACTGGTGCTATTCACTAATCAGATCACTCCCATGCACCATGAACTATAGGTTGTGAATTAAACTGGGGGGTCTGATACCTCCTAGTTTATCTCTTGTCCCCTTGAATGTGTAAGGATTCAGACTCAAGAGGTGTTATCCGATTCATTTGCAAGATTTATTAGACTCAGAGCAGTGACAAAGATAAACAAAAACAGTCCAACGGCTCGCTAGCGCAAGGAGTCCGAGGGGAGTGAGCAGTGGGCCTGCAGCAGGCTGAGAGGTGATACCTTTGGGCAGTCTGGGTTGAAGCAGAGGGCCGCTGATGTTGGTTGCTGCTTGACTAGGGCACCATGCTGGAACAATGCGGTGCAGGAGGAAACCCGAGCAGCAATTATTCACCTTTTGCAGTCTTGTAATTGTGAGTTAGTCTATTCCTGTTTGGTTCCTCGTTATGTGTGTCTTGATTTCCAATGCATGGAAAAAAAAAGTTCTAAAAAGTTCTGATGCTGTGCAGGATTTCTACTTTGGGAAAGCCACTTTCACTTGTTCATCACTCAGTCTGAGCTGATTTTGGAGATGATGCTCCAAATTTGTGATGAAATGGTAGAATCACTAATAAAACACAGTATGTCTGGGACGTTCTGTGTGGAGTGTGCATGTTCGCCCCCATGCTTGAGTGGGTTTCCTCCGGGCACAATGTCTCCCCTGATCTGACAATAATCTGACTGGAAATCCTAAATCTACAGAAAATACTTTTGCTACTCTCCCCACCTTTTGGAAGTGTATTGGCTAAACTGCTACAGATCTCTAGCAAAAACTGTGCATTATACCAGAAATCAGAAATGAAATGAGTATATTTTTGAAAAGTACACAAAAATATATATATAAAAAAGAATTGAGTTACCGAAACAGCTCAGCTTCTTAAAAGTTGTCTCTCACCCATGCTGGCTATGCCTAAGGAATTCTTTGAGGGGGTCTTTGGAGTGGTTGGTATAGTGTAGTGGGTTACACCGCAGTCAACCGTACCTCCATACTGTAGATATATCAAAATCATATTTCTCATAGTACTGTATCTGTTTTCAAGTAGATACTACAGACTGGCTACAGTGTGTCTGGGGCTGCTGTGTGTTCTCCTGCTGGCTGTCATCACAGTGCTGTGGATCAAGTTCACTGCTGAGAGAGACCAGTTACAGACCAGTTACACCAACCTGACTATAGAGAGAGACCAGTTACAGACCAGTTACACCAACCTGACTATAGAGAGAGACCAGTTACAGACCAGCTACACCAACCTGACTATAGAGAGAGACCAGTTACAGACCAATTTTTTGGATGTAAGAAATGAAAGAGATCCGTTGAAGAAGACGTTTCCTAATCTGGGTGAGCAAATCATCCAGACAGATTCAAGATTTAAATTTAAAGCCTGCAATACATATTTTTCCCATGTTCAAATTATCACGTGATTGTTTATAGACAGGACTTTTTCCATTCATTTAATTTCCATTTAAAATGACCACCGTCATCATCCCTCAGTTCTCATATCAGTCTATCGCAAGATACAAAAAAAGACAAGTACATGCATAATGAATCTCTGAGTTTGTGTTCAATTCATAGTGACTGCAACTCAGCAGGGTTGGAAGGTTTTCAAGATCAGTGTGTACTACGTCACTGCTGAGAGGAAGAGCTGGAGTGACAGCAGACAGGAGTGCATACAGAGAGGAGCAGACCTGGTGATCATAAACAACAGAGAAGAACAGGTGAACAAGAGATATAGAAAGAGAGAGAGAGAGAGAGAGAGAGAGAGGCACAAAAGTTAATTTTACTCTCTGTTAATGAGAATGTACATCTGCTTGTTAAAAGGACTTTATTGACATTCTGAGACGGGAACAGATACCTTGGATTGGTCTGACAGACCACGACACAGAGGGGGTCTGGAAATGGGTGGACGGCTCAGCACTGAGCACTAAGTAAGAGACCACTGTACTGAACTCTGGTGATGATGCAGTTCCTCCTTACAGCTCTGTATGGATTTTCTGGTTCTCTCTTTCAGGTTCTGGGCAAGTACGGAACCCAATGGTAATTATGGAGAAGAGGACTGTGTGGTAACTGGAAAGAACTGGGCTGATTATCCCTGTGATCACCAGTTTGTTGGGATTTGTGAGAAGAGTATAACTGAGAGTGTGTTAGAATGAACATTTACATTTACATTTACATTTACGGCATTTAGCAGACGCTCTCATCCAGAGCGACTTACAAAAGTGCTTAGTGTTCAGTTAGAGTATGTATGTATCTCTATCTAGTACAAACTGGTTTAAGTCCAAACTACTCTTATACTCAAACACTGCCATAAACACAGGGCCAGTGCTGATACCTAAAAAAAAAGACAATGCAATACCTAGCAAGACTGGAATACCTACAGAGAAGAGAACAAATACAAGACTATATATTTTATATATATTTTCTTTTTATAGTAGAAGAGAAACACGGTAGACAAGTCAGAGATTAACAGTCTAGCAAGATCCTAGAATCAGGATGGAACGCGTGCAGCTCTGTTGTTTTGTTTCAGCAGAGGAAGATATGGGGGCTGTCTCAAAACTAGTGATTGTCTATAGACAGCATTTTATGCTCCCAATTCATACATACCTTAAACATGCTACCTACTGAGGCACCTTATTTTGGCCCGATTGTAAGAAAGCGTCAAATGGTTCCTTAGCTGCTAAGGCAATCGCATGATGCAACATAAGCTAAGCTGCGAGCAGTGAAGTGGTTTTAAAATGTAAGTTATTTTGATTCTCTCTGGTGTTTTAATGTGTTTCTGGTCATATAATCACACAAAACAGTATTTTATTTACAACTTTGTCAACAAGTTGTTGACCATTTAGCAGTTTTATACTCAAGCCATTAGCATCTATGCTAGCGGATTTTTAAGCCTTGGGCTTATTGTTTTGGATAGCTGGCTAGTAGCTTAGCAACAAGTTAAAGCAGCCATCGCGTGCGGTGGGCAAGATCAAGCCGCCTAACTAGAGCGTCTCATAATCTTTTATGAGGAGAGATGTCAGAATGCTGCCCACTTAAACAGCTGGCTACCTCAGCACCTACCTAGACAGCTCGCTAGGAAGACAGATCCATGATGATGGACTGAATATGTCCTTACTAATAACACGTTTATCAGATTTCTAGAAATGTACAGTCTCTACTCAGATTACTTCATTTTCAGCTTCTGCTCATGTTTAAATCATTAACCACCATGTACCAAAACTATACAGACCAAAGTAGCTGAGGAGACTGATCTGATGATGATAGTTACACTGACTACACCAGATTTACTTTTTCACCAAACAACTAGAGTCCCATACATACACTGTGTCGGTGCTGGGAGTAAATAAATGGATGAATGTCCTAAAAGGTATAATTTGAAAAGTAATTTATTTGATTTATTTATGTTACAACCCGCTAGTGCTCATCTTGAATCCAGAGATCTAAACACCTCACCATCACTGAACGTGTCTGGATTATTTGGTTTATGAGAAGCAGAAAGTTTGCAGCTGTGTAAAAATATTTCTACAGGTTTCTTAGAGAAACTGAAAGTGGGCCTCCTGAAAAGAATGGAAGATGTAATGAAGGTAAAGAGTGAACACAGTAAATACTGAAAAAGTTGGCATTATGTTTAGTTGTTGAGCTTTTTATGTAAAGCCAGGCATGTGGTCAGATCAGATATGTGATCAGAAGGTTTGATTGACCCCTGGAGGCTGAATCAAGTCAGTGCAGGACTGTTTTATCATCTGTAGTTGATTGATGTTTTAAATATTAGAAATGTATTTTATTTTCATTTTTAATCATATTTACTAATTTGCATACATGCAACTGTAGGAATTGTAATACATTTAATAAAACAAATAGACTATATAATAGAAATGGCAATAAATTTGTGTTGGTAGTAAAATTTGTTGTGATGTGTTGTTTATCCATAAACGGTGTTGATTTTGTATGTTTCAGAGAAGCACCACACATTAACAGTATGCTCTGTTACTGATGCTCATTTACATTTATACAAAAACAACCTTTTAGCAAAGGCACACAACTTCCTGTGTGGATCTACATATCAGTCATTAAAGTCAGTGTTTATATATATATATATATATATATATATATATATATATATATATGAAACCCTAACCCACAAAATACAAGAGTCTGATCAGTAGTTTGGATTCATAACCTTGTCAGTTTTATTAACTGGCATAATTTGGGTGTCCCATCACAATTAACCACAAGAGGGCACCAACACCGGTTACTTACACACACACTAGGGCTGCAGTAAACACCACTACTGGGGAGTCCAAACCCAGTCCAAAATAATGATCAGTAGAAACTGAGTCAAGGCCCAGTCAAAACGTGCCCAGTTCAAGATAATTTAAATAAGCAAGACTGTGTCAAGACCAAGACCTTAAGATCAGGCCTTAGTTAGTCTTCTTCTTCTCCTTCCAATATGGATTAGTATTAGCATTAGCAGTATTAGCATTAAAATTATCTTCTACTTAAACAAATGTGTGTTGTGTGTGACATATATACACATAAATCTAAGTATATTTGGCCTTTATTCAAGTTTTTTTCTTGAATGGAGATATACTTCATAAACGTATGAGTAAGTATTCTTGCAGGACAGTCAGTACTTATCTTTAATATGTCTTGTTACTATATTGTCATTTCACTGTATATTATTCTTATTACTCTTTTATTTTTCTTATAGCTTGTCTGGTCTGATTGTGTGATTCAGCTTGTATATAAAAAACACCCCCGGCCACGACTGTAGTGTTGGTTTGACCCGTACCTCATCTGTTTGTCGTTTAATTCATCATTCTTTTTCCCCCATAGGTTCCTATTCATTTTAGACCGCAGCCAAGCATTATGATTTCGTTTAACGTACAGTCACCAAACCGCCTGTACTCACTCGAGGCAAAACCCTCTCTAGGCTCTAATCCATAGACATAGTGACATGCACTTGCCGTTTATGCACAACCATTCTGTGTTTGCTTCAGGAAATGCACTTTTCTAGGTTTTATATGTAGTTCACTGTAAAGTCTACTTTAAGTAAAAGTATTAAAGGTAAAAAAAAAACAGTAATTCCTTGCAAGTATACTTTCAGTTTAAAAACTTCTTAGCTAGTATTTCCTAAGAGTATACTTAAAAGTATACTTTCATAAACTAAAAAGTAGGATAGCAGTATTTAAGTTGTAAACTAAGATGCAGTGGGTAGAAATGCTGCTTCACAACAAGAGGGTCTGGGTTTGATTCCCAGCTGCAGTGACCAGGTTCCTCTCTGTGTAGAGTTTGCATGTTCTCCCGTGTGGTTTTTCTCCAGCAGTCTAACAACATACAGTCAGCTGGATTAAAGAAGCCAAATAGAACCTAGATGAGTGTGTGTGTGTGTGTGTGTGTGTGTGAGAGAGAGAGAGAGAGAGAGAGAGAGATAAGCTCTTTTTGAAGATGAATGAATGATCCATCTATCCTTCCATTATCTTCCATGTTATTTTCTCTAGTCGGGGTAACCTAGATTAGATGTGTACTCGAAGTTTACCACTCTTAAAGTATACTTAAAGTTTACTTTCATTACCTAAAAAGTGGCCAGTTTAGTCCCAAGAGTATTTAAATAATACACATACAAGTACTACTAGTATAGCAGTATACTTACTACATATAAGGTACTTGGTAAATATACAACTATAAACTTTAAGTATCCATATATTTTGTAGGGGAGGTTCATCTCCAGCCTTCAGGTTAAGGGTTTTAGCGTCACTGCTAACTTTGGGTATGAAGTTACTGAAGGTGACTGTAGGCTGTAGGTCAGGGGTATTTAATTAGAGTCAGTAAGGTCCAGTTAGAAGAGATTTCTTCAGACCTAGGTCTGGACCGTCATCATTTCTAACTTGTGTTATGATTCAGTGGTGTATCCTGTTTACTGAAGTAGCCTAGTATCAGCATTGTATACCATCAGCAACTAAAACACCAACACATCACACATACCGATCAGTATATTTCAGTATATTTACTGTTTAAATGCTGAACTGAATGAATTTATAAACTTCTAATGAATGTTTTGTCCTCACTTCAAGTAAAAAGAAGGTGTATATTAAAAAAACAGAATGCTTTTGAAAAAACTGCATCTTATAGTGTTTATTTATAGAGAAAGTAAATAAAACATGCGTCTTCTTGTTAACTCAGCTTCACAGATTGACATGTTGGTTTTACAGAGCGGTATTCTCCAAAACAAGACGAGCAGGTCCATTCCATAGCCGTTCCTGTTAAACAGTCAGTTTTCACTGTTGACTTTTCTGTTTTTAGAGCTCGTTATTCTTCCTGACTCGCTTTAGTCTCCGACTGCTGTTTCTCGCTTCGTACCTCGCCTGTGTGCGCATGCTGCACTCCCCAATGTGCACTGATCTGATTGGCTGAGGAGCCTTCTGTGATCTTACAGTGCACGTGATTGGTCTCTGAGTTCACTACGCCATAAAGCCTGTATACCGTAAAGATGAGTAAAGCTCCGCAGCTTAAAATAAACACAGTCAACATTAAATCACTCAATCGTTTATTGGTTTGGGTCCGCATTGGACAACGTCTGGGTCCAGATCCGGACTGCGGTCCGCCTTTTAGTGACCCCTGCTGTAGGTGATGCAGCTATATACGAGTCCAGGATTAAACAAGTCCAGAAGCAGCTTTGACGTCTCGGGGCTCGGAGGCATCTGGGATGGACCATCATATGGTGGAGTGTATTGTGGACTGACCAATCAGTATTATAAATGAGAGACGTAAGCTCTGGACGAAAAGGACCATCCAGCAAGAAATGCAAAAGCGAGGGTCTGTGCTGGTATGGGGTCAGTGTGTATGTGTCCTTAGCAAAACTTCTGTGATGCAGCATTAATGCAGAAGAGTACATTTAGATTTTAGAGGAACTTTTGCTGCTTTTGATTCAACGCTGCCTTTCCCAGAGACGTCCTGCATTTTTCAACAAGACAATGCAAAACCACGTGCCGCTCACAGTACACAGGTACTGCAGCGGAAGAAAAGACTAAAGGTCATGGACTGACCGGTTCCCAATACAGAAGTTGCAGAAAACTGTGAAATGAAAAATGCGACAACGTCGACTCTGTACTGTTGCACACCAAACACTCAGATTTGCAGAAATAAAACCAAATAACTCCTGAAACACTTCAGCACTAGATTCCCAAAATGTCTTTTAAGTGAAGAAGAGAAGAAATGGCAACCTTACAACATGGTAAAAGCTTTCCTTCCCCACTTGTTTTGAAACTTGAAACTTGAAATGGATGTATAATAACAAATAAAATGAAGCTGATCAGACATAGCATGAAATATGTTGGGCTCATACAGTCTGTAATGAAATAATAGTCAAAGTAAATGTAAGAAACACTGTTTTCTTTTTTTTTCTTTTTTTTTGTTCATACGGTCCTAACTTTTTCTATTTTAGATTTATTTACTTATTTATTTATTTATTTATTTTTGAAAACACTGTTTGGACTATTCTGATCACATTAAATGCTTTGCGCATGGTGGTCTCCAAAATACGTTCAAAAACAGACTATGTTGGTCTAGAAACAAATCTCTATGGAATATTTATGTTTTTTATTATTTATGCTGAATATTTATATCAACAAAGTGCCATTAGTGAGCAAAAAGGCCTCTTCAGAAGTCTGTATGGTTCTATTTTTATTAAATAAAAGAGTAAAGCTACAAAGTCAGAGACGTGACCAACACAAAATACCACAAATGTTGTGAACAGTGAAACAGAACGTAATGAAACACAAAAAAGGAAATAGTAACAATTACTGGATTACTGGAATGTGACTGAGTAAAAAGTAGATTCCTTCATTTCAATTTTGGAGCATTTCTATTGGTCTGTTCATCATGATTTTTATGGGACATAAAAAGCATTGAAAAATATAACTGAACAAAAATGAAAATACATGTTTTTCTTTGTACAGTGATGAGATATAAACTGCCATATTTAAGTGTATTCCCTGTAGAGGATGTGTGAACTTATTTTCACTTAAAAAGTAATTAATTATATATATGGTTGCAACTAATGACTATTGTATTAACCGACTTACTGTTGAATTATGATTTAGTTAGTCCGTACCCAAGAACTTGTAGATATTTGTGTGGCAATAATATTTAATTCTGCAAATTAAAAGCACAATAATTATTTTTCATATCATAAAACAACACTGTCTTCTTTTTTTTTTTGACCATTCTGTTTATTGAATTAGCAAGATGGAAAAGGAAAACAGAACATCGATTGATTACATACATAGATTTTGTATAACAATTACTTATCCCGCTTACAACCCTCACAATTCAGGCCCACCCATCCACCCTCACCCTACCTCTACCTCCCACACCTACCCTGCCACTTACCGTCACCGCTTACAACATAATTTAAATGTGTCAAATATAAACAAGAATAAACTATAAATAATAATAAATGATCTCAAATCAAAACAAACAAACAAACAAACAAACAAGTAGATAAAATAAATAATATAAATAAAGTAAGATAAGCCATCATGGCTGCGGTGATCCACCTGGGGCTTCAGATTGCCTGAGCTTTAAGAAGAAGGAGATAGAGGGGGTGTGAAGAGTGTGTCTAATTTTTTCCAAATAGCGAAAGAGAGCAACATCATTAAGCCAGCAATCAAATGAAGGAGGAGTTGGACTTTTCCAATGAATCAAAATAAGTCGTCTAGCTAAGAGGGTACAAAAAGCAAAGACATCAGAATATGCAGCTGAAACATTAGGGTCTTTGGGTGATATGCCAAACCTAGCAACCAAAGGGCATGGTTCAATTGTTAATTCAAGTATAGAGGAGAAGCAGCTAAATATAGAGGAACAAAAAGACTTTGCGGAGAAGAGCCAAAACATATGAAGTAATGTAGCTGGGGCCTGGGAACAACGGTCACAAAGATTATCAAGATTTGGTTTAAGCTTAGCAGGCCTAATCTTTGTCCAGTAGACTAGATAAACCAACTTCAAGTGAATAAGACTGTGTCTAGCGCATACTGAGGAAGAAAGAATGCGGCAAATTACCTTATCCCAATCCTCCTCCTCAAAAGTTAATTGCAGCTCCTGTTCCCACTGTTGTTTAATAAGGGATATAGGGGTGGGGGTTAAACAACATAACAGATTATACAGTTTAGAGATAATACTTCTAGCATTGGCATCAATTTCTACAATATCATCAAGGGGTGATTTTGAAGGAATGTTGGGAAAGTCCATAAAAGTGTTTCTAACAGTTCCAAATTTGCAAGAATCTGAAGAAATGACAACCCTGTCTTCTAATGTATGGCAACAGAAAGAGTAAAGGAACTACATAAGCTAATCTCACATAGCAACCCTTTTTTTGGTTGAACAGAATCTGTGGGGTCCATTACACAACAAAAATGATTTCAAACATGTGCACACACCTGTATATCTTCACTGTCCAATGAAAAACAGGCATCTCCAAAAAATGCAACTTTACAGGAGAAGCCAAAAACTTTCTTTATGCTCAATGCAAGTCAATGGAACCAGAATTATTTCCAAGTTATTTTAGAGCATTTCTATTGGTCCATTCATCATGAACTTTTTACACAATGTAAATGGCTGCGGTCGTGTTTGAATGATGCAGAAAAATAAAAATGGTATCCATGTTTTTCTATGGACTGCCACGATATGCTTCCTATAAGAAAACCAAGCCTGACTATCTCTTCACAGACTGTTCTTTGTTGATTTTGTTCAACTAAACATGGATTAAGTCGAATCAGTACTGGTAGGTGAGTTAATCTGACTGTAATAGAGCAGAACAGTTTCATATTTCTATTTTTGCTATTATGAGAGGAGGGAAGAAGCAGCCAGGCTTTAACCACAGGAATGTCAAATGAGTTTAGTCGGTTCTAGATAACTTCCTCATTTATCAGCAGCACAATAATGACTTCCTTATTCCACAGACTTACAATAGTTGAACCATGTCGCTGATGTCCACACAAGCAAAACTGTGGGTTAGCCGTGGACAGATCAGACGCACTAATCCAGGGTTTCATAGATAAGAGATGCAGAAACTGCAGGAACAAGTCTCAGAGTGTTCCTGCAGGTGTAACGCACATGGATGAGCTGGACAGAGGACAGCACGTGGAAGTGGTGGTGGACATCTATGAGAGTGCAGATGCTGTTAAAGGCCGTGACCTCAACACAGAGGTGGTGGTCACCAAAACCAAGAGGAGCCCGCAAACACCAAGCTCAGGTAGGACCAAAACAATTCCCTCAGTTGTGACGTTTTTATATAACTCATAGCTTGTATTAACAGCTTATTAGACAGGTGGCCAGAAAGCTTGCATGAAGGTCAGGGCTTTTTGGGACCCCTACCCTATAAGGCTATGACTTATTTTGGGAACGTCTATTCAGGAACCACTCTACCCAAAAAAATTATGACATGGCCAGAAGACCAAAAGAAGCAAGAAAAGCAGCCCTATAAAGGACAAGCAGTCAAAGACATCTTTGAGACCAGGTTGGACCAGGGCAGACCAGGGTGTGAGAGCTCAGAGAAACGTTGGTACCACAAGCCCTTAAACTCTGAACTGGTCTCCCTCTTATTCTGATGGCAAAAAGCAAAGTTAGGACACCTCTTCACGCTTATTTAAGAAATATAGGGTTCAACAGACCTTAGCAAGACTGAAACAGTAATAGTGATCAGTACATCAAATATCAGAGGAGTGCGATCCAGTTCAGACTGCTTTTGGACTGTCGGACCTTTGTTTCAGTGGGCCCAACTGGGACCCTGTTTGTAAAGTGTTCATTAGGATGCACAGCACCTGCATAAACCAGTCGTAATTCCAACGAGCATCAGTCATAAGACTTACTGAGGTGAAACAACCTCAAACCTTGACAGAGGCCTTGATAAATGATCGCCTAGGTTTACATACCCAAAGTGCACCAATAACCCTGTTCTTTAATGCTCAGGACCCCCAAAGGACCACCACAGAGCAGATATTATCTGGGTGGTGGATCATTCTATTTAGTGGATCAGATGCACAAATACCTTGTTGGTCCACCCTGTAGATGTAAAGTCAGAGATAGTAGCTCATCTGCTGCTGCACAGTTTGTGTTCCTCTAGTCCTTCATCAGTGGACACAGGATGCTGCCAGCAGGACTGCTGTGTCTGATCCACTCATACCAGTGCCACACACAAAACCACCATGTAAGTGTCACTGCAGTGCTATGATATGAAGAGCACCTGTTCTCTTTGGCATTGCTCGCTGCAGAGTTCTAAAGTGCCTCTGGGCTACGGTTGCAACTAATGACTATCGTATTTGCTGGCTTGTAACTATTTGGTGCATCATTACTTCAGTTAATCAGTTAGTATAAGGTATAATTCTGCAAATTCAAAGCACAATCATTATTTTTCTTATCACAAAACAACTCTCTTGTCTTCTAATGTACACTACTGCTCAAAAGTTTAGTCATTTCATGGAATTTTCATGCAATTCATGCAATTTTCATTCATGCATATCACAAACAATACTGTCCATTTCTCAATTAATGTAAGTGTATCAGATGATTTTTAAAAAAATAAAAATGTTTGTATTAAAGCCTAATTTTGTATAGAGGCTTATTTTACATATAGTCCTATTATCAGCAGTTCTCAGTCCTCTGTCTAAATCTCCTGGTACGGCCGCCAATCCAAGTTAAGGATGTTATTGGGCTAATTGGTTGTTAGGACACTCTTGCTCAATTGTGATGCACAGCTGAAAAACATTCTACTAATAAGTGAGTATAAAAGGGAGAACAACATTCTAGGTTAGTTTAGTATCTGAAGCATCAGCAGTTGATGGCTTGCTGACTCAAAATGACCAGAAAGAAATACATTTCTTTAGAGACCCGTCAGTTCATTGTTGTGTTAAAGAAGGAAGATACTCCATTGAAAACAAGAACATAAAAGAACATAAAAAATATCAGGTGCGACCGTCCAATCAAATATACAGATTAAAGTATTGAAAGGAAAAAATTAATTATATATTTTTTGGATTGTTCTGTCTCTGTAATGGAAAACAAGTTACTTCTCTACTGACCACTCCGTAGAGCTAGAAATAAAATAGATCTAATACAGGGTTTCACTGCTGTTAACTGTGAAGGGGAGTTCTCAGAACACACACACACATACTGTATACTCACACACATATATAATAATTAGTATATAACTAAAAAGATGATGTGCAATATCAGTTTATTATAAGTTGTTATAACTGTTATAAAGCAGTTTTAATGTTAATTACATCGTATAAAAAATGGTAACACTTCAGAATAAAAGTATGAATGGTTTATTAATGGTTTTGGTTTACTAATGATTATTAATCAGACCCTAAAATCACTATGAAGCAGTTGCAGTACATAAATAATAATTAATTAAAAAGTGAGCTTTGGAAGTTGGTCCTTTGGTCTGCTTTTGTATGGCGTAGGAAGAGTGAGGCCTTCAACCCTAAAAATACTGTCCCCACAGTGAACACCAAAATCAAGGTTCTGAAGTGGCCCTCTCAATCATATATATAAATCTATATAGTTTTAATGCATTTCAAATATGAAGAGTCCTACTCAGGTCCTGCAGTCAGCCAGAATATAAATAAGACAGCATATAAGAGAAGAAGTGCAGGCTTCCCCTCATAAGCAGCTTCCGTATTTAAGTCCTCCAGTGTCACATTCTTTCAGTACTGCATCGTCAGATTAAAACAATGAAAGAAATGAAAGTTGAGGTGAACGAGGATGAATACGTTAATGCAGAGGAGTTCCACACATATGAACGTATTCAAAGAAAGAAGAATACTCCAATACACCTGGGAGACCAACCGGTTCAAGGTAAATACACACACACACACATATATATATATATATATATATATATATATATATATATATATATATATATATATATATATATATATATATATATATATATATATATGTTATTAACTTAAGTTAATAATGCAGCTAATTGTTACAGCACAAGCCCTTCTTCGTCTTCTGTCCCTGTGCTATAATTCAGTTTTCTTAGTCCGTCTGCTTTTCTGGCTCCTAAGGTGATAGGGGAGGAAGGGTTTCCCCTATCACTGTCACTGGTTCCTCATGTGCCACTGAGCTATCTTGTCAGATTCTGGCCAGACTTGTATATATATATATTTTGTAATATATTATATATAATTTGTAATACTGTATATAGATACACAAGTCTGGCCAGAATCTGAGAAGATAGGATGAGTGGAACCCAGTGGAACCAGTGATAGGTATATATATATATATGTATATATATATATATATATATATATATATATATATATATATATATATATATATATATAAATTATTCACCTTTTGCAGTCTTGTAATTGTGAGTTAGTCTATTCCTGTTTGGTTCCTCGTTATGTGTGTCTTGATTTCCAATGCATGGAAAAAAAAAAGTTCTAAAAAGTTCTGATGCTGTGCAGGATTTCTACTTTGGGAAAGCCACTTTCACTTGTTCATCACTCAGTCTGAGACGATTTTGGAGATGATGCTCCAAATTTGTGATGAAATGGTAGAATCACTAATAAAAAATTAACAGTATGTCTGGGACGTTTTGTGTGGAGTGTGCATGTTCTCCCCCGTGCTTGAGTGGGTTTCCTCCAGGCACAATGTCTCCCCTGATCTGACAATAATCTGACTGGAAATCCTAAATCTACAGAAAATACTTTTGCTACTCTCCTCACCTTTTGGTAGTGTATTGGCTAAGCTGCTACAGATCTCTAGCAAAAACTGTGCATTATACCAGAAATCAGAAATGAAATGAGTATATTTTTGAAAAGTACACAAAAATATATATATAAAAAAGAATTGAGTTACCGAAACAGCTCAGCTTCTTAAAAGTTGTCTCTCACCCATGCTGGCTATGCCTAAGGAATTCTTTGAGGGGGTCTTTGGAGTGGTTGGTATAGTGTAGTGGGTTACACCGCAGTCCACCGTACCTCCATGCTGTAGATATATCAAAATCATATTTCTCATAGTACTGTATCTGTTTTCAGGATACTACAGACTGGCTACAGGGTGTCTGGGGCTGCTGTGTGTTCTCCTGCTGGTTGTCATCACAGTGCTGTGGATCAAGTTCACTGCTGAGAGAGACCAGTTACAGACCAGCTACACCAACCTGACTATAGAGAGAGACCAGTTACAGACCAGTTACACCAACCTGACTATGGAGAGAGACAAGTTACAGACCAGTAACACCAACCTGGCTATAGAGAGAGACCAGTTACAGACCAGTTATACCAACCTGACTATAGAGAGAGACCAGTTACAGACCAGTTACACCAACCTGACTATAGAGAGAGACCAGCTACAGACCAGTTTTTTGGATGTAAGAAATGAAAGAGATCAGTTGAAGAAGACGTTTCCTAATCTGAGTGAGCAAATCATCTCTAGATTTTAAGACAGATTCAAGATTTAAATTTAAAGCATGCAATACATATTGTTCAAATAATCATGTGATTGTTTCTAGACAGGACTTTTTCCATTCCAAGCACATCAGTAATGAATCTCTGAGTTTGTGTGTGTTCAATTCATAGAGACTGCAACTCAGCAGGGTTGGAAGGTTTACCAGATCAGTGTGTACTACGTCACTGCTGAGAGGAAGAGCTGGAGTGACAGCAGACAGGACTGCAGAGAGAGAGGAGCAGACCTGGTGATCATAAACAGCAGAGAAGAACAGGTGAGCTCAGCACTGAGCACTAAGTAAGAGACCACTGTACTGAACTCTGGTGATGATGCAGTTCCCCCGTACTGCTCTGTATGGATTTTCTGGTTCTCTCTTTCAGGTTCTGGGCAAGTACGGAACCCAATGGTAATTATGGAGACGAGGACTGTGTGGTAACTGGAAAGAACTGGGCTGATTATCCCTGTGATCACCAGTTTGTTGGGATTTGTGAGAAGAGTATAACTGAGAGTGTGTTAGAATGAATATTTACATTTACATTTACGGCATTTAGCAGACGCTCTCATCCAGAGCGACTTACAAAAGTGCTTAGTGTTCAGTTAGAGTATGTATGTATCTCTATCTAGTACAAACTGGTTTAAGTCCAAACTACTCTTATACTCAAACACTGCCATAAACACAGGGCCAGTGCTGATACCTAGAAAAAAAGACAATGCAATACCTAGCAAGACTGGAATACCTACAGAGAAGAGAACAAATACAAAACTACATACAGTACAAGTGCAATACTTAGCCAGTATATCAGTAAATATCTGTAATATCTGCAGTGTGTTTGGATCTGTAAGAGAATATTTACCGGAATGGTCACCAGCATCTCTAATAATTACTTTTAACCTGTGCCTAATATTTTCTTTTTATAGTAGAAGAGAAACACGGTAGACAAGTCAGAGATTAACAGTCTAGCAAGATCCTAGAATCAGGATGGAACGCGTGCAGCTCTGTTGTTTTGTTTCAGCAGAGGAGGATATGGGGGCTGTTTCAAAACTAGTGATTGTCTATAGACAGCATTTTATGCTCCCAATTCATACATACCTTAAACATTCTACCTACTGAGGCACCTTATTTTGGCCCGATTGTAAGAAAGCGTCAAACGGTTCCTTAGCTGCTAAGGCAATCGCATGATGCAACATAAGCTAAGCTGCGAGCAGTGAAGTGGTTTTAAAATGTAAGTTATTTTGATTCTCTCTGGTGTTTTAATGTGTTTCTGGTCATATAATCACACAAAACAGTATTTTATTTACAACTTTGTCAACAAGTTGTTGACCATTTAGCAGTTTTATACTCAAGCCATTAGCATCTATGCTAGCGGATTTTTAAGCCTTGGGCTTATTGTTTTGGATAGCTGGCTAGTAGCTTAGCAACAAGTTAAAGCAGCCATCGCGTGCGGTGGGCAAGATCAAGCCGCCTAACTAGAGCGTCTCATAATCTTTTATGAGGAGAGATGTCAGAATGCTGCCCACTTAAACAGCTGGCTACCTCAGCACCTACCTAGACAGCTCGCTAGGAAGACAGATCCATGATGATGGACTGAATATGTCATTACTAATAACACGTTTATCAGATTTCTAGAAATGTACAGTCTCTACTCAGATTACTTCATTTTCAGCTTCTGCTCATGTTTAAATCATTAACCACCATGTACCAAAACTATACAGACCAAAGTAGCTGAGGAGACTGATCTGATGATGATAGTTACACTGACTACACCAGATTTACTTTTTCACCAAACAACTAGAGTCCCATACATACACTGTGTCGGTGCTGGGAGTAAATAAATGGATGAATGTCCTAAAAGGTATAATTTGAAAAGTAATTTATTTGATTTATTTATGTTACAACCCGCTAGTGCTCATCTTGAATCCAGAGATCTAAACACCTCACCATCACTGAACGTGTCTGGATTATTTGGTTTATGAGAAGCAGAAAGTTTGCAGCTGTGTAAAAATATTTCTACAGGTTTCTTAGAGAAACTGAAAGTGGGCCTCCTGAAAAGAATGGAAGATGTAATGAAGGTAAAGAGTGAACACAGTAAATACTGAAAAAGTTGGCATTATGTTTAGTTGTTGAGCTTTTTATGTAAAGCCAGGCATGTGGTCAGATCAGATATGTGATCAGAAGGTTTGATTGATCCCTGGAGGCTGAATCAAGTCAGTGCAGGACTGTTTTATCATCTGTAGTTGATTGATGTTTTAAATATTAGAAATGTATTTTATTTTCATTTTTAATCATATTTACTAATTTGCATACATGCAACTGTAGGAATTGTAATACATTTAATAAAACAAATAGACTATATAATAGAAATGGCAATAAATTTGTGTTGGTAGTAAAATTTGTTGTGATGTGTTGTTTATCCATAAACGGTGTTGATTTTGTATGTTTCAGAGAAGCACCACAAATTAACAGTATGCTCTGTTACTGATGCTCATTTACATTTATACAAAAACAACCTTTTAGCAAAGGCACACAACTTCCTGTGTGGATCTACATATCAGTCATTAAAGTCAGTGTTTATATATATATATATATATATATATATATATATATATATATATATATATATATATATATATATATATATATATATATATATATATATGAAACCCTAACCCACAAAATACAAGAGTCTGATCAGTAGTTTGGATTCATAACCTTGTCAGTTTTATTAACTGGCATAATTTGGGTGTCCCATCACAATTAACCACAAGAGGGCACCAACACCGGTTACTTACACACACACTAGGGCTGCAGTAAACACCACTACTGGGGAGTCCAAACCCAGTCCAAAATAATGATCAGTAGAAACTGAGTCAAGGCCCAGTCAAAACGTGCCCAGTTCAAGATAATTTAAATAAGCAAGACTGTGTCAAGACCAAGACCTTAAGATCAGGCCTTAGTTAGTCTTCTTCTTCTCCTTCCAATATGGATTAGTATTAGCATTAGCAGTATTAGCATTAAAATTATCTTCTACTTAAACGAATGTGTGTTGTGTGTGACATATATACACATAAATCTAAGTATATTTGGCCTTTATTCAAGTTTTTTTCTTGAATGGAGATATACTTCATAAACGTATGAGTAAGTATTCTTGCAGGACAGTCAGTACTTATCTTTAATATGTCTTGTTACTATATTGTCATTTCACTGTATATTATTCTTATTACTCTTTTATTTTTCTTATAGCTTGTCTGGTCTGATTGTGTGATTCAGCTTGTATATAAAAAACACCCCCGGCCACGACTGTAGTGTTGGTTTGACCCGTACCTCATCTGTTTGTCGTTTAATTCATCATTCTTTTTCCCCCATAGGTTCCTATTCATTTTAGACCGCAGCCAAGCATTATGATTTCGTTTAACGTACAGTCACCAAACCGCCTGTACTCACTCGAGGCAAAACCCTCTCTAGGCTCTAATCCATAGACATAGTGACATGCACTTGCCGTTTATGCACAACCATTCTGTGTTTGCTTCAGGAAATGCACTTTTCTAGGTTTTATATGTAGTTCACTGTAAAGTCTACTTTAAGTAAAAGTATTAAAGGTAAAAAAAAAAACAGTAATTCCTTGCAAGTATACTTTCAGTTTAAAAACTTCTTAGCTAGTATTTCCTAAGAGTATACTTAAAAGTATACTTTCATAAACTAAAAAGTAGGATAGCAGTATTTAAGTTGTAAACTAAGATGCAGTGGGTAGAAATGCTGCTTCACAACAAGAGGGTCTGGGTTTGATTCCCAGCTGCAGTGACCAGGTTCCTCTCTGTGTAGAGTTTGCATGTTCTCCCGTGTGGTTTTTCTCCAGCAGTCTAACAACATACAGTCAGCTGGATTAAAGAAGCCAAATAGAACCTAGATGAGTGTGTGTGTGTGTGTGTGAGAGAGAGAGAGAGAGAGAGAGAGAGAGAGATAAGCTCTTTTTGAAGATGAATGAATGATCCATCTATCCTTCCATTATCTTCCATGTTATTTTCTCTAGTCGGGGTAACCTAGATTAGATGTGTACTCGAAGTTTACCACTCTTAAAGTATACTTAAAGTTTACTTTCATTACCTAAAAAGTGGCCAGTTTAGTCCCAAGAGTATTTAAATAATACACATACAAGTACTACTAGTATAGCAGTATACTTACTACATATAAGGTACTTGGTAAATATACTTCAACTATAAACTTTAAGTATCCATATATTTTGTAGGGGAGGTTCATCTCCAGCCTTCAGGTTAAGGGTTTTAGCGTCACTGCTAACTTTGGGTATGAAGTTACTGAAGGTGACTGTAGGCTGTAGGTCAGGGGTATTTAATTAGAGTCAGTAAGGTCCAGTTAGAAGAGATTTCTTCAGACCTAGGTCTGGACCGTCATCATTTCTAACTTGTGTTATGATTCAGTGGTGTATCCTGTTTACTGAAGTAGCCTAGTATCAGCATCGTATACCATCAGCAACTAAAACACCAACACATCACACATACCGTTCAGTATATTTCAGTATATTTACTGTTTAAATGCTGAACTGAATGAATTTATAAACTTCTAATGAATGTTTTGTCCTCACTTCAAGTAAAAAGAAGGTGTATATTAAAAAAACAGAATGCTTTTGAAAAAACTGCATCTTATAGTGTTTATTTATAGAGAAAGTAAATAAAACATGCGTCTTCTTGTTAACTCAGCTTCACAGATTGACATGTTGGTTTTACAGAGCGGTATTCTCCAAAACAAGACGAGCAGGTCCATTCCATAGCCGTTCCTGTTAAACAGTCAGTTTTCACTGTTGACTTTTCTGTTTTTAGAGCTCGCTATTCTTCCTGACTCGCTTTAGTCTCCAACTGCTGTTTCTCGCTTCGTACCTTGCCTGTGTGCGCATGCTGCACTCCCCAATGTGCACTGATCTGATTGGCTGAGGAGCCTTCTGTGATCTTACAGTGCACGTGATTGGTCTCTGAGTTCACTACGCCATAAAGCCTGTATACCGTAAAGATGAGTAAAGCTCCGCAGCTTAAAATAAACACAGTCAACATTAAATCACTCAATCGTTTATTGGTTTGGGTCCGCATTGGACAACGTCTGGGTCCAGATCTGGACTGCGGTCCGCCTTTTAGTGACCCCTG
Source organism: Megaleporinus macrocephalus (assembly GCA_021613375.1). NCBI lineage: Eukaryota > Metazoa > Chordata > Actinopteri > Characiformes > Anostomidae > Megaleporinus > Megaleporinus macrocephalus. Next base: position 11,497,207 of record CM038724.1, on the reverse strand, counting down.
CTGTAGGTGATGCAGCTATAAACGAGTCCAGGATTAAACAAGTCCAGAAGCAGCTTTGACGTCTCGGGGCTCGGAGGCATCTGGGATGGACCATCATATGGTGGAGTGTATTGTGGACTGACCAATCAGTATTATAAATGAGAGACGTAAGCTCTGGACCAAAAGGACCATCCAGCAAGAAATGCAAAAGCGAGGGTCTGTGCTGGTATGGGGTCAGTGTGTATGTGTCCTTAGCAAAACTTCTGTGATGCAGCATTAATGCAGAAGAGTACATTTAGATTTTAGAGGAACTTTTGCTGCTTTTGATTCAACGCTGCCTTTCCCAGAGACTTCCTGCATTTTTCAACAAGACAATGCAAAACCACATGCTGCTCACAGTACACAGGTACTGCAGCGGAAGAAAAGACTAAAGGTCATGGACTGACCGGTTCCCAATACAGAAGTTGCAGAAAACTGTGAAATGAAAAATGCGACAACGTCGACTCTGTACTGTTGCACACCAAACACTCAGATTTGCAGAAATAAAACCAAATAACTCCTGAAACACTTCAGCACTAGATTCCCAAAATGTCTTTTAAGTGAAGAAGAGAAGAAATGGCAACCTTACAACATGGTAAAAGCTTTCCTTCCCCACTTGTTTTGAAACTTGAAACTTGAAATGGATGTATAATAACAAATAAAATGAAGCTGATCAGACATAGCATGAAATATATTGGGCTCATACAGTCTGTAATGAAATAATAGTCAAAGTAAATGTAAGAAACACTGTTTTCTTTTTTTTTCTTTTTTTTTGTTCATACGGTCCTAACTTTTTCTATTTTAGATTTATTTACTTATTTATTTATTTATTTATTTTTGAAAACACTGTTTGGACTGTTCTGATCACATTAAATGCTTTGCGCATGGTGGTCTCCAAAATACGTTCAAAAACAGACTATGTTGGTCTAGAAACAAATCTCTATGGAATATTTATGTTTTTTATTATTTATGCTGAATATTTATATCAACAAAGTGCCATTAGTGAGCAAAAAGGCCTCTTCAGAAGTCTGTATGGTTCTATTTTTATTAAATAAAAGAGTAAAGCTACATAGTCAGAGACGTGACCAACACAAAATACCACAAATGTTGTGAACAGTGAAACAGAACGTAATGAAACACAAAAAAGGAAATAGTAACAATTACTGGATTACTGGAATGTGACTGAGTAAAAAGTAGATTCCTTCATTTCAATTTTGGAGCATTTCTATTGGTCTGTTCATCATGATTTTTATGGGACATAAAAAGCATTGAAAAATATAACTGAACAAAAATGAAAATACATGTTTTTCTTTGTACAGTGATGAGATATAAACTGCCATATTTAAGTGTATTCCCTGTAGAGGATGTGTGAACTTATTTTCACTTAAAAAGTAATTAATTATATATATGGTTGCAACTAATGACTATTGTCTTAACCGACTTACTGTTGAATTATGATTTAGTTAGTCCGTACCCAAGAACTTGTAGATATTTGTGTGGCAATAATATTTAATTCTGCAATTTAAAAGCACAATAATTATTTTTCATATCATAAAACAACACTGTCTTCTTTTTTTTTTGACCATTCTGTTTATTGAATTAGCAAGATGGAAAAGGAAAACAGAACATCGATTGATTACATACATAGATTTTGTATAACAATTACTTATCCCGCTTATAACCCTCACAATTCAGGCCCACCCATCCACCCTCACCCTACCTCTACCTCCCACACCTACCCTGCCACTTACCATCACCGCTTACAACATAATTTAAATGTGTCAAATATAAACAAGAATAAACTATAAATAATAATAAATGATCTCAAATCAAAACAAACAAACAAACAAACAAGTAGATAAAATAAATAATATAAATAAAGTAAGATAAGCCATCATGGCTGCGGTGATCCACCTGGGGCTTCAGATTGCCTGAGCTTTAAGAAGAAGGAGATAGAGGGGGTGTGAAGAGTGTGTCTAATTTTTTCCAAATAGCGAAAGAGAGCAACATCATTAAGCCAGCAATCAAATGAAGGAGGAGTTGGACTTTTCCAATGAATCAAAATAAGTCGTCTAGCTAAGAGGGTACAAAAAGCAAAGACATCAGAATATGCAGCTGAAACATTAGGGTCTTTGGGTGATATGCCAAACCTAGCAACCAAAGGGCATGGTTCAATTGTTAATTCAAGTATAGAGGAGAAGCAGCTAAATATAGAGGAACAAAAAGACTTTGCGGAGAAGAGCCAAAACATATGAAGTAATGTAGCTGGGGCCTGGGAACAACGGTCACAAAGATTATCAAGATTTGGTTTAAGCTTAGCAGGCCTAATCTTTGTCCAGTAGACTAGATAAACCAACTTCAAGTGAATAAGACTGTGTCTAGCGCATACTGAGGAAGAAAGAATGCGGCAAATTACCTTATCCCAATCCTCCTCCTCAAAAGTTAATTGCAGCTCCTGTTCCCACTGTTGTTTAATAAGGGATATAGGGGTGGGGGTTAAACAACATAACAGATTATACAGTTTAGAGATAATACTTCTAGCATTGGCATCAATTTCTACAATATCATCAAGGGGTGATTTTGAAGGAATGTTGGGAAAGTCCATAAAAGTGTTTCTAACAGTTCCAAATTTGCAAGAATCTGAAGAAATGACAACCCTGTCTTCTAATGTATGGCAACAGAAAGAGTAAAGGAACTACATAAGCTAATCTCACATAGCAACCCTTTTTTTGGTTGAACAGAATCTGTGGGGTCCATTACACAACAAAAATGATTTCAAACATGTGCACACACCTGTATATCTTCACTGTCCAATGAAAAACAGGCATCTCCAAAAAATGCAACTTTACAGGAGAAGCCAAAAACTTTCTTTATGCTCAATGCAAGTCAATGGAACCAGAATTATTTCCAAGTTATTTTAGAGCATTTCTATTGGTCCATTCATCATGAACTTTTTACACAATGTAAATGGCTGCGGTCGTGTTTGAATGATGCAGAAAAATAAAAATGGTATCCATGTTTTTCTATGGACTGCCACGATATGCTTCCTATAAGAAAACCAAGCCTGACTATCTCTTCACAGACTGTTCTTTGTTGATTTTGTTCAACTAAACATGGATTAAGTCGAATCAGTACTGGTAGGTGAGTTAATCTGACTGTAATAGAGCAGAACAGTTTCATATTTCTATTTTTGCTATTATGAGAGGAGGGAAGAAGCAGCCAGGCTTTAACCACAGGAATGTCAAATGAGTTTAGTCGGTTCTAGATAACTTCCTCATTTATCAGCAGCACAATAATGACTTCCTTATTCCACAGACTTACAATAGTTGAACCATGTCGCTGATGTCCACACAAGCAAAACTGTGGGTTAGCCGTGGACAGATCAGACGCACTAATCCAGGGTTTCATAGATAAGAGATGCAGAAACTGCAGGAACAAGTCTCAGAGTGTTCCTGCAGGTGTAACGCACATGGATGAGCTGGACAGAGGACAGCACGTGGAAGTGGTGGTGGACATCTATGAGAGTGCAGATGCTGTTAAAGGCCGTGACCTCAACACAGAGGTGGTGGTCACCAAAACCAAGAGGAGCCCGCAAACACCAAGCTCAGGTAGGACCAAAACAATTCCCTCAGTTGTGACGTTTTTATATAACTCATAGCTTGTATTAACAGCTTATTAGACAGGTGGCCAGAAAGCTTGCATGAAGGTCAGGGCTTTTTGGGACCCCTACCCTATAAGGCTATGACTTATTTTGGGAACGTCTATTCAGGAACCACTCTACCCAAAAAAAATTATGACATGGCCAGAAGACCAAAAGAAGCAAGAAAAGCAGCCCTATAAAGGACAAGCAGTCAAAGACATCTTTGAGACCAGGTTGGACCAGGGCAGACCAGGGTGTGAGAGCTCAGAGAAACGTTGGTACCACAAGCCCTTAAACTCTGAACTGGTCTCCCTCTTATTCTGATGGCAAAAAGCAAAGTTAGGACACCTCTTCACGCTTATTTAAGAAATATAGGGTTCAACAGACCTTAGCAAGACTGAAACAGTAATAGTGATCAGTACATCAAATATCAGAGGAGTGCGATCCAGTTCAGACTGCTTTTGGACTGTCGGACCTTTGTTTCAGTGGGCCCAACTGGGACCCTGTTTGTAAAGTGTTCATTAGGATGCACAGCACCTGCATAAACCAGTCGTAATTCCAACGAGCATCAGTCATAAGACTTACTGAGGTGAAACAACCTCAAACCTTGACAGAGGCCTTGATAAATGATCGCCTAGGTTTACATACCCAAAGTGCACCAATAACCCTGTTCTTTAATGCTCAGGACCCCCAAAGGACCACCACAGAGCAGATATTATCTGGGTGGTGGATCATTCTATTTAGTGGATCAGATGCACAAATACCTTGTTGGTCCACCCTGTAGATGTAAAGTCAGAGATAGTAGCTCATCTGCTGCTGCACAGTTTGTGTTCCTCTAGTCCTTCATCAGTGGACACAGGATGCTGCCAGCAGGACTGCTGTGTCTGATCCACTCATACCAGTGCCACACACAAAACCACCATGTAAGTGTCACTGCAGTGCTATGATATGAAGAGCACCTGTTCTCTTTGGCATTGCTCGCTGCAGAGTTCTAAAGTGCCTCTGGGCTACGGTTGCAACTAATGACTATCGTATTTGCTGGCTTGTAACTATTTGGTGCATCATTACTTCAGTTAATCAGTTAGTATAAGGTATAATTCTGCAAATTCAAAGCACAATCATTATTTTTCTTATCACAAAACAACTCTCTTGTCTTCTAATGTACACTACTGCTCAAAAGTTTAGTCATTTCATGGAATTTTCATGCAATTCATGCAATTTTCATTCATGCATATCACAAACAATACTGTCCATTTCTCAATTAATGTAAGTGTATCAGATGATTTTTAAAAAAATAAAAATGTTTGTATTAAAGCCTAATTTTGTATAGAGGCTTATTTTACATATAGTCCTATTATCAGCAGTTCTCAGTCCTCTGTCTAAATCTCCTGGTACGGCCGCCAATCCAAGTTAAGGATGTTATTGGGCTAATTGGTTGTTAGGACACTCTTGCTCAATTGTGATGCACAGCTGAAAAACATTCTACTAATAAGTGAGTATAAAAGGGAGAACAACATTCTAGGTTAGTTTAGTATCTGAAGCATCAGCAGTTGATGGCTTGCTGACTCAAAATGACCAGAAAGAAATACATTTCTTTAGAGACCCGTCAGTTCATTGTTGTGTTAAAGAAGGAAGATACTCCATTGAAAACAAGAACATAAAAGAACATAAAAAATATCAGGTGCGACCGTCCAATCAAATATACAGATTAAAGTATTGAAAGGAAAAAATTAATTATATATTTTTTGGATTGTTCTGTCTCTGTAATGGAAAACAAGTTACTTCTCTACTGACCACTCCGTAGAGCTAGAAATAAAATAGATCTAATACAGGGTTTCACTGCTGTTAACTGTGAAGGGGAGTTCTCAGAACACACACACACATACTGTATACTCACACACATATATAATAATTAGTATATAACTAAAAAGATGATGTGCAATATCAGTTTATTATAAGTTGTTATAACTGTTATAAAGCAGTTTTAATGTTAATTACATCGTATAAAAAATGGTAACACTTCAGAATAAAAGTATGAATGGTTTATTAATGGTTTTGGTTTACTAATGATTATTAATCAGACCCTAAAATCACTATGAAGCAGTTGCAGTACATAAATAATAATTAATTAAAAAGTGAGCTTTGGAAGTTGGTCCTTTGGTCTGCTTTTGTATGGCGTAGGAAGAGTGAGGCCTTCAACCCTAAAAATACTGTCCCCACAGTGAACACCAAAATCAAGGTTCTGAAGTGGCCCTCTCAATCATATATATAAATCTATATAGTTTTAATGCATTTCAAATATGAAGAGTCCTACTCAGGTCCTGCAGTCAGCCAGAATATAAATAAGACAGCATATAAGAGAAGAAGTGCAGGCTTCCCCTCATAAGCAGCTTCCGTATTTAAGTCCTCCAGTGTCACATTCTTTCAGTACTGCATCGTCAGATTAAAACAATGAAAGAAATGAAAGTTGAGGTGAACGAGGATGAATACGTTAATGCAGAGGAGTTCCACACATATGAACGTATTCAAAGAAAGAAGAATACTCCAATACACCTGGGAGACCAACCGGTTCAAGGTAAATACACACACACACACATATATATATATATATATATATATATACATATATATATATATGTTATTAACTTAAGTTAATAATGCAGCTAATTGTTACAGCACAAGCCCTTCTTCGTCTTCTATAATTCAGTTTTCTTAGTCTGTCTGCTTTTCTGGCTCCTAAGGTGATAGGGGAGGAAGGGTTTCCCCTATCACTGTCACTGGTTCCTCATGTGCCACTGAGCTATCTTGTCAGATTCTGGCCAGACTTGTATATATATATATTTTGTAATATATTATATATAATTTGTAATACTGTATATAGATACACAAGTCTGGCCAGAATCTGAGAAGATAGGACGAGTGGAACCCAGTGGAACCAGTGATAGGTATATATATATATATATATATATATATATATATATAAATTATTCACCTTTTGCAGTCTTGTAATTGTGAGTTAGTCTATTCCTGTTTGGTTCCTCGTTATGTGTGTCTTGATTTCCAATGCATGGAAAAAAAAGTTCTAAAAAGTTCTGATGCTGTGCAGGATTTCTACTTTGGGAAAGCCACTTTCACTTGTTCATCACTCAGTCTGAGCCGATTTTGGAGATGATGCTCCAAATTTGTGATGAAATGGTAGAATCACTAATAAAAAATTAACAGTATGTCTGGGACGTTTTGTGTGGAGTGTGCATGTTCTCCCCCGTGCTTGAGTGGGTTTCCTCCAGGCACAATGTCTCCCCTGATCTGACAATAATCTGACTGGAAATCCTAAATCTACAGAAAATACTTTTGCTACTCTCCTCACCTTTTGGTAGTGTATTGGCTAAGCTGCTACAGATCTCTAGCAAAAACTGTGCATTATACCAGAAATCAGAAATGAAATGAGTATATTTTTGAAAAGTACACAAAAATATATATATAAAAAAGAATTGAGTTACCGAAACAGCTCAGCTTCTTAAAAGTTGTCTCTCACCCATGCTGGCTATGCCTAAGGAATTCTTTGAGGGGGTCTTTGGAGTGGTTGGTATAGTGTAGTGGGTTACACCGCAGTCCACCGTACCTCCATGCTGTAGATATATCAAAATCATATTTCTCATAGTACTGTATCTGTTTTCAGGATACTACAGACTGGCTACAGGGTGTCTGGGGCTGCTGTGTGTTCTCCTGCTGGTTGTCATCACAGTGCTGTGGATCAAGTTCACTGCTGAGAGAGACCAGTTACAGACCAGTTACACCAACCTGACTATAGAAAGAGACCAGTTACAGACCAGCTACACCAACCTGACTATGGAGAGAGACCAGTTACAGACCAGTTACACCAACCTGACTATGGAGAGAGACAAGTTACAGACCAGTAACACCAACCTGACTATAGAGAGAGACCAGTTACAGACCAGTTACACCAACCTGACTATAGAGAGAGACCAGCTACAGACCAGCTTTTTGGATGTAAGAAATGAAAGAGATCAGTTGAAGAAGACGTTTCCTAATCTGAGTGAACAAATCATCTCTAGATTTTAAGACAGATTCAAGATTTAAATTTAAAGCATGCAATACATATTGTTCAAATAATCATGTGATTGTTTCTAGACAGGACTTTTTCCATTCCAAGCACATCAGTAAGGGGACTGTGTGGTAACTGGAAAGAACTGGGCTGATTATCCCTGTGATCACCAGTTTGTTGGGATTTGTGAGAAGAGTATAACTGAGAGTGTGTTAGAATGAATATTTACATTTACATTTACGGCATTTAGCAGACGCTCTCATCCAGAGCGACTTACAAAAGTGCTTAGTGTTCAGTTAGAGTATGTATGTATCTCTATCTAGTACAAACTGGTTTAAGTCCAAACTACTCTTATACTCAAACACTGCCATAAACACAGGGCCAGTGCTGATACCTAGAAAAAAAGACAATGCAATACCTAGCAAGACTGGAATACCTACAGAGAAGAGAACAAATACAAGACTACATACAGTACAAGTGCAATACTTAGCCAGTATATCAGTAAATATCTGTAATATCTGCAGTGTGTTTGGATCTGTAAGAGAATATTTACCGGAATGGTCACCAGCATCTCTAATAATTACTTTTAACCTGTGCCTAATATTTTCTTTTTATAGTAGAAGAGAAACACGGTAGACAAGTCAGAGATTAACAGTCTAGCAAGATCCTAGAATCAGGATGGAACGCGTGCTGCTCTGTTGTTTTGTTTCAGCAGAGGAGGATATGGGGGCTGTTTCAAAACTAGTGATTGTCTATAGACAGCATTTTATGCTCCCAATTCATACATACCTTAAACATGCTACCTACTGAGGCACCTTATTTTGGCCAGATTGTAAGACAGCGTCAAATGGTTCCTTAGCTGCTAAGGCAATCGCATGATGCAACACAGGCTAATCTACGAGCAGTGAAGTGGTTTTAAAATGTAAGTTATTTTGATTTTCTCTGGTGTTTTAATGTGTTTCTGGTCATATAATCACACAAAACAGTATTTTATTTACAACTTTGTCAACAAGTCGTTCACCATTTTGCAGTTTTATACTTCAGCCATTAGCATCTATGCTAGCGGATTTTTAAGCCTTGGGCTTATTGTTTTGGATAGCTGGCTAGTAGCTTAGCAACAAGTTAAAGCAGCCATCGCGTGCGGTGAGCAAGAACAAGCCGCCTAACTAGAGCGTCTCATAATCTTTTATGAGGAGAGATGTCAGAACACTGCCCACTTAAACAGCTGGCTAGCTCAGCACCTACCTAGACAGCTCGCTAGGAAGACAGATCCATGATGATGGACTGAATATGTCCTTACTAATAACACGTTTATCAGATTTCTAGAAATGTACAGTCTCTACTCAGATTACTTCATTTTCAGCTTCTGCTCATGTTTAAATCATTAACCACCATGTACCAAAACTATTCAGGTCAAAACACACCGAGTAGCTGAGGAGACTGATCTGATGATGATAGTTACACTGACTACACCAGATTTACTTTTTCACCAAACGACTAGAGTCCCATACATACACTGTGTCGGTGCTGGGAGTAAATAAATGGATGTATGTGCTAAAAGTTATAATTTGAAAAGTAATTTATTTGATTTATTTGAGTTATAACCCGTTAGTGCTCATCTTGAATCCTGATATCTAAACACCTCAACATCACTGAACGTGTCTGGATTATTGGGTTTATGAGAAGCAGAAAGTTTGCAGGTGTGTAAAAATATCTCTGCAGGTTTCTTAGAGAAACTGAAAGTGGGTCTCCTGAAAAGAATGGAAGATGTAATGAAGGTAAAGCATGAACACAGTAAATACTGAAAAAAAAGTTGGCATTATGTTTAGTTGTTGAGCTTTTTATGTAAAGCCAGGCATGTGGTCAGATCAGATATGTGATCAGAAGGTTTGATTGACCCCTGGAAGCTGAATCAAGTCAGTGCAGAACTGTTTTATAATCTGTAGTTGAATGTTGTGCAACTTTAGGAATTGTAATACATTTAATAGAACTAATAGACTATATAATAAAAATGGCAATAAATTTGTGTTGGTAGTAAGATTTGTTGTGATGTGTTATTTATTCATAAACAGTGTTGGTTTTGTATGTTGGTGATGGTTCAGTGGATCAGTCCTGTGGTCATCACTATCTTTCTGTATGCTTATGGAATGGAGTAATTCAGATTAATCAAACTTCAGAGAAGCACCACACATTAACAGTATGCTCTGTTACTGATGCTCATTTACATTTATACAAAAACAACCTTTTAGCAAAGGCACACAACTTCCTGTGTGGATATATATATATATATATATATATATATATATATGAAACCCTAACCCACAAAATGCAAGAGTCTGATCAGTAATTTGGATTCATAACCTTATCAGTTTTATGAACTGGCAAAATGTGGGTGTCCCATCACAATCAACCACAAGAGGGCACCAACACCGGTTTCTTACACACACACTAGGGCTGCAGTAAACATCACTACTGGGGAGTCCAAACCAAGTCCAAAATAATGATCAGTAGAAACTGAGTCAAGGCCCAGTCAAAACGTGCCCAGTTCAAGATAATTTAAATGAGCAAGACTGCGTCAAGACCAAGACTTAAGATCAGGCCTTAATTAGTCGTCTTCTTCTCCTTCCAATATGGATTAGTATTAGCATTAGCAGTATTAGCATTAAAATTATCTTCTACTTAAACGAATGTGTGTTGTGTGTGACATATATACACATAAATCTAAGTATATTTGGCCTTTATTCAAGTTTTTTTTCTTGAATGAAATTATGAATAAGTATTCTTGCAGGACAGTCAGTACTTATCTTTAATATGTCTTGTTACTATATTGTCATTTCACTGTATATTATTCTTATTACTCTTTTATTTTTCTTATAGCTTGTCTGGTCTGATTGTGTGATTCAGCTTGAGTTCACTGCGCCGTAAAGCCTGTATACCGTAAAGATGAGTAAAGGTCCGCAGCTTAAAATAAACACAGTCAAAATTAAATCATTCTCAATAGTTTATCAGTTGGAGTCCACATTGGACAACGTCTGGCTCTGGATCCGGACCGCGGTCCACCTATTAGTGACCCCTGCTGTAGGTGATGCAGCTATAAACGAGTCCAGGATTAAACAAGTCCAGAAGCAGCTTTGATGTCTCGGGGCTCGGAGGCATCTGGGATGGACCATCATATGGTGGAGTGTATTGTGGACTGACCAATCAGTATTATAAATGAGAGACGTAAGCTCTGGACCAAAAGGACCATCCAGCAAGAAGTGCAAAAGCGAGGGTCTGTGCTGGTATGGGGTCAGTGTGTATGTGTCCTTAGTAAAACTTCTGTGATGCAGTATTAATGCAGAAGAGTACATTTAGATTTTAGAGGAACTTTTGCTGCTTTTGATTCAACGCTGCCTTTCCCAGAGACGTCCTGCATTTTTCAACAAGACAATGCAAAACCACGTGCCGCTCACAGTACACAGGTACTGCAGCGGAAGAAAAGACTAAAGGTCATGGACTGACCGGTTCCCAATACAGAAGTTGCAGAAAACTGTGAAATGAAAAATGCGACAACGTCGACTCTGTACTGTTGCACACCAAACACTCAGATTTGCAGAAATAAAACCAAATAACTCCTGAAACACTTCATCACTAGATTCCCAAAATGTCTTTTAAGTGAAGAAGAGAAGAAATGGCAACCTTACAACATGGTAAAAGCTTTCCTTCCCCACTTGTTTTGAAACTTGAAACTTGAAATGGATGTATAATAACAAATAAAATGAAGCTGATCAGACATAGCATGAAATATGTTGGGTTCATACAGTCTGTAATGAAATAATAGTCAAAGTAAATGTAAGAAACATTGTTTTCTTTTTTTTTTTTGTTCATACGGTCCTAACTTTTTCTATTTAAGATTAATTTACTTATTTATTTATTTATTTCTTTTTGAAAACACTGTTTGGACTGTTCTGATCACATGAAATGCTTTGGGCGTGGTGGTCTCCAAAATACGTTCAAAAACAGTCTATGTTGGTCTAGAAACAAATCTCTATGGAATATTTATGTTTTTTATTATTTATGCTGAATATTTATATCAACAAAGTGCCATTAGTGAGCAAAAAGGCCTCTTCAGAAGTCTGTATGGTTCTATTTTTATTAAATAAAAGAGTAAAGCTACATTGTCAGAGACGTGACCAACACAAAATACCACAAATGTTGTGAACAGTGAAACAGAACGTAATGAAACACAAAAAAGGAAATAGTAACAATTACTGGATTACTGGAATGTGACTGAGTAAAAAGTAGATTACTTCATTTCAATTTTGGAGCATTTCTATTGGTCTGTTTATCATGATTTTCTTCCAGGACATAAAAAGCACTAAAAAATATAACTGAACAAAAATGAAAATACATGTTTTTCTTTGTACAGTGATGAGATATAAACTGCCATATTTAAGTGTATTCACTGTAGAGGATGTGTGAACTTATTTTCACTTAAAAAGTAATTAATTATATATATGGTTGCAACTAATGACTATTGTCTTAACAGACTTACTGTTGAATTATGATTTAGTTAGTCCGTACCCAAGAACTTGTAGATGTTTGTGTGGCAATAATGTTTAATTCTGCAAATTAAAAGCACAATAATTATTTTTCATATCATAAAACAACACTGTCTTCTTTTTATTTTTTTTACCATTCTGTTTATTGAATTAGCAAGATGGAAAAGGAAAACAGAACATCGATTGATTACATACATAGATTTCGTATAACAATTACTTATCCCACTTATAACCCTCACAGCTCAGGCCCACCCATCCACCCTCACCCTCCCTCTACCTTCCACACCTACCCTGCCACTTGCCGTCACCGCTTACAACATAATTTAAATGTGTCAAATATAAACAAGAATAAACTATAAATAATAATAAATGATCTCAAATCAAAACAAACAAACAAAGTAGATAAAATAAATAATATAAATAAAGTAAGATAAGCCATCATGGCTGCTGTGATCCACCTGGGGCTTCAGATTGCGTGAGCTTTAAGAAGAAGGAGATAGAGGGGGTGTGAAGAGTGTGTCTAATTTTTTCCAAATAGCGAAAGAGAGCAACATCATTAAGCCAGCGATCAAATGAAGGAGGAGTTGGACTTTTCCAATGAATCAAAATAAGTCGTCTAGCTAAGAGAGTACAAAAAGCAAAGACATCAGAATATGCAGCTGAAACATTAGGGTCTTTGGGTGATATGCCAAACCTAGCAACCAAAGGGCATGGTTCAATTGTTAATTCAAGTATAGAGGAGAAGCAGCTAAATATAGAGGAACAAAAAGACTTTGCGGAGAAGAGCCAAAACATATGAAGTAATGTAGCTGGGGCCTGGGAACAACGGTCACAAAGATTATCAAGATTTGGTTTAAGCTTAGCAGGCCTAATCTTTGTCCAGTAGACTAGATAAACCAACTTCAAGTGAATAAGACTGTGTCTAGCGCATACTGAGGAAGAAAGAATGCGGCAAATTACCTTATCCCAATCCTCCTCCTCAAAAGTTAATTGCAGCTCCTGTTCCCACTGTTGTTTAATAAGGGATATAGGGGTGGGGGTTAAACAACATAACAGATTATACAGTTTAGAGATAATACTTCTAGCATTGGCATCAATTTCTACAATATCATCAAGGGGTGATTTTGAAGGAATGTTGGGAAAGTCCATAAAAGTGTTTCTAACATAGTTCCAAATTTGCAAGAATCTGAAGAAATGACAACCCTGTCTTCTAATGTATGGCAACAGAAAGAGTAAAGGAACTACATAAGCTAATCTCACATAGCAACCCTTTTTTTGGTTAAACAGAATCTGTGGGGTCCATTACACAACAAAAATGATTTCAAACATGTGCACACACCTATATATCTTCACTGTCCAATGAAAAACAGGCATCTCCAAAAAATGCAACTTTACAGGAGAAGCCAAAAACTTTCTTTATGCTCAATGCAAGTCAATGGAACCAGAATTATTTCCAAGTTATTTTAGAGCATTTCTATTGGTCCATTCATCATGAACTTTTTACACAATGTAAATGGCTGCGGTCGTGTTTGAATGATGCAGAAAAATAAAAATGGTATCCATGTTTTTCTATGGACTGCCACGATATGCTTCCTATAAGAAAACCAAGCCTGACTATCTCTTCACAGACTGTTCTTTGTTGATTTTGTTCAACTAAACATGGATTAAGTGGAATCAGTACTGGTAGGTGAGTTAATCTGACTGTAATAGAGCAGAACAGTTTCATATTTCTATTTTTGCTATTATGAGAGGAGGGAAGAAGCAGCCAGGCTTTAACCGCAGGAATGTCAAATGAATTTAGTCGGTTCTAGATAACTTCCTCATTTATCAGCAGCACACTAATGACTTCCTTATTACCCAGACTTACAATAGTTGAACCATGTCGCTGATGTCCACACAAGCAAAACTGTGGGTTAGCCGTGGACAGATCAGACGCACTAATCCAGGGTTTCATAGATAAGAGAGTGTTCCTGCAGGTGTAACGCACATGGATGAGCTGGACAGAGGACAGCACGTGGAAGTGGTGGTGGACATCTATGAGAGTGCAGATGCTGTTAAAGGCCGTGACCTCAACACAGAGGTGGTGGTCACCAAAACCAAGAGGAGCCCGCAAACACCAAGCTCAGGTAGGACCAAAACAATTCCCTCAGTTGTGACGTTTTTATATAACTCATAGCTTGTATTAACAGCTTATTAGACAGGTGGCCAGAAAGCTTGCGTGAAGGTCAGGGCTTTTTGGGACCCCTACCCTATAAGGCTGTGACTTATTTTGGGAACGTCTATTCAGGAACCACTCTACCCAAAAGAATTATGACATGGCCAGAAGACCAAAAGAAGCAAGAAAAGCAGCCCGATAAAGGACAAGCAGTCAAAGACATCTTTGAGACCAGGTTGGACCAGGGCAGACCAGGGTGTGAGAGCTCAGAGAAACGTTGGTACCGCAAGCCCTTAAACTCTGAACTGGTCTCCCTCTTATTCTGATGGCAAAAAGCAAAGTTAGGACACCTCTTCATGCTTATTTAAGAAATATAGGGTTCAACAGACCTTAGTAAGACTGAAACAGTAATAGTGATCTATACATCAAATATCAGAGGAGTGCGATCCAGTTCAGACTGCTTTTGGACTGTCGGACCTTTGTTTCAGTGGGCACAACTGGGACCCTGTTTGTAAAGTGTTCATTAGGATGCACAGCACCTGCATAAACCAGTCGTAATTCCAACGAGCATCAGTCATAAGACTTACTGAGGTGAAACAACCTCAAACCTTGACAGAGGCCTTGATAAATGGTCGCCTAGGTTTACATACCCAAAGTGCACCAATAACCCTGTTCTTTAATGCTCAGGACCCCCAAAGGACCACCACAGAGCAGATATTATCTGGGTGGTGGATCATTCTATTTAGTGGATCAGATGCACAAATACCTTGTTGGTCCACCCTGTAGATGTAAAGTCAGAGATAGTAGCTCATCTGCTGCTGCACAGTTTGTGTTCCTCTAGTCCTTCATCAGTGGACACAGGATGCTGCCAGCAGGACTGCTGTGTCTGATCCACTCATACCAGTGCCACACACACCACCACCATGTAAGTGTCACTGCAGTGCTATGATATGAAGAGCACCTGTTCTCTTTGGCATTGCTCGCTGCAGAGTTCTAAAGTGCCCCTGGACTATGGTTGCAACTAATGATCGTATTTGCTGACTAGTAACTAGTTAGTACATTATTACTTCAGTTAATCAGTTAGTATAAGGTATAATTCTGCAAATTCAAAGCACAATCATTATTTTTCTTATCACAAAACAACCCACTTGTTGTTTAGTAAAACTAAAAAAAAGTTTAGTCATTTCATGCAATTGTCATGCAATTCATGCAATTTTCATTCATGCATATCACAAACAATATTGTCCATTTCTCAATTAATTTAAGTGTATCACATGATTTTTAAAGAATAAAAATGTTTAGAGGCTTATGTTACATATAGTCCTATTATCAGCAATTCTCAGTCCTCTGCCTAAATCTCCTGGTACGGCCTCCAATCCAAGTTAAGGATGTTATTGGGCTAACTGGTTGTTAGGACACTCTTGCTCAATTGTGATGCACAGCTGAAAAACATTCTACTAATAAGTGAGTATAAAAGGGAGAACAACATTCTAGGTTAGTTTAGTATCTGAAGCATCAGCAGTTGATGGCTTGCTGACCGACTCAAAATGACCAGAAAGAAACAACTTTCTTTAGAGACCCGTCAGTCCATTGTTGTGTTAAGGAAGGAAGACTACTCCATTGAAAACAAGAACATTTCACTGTGATCCCAAACTTTTGAGTGGTCATGTATAACAAAAGGAAGAGTTTTAAGTTAAACAGATTCTGTGTGGTCTATTACACCATGCAGTGAAACAGTCTAGTCACTCTGTGGTCAGCTGACACCTCAAGCAGCTTGTGATGGATGCTTAGTGGGGCGAACGCTCCTGGGGGGTAGAGATGCTACTGGGTATTTAGGTACTTGCCCTGTCCTCCAGAGGGAAAACACAGGAGACAGCAGGTGTGGTGCAATGGAGACTGTTTATTGGGCTGTTGAGCTCCCACACTCCACATCCTCACAATCCAGAGTAACATCAGTAGGCAGAACGTACAGGCTACAACCTAGAGCTAACTACCAGGCGTGTATACCTGTCGGCATCTCTACTCTCTCGAGTCTGAGCATTACACTGTACTGCGCATGGGCGAAGTTCTAAGGCACTTAAAGCGACCGTCACAAGCTCATTACACTGAAAATGGGAACTGCCAGCATGCGACGGAGCATTTTCACTTTAGATCAGCAGCTTCACCATGGCAGGTTGTTGTGCTGTGGATATAGTGGTAAGGATGGTTTACGGCTAGAGCGGATGCGGACCAAACACAGCCAAGGTGACAGAATTGTGGACGGTATGGGCAGTCAGTCACAGCTACGTTAGGCATGAACCAGCCTTTTAGATTTTACACAGGTAACAGTCTTTTTTAGGCTATGTTTTGTTTATCTCTATTTTTCATCAACTGAATTGAACGCCCTTTACATTGTGGGACAATTTCACGTTGAACGGACCAATAGGAATGCTTCAAAATAGCTTTAATTCCATTGAAAGTGAAGACAGTTTTTGTCCCCTCCTGTAAAGTTGCCATTTTGGGGATACTTGTTTTTCATTGGACAGGGATATATATATATATATATATATATATATATATATATATATATATATATATATATATATATATATCCAAGACCTGCACCAACGTCATTAGGTGGAGGAGGAATTATTTGATTGTCAGGGTTTAGTCTCTTAGTTCCAGCAAAGTGCAATGATTAGGTTATGCTACAGCACACAAAGACACTTTACACAAATATTTAATTCAAACAAATATATCTTTGCTTCTACTCTTCCCTGTAGAACAACATGCTCCTGGAATCGGACGCTACAGACTGGCTGCAGCGTCTCTGGGGCTGCTGTCTTTTCTTGTGTTGGTTGCAGTCACAGTGCTGTTTATCGCATTTAATAACCTGACTATAGCGAGAGACCAGTTACAGACCAGTTATGCCAACCTGACTAGAGTGAGAGACCAGCTACAGACCAGTTATGCCAACCTGACTAGAGTGAGAGACCAGCTACAGACCAGTAACACCAACCTGACTATAGAGAGAGACCAGTTACAGACCAGTAACACCAACCTGACTATAGAGAGAGACCAGTTACAGACCAGTAACACCAACCTGACTATAGAGAGAGACCAGCTACAGACCAGTAACACCGACCTGACTATAGAGAGAGACCAGTTACAGACCAGTTACACCAACCTGACTGTAGAGCGAGATCGTCTATGGAAGGAAAATAAGGGATTCCAGGAATTGCTATTGAATCTGGGTAAGTGAATATCTGTGGACTTGGATATGTACAAACAAAAAAGACTGTATGTAAAATAAGTATTTAATCAAATAAAAAAAAATAATAAAATAAATAAATAAATAATTAAACAGGTTAAAAAGAGTGTTTTCAGTCAGGAATTGCAGGGGTTCATGTATTTCAGTGACGGGAAAGTCTTGATGTAAAGGGTGAGGCCGAAAACCACAAATGAATGTTCATAACCTTTGACATCTCAGATGGTGCTGCATTAAAAATCAGGATGCTTCTTTGATCGACATCACCGCATGGACTCAGGAATACTGTGAAAACCAGCGCCTTCAATCACTGTATCCCCCAATTCAAGTTAGCACAGTGGTAGTCATGTGTCATCAGGAACACTACAGATTTCTTTGGAATCTCACATGAAATCGGCTGATACATAGTATCATGTAATGTATTCTGACAAATCAATTCTTCAAAGATTGTTTGATCATGGAAATAATGGACACCATGTTCTCTGGACCAAAGAAGAAATCCAGAAGTCCATTCAGAAGTGAAATGAGCCAAGACCAAAAAAAAAAATCCTCATCTTATACTTTAGTAAAGTCAGGCATGCAACCTTTTCAGTTAATACCACAAAACATCTGTAACTTCATCACCACTAGTTTCAATGTGTTCATTGAGTTTCTCTGCATCTAAAATACAAATGAGAACCAGTTTAGAAAAACAGATACCCAACAGGCCAAAACCATAATTTAATATTGGAATGTATCTACAGTCGGCTGATGATCTGATTTTCAGAAGACGACTGGATGACAAAGCAGTTGTGAATATGAAGGCTGAGATTGAACCACCAGTGAAGCAATCTTATGAGCAATGCTTAAAACACCATGTTCACCATTGTGTCTATGTTTATGTTTGGAACAAGGCTGGATCTACTTCAGCTCTAGTCTTTACTACATCACTACTGAGAAGAAGAGCTGGAGTGACAGCAGAAAGTACTGCAGAGAGAGAGGAGCAGACCTGGTGATCATAAACAGCAGAGATGAACAGGTGAGAGAGAGAGAGAGAGAGAGAGAGAGAGAGAGAGAGAGAGAGAGAGAGAGAGAGAGAGAGAGAGAGAGAGAGAGAGAGAGAGAGAGAGAGAGAGAGAGAGAGAGAGAGAGAGAGAGAAATTAACCATTGTTAATTGTTTGCTGCAACAATTACAGGAGTTCATCCGTAAAGTACTTTGCACTGAAGCTTGGATTGGTCTGACAGACAGTGACAAAGAGGGGGTCTGGAAATGGGTGGATGGTTCAGAACTGACCACTCAGAAAGAGTAAATAACTGCATCATAACTTCAGTGTAGTGGACTCTTACTAAGAAGGTCTACATGTGAAACAGTTAGGATAATCTGATTTTGTTTCTGTTTCAGGTTCTGGCGGCCGGGGGAGCCCAATGATGTACAAAATGAGGACTGTGCTATAACTTACTTTGGATGTGCTGCACATGACAGTGTATCAACTTGGGTGGATTATTCTTGTAGTACTGCTGTAGTTGGTATCTGTGAGAAAAAATCTAAAAGCTAAACATGAGTGGCAAAATTAAAGTGCATTTAAATCAGTCCATAATCTGAAGCACAGACCAGTTACACCAGCCTGACTATAGAGAGAGTCCAGTTATCGACCAGTTACACCAACCTGACTATAGAGAGAGACCAGTTACAGACCAGTTACACCAGCCTGACTATAGAGAGAGTCCAGTTATCGACCAGTTACACCAACCTGACTATAGAGAGAGACCAGTTACAGACCAGTTACACCAGCCTGACTATAGAGAGAGTCCAGTTATCGACCAGTTACACCAACCTGACTATAGAGAGACGCCAGTTACAGACCAGTTACACCAGCCTGACTATAGAAAGAGACCAGTTACAGACCAATAACACCAGCCTGACTATAGAGAGAGACCAGTTACAGACCAGTTACACCAACCTGACTATAGAGAGAGACCAGTTACAGACCAGTTACATCAGCCTGACTATAGAGACCAGCTATTGACCAGTTACACCAACCTGACTATAGAGACAGACCAGTTACACCAAACTGACTATAGAGAGACCAGTTACACCACAAGACTATAGAGAGAGACCAGTTACTGACCAGTTACACCAGCCTGACTATAGAGAGAGACCATCTACTGACTAGATACACCAACCTGACTATAGAAAGAGACCAGTTACACCAACCTGACTATAGAGAGAGACCAGTTACACCAGCCTGACTATAGAGAGACCAGCTACTGACCAGTTACACCAACCTGACTATAGAGAGAGACCAGTTACAGACCAGTTACACCAACCAGACTATAGAGAGAGAGCAGTTACTGACCAGTTACAACAACATGACTATAGAGAGAGGCCAGTTGCTGACCAATTACATTAACCTGACTATAGAGAGAGACCAGTTACAGACCAGTTACACCAGCCTGACTGTAGAGAGAGACCAGTTACTGACCAGTTACACCAACCTGACTATAGAGAGAGACCAGTTACACCAAACTGACTATAGAGAGACCAAAATAAATATTTGTAAAGGGCTAAATAAGGGCTTGTTTATGTACATTTTGATTTTAATTCCCACTTTAATGTGTAAATAAATCACTTTGGTTCACTCACGCTGGGTTGTCTGTGTCTCTTTGGCCTTCCTAGTGAGTGTGCTCGGCCGCTCCACTGGCTGAGTCAGGCTTCAATGCTTTGATATGTGAAAGAGGCTTAAGCAGCTAAATTTAAATATGGGTGTTTGATCAGTTATCAGTTGGGGCTCAGATCATTTAGCCAGTATTCAAGCAGTTAAATGAAAAATAGAAAAAAAGACAGCAATATTGAATTCTGCTCATTCATTGGACAGGATAAGAAGGAAAACTAGACTGAACAATCAGTTGTATAAAAGATAAATGCTAGATAAATATATATAATGCACCATCAGTGGGCTGTCCATACTTCACTTTTACATTAATGGCAATTAGTTCGATCAGAGTATGTATCTCCATGAAAGCACAAGCAGTCCTTAAGCTCAAACACTGCCAGGAACAAGGGCCAGTGCTGATACCTAGAAAGAAAACAACAAAATACGTAGTTAGATACAGCATAAGTGCAATACCTGTAATACCCAGCTTGTCCAGGCTTGCTTTCACCCTGGCCATCACCTGTTCCAGCATCTTCCCTCAGGACAGCGCTTTAGCCAAACCAGGGTCAAGACGACCAAGATATAGAGAAGCTTCTTCCCACATGGCATCACACTCATGAACAGCCGAACACTACAAGTGCACCGTGTACTTAATGTCTTAGACTAGTGTTTTGCCTTGTACTCCACTATTATATCAGCACTTTAATATAACAACACAACCCAGCACAATGTTAGTTTATTGGTACTGGTTTAGTACACAGCGCCCTCTGCTGATCATATTTAGTACTGGATTAGACATTTGTCGAAGACATATGTCATATATGCTAATATATTTTATATTCCTGCTTACAGTGCCCTTTGAAATGATCACCTTTTTTATGTTACAGCCTGAAATCAAAACCACCTTTTGCTTTGATTATAGCCAATAAGCTGGTTGTTAGCAGCGTCAAAAGTGGAAGGAAAGCTTTCCAGTCATATGAGAGACTCACTGTGCAAGACTCTCTATGCCAGAGACATGTTTCAATTTCCTGAAGTCTAAACTACTTCTTTGTCAGTAATTAGTTTGACATGAATTTAACATTTTATAGTTAATTTATTTAGTTATATAGTTAATAACATAAAATTATAAATTGTTTTTCCAAATAGTTTAAAACCAGGTAGAATAGCATATATAGTATATCAGTAGCCTTTTATTGTTGTATGACGGAGTAAAGAGAAAACAACAACAACAAAAACAGGCAGGGGGGGGTTCATAGGTCCCCACCAATGTCAAGAGAAAAGCTACACCCTTGCACTGGAGGACATTCACCTTCCTATCCTTTTTGGCAGCGTGTTTAGGGTCATTGTCGAGCTGGAAGGTGAGTCTTCAGCTGTGTAGCAGAAGGGTGCATGGGCTACTCAAGTATTTGAATGTACTTCCATAAATTTTTCCTTCAATCCCAAACAAACGCTGAGCTCCTGCTGAAGAGAAACAACCTCATAACATAATATTGCCACCAATGCTCTTCACGGTAGGTATGGTTTATTGTTTGTGTTTGGTTTTCACAAAAAGTTCAGTCTTAGTCTCATTCGACCATAAAACCTTTCGCCGTACTGCAGTAAAATCTTCCAGGTGTTTTTTGGCCAAAGTGCAAACAAGACTCAGCGACTCAACTTTTTAAGGAACGGCTTCTATCTTGCTAGCCTACCATAGGGGCCAGATTTGTGTAAAAGTATACGAGATTAGTGTCACGTGCACAGAATGACCAATCTCTCTCTTTCCACTTCTTGATGATGCTCTGAACGGTAATCATAGGGATAGTTGAAGCCACTGAAATCTTCTCGTATTCTTCTCCTAACTTGTGCCTTTCCACAACTTCATCACAGAGCCCTTTTACAAGCTCCTTCCCAACCATGGTGAGTTTCTGTGCTACCTTACACTACTGGTAGTGGAATCCAGCTGGTTTTATTTTAAAGTAATTAAAACCACTACAATTGATGTCATGGCTGGGCCCAATAACCTGGAGTGTGGTCTGGAAGGTGGTTGGTTTACCTGCGCAAGTGTCAGAACCCAACAGAATTGAGACAAGCACAGAGTGACAATTCTAGAGGTTTTAATATATGGTGTGTGAAAAAAGGCAACTTCAAAACCAGATTAGCCAAACAGAAACCAAGGGACATACCAAAGAGACGAAAAGAGATAACAGGCGAAAGTCCAGTAACCATGAGGTCCAGCAAGAAGGGCAAGGCTAAGGAGTTGAAAAAACAAAACAAGGTCATACATGGAATCCAATGTACAGGGTTAGTGCTGCAACAGACGAAACTTGGCAATGAGAATAGAGCAGGACAGAACTTAAATAAACAGGTATACAGGTGATAATAATCAATAGTCAGGTGAGCCAGACCGGTAATATGAGTTAACAGAGTAAAAGTTCTGAGTAATGGAGTTCTTAGTCCTGGTTTGGTCTTACCGTCCTGTCTGTGTACTGTCCTGTCTGTTTACCGTCCCATCTGCTTACTGTCCTGTCTGTTTACCATCCTGTCTGTGTAATGTCCTGTCTGTGTAATGTCCTATCTGTTTACTGTCCTGTCTGTTTACCGTCCTGTCTGTGTACTGTCCTGTCTGTTTACTGTCCTGTCTGTTTACTGTCCTGTCTGTGTACTGTACTGTCTGTGTACTGTCCTGTTTGTTTACCATCCTGTCTGTGTACTGTCCTGTCTGTTTACTATCCTGTCTGTGTACTGTCCTGTCTGTGTACTGTCCTGTCTGTTTACTGTACTGTCTGTCTACTGTCCTGTCTGTTTACCATCTTATCTGTTCTTGTCCTGTCTGTGTACCGTACTGTCTGTGTACTGTCCTGTCTGTCTACTGTACTGTCTGTGTAGTGTCCTGTCTGTCTACTGTCCTGTCTGTTTACTGTCCTGTCTGTTTACCGTCCTTTCTGTGAACTGTCCTGTCTGCTTACTGTCCTGTCTGCTTACTGTCCTGTCGGTGTACTGTCCTGTCTGTGTACCATCCTGTCTGTGTAGCGCCCTGTCTGTTTACTGTCATGTCTGTT
Organism: Megaleporinus macrocephalus; assembly: GCA_021613375.1. NCBI lineage: Eukaryota > Metazoa > Chordata > Actinopteri > Characiformes > Anostomidae > Megaleporinus > Megaleporinus macrocephalus. The sequence continues at coordinate 11,473,868 of CM038724.1, read as the reverse complement.
TACTGTTCTCTCTGTGTAATGTCCTGTCTGTTTACTGTCCTGTCTGTGTACTATCCTGTCTGTTTACTGTCCTGTCTGTGTACTGTCCTGTCTGTGTAATGTCCTGTCTGTGTACTGTCCTGTCTGTGAACTGTCCTGTCTGTGAACTGTCCTGTCTGCTTACTGTCCTGTCAGTGTACTGTCCTGTCTGTGTACCATCATGTCTGTGTACCGCCCTGTCTGTTTACTGTCATGTCTGTCTACTGTCCTGTCTGTGTACTGTCCTGTCTGTTTACTGTCCTCTCTGTTTACTGTCCTGTCTGTTTACTGTCCTCTCTGTTTACTGTCCTGTCTGTTTACTGTCCTGTGTGTTTATCATCCTGTCTGTGTACTGTCCAGTCTGTTTACCGTCCTGTCTGTGTACCGTCCTGTCTGTTTACTGTCCTGTCTGTTTACTGTCCTGTCTGTTTACCGTCCTTTCTGTGAACTGTCCTGTCTGCTTACTGTCCTGTCTGCTTACTGTCCTGTCGGTGTACTGTCCTGTCTGTGTACCATCCTGTCTGTGTAGAGCCCTGTCTGTTTACTGTCATGTCTGTTTACTGTCCTCTCTGTGTAATGTCCTGTCTGTTTACTGTCCTGTCTGTGTACTATCCTGTCTGTTTACTGTCCTGTCTGTGTACTGTCCTGTCTGTGTAATGTCCTGTCTGTGTACTGTCCTGTCTGTGAACTGTCCTGTCTGTGAACTGTCCTGTCTGCTTACTGTCCTGTCAGTGTACTGTCCTGTCTGTGTACCATCCTGTCTGTGTACCGCCCTGTCTGTTTACTGTCATGTCTGTCTACTGTCCTGTCTGTGTACTGTCCTGTCTGTTTACTGTCCTCTCTGTTTACTGTCCTGTCTGTTTACTGTCCTCTCTGTTTACTGTCCTGTCTGTTTACTGTCCTGTGTGTTTATCATTCTGTCTGTGTACTGTCCAGTCTGTTTACCGTCCTGTCTGTGTACCGTCCAGTCTGTTTACCGTCCTGTCTGTGTACCGTCCTGTCTGTTTACTGTCCTGTCTGTTTACTGTCCTGTCTGTGTACTGTCCTGTCTGTTTACCATCCTGTCTGTGTACTGTCCTGTCTGTTTACCGTCCTGTCTGTTTACTGTCATGTCTGTTTACTGTCCTGTCTGTGTACCGTCCTGTCTGTGTACCGTCCTGTCTGTTTACTGTCCTGTCTGTTTACTGTCCTGTCTGTGTACTGTCCTGTCTGTGTAATGTCCTGTCTGTGTACTGTCCTGTCTGTGAACTGTCCTGTCTGTGAACTGTCCTGTCTGCTTACTGTCCTGTCAGTGTACTGTCCTGTCTGTGTACCATCCTGTCTGTGTACCGCCCTGTCTGTTTACTGTCATGTCTGTCTACTGTCCTGTCTGTGTACTGTCCTGTCTGTTTACTGTCCTCTCTGTTTACTGTCCTGTCAGTTTACTGTCCTCTCTGTTTACTGTCCTGTCTGTTTACTGTCCTGTGTGTTTATCATCCTGTCTGTGTACTGTCCAGTCTGTTTACCGTCCTGTCTGTGTACCGTCCTGTCTGTTTACTGTCCTGTCTGTTTACTGTCCTGTCTGTTTACCGTCCTTTCTGTGAACTGTCCTGTCTGCTTACTGTCCTGTCTGCTTACTGTCCTGTCAGTGTACTGTCCTGTCTGTGTACCATCCTGTCTGTGTAGAGCCCTGTCTGTTTACTGTCATGTCTGTTTACTGTCCTCTCTGTGTAATGTCCTGTCTGTTTACTGTCCTGTCTGTGTACTATCCTGTCTGTTTATTGTCCTGTCTGTGTACTGTCCTGTCTGTGTAATGTCCTGTCTGTGTACTGTCCTGTCTGTGAACTGTCCTGTCTGTGAACTGTCCTGTCTGCTTACTGTCCTGTCAGTGTACTGTCCTGTCTGTGTACCATCCTGTCTGTGTACCGCCCCGTCTGTTTACTGTCATGTCTGTCTACTGTCCTGTCTGTGTACTGTCCTGTCTGATTACTGTCCTCTCTGTTTACTGTCCTGTCTGTTTACTGTCCTCTCTGTTTACTGTCCTGTCTGTTTACTGTCCTGTCTGTGTACTGTCCTGTCTGTTTACTGTCCTCTCTGTTTACTGTCCTGTCTGTTTACTGTCCTCTCTGTTTACTGTCCTGTCTGTTTACTGTCCTGTCTGTGTACTGTCCTGTCTGTTTACTGTCCTCTCTGTTTACTGTCCTGTCTGTTTACTGTCCTCTCTGTTTACTGTCCTGTCTGTTTACTGTCCTGTGTGTTTATCATCCTGTCTGTGTACTGTCCAGTCTGTTTACCATCCTGTCTGTGTACCGTCCAGTCTGTTTACCGTCCTGTCTGTGTACCGTCCTGTCTGTTTACTGTCCTGTCTGTTTACTGTCCTGTCTGTGTACTGTCCTGTCTGTTTACCATCCTGTCTGTGTACTGTCCTGTCTGTTTACCGTCCTGTCTGTTTACTGTCCTGTCTGTCTACTGTCATGTCTGTTTACTGTCCTGTCTGTGTACTGTCCTGTCTGTTTAGTCAAGTCAAGTCAATTTTATTTATATAGCGCTTTTTACAACGATGTTGTCTCAAAGCAGCTTTACAGAGTTTTGAAAACAGTTATAACATATATCTCCCAGTGAGCAAGCCAGAGGCAACAGTGGCAAGGAAAAACTCCCTCAACTGGAGGAAGAAACCTTGTGAGGAACCAGACTCACAAGGGGAGACCCATCCTCCTCTGGTCAAACAGTATTTATAGTTTGAACTAAATACCAAAGAAAGGAGCCTCTGTTTGAAATCTGGATAGCAAAGCTTTAGAAGCTGCACAGATAGAGGCAGTGTATGACTGAGGCAGTCTCTGGCTGAGGCAGTGTCTGACTGAGTCTTTATGTTAAGTGGGCGTGAGCTGAAACAGTCCCCCAGATCTCCTGCCTTTATCTAAAAGAGAAGATTAATTACCAAAAGCTACACTAAACAAGTATGTTTTCAGTCTAGACTTAAATATTGAGACTGTGTCAGAGTCCCGAACATTAACTGGGAGATTATTCCACAATTTTGGGGCTTTGTAGGAAAACGCTCTCCCCCCCATTGTAGTCTTCTGAATTTTAGGAACTATTAGAAAACCAGCATCCTGTGATCTGAGTGAACGTGGCGGTTCATAATAGGAAATAAGATCTTGTAGGTACTCCAGTGCGAGACCGTGCAGGGTTTTATACGTCAGTAAAAGAATTTTATAGTGGATGCGGAATTTAACAGGAAGCCAGTGTAGCTGATAAAACTAGACTGATGTGATCGAATTTCCTGGTTTTAGTTAGTACTCTAGCTGCAGCGTTCTGAACTAACTGAAGTTTATTCAGGTTCCTGCTGGAGCATCCTGACAATAATGCATTACAGTAATCTAGCCTTGAGGTTATAAAGGCATGTACTAACTTTTCAGCATCAGACACAGATAACGCATTTCTTAACTTTGAAATGTTTCGTAGGTGAAGAAATGCTGTTCTTGTAATATTACCTATGTGTTGATTAAATGTCAGATCTGAGTTAATTGTTACACCAAGATTTTTGGCTACTGAACCAGGAACTACAGAGAAGTCAGCAAGATTTAACATTAAATCTGAACATTTAATCCGAGCAGCCTTTGGGCCAAGGAGGAGAACTTCCGTTTTATCTGGGTTCAAAAGAAGGAAGTTCTGCAGCATCCAAAGTCTAATATCTCTTACACAATCTTCTATCTTATTTAATCTGGATTTATCATCTGGTTTGGCTGATATGTACAGTTGTGTATCATCGGCATAACAGTGGAAACTAATTCCATGTCTATTTATAACTGAGCCTAATGGTAGCATATATAGTGTAAATAACAGAGGACCTAAAACAGAACCTTGTGGAACTCCATATTTCACTTTTATAGTGTTAGACGATACATTATTTATCTTTACAAACTGAAAGCGATCACTAAGGTAAGATGTGAACCAGGATAACGCTGTTCCTGTGATTCCAACTATATTTTCTAGCCTGTCCAAGAGAATAGTGTGATCTATAGTGTCAAAAGCTGCACTTAGATCGAGTAACACCAGTAGAGATACGTGGCCCTGATCAGAGGCAAGAAGAAGATCATTTGTTATATTAACTAAAGCTGTCTCTGTGCTGTGATGTGGCCTAAAACCAGATTGGAATTTTTCATATATGTTGTTCTTATGTAGATGAGAACAGAGTTGTCGAGCTACAGCCTTTTCTAAAATCTTAGAGATAAAAGGTAAATTGGAAATGGGTCTATAACTGGACAGTTCTCTGGGGTCAAGATTTGGCTTCTTTATCAAGGGTTTTATCACAGCTAGTTTAAAAGACTTAGGTACATGACCCAGACTAAGAGAAGAGTTGATGATAGTTGAGATGGGTTTAATAATAGCTGGTAATACTTGTTTCAATAGGCTTGTTGGTATCATATCGAGTGTGCATGTAGCAGAATTTGAAGAAGAGATAAGTTTTTCTAGTTCTGTCTGCTGTAGTGGAGAAAATGTTTCTAGTCTTTCTTCTAAAACCACATTTTGTGCTGTTTGAGCCAAACCGGATGAAGGATAGGTTACTCGTATTGGTAGAACTTTTTGTCTAATATTCTCGATTTTGCTATTGAAAAAGTTCATGAAATCATTGCTGCTGTGGTTGGTGGGTATTTGAGGTTCAGATCCTGCCTGATTTTTGGTAAGTTTTGCGATGGTGCTAAATAAAACTCTAGGATTGTTTTTGTTGTGTTCGATGAGTGTGGACAGGTATGCTGAGCGTGTGTTGATAAGTGCCTTTCTGTAACTGCTAAGGCTGTCCTTCCAAGCAGAGTGAAATACCTCTAGCTTGGTCACTCTCCATTTGCGCTCTAATTTCCGTACTGTCTGTCTTAAGGTGCGTATTTCATTGTTGTACCACAGAGCGAGCTTTTTCTGTTGCATCTTTTTAATTTTTACAGGTGCAACATTGTCTAAAGTTAATCAGAGCGTATTTTCTACGCAGTCAGTTAGTCTGTCTAGCTCTGTTGGGTCTGAGGATGGACAAATTATGGTTGATAAATCTGGAAGGATTTCAATAAAGTGCTGAGATGTATTTGGCATTATCGAACGTTTCATGCAATAACGGGGTGATGTACATAAATTTTTACTAAGACTGAATTCATATGAAATTAGGTAGGTACTTCCACTGAAGTCTGTGGAAGAACAGTAAGATTATGTATATCAACACCTAAAGTCAAAACTAGATCTAGTGTGTGATTACAGGAATGTGTAGGTCCTATTACATTCTGAGTGAGACCAACAGAGTCTAAGATAGATGAGAAAGCCTTTTTTAATGGATCTGCTGAGTTCTCAAAGTGAATATTAAAATCTCCTGCGATTATTACTTTCTCAGTGCTCACTGCTAGATCTGCAACAAAGTCACTGAATTCTTTTAAGAACTCAGAATAAGGTCCTGGTGGTCTATAAATGCTGACTAGGGTGAGTACACTTCTATTAGTGGTCGGATTGGTGATGTTTATGAGAAGAATTTCAAAAGAATTGAAAGTGAGATTGTGTTTCTGACTTATGTCTAATGAATTTTTATGAATGACACATATACCCCCTCCTTTACCGGACAGTCTGGGGCTGTGTACATACTTATAGCCTATAGGAGTGGCTTCATTTAATGCCAAATATTCCTCAGGTTTAATCCATGTTTCTACGAGACATAACACATAAAATTCATGGTAGGTTATTGTATCATTTACAATGACAGCCTTAGAGTTCAGTGATCTTATATTAAATAAACCAAACCTTAATTCAGAAACACTGCAGCTAGACACTGGATCTAATATTCTTATATTAACTAAGTTATTTAAACAAACTGATTTACATTTTCTAAGTTTGTGTTTAATTCGGGGAAACAGTGAAACAGTCTCAATATAGTTGTACCTAGGTGACGTCTCAAGGCAGCGAGCAGACGGTCGGTTTAGCCTGTTTGTCTGCTGCCTGGTCTCGGCTCTGGACAGTCAGCAACTACCTCCGCTGCTCTGCCGACTAACTAAGAGGCTATGGGCTATGCTGCACGATAGCAGAGCGGCACCCTCTCGCGTGGGGTGGACACCGTCCCGCCCTACGAGACCAGACTTCCCCTCAAAGTTGGACCAATTGTCTATGAAGCCCACATGTTTTTCTGCACACCACTTAGACATCCAGCAGTGTAGCGCCCAAAGCCTGCTGTAAGCTTCAGCACCCTGCCGTCTTGGAATAGGGCCAGAGCATATTACTGTCCTCTACTGTCCTGTCTGTTTACTGTCCTCTCTGTTTACTGTCCTGTCTGTTTACTGTCCTTTCTGTGTACTGTCCAGTCTGTTTACTGTCCTGTGTGTTTATCGTCCTGTCTGTGTACTGTCCAGTCTGTTTACCGTCCTGTCTGTGTACCGTCCAGTCTGTGTACTGTCCTGTCTGTTTACCATCCTGTCTGTGTACCGTCCTGTCTGTTTACTGTCCTGTCTGTTTACTGTCCTGTCTGTTTACTGTCCTGTCTGTGTACTGTGTCTAATGTCTTTTAATTCATCATTTTTATTGTTTCTAGTTAAAACTGTGTCTGCATGTATAAAATTTCACTGTGTACTTGTATGTAGATGGAATGACAATAAAAGCCTCTTGACTTGACTGGACACAGCCATGATTTACATAAATCTGGTTTTATTTATTATCTATTTTCAGTGGTGCTATGCAAAGAAAATTAAAATGTTTGTTACTCACACACCAACCCGTCCATCCCCTGGTTTCTGGCTTGGATGTAGAGTTTAAGAAAAAACCTTTAATATATGGAATTATTACATTATGTGGAGGTTCCTTGAAATATATATATATATATATATATATATATATATATATATATATATATATATATATATATATACAATATAAATTTTAAGAATGTATAATATATAATATGATAATACATCACTTTTCAAAGAACCAAATGTGATTCTTCTATGACATCACTCCAAAGAGTGCGGTTGCCAGCAGTTTATTGACAGGAGAGGTTAGAGTCTGCAACCAGAAGGTTGTGGGTTCAAATTCCAAAACAAACCAGGTATACCAAGAATGTTGACCCCCACCCCCATTATTATACATGCTGAAATTCTATACCATAACAAAGCCTTTCTGGAACTGTTATTTTTAAGAGTTCAGCATAAAAGTACCAGGCACGAGCAGAAAAGAGGAAACGGCGTATGTTACTTCCTCCTCAGCTTTCTAGAGAGCTAAATGGTGAAGTGGTGAACAAATACACGCACAGGCCCAAAAATGGGAACTTTTGTGCACCCCTACGGTACGTTACACACTCACTCAATTCTTTAACCAATCACTGCTTACCACCTGTCTTTAAAATGATTTGATGTACCTGTTCTTCTGCTTTCTGGTATCGATGTTTCAGTGCTCACCTCCTGCCTCCACCTGCTTGGTCCTGGCCCAGGTGTCCAGAGAGTGGGCTCCGCCCATGCCGTCCGTGTCTGGCAGTATCTGTGAGGCTCTTAGCACTCAAGGACCAACGTCGAGACCAAAGACTCTTTCATTCTTGAGAACTGTCATCTTTCTAGGTGTAAAATCTGATCCAGGATTAAACCTTTTATCACTCCTGCCTCCTGAGTCTGGAAGACCTTGGTCTGCTGTTCAGACCTGAGACACCTGTCAGAGCTGATCTGCACCAGGAGATCAGGATAACCGAGGAACCCAGAATGGAAGTGACAGAGATTGTCTATGAAAATGTAACACGTGAAGCGATTTCTGATGACAGCCAGCCCGTATACGAAAACATCAAAGCAGTTCAGACGGGGTCTCAAATACCAAAGCTGAACCAGGAACGGCAGAGCTCAGGTGGGCATGTTATTGTTCTACATACGCGCCCACACTAATTCTAATTCTAACCAGTTCTACTGGTTTAGTACTGCTTTTAATGGTTTAGAACAATATAGTTCTTACAGACTCTACTCCTTAAAATCAGCTGGACTCATGGTATGATTGTAGTTGTGCAGCTAAGACTGGGCATGCCTGGTTTAGGAAATGTTATATACACATTGTGATAGTTCAGCTTTGTTGCTCTCTTGTTATAGGCTTTGTGAACACAAGAAGCAGACTGGCTGCTGGGTGTCTGGGGCTGCTGTGTGTTCTCCTGCTGGCTGCCATTGCAGTGCTGTTGATCAAGTTCAACAACCTGACTATAGAGAGAGACCAGTTACAGACCAGTTACACCAACCTGACTACAGAGAGAGACCAGTTACAGACCAGTTACACCAACCTGACTACAGAGAGAGACCAGTTACAGACCAGTTACACCAACCTGACTATAGAGAAAGACCAGCTACAGAAGGAAAGAAAGATATTCCAAGAAATGCTTTTAAAACTGGGTAAGTAAATTAATATCTGTGGACTAACTTCAGATTTGGGTAGGTAGGTGGTCTACATTAACTTCTATTGTATTGTTAATACAAAAATTGCGATCAGTGAGGGATTGGTAATAAATCAGTATCTTGCTAGAAACCCTCTAAACACTATGTTCAGCTCTATGTCTGTATTTTTATTTTTGCTAGGCTGGACCTACTTCAGCGCCAGTCTTTACTACATCACTACTGAGAAGAAGATCTGGAGTGAGAGCAGACAGGACTGCATACGGAGAGGAGCAGACCTGGTGATCATAAACAGCAGAGAGGAACAGGTGAGAGAGAGAGAGAGAGTAAGTGCTTAGGAAAAAGAGAGAGAGAGAAAGAGAGATTAACCATTGTCAGTTGTTTGCCACAACAATTACAGAAGTTCATCAGTAAAGAGTTTGGCAGCACTGAAGCCTGGATTGGTCTGATGATCACAAAGGGGGTCTGGAAATGGTTGGATGGCTCAGCACTGATCACTCAGTAAGGGGACTGAACTCTGCTCACGCTGCAGTTCTTCTCTTTAAGGAGGTCTGCTGGAGTAACAGTGAGAGCAATGTCATTCTGTGTGTTCAGGTTGGTGTGGATGGGGAGACCCAGCGATTACAGAAGTGAGGACTGTGCTACTATTGGCTCAAGTCGTAGCAATGCCGTCTGGCTGGCTGGATCTGGATCCGGCTGGGCTGAGTTACCCTGTAGCACTGTTCTAGTTGGTATCTGTGAGAAACAAATATAAAGATTATAATGGCAGAAACTGTGATCCTCGCTTTTGAAATGATGGAACAATATAATACTTTCGATTCATTTTGAAGGTTGTTGTTCAGTTCCAACTATTAAAACATTCTAAAAACTAGAAAATGTGTCGGATGTTTTCTGTTGAATCATGCAAAGAGCGCTTAGAGACTTGGGTACTGCGGATCCAGCTAACACAGAGGTCCTAGATGTTGTCCAATGTGGACCCAAAGCAATAAATTATTGAGAAAGATTTAGAAAGAAGGAAACTCACAGACCAATCGCGTGCGTAGTAAGATCATTAAAGGTAGTGGTGTGTTTAAAAAATGTATTTTTTGATTAAAATCGATCTTCATTTGTATAATCCAATATTGATTCGTATAAACCCGAAATCTATCTTTAAAATTAGCATTCCAGCCCCTTCCTTCCCGTCCCCCCACTCTCGCGTGATCAGCCATTGTGTTTCATGCAACGAGACCTGGCTGAGGGCGCACATCAGTTAAGCATGGCTGGAGCACAAGTGAAGGCACCCCAGAAACTTGAAAGCAGATGTCTGGCTACATTTTGGATTCAAAAACCATGACAGTATATAAACATATAAACACTCATGTTTTTAGTAAGGCTAGGTTGAGTGTTCCTTGTACATTTACCACATTAGTTCTCTGAAAATCTCTATTCATATTTAAACAAAACATATTATTGTAACTGAAATATCCCTAAATGAATCGCATTAAATTGAATCGAAGTGAATCGGAAATCCAATTGAATTGGAACCTTGTGAATCGGGATCGAATCGATCCGGGAAATCAGTGGCGATTCCCAGCCCTAATCAAAGGCACTCCTCAGCCAATCAGATCTGTTCAGATTCTAACCTGTGGCGCGCACACAGGCAAGGTACGAAGCGAGAAGCAGCAAGTCAGAGAAACAATTAACGTGCTCTAAGAAAAGGAGAGTCTATGGTGAAAACCAACTTTTCAACCAGGAATGGAGAGGCATATGTTTACTCCAAACCAACAGCACAAGATGTGAAACTGGCTTAACTCTAAAACTCAGTTTCTATAAATAAACACTTTAAGACGCATGTCTTGTTTTTATAATGCAGTCCTTGTTTTTACTTGAAATGAGTAAAATAACATTTATTCAGTTCAATATACTGAAATATACTAAAGGGTATGTGTGATGTGTTGGGCTTTCAGTTGCTAGGCTACTTCAGTAAACAGGATATGACACTGAATCATAACACAAGTAGTCTGGACCTTGGCCTAAGGAAATCTCCTCTAACTGGACCTTATTGAGCTCTAATTGAACACTGCTGGGCTAACATGACCCTGTTAGATTTAAGGTGTGGTCGAACCATTCAGTGCCTGGTGGGCTGGGAGGTTATGGCCCAGCAAAGCAATGCAGGGTTGGCTCAAAGGGCATTCTAGACTCCTGTTTCTTTTCATCTGCGCCACACTTCCATCGTGACCACCGTGACTGGTGACTCGCAGATAGATGACTTAATCAATCTCCTGTTGAAATCCCTCTGTTACTTCCCCTTCGACTTTCTAGAGGGGAAACACACACATACACACACTCAGTCTCAAAGCTGAACATTCTGCTGAACACCCGTCAAAGCTGCTTTGCACATCAGCAGGATAACTCCAGCACTGGGAATGGAAATGAGCGGAGGGCAAGACAACTTCTATGTAAACGCACCAAAGAGAGCAGTCTCTGATGACAACCTGCGTGTATATGAAAACATCAAAGCAGATAAACAGCAGAGCTCAGGTGCGCATGTTCTTGTTCTCCGTTCTCCCACGTATGCTAATTCTGTCTAGTTCTAGTGCTTTAGTGCTGCTTTTAATGGTCTGGTTATAAAAGGGAGGACTCTGCTTCTTTAATCAGCGGGAGCACCAGCTTCATTGGAATGACTGTAGTTGTGCAGCTAAGACTGGACATGCCTGGTTTAGGAGGGGCACGCATATTGTGAGGCTTCAGACTTGCTGCTCTCTTGTTATAGGGTCTGTGAAAAACAAAGGAAGCAAAGTCGCTGCTTGGTGTCTGGGCCTGCTGTGTGTTCTCCTGCTGGCTGCTGTCATATTGCTGGCGCTCGAGCTCAACAACCTGGTTACCGAGAGAGACCAGTTACAGGAGAAGAACAATGGGTTCCAGGACATGCTACTGAAACTGGGTAAGCCAATATGTGCATTTAAATCAAAATCACATAGGATGCTGTACACGGTAAACAAATCCAACGTAAGCTTTTTTGGTCTTTTTTTTTTTCATTGGAGGAAAGAATCATGTCGGGATTAAAATGTTAATTTGAATTACTCCAACACAGGCATCCATGCCATGTATTTTTAATAATAGTAGTATCTTAGTATAGGCAGCATGCCTATAGTGGTTAGTACTATCGCCTAACAGCAAGACGATCCGGGTTGGGTTCCCTGTGCTTGAGTAGGTTTCCTCCCACAGTCCAAACACATGTATGTTAGGTTGATGACTCACTCTAAACTTCCCGTAGGTGTGAGTGTGTGTTGGCCATGCGATGGACTGGCGACCTCTCCATCGTGTACCCCATCTTCGTCCAATGATGCTGGGATTGGCTCCAGGCCCCCGTGGCTCGTGGCGGTTTGCTCGTTCTGTGCTGGGGCACAGTTATCCCCCCTTCCCATTCCCCCGCTGGGCTACACTCATACTGCCTTTATCAATCCAACAACACGATGGAGTTCATGATTGTTTAACATGAGCGTTGTGACGTCATGTTTGAATTCCAGCAAAATGAACCAATCACACGAGGCTCCAAGCGGGCCCGGGCACGGATAGCGCTCACACTAGAAGCGAACCGAGCCAGAGTCCAAGAGAATCACGTCCTGGCCCACCTCTTCAAGTGGGCCAAGGCACGGTTAACTGGGACGGGCCCGGGCCTGGATCACAGAGCCTAGTGTGAGTACAACATTAGTGTAGTAAATCTTCTGGACATGCATGCATATTTGGGAAATGTAGGCAAAAGTACCCAAGTGAGGCAACCAATCAAATCAGGACATTTGATTACATTAAAATTTTGTGTTACTTGAACCTAAAATAATGCTTTTCTGGGCAGAAATCACCGAATCTTGTTCTGCTAACTTACTACTTAAAAGCTACTAGAAAACCCAATCAATTTAATTAAAAATAGTATGGCAGCCCAAACACAAATGTTTTAAACAAAATAAAAGTGTTTTTTTCGTACGTGTTAGTCAAAGAGCATGAAGCACATGCACTCCCTGGGCCTGGTGGTAATGTGCAACAGTGGAAGTCTCAACCAAAAGGGAAGTTGTCGTAATATCCTGTACATTGGGTTTCAGGGGGAGGACCACTTCAGGCAATAATGGTTTTAAAGGTGGCAGAGATACGGTACTCTAGTGGCAGTAAGCAGTCTGGGTTCTGGCAACTACATCTGGTCCTTGTTCGTGCTATGTGGTATGTGGGCCACTAGTAAGTGCCGCATGTGGTATGTGCTCATTCTGAAAGTCATGCCTGCAACAAGCTTCAAGACAAGGAGTGTTATGAAATGTCCAAACAACATCTTCAACTGGTGATGCAATGACGGTTTGAAGGCCCTAGTCCTTGCATCAGCTGAGAATCTGTTTAAGAACAACATTTTGAAGCCAAAAATGAAAAGCATTTCATGTATTTCACCCTGTATAGAGCATAATATGATCAAGATTCAGGGAATTTACTGAAATCTTTGTAGGGATAGGCCAAAAACCACAAATGAATGCCTGTAACCCCTTAGTCGGCTTCTTGGTTGGATATCACCAGATAGGAATACTGTGATACATTGTGATCAACCAGCAACGTCAGTCATTGCATCCACATATTCATGTCATGTATCATCAACTTCTAGAAATGCTACCAACGTCTTTGCACTCAAGCTCATCTGAAAATGGGCGGCTGCATATGGAGTCAAAAAAGGGTCATAAAGATTTTGAGTTTGTAAAACAATAGCCACAAATCCAAATCCACAAATGAACTGGAATGTGCAAACTTGAAACAAGAAGTAATATTAATAATAATTCAAATGTACAAATGTGGAAAACTATTTTAAATATATACAAATATATCTTTTTTAATTTGTAGAAAAGATTTGCATTTGTTGTGAATGTGTGAATCGGTACTGCTGAAAGTGTGGAGGTAAAAATCCTCACATTCACCTTCTCTGCTGATTGTGTGAAACTCAATGTTTTTAATTCATGGACCAATAGGAAAGCTTAAGCTGGACCAATCAGATTGCGAGGTTTGGTTAACACTAACCAAACAATCAGAACACTAATTTGGTGCTGTCAATCAACTTCTGGTCGCTGTTGGAACACGCCGCCCAATCTCCATCATGGCGTTTCCAGGCACAGATACAATGCTAGTTCATGTTTCTTTGGCAAAAAGTTTGTTTTAAAGAAGATAACAGGCAGGCTCTGTGCAGTGACTTTATTTAAACTACTCACTGTTGTGGTAGCTTTGGATAACTGTAGCCAATTAATTAACCATCGTCCAACATAGTGCCCCAGGGACTATTTAAACCACAAAAGAACAAAACGTACTGCTTTCATACAAGTAAACACACAAACAGCTGGATCCACAGTAATTTCACACATTTTCTGAATTTTCTGAAGTCAGTTCATTAAAAGTTATGTTGATCATGCTCACTACTAGTAAAACAGGCACTGTACAATTAGTGTGTGTTCTGATATACTGGCTAACTAATGTCCTACAGTGTTTTTTATATAAGTATAAGGAAACCCACTGCACAGAGCCAGCCTGTTATCTTCTTTAAAACCAACTTTTTGCTAAAGAAACATGAACTAGCTAGTGATGGGCAACTGATACCGAGGCTTCAGAGCTTGTGTCTAGAAATCCAGAAACCTGTTTATGAAGCGCGTATCGAGGCTTGCTTGGTTATAGGCAAGTGACGTCACTGATGAAGTTTGAAGCCCTGCTGATTCAGGATGTAGTTCGAGTATAGGTGTGATTTATTCAGGGGGGTTTATTCAGGGGGGTTTATGTGCACATAAAGCTTTGAGAAATGAACCACCTGGAGGCTTCATCTGGCCATCACTAGAACTAGCATTGTATCTGTGCCTGGAAGCGCCATGACAGAGTTTGGGAGGCGTGTTCCAACAGCGCACAGAAAGTGAGTGATAGCACCAAATCAGTGTTCTGATTGGTTAAACAACCCTCGCAATCTGATTAGTCCAGCTTAAGCTTTCCTATTGGTCCATGAATTAGCCGTCAAAACAGGGTATTTTCTACTAATTAAAAAAAATATATATTTTTATATATTTAAAATAGTTTTCCATATTTGTACATTTGAATTATTTTTAATATTACTTTTTGTTTCAAGATTGCTCATGGATTTGGATTTTACGTGCATGTAGTTGTCTTTATGACCCTTGTCTGACTCCATAGCTGCATAGTCAATGGTAGTAATGGATGTTTTTCTGGGCCAAAAACGAAAAGTACCATCCAGATTGTTACCACCATCGAGTTCAGAAGAAATGCCGTCTTTTTCAGGGACGTCCATGAACGACTGAGTGGATTAGTTTTTGAATCTTTGGTCTCCAAATACAGATTAGGTGCTGCTAAAAGAAAAGGTAAGGTAAACATGTCTGTGCTCTATTTTTATGTTTATGCGCAGAGGACGGCTGGACCTACTTCAGGTCCAGTATTTACACCATCTCTACTGAGAGGAAGAACTGGAGAGACAGCAGACAGGACTGCAGAGTGAAAGGAGCAGAGCTGCTGATCATAAACAGCCCAGAAGAACAGGTGAGAGAGAGAGAGAGAGAGAAAGAGAGAGAGAGAGAGAAAGAGAGAGAAATGACCCAATTGTTTGCTGCAAAAATTTCAGGAGTACATCACTAAAGTATTTGGCCACACTGAAGCTTGGCTGGGTCTGACGGACATTGACATAGAGGGGGTCTGGAAATGGGTGGACAACTCAGCACTGACCACGCAGTAAGAGTCCACTGGACTGACCTCCTGATGCTAGTTATTAACTCTCTTTAATGCTGGGATCAGACTACACAGTATTGTTGTCTTTCACAATGTTCGCTGTGTCAGATTAGACAATTAAAGTGCCAGAAATATGTGCCGTGTCTTGTTTGGGAGACGGGCGGCACTACCTGTTTGACTTTTTGCTAAAGAAACATGAACTAGCTAGTGATGGGCAACTGATACCGAGGCTTCGGAGCTTGTGTCAAGAAATCCAGGAACCCGTTTATGGCGCGCGTATCGAGGCTTGCTTGTTTTTGTTTTTGTTAAGTGCGAGTGACGTCACTGATGACATCTGAAGCCTCTCTGGTTCAGGATGTGGTTCGAGTATAGGTGTGATTTATTGTTTCTTATTAAAAAAAATTAAGTAAAGTAAATGTAAGAAGTAGAAAGTACTGATAATGGAGTGAAAATGTAAGGAGTAGAAAGTACTGATAACGGAGTGTAAATGTAAGGAGTAGAAAGTACTGATAATGGAGTGTAAATGTAAGGAGCAGAAAGTACTGATAATGGAGTGTAAATGTAAGGAGCAGAAAGTACTGATAATGGAGTGTAAATGTAAGGAGCAGAAAGTACTGATAATGGAGTGTAAATGTAAGGAGTAGAAAGTACTGATAATGGAGTGTAAATGTAAGGAGTAGAAAGTACTGATAATGGAGTGTAAATGTAAGGAGTAGAAAGTACTGATAATGGAGTGTAAATGTAAGGAGTAGGAAGTACAGATAATGGAGTGTAAATGTGAGGAGTAGAAAGTACTGATAATGGAGTGTAAATGTGAGGAGTAGAAAGTACTGATAATGGAGTGTAAATGTAAGGAGTAGAAAGTACTGATAATGGAGTGTAAATGTAAGGAGTAGAAAGTACTGATAATGGAGTGTAAATGTGAGGAGTAGAAAGTACTGATAATGGAGTGTAAATGTAAGGAGTAGAAAGTACAGATAATGGAGTGTAAATGTGAGGAGTAGAAAGTACTGATAATGGAGTGTAAATGTGAGGAGTAGAAAGTACTGATAATGGAGTGTAAATGTAAGGTGTAGAAAGTACAGATAATGGAGTGTAAATGTGAGGAGTAGAAAGTACTGATAATGGAATGTAAATGTAAGGAGTAGAAAGTACTGATAATGGAGTGTAAATGTGAGGAGTAGAAAGTACAGATAATGGAGTGTAAATGTAAGGAGTAGAAAGTACTGATAATGGAGTGTAAATGTGAGGAGTAGAATGGAGTGTAAATGTGAGGAGTAGAAAGTACAGATAATGGAGTGTAAATATAAGTAGTAGAAAGTACTGATAATGGAGTGTAAATGTAAGTAGTAGAAAGTACAGATAATGGAGTGTAACTGTAAGGAGTAGAAAGTACTGATAATGGAGTGTAAATCTAAGGAGTAGAAAGTACTGATAATGGAGTGTAAATGTGAGGAGTAGAAAGTACAGATAATGGAGTGTAAATGTAAGGAGTAGAAAGTACAGATAATGGAGTGTAACTGTAAGGAGTAGAAAGTACTGATAATGGAGTGTAACTGTAAGGAGTAGAAAGTACTGATAATGGAGTGTAAATGTGAGGAGTAGAAAGTACTGATAATGGAGTGTAAATGTGAGGAGTAGAAAGTACAGATAATGGAGTGTAAATGTGAGGAGTAGAAAGTACAGATAATGGAGTGTAAATGTAAGGAGTAGAAAGTACTGATAATGGAGTGTAAATGTAAGGAGTAGAAAGTACTGATAATGGAGTGTAAATATAAGGAGTAGAAAGTACTGATAATGGAGTGTAAATGTGAGGAGTAGAAAGTACAGATAATGGAGTGTAAATGTGAGGTGTAGAAAGCACAGATAATGGAGTGTAAATGAGAGGAGTAGAAAGCACAGATAATGGAGTGTAAATGTAAAGAGTAGAAGTAAAAAGTCAGCTCAAAAATAATTACTTCAATAAAGTATGAATAACCAAAATTTCTCTTTAAGTAAGGTAACCAAGTATTTGTACTTTGTTACTTGACACGTCTGGCGCTTTGCCATTAGCATTTTGGTAGCGTGTCTGTAGCACAACATTCAGAGCGTTCAGAAGTTTTTACGATATATGTGATCTTTAGCTCATTACTCCACATGACAGCTACACTACTCGGTCTGTGCTTCATTGCTGATGCTCATATTTTGGGTCGGATGCTGGAAATTAGTCAGATACGTCAGGATCGTGTAGTCTGAACCCAGCATAAAAAGGTCTAGAGGAGTAACAGTGAAAACAATACTCTGATTCTGTGTGTTGCAGGTTCTGGATGCAGGGGGAGCCTAATGACTTAGGAGATAATGAGGACTGTGCTGTGACTGGCTTTCTACAAGCTGGACTTATAAGCTGGGCTGATTTTCCCTGTAATCACTCTGTAGTTGGAATCTGTGAGAAAGAAATTAGTGTAAAAATATGAGTGAATGATAGAAACTGGTTTTCACTTTTGAAGTAATGTATAAATATAATACTTTCTATTCACTTGAATTGATTACTGAAACATTATAATGAACACAAGTGTGCAAGGTTGCCTTACTTTTCCCCTGTCCTTTTGAGCCTCGCCGTCTGTCCCTGCCATGTGCTTTTGTTTTGGTTTTCCTTGCCATGTGCCCCAATTTTGATTGATGCTCTGTTGCCTTTCTCCTCCCTCATGTTTGCTCCTCACCAGGTATCAGTACTACTGGCCCTCCCTCTCATTATCAGTTTCCAGTCATGTCTAGTTTCCTTGTGGGCCTATATACAGTATACATACATACAATTCTGTGGATTGTGCATGCGGTTGTTGTTTCCGTTCCTGTGTTTCTGCTGATCTCAAGATTGCTTCTTAGCTCTATTCCATGGTTGCTAGCCTCCCTCGGATTAGGATTCTTTGTTTTACTGCTGTTGGTTTGTTTCCATCCGCTTGTCTCTAGCTCCCAGGTTTTAGTGTTTATTGTTTTTTTATGGATTCTGTTCACAATAAACCAAATACGCCCTTACATCGAGCCTCCACAGCTCCTTCATAACCGATTCCCTCTTTGACTTTATTATAAAGGAGCTCAGGTACTGTGGCTCGGGATTAGACTAACATAAGCTTTTCCCTCAGGCAGTTAACAAATGTACAAACTAACGCACAGTTACAAACACATGATTTCTCATTTTGTTGTCATTCCCACTGCCAAGCAACCCACATCATTGAAAAAGCTGAGCAAGAAGGCAAAAGCCACTGCTAATCAGGCTCATGAGGTTCAAAAGTGGAACCAGTTGGAGGAAAAGGGAACAGTTACATGTGGCGTAAACCTAACACAGCATTCCGCAATAAGAACATCGTACCAACAGTAAAACATGGTGGAGTGTTTGTGTGGTTGTGTAGGGAGTCCTCTGTGGCTTTAGGGCCTTTACAGGTAGTAGTAATTTTAGGAACCAGGAATTGTGCTCTGTACATAATCCTGCAGGATAATGTCCAGTTACCAGTCCATGATCTAAAGCACAGAGACCAGTTACAGACCAGTTACACCAACCTGACTATAGAGAGAAACCAGTTATAGACCAATAACACCAACCTGACTACAGAGAGAGACCAGTTACAGACCAGTTACACCAACCTGACTATAGAGAGAAACCAGTTATAGACCAATAACACCAACCTGACTACAGAGAGAGACCAATTACAGACCAGTTACACTAACCTGACTATAGGAAGAGATCATTTACAACATCCTGATTATATACAGAGACCAGATACTGACCCGTTACACCAACCTGACTATAGCGAGAGACCAGTTACTGACCAGTTACACCAACCTGACTATAGAGAGAGACCAGTTGCACTAACCTGACTATATAGAGAGACCAGTTACAGACCAGTTACACCAACCTGACTATAGAGAGAGACCAGTTACAGACAGAGAGATGTTAGCCTGCTGTATGCTGTGCGCTAAAGCCTAGCATCGCCATTAACGTTATTATGGATGGACTCATTTCATTAGTGAACAACCAAACGTAGCTACAGAGTCTCACGTGACAGCACGGAAAGACACGGAGAGAAACCCTTTTTGCACCTCTAGGTTAATAAGACATTGACTGATCGGGGTCTCAAATTATTGGTGGGGACAATTCAATAATCGCTGGATATTGGTGGGGACGCATCACTTCACTGCATGTCAATTTTACAACCTTGCACTACAGATCTAGTGACCTAAATACTGGATAACTATGTGGAGTGTTAAGCAGCGCACAAAAACATCCCTGGTCTTCAGGGGGTCAAGTCAAGTCAAGTCAAGTGGGTTTTATTGTCATTTCAACTACATACAGAGTACACAGTGAAACGAAACAACGTTCCTCCAGGACCATGGTGCAACATAGACAGTGCATACAAGACACAAGTGCAACACGAACAAACAAGTGCAGACAGACAACACAACACAGCACAGACAGAGAATAATAAATAATTGCTGGTAGTGTGCAAATTGTGCAATGTGTAATAAATAGAGTCCAGTGAGGTAGTAAAGTTATTAGTGCAATGCTTTGTGCAAAAATGCTTCCCTTTTTTTATCTGGGGTAAATGGTTGGAGAGAGAGAGAGAGAGAGAGTACATGTACCAGAAAGATATCAGTTCAGACGTTGAGTTGTGTTGAGAAGTCTGATGGCTTGGGGGAAGAAGCTGTTGCAGAGTCTGGTCGTGTTGGACCGGACGCTGCGGTACCTTCTTCCTGAGGGCAGGAGGGAGAACAGTCTGTGTGAAGGGTGGGTGGGGTCATCCACAATGCTGGTTGCTTTGCGGATGCAGCGGGTGGTGTAAATGTCCAAGACGGAGGGGAGAGAGACTCCGATGATCCTCTCAGCTGTCCTCACAATGCGTTGGAGGGACTTGCGGTCAGAAGCTGTGCAGGTCCCAAATCTGGCAGTGATGCAGCTGCTTAGGATGCTCTCTATGGTTCCCCTATAGAAGAGGCTGAGGATGGGTGGAGGGAGACGGGCCTTTCTCAGCTTCCGGAGGAAGTACAGACGCTGCTGGGCTTTCTTGGCTGTAGAGCTGGTGTTCAGGGACCAGGTGAGGTTCTCCGCTAGGTGGACACCAAGGAACTTGGTGCTCTTAACGATCTCCACAGAGGAGCCATTGATGTTAAGCGGAGAGTGGACCGGTCTTGATTTCCTGAAGTCAACAACCATTTCCTTGGTCTTCTCTACATTCCAGTGAAGGTTGTTGACTGTACACCAGTCTGTCAGCTGCTGTACCTCCTCCCTGTATGCTGACTCGTCACCTTTGCTGATGAGACCCAGCACAGTTGTATCATCGGCGAACCAAAACCAGGAAAGAACCAAAACCAGGAAAAGACGAGGACAAGTAAGGACGATGAGACGAACAGGGAGGAAGACAACGAGAAGTCACAGGAGGAAGACGACGAGACGACAAGGGAGGAGGGAGACGAGAGAAACAAGGAACACGACGAGAGGTCAAGGGAGGAGGCTGACGAGAGGACGCAGGAGGAGGATGACGAGACGACACGGGAGGAGGGAGACGAGGACAAGGCAAACCAGACACGGCAGGAAAAAACACAACAAAACACCAGACAGAACTCAAGCACGAAGACAGGACAACAGAGCAGGAAGAAGACAGGGCGCAGGGCAAAACACAAAAACGGGAACTGGAACCAACACAACAATTGGAACAGGGACACACAAACCACCAAAAACAGGGACAGGGACACGAACAACGACAGGAACAGGGAAAACAAAAGACGACAAAGGCAACAGACTAGGAACAGAAGAAACAAAACAGGGCGGGCGGGTGGGAAAATAAAAGTCATGAAGCGCTCTGGGCGCAAAGTCAGGAGCCACGCGTGGCACAAAGTCAGGAGCGGGAAAAGACCGGACCGCCGACCGGGGAGCAGGCACAGGAGCCGCCCGGGGGGCGGAGTCAGGCACAGGAACAGACCGGGGAGCCGCCCGGGGGGCGGAGTCAGGAGACAGGGGGAGCTGCGGCAACGCCTTCGGAGACAGCGGGAGCTGCGGCGACAGGCGGGCGCCCGCGAAGTCTGCTTCCGGCCACGGCGTTTACTACACCGCTGCCCGCCATCTCAGCCGCGAGCAGAGCGGGGTTATCCGCCTTTAGCTGCGCACAGAGCTCCCATGCAGGAAGGTAATCCTCATGCTCGATCCGAGGGATCAAACAGCTCGCTGTGTCCTTGTGGTCGCTCATTCTGTCATGGTGCAGCTGGCGCAGGGAAAGGTAGTTGCGGACACAATTGCGAACTGTAGTTCAAAATTTAATTATGTAAACAAACAGACAGACGGAGTACACCACAACATCAACAACAATGACAATCAACAATGAGCGACCAAGGAGAGGGCAAAACAGGCGGACTAAATACACAGGATAACGAGAGGGAAACGGAAACAGGTGGTGAACATGATGGGACACAGGTGGAGGGCGGAGGCAAGGAACACATGACAAAAGGTAAACAAAGACCACGTGGACTTGACAGGATGTTAACAGGTGAAGGAAGCGGGGAACATGGCGGGGTATGACAGGGTCACTCGCAGTAACACCTTATTTCACACCAAGTACAAGTCGACTCACAGTTCTCTCACGCTTACACACATTTCTGATTTGATCAAATATACACTTGTTAAGAATGTAAGTGTGTGGAACATCAGGTCAATCTGTATGTTTCTATAGAGAAACATGTTCCATAATGTCTGCACAGGCCATATTTAATGTGGTGGGGAATCTCTGGCCTGGGTGTTCGATCCTCCCCCTATATATCTACAGTACCTCGCTACAGACTTCCAACCCTAATCACACACAGCTGTTGCATGTAATGAAGGCTTTCAGGGTATCTTCACATTAGAACCAGGTGCTCTGGATCTGATATCTATGTAGTGGTACATCTGCAGGACTAGTGATGGACATCTCTGACTCAGAGGCTTCTAGGCCTGAAGAGAACGTCTAATAATTTAAGGAACTAAACATTAATGTCTGACATTTTTAGTTCATATTTAATTAACAGAATAATAAGCTGGCATAACGTGAAGAGCTATAGCTAGTAGGCGCACTGTCTGCTATTCCCTACTGTGTTATGTTTATATCTGCATGGTGTTCATGGTCTTACTCTACGCTCTTACTACGGTCTTACTGTACTGATTCACTATGTTTGGAACTGCCCTGCTAGTAAAACAGCTGGCCTAAGCTGGTTTAGCTGTTTGTAGAAGTCTCAGGTCTCAGTCTTTACTGGAAACACTGAAAGGGTTAAAGTGTTAAAACACCCTTAAACTAACACTTCTGTGTCTATTTCCCACTAGGAGCAAACTCTGCAGAGAGCAAGTGTAACAGACTGACTGCAGTGTGTCTGGGGCTGCTGTGTGTTCTCCTGCTGGCTACCATCACAATGCTGGGGGTCAAGTTTAACCACCTGACTATAGAGAGAGACCAGTTACAGACCAGTTACACCAACCTGACTATAGAGAGAGAACAGTTACAGACCAGTAACACCAACCTGAGTAAAGAGAGAGACCAGTTACAGACCAGTAACACCAACCTGACTATAAAGAGGGACCAGCTACTGACCAGTAAAACCAACCTGACTATAGAGAGAGACCAGCTACAGACCAGTAACACCAACCTGATTAAAGAGAGAGACCAGTTACAGACCAGTAACACCAACCTGACTATAAAGAGGGACCAGCTACTGACCAGTAAAACCAACCTGACTATAGAGAGAGACCAGCTACAGACCAGTAACATCAACCTGATTAAAGAGAGAGACCAGTTACAGACCAGTAACACCAACCTGACTATAGAGAGAGACCAGCTACAGACCAGTTACACCAACCTGATTAAAGAGAGAGACCAGTTACAGACCAGTAACACCAACCTGACTATAGAGAGAGACCAGCTACAGACCAGTTACATCAACCTGATTAAAGAGAGAGACCAGTTACTGACCAGTTACACCAACCTGATTAAAGAAAGAGATCAGCTTTTAAAACTGGGTAAGTGAATATCTGGGGATGTTGAAGACTACAAATGGCAAAAAGCTCTAATACCATAAATTTAAGCTTAAATCTAAAATATTTTATATACTTTTATAGATAAACAAGGATGCACCGTGGCTTTGGTGTGAACCACTGCTGTTTGTAAAAGAATTGTATTTTTAAATAAGTAGAATTTCTGTATTAATACTGTTACTGGAGCTAAATTGTGAAAGTACTTGTATTTAAATGTACTGGAGGCTGTAAAGATGAAGTGTGTAGCAGTAGCTCAGACAGTTCTAGCATACGGGTCTTTATACTGTGTAGTTCACTGCAGCTCTTAGTACGTGTGTTAAGAATAATGTCAGGACAATAGACGTTCTGTCACAACACATGAAAGTAGCTGTTTGTGAGGTCAC
The DNA here is from genome assembly GCA_021613375.1 of Megaleporinus macrocephalus. Classification (NCBI taxonomy): domain Eukaryota; kingdom Metazoa; phylum Chordata; class Actinopteri; order Characiformes; family Anostomidae; genus Megaleporinus; species Megaleporinus macrocephalus. Next base: position 11,450,364 of record CM038724.1, on the reverse strand, counting down.
TAAGGACAATACACGTTAAGTCAGGAAACACCTCAAATCAATATATGAGGTAGAGAAAGTCTGCTGTTCAGACGGCCAGTGGAAGTTCATTCCACCATTTGAGTGCCAGGACGGAGAAGAGTCTTGTTCCTTGTCTTCCATGTATGTTGCTGGACGGCGGGTCAAGCCGAGCTGTACTTGAGGCTGGAAGGGGTCTGTGGAGTTTCATACAGCGTCATGTAGTGAGTGTTTTCATACAGTGTGAGTCACCAAAGAACAAGATTTGTAAAATACAGCATTACAGGACATTTAACTCCATCTCAACCAGCCAAAAGCACTTGAACTGCTCTAACTGTGAGCTCGTCAGGTGTGCTAGCCTCGTTAGCCTTTAGCAGTCTGAGATGTGCTGCAGAGACTGTTGTTGCTGACAGTTGCTGGTTGTTATGGTATTTCTGATGGTCACTAGGGTGTTGCTTATTTCTAGGTGGTTGCTAGGGTATTCCTACATGGTTGCTTTGATGTGGCCAAGTTGTTACTAGGGTGTTGCTAGGTGGTTGCTATGGTGTTTTAGGTAGTTGCTGTCTCAGTAGAACGAGAGAGAAGGAGAGCTTTAATGCACAAGAGACAGAACAGAAAGTCTGACAGTTTAAATTGTTCTATTGTTTCTTTTTCCTGTTAACCACTAAAACCCAGCCTCTCCTAAAAACGTCAGTGTGTGTTTTTAGGGAACGACTAGTTTGTGGGAGTGAAGCTGCATCTGGTTCTGCTTCCATTCGAGCAATGAGTTTTTCAGAAACACTAATAACACTGAGTTCAGCTCTGTGTCTGTCTTTATGTTCATGTCCTGCACAAGAACAAGGACGGAGATACTTCAGCTTCAGTATTTACTACATCTCTACTGAGAAGAAGAGCTGGACTGAGAGCAGACAGGACTGTAGAGATAAAGAAGCAGACTTGGTCATCATAAACAGCAGAGAAGAACAGGTGAGAAAGAGCGATGACAATGGCGATGAAGAGTATGATGATATATTATAGGTATGATTCAGCATTGACCACTGAGTAAGAGACCACTGAACTAAACTCTACTCATAATGCAGTTCTACACTCTCTCTAAGAGGGTCTATATGAGTAATAGTGAAGATTATCTGGTTCTGTGTGTTTCAGGTTCTGGCTAAAGGGGGAACCCAAAGAGTATTACTATATGAACTGTGCTGTAAATGGCTTTAGTCATACTGGGTCTGATAGTGTATCAAGCTGGGCTGATTATTACTGTGATCACCCTGCAGTTGGAATCTGTGAGCGATCACTTTTGAAATAATGTAAAATGTAATACTTTTCATTCATCATAATGTTTATTAATCAGTTTCAAATATTAATACTTAATCATTTGGAGATGCGTTGGTCAGAGTGAAAGTAATTAATAAAAAAGATGAATTATATGGTAGCTGAATACATGGGCTGTACTTTGTTCCTGGCCTAGTAAGACGGCTGAGCTTGATCGTCTGGGTGGAGCTAGAAATAGTTCAGACCACTGATTGGTCAAACACTCTTCCTGATGAGGACAAAACACTTTTACATCAATACTGATATTAAAAAATATATAAAAAGCTACAGTCGTATCTACGAGTTCTATTCTACTCACTCTGTTTGCAGATGAAATGCTATTAGCGTATATGCTAGCACTGAAATACTGCTATACTTCAATGCATATATTTGCAATTCAAGTTTAAACAGTGTAACATTTCGCTCATGGCAACAATGACTGATTAAAAATAGTAGAATTTGATCCATTAAAGAACACACACATCTTCCAGCTTATTCCTTCTACAGGGGGCGCCACAGCGAGTCAACTCACACGCTAGATTTGACAAAGTGTTATATGTCGAAATCCCTTCCTGATACATCCCTCACCACTTACCCGGCCTGGGGACCACACGCTAACCACTACACCACTGTGCTAACCACTACACAACTATACTAACCACTACACCACTATATTAACCACTACACCACCGTGCTAACCACTACACCACTATACTAACCCCTACACCACCATACTAACCACTACACCACCGTGCTAACCACTACACCACTATATTAACCACTACACCACCATACTAACCACTACACCACTATACTAACCACTACACCACTATATTAACCACTACACCACCATACTAACCACCACACCACTATAATAACCACTACACCACTATATTAACCACTACACCACTATACTAACCACTACACCACCGTGCTAACCACTACACCACTATACTAACCACTACACCACCGTGCTAACCACTACACCACCATATTAACCTCTACACCACCATACTAACCACTACACCACCGTGCTAACCACTACACCACCATACTAACCACTACACCACTATACTAACCACTACACCACTATACTAACCACTACACCAATGTGCTAACCACTGCACCACCGTACTAACCATTACACCACAGTACTATCCACTACACCACCACACTACACCACAGTACTATCCACTACACCACCACACTAACCACTACACCACCGTACTATCCACTACACCAACATACTAATACAACACCACCGTGCTAACCACTACACCAACCTGCTGACCACTACACCACCATACTTACCACTACACCACCATGCTAACCACTACACCACCGTACTAACCATTACACCACCATACTAACCACTACACCACCGTGCTAACCACTACACCACCATACTAACCATTACACCACCATACTAACCACTACATCACCGTACTAACCACTACACCACTGTACTAACCACTACACCATCGTGCTAACCATTACACCACCGTACTAGCCACTACACCACCATGCTAACCAATACACTACTGTGCTAACCAATACACCACCATTCTAACCACTACACCACCATACTAACCACTACACCACCGTACTAACCACTACATCACCGTACTAACCACTACACCACCGTGCTAACCACTACACCACCATACTAACCACTATACCACCGTACTAACCACTACACCACCAAACTAACCACTACACCACCGTACTAACCACTACACTACTGTGCTAACCACTACACCACCATAATAACCACTACAGCACCATACTAACCACTACAGCACCATACTAACCACTATACCACCATACAAACCACTACACCACCATACTAACCACTACACCACCATACTAACCATTAAACCAGCATACTAACCATTACACCAACAAACTAACCACTACACAACCGTACTAACCACTACATCACTATACTAACCATTACACCACAATACTAACCACTACACAACCGTACTAACCACTACACTACCGTACTAACCACTACATCACTATACTAACCATTACACCACAATACTAACCACTACACCACCGTACTAACCACTACACCATCGTACTAACCACTACACCACCTTACTAACCACTAGATCACTGTGCCGCCGAAGAAGAAAAGAACGACACTGTATATTTAACTGGTTAGCTCACCAGTACAGCTAAAAACAAGAACGTTAGAACTAGTTTTTCCTTCCTGATGGTTTTCCAGGTGAAAATACAAAGCAGATGTTTATCCTGATTATGGGTCTTTACTGACCTGGTTTCTTGGTTGTTTTCTTTTTTCCTGCATTATTTATCCAAAACATTACTGCTTGTAGAAAATGGTGATGATCCTTTGTGACCATTTTGGTCATTTAATTTTAAAAAATCAAGGACAGCTAATTAGAGATGGACTTTCTAGAAACAGTGATTTAAAAATTGTCAAAGTTTTTGTGCCCTCTCAGTTTAGAAACAGTGCGTATATCAGAATGACCAGAGAAAACTTCACTACGCCGTCAATATTTGAAAGGGGTAAAAGTTGGGTTGGTAAAGTGCAGCTTGAGGGTGACGTGCTGGCAGACATGGCAGGAGGAGGAGCTGTTACTGAATTCACACCTTAGTCACATGATGTTCCTCTGCTGATGAAGACATCACATGACCCCACAGTATCTTCTACGCTGATCTCAGTTTCATAGCTGCAGGAAGACCACAATGCAACAACCTAACAGCTCTGCACCTTTAACACTGAACTAGGCTCTATTCACACATTGACCCCAAGAAGCTCCTGCAGCTTGATCATTTCCTGTACTGACAGCAGACAAGCACTAATAGTATGAGGTGCAGATGATCGGTAGTGTTTTCAGACAGAGAGTCAGTAATTCAGTCTATTAGTGAGACGTTTATAGATTAGAGATGTCTCAGGACATTTATGATGATGTGATCAGCATTGAAAAGCTGAACAGAGGATAGCGAGTGGAGATGGTAGTTGATATCTATGAAAGTGCAGATGCTGTTAGATGCCATGACTCCAACGCAGAGATGGAGAACACCAGCTCCAAGAGGAAATCAGAAATTCAGAACTCAGGTACAGGTAAGTTTTGCAATGCTTTTCTCTCTAAAGTAGTCAGCTGATGTGTTAGGTACATTGGTGAGAACCTAGAAGAGACTGGTGAGCCCAATGATCACTCACGACTACACCATAAACTATTCAATGAATGTGCACCGAGCTAGTGATGCTACTTTTACCTTCAGTCAGTATGGGTCACTCGCAGTAACACCTTATTTCGCACCGAGTACAAGTCGACTCGCAGTTCTCTCATGCTTACACACATTTCTGATTTGATCAAATATACACTTGTTAAGAATGTGAGTGTGTAGAACATCAGGTCAGTCTGTATGTTTCTATAGAGAAACATGTTCCATAATGTCTGCACAGGCCATATTTAATGTGGTGGGGAATCTCTGGCCTGGGTGTTCGATCCTCCCCCTATATATCTACAGTACCTCCCTGCAGACTTCCAACCCTAATCACACACAGCTGTTGCATGTAATGAAGGCTTTCAGGGGTATCTTCACATTAGAACCAGGTGTTCTGGATCTGATATCTCTATAGTGGTATATAGTATATCTCCAGGACTAGTGATGGACATTTTTGACTCAGAGGCTTCTAGGCCTGTAGAGGAGGTCTAATAATTTAAGGAACTAAACATTAATGTCTGTGTTACGCCCCCTGGTCGTAATAGCCATTTTTTATGTCTATTGGTGGCCATGTTGTGTGTGTGTGTGTGTGCTTTGTGACTTTGTGTGCAGGTCCACAACTCGCCACTAGGAGGCACCTAGTGGAATAAAAGATCGTCAAGCGGCCATCTTGGAAGAGACGTTCAGGGTTCTCTCCTTTGACCTAACCTGGAACAACTCCTGTCCAGACCAGCCCGGCACTTCCACCACATCTTTCCATTCAGTTACAGCTCTGTTAGATACCACAAGATCTCTGTGGGACATAGGGGACGGGTGCCTTTTGTTTATCTACCCTTTTCTCCTGGTTTGTGGTAGGGAGTTAGGGGTAGTTTTGTGTATTTTTGTTTACTTTGTTTTTAGTTTATCTCTTCAGTTGTTTTGTTTGTTGTTTTGGCGTTTGCCTGTCCCTGAAGCCACTGTCCCACCAATTACTCATTTGTTGTCAATAAACTTGCACTTTTTTGGTTTTAACAGTGTCCGGTGTTTGGTCTGGCAGAGGTCAGGGGAGAGAACCCACTCTCAATTTCAGTTACGGCCTGACCCTAGACCAGGTTGTAACATCTGACATTTTTAGTTCATATTTAATTAACAGAATAATAAGCTGGCATAACGTGAAGAGCTATAGCTAGTAGGCACACTGTCTGCTATTCCCTACTGTGTTATGTTTATATCTGCATGGTGTTCATGGTCTTACTCTACGCTAACAAAACCATATATACTATGTACTGATTCACTATGTTTGGAACTGCCCTGCTAGTAAAACAGCTGGCCTAAGCTGGTTTAGCTGTTTGTAGAAGTCTTAATTTACTGGAAACACTGGAAGGGTTAAAGTGTTAAAACACCCATAATCTAAAGCTTCTGTGTCTATTTCCCACTAGGAGCAAACTCCTCAGAGAGCAGGTGTGACAGACTGACTGCAGTGTGTCTGGGGCTGCTGTGTGTTCTCCTGCTGGCTGCCATCACAGTGCTGTGGATCAAGTTCCACCACCTGACTATAGAGAGGGACCAGTTACAGACCAGTAACAACAGCCTGACTATAGAGAGAGTCCAGTTACAGACCAGTTACACAAACCTGACCATAGAGAGAGACCAGTTACAGACCAGTAACACCAACCTGACTGTAGAGAGAGACCAGTTACAGACCAGCTACACCAACCTGACTATAGAGAGAGACCAGTTACAGACCAGCTACACCAACCTGACTATAGAGAGAGACCAGTTACAGAAGGAAAATAATGGATTCCAAGAAGCGATTGTAAAACTAGGTAAGTGAATATCTGGGGATGTTGAAGACTACAAATAGCAAAAAGCTCTAATACCATCAATTTAGGCTTAACTCTGAAATATTTTATATACTTTTATAGATAAAGAAGGATGCACTGTGGCTTTGATGTGAAGCACTGCTCTTTGTAAAATAATTGTATTTTTAAATAAGTATAAGTTCTATATTAATACTTTTACTGGAGCTAAATTGTGAAAGTACTTGTGTTTAAATGTACTGGAGGCTGTAAAGATGAAGTGTGTAGCAGCAGCTCAGACAGTTCTAACATACAGGTCTTTATACTGTGTAGTTCCCTGCAGCTCTTAGTACGTGTGTTAAGAATAATGTCAGGACAATAGACGTTCTTTCACAACACATGAAAGTAGCTGTTTGTGAGGTCACTAAAGACAATACACGTTAAGTCAGGAAACACCTCAAATCAATATATGAGTTAGAGAGAGTCTGCTGTTCAGACGGCCAGTGGAAGTTCATTCCACCATTTGAGTGCCAGGACGGAGAAGAGTCTTGTTCCTTGTCTTCCATGTATGTTGAGGGACGGCGGGTCAAGCCGAGCTGTACTTGAGGCTGGAAGGGGTCTGTGGAGTTTCATACAGCGTCATGTAGTGAGTGTTTTCATACAGTGTGAGTCACCAAAGAACAAGATTTGTAAAATCCAGCATTACAGGACATTTAACTCCATCTCAACCAGCCAAAAGCACTTGAACTGCTCTAACTGTGAGCTCGTCAGATGTGCTAGCCTTGTTAGCCTTTAGCAGTCTGAGATGTGCTGCAGAGACTGTTGTTGCTGACAGTTGCTGGTGAGACGAATGTGAAGAGGGGGTGTTGTTTTTCATGGCATCTCAAGAGGTTTCTATGTTGTTGCTGTCTGATTGCTATGGTAATCCTGGTGATTGCTAAAGTGTTGCTATGGTGTTGCTAAGCAGTAGCTTTAATATTAAAGGTGGCTGCTAATGTATATCAAGTGGTTACTAAGGTGTTGCTTCTAGACTGCCCTGGTAACCCTAGTGGTTGGTTGCTAGAATGTTACTAGGTGGTTTCTGAAGGTATTTCTGAAGGTTGCTAGGATGTTGCAATGAGGTCAGTATGATATTTCAAGTGGTTAGTAAGGGGTTGCCTTATGGTTGCTATTGTATCCCAAGTTGTTGGTTGCTAGGCTTTTCCTAGGCGGTTGTTATGGTATTTCTGATGGTCACTAGGGTGTTGGTTATTTCTAGTTGGTTCCTAGGGTATTCCTACATGGTTGCTGTGATGTGGCTAGGTTGTTACTAGGGTGTTGCTAGGTGGTTGCTATGGTGTTTCAGGTAGTTGCTGTCTCAGTAGAACGAGAGAGAAGGAGAGCTTTAATGCACAAGAGACAGAATAGAAAGTCTGACAGTTTAAATTGTTCTATGGTTTCTTTTTCCTGTTAACCACAAAAAACCCAGCCTCTCCTAAAAACTTCAGTGTGTGTTTTTAGGGAACGACTAGTTTGTGGGAGTGAAGCTGCATCTGTTTCTGCTTCCATTCGAGCAATGAGTTTCTCAGAAACACTAATAACACTGAGTTCAGCTCTGTGTCTGTCTTTATGTTTATGTCCTGAACAAAAACAAGGATGGAGATACTTCAGCTCCAGTTTCTACCACATCTCTACTAAGAAGAAGAGCTGGACTGAGAGCAGACAGTACTGCACAGAGAGAGAAGCAGACCTGGTGATCATAAACAGCAGAGAAGAACAGGTGAGAAAGAGCGATTACAATGATAATGATGATTAATTATAGTTCATTTAATTTTATCTTTCACAACAATCACAGGAGTTCATCAGTAAAGTGTTTGGCAGCACTGTAGCTTGGATTGGTCTGACAGACAGTGACAGAGAGGGGGTCTGGAAATGGGTGGATGGCTCAGCACTGACCACTGAGTAAGAGACCACTGAACTAAACTCTACTCATTATGCAGTTCTACACTCTCTCTAAGAGGGTCTATATGAGTAATAGTGAAGATCATCTGGTTCTGTTTGTTTCAGGTTCTGGCAGAAGGGGGAACCTAATAATAATAAAAATGAGGACTGTGCTGTAACTGGCTTCAGAAATACTGGATCTGATAGCGTATCAAGCTGGGCTGATTATCCCTGTACTTACCTTGTAGTTGGAATCTGTGAGTGATCACTTTTGAAATAATGTAAAAATAGAATACTTTTAAATCATCATAATATTTATTAATCAGTTTCAACTATTAAACCGTAATCATTTGAAGATGCGTTGGTCACAGTGAAGGTAATGAATAAAAATATGAACCATATGGTAGCTGAAAACATGGGCTAAATTTTGTTTCTGGGCTAGTAAGCGAGCTGAGCTTAAACGTATGGGTGGAGCTAGAAACCACTGATTGGTCAAACACTCTTCCTGATGAGGACAAAACACTTTTACATCAATACTGATATTAAAAAAATAATAAAAACTACAGTCGTATCTACGAGTTCTATTCTACTCACTCTGTTTGCAGAGGAAATGCTATTAGCGTGTATGCTAGCACTGAAATACTGCTATACTTCAATGCATATATTTGCAATGCAAGTTTAAACAGTGTAACATTTCGGTCATGGCAACAATGACTGATTAAAAATAGTAGAATTTGATCCATTAAAGAACACACACATCTTCCAGCTTATTCCTTCTACAGGGGGCGCCACAGCGAGTCAACTCACACGCTAGATTTGACAAAGTGTTTTATGTCGAAAACCCTTCCTGACACATCCCTCAACACTTACCCGGCCTGGGGACCACACGCTAACCACTACACCACTGTGCTAACCACTACACAACTATACTAACCACTACACCACTATATTAACCACTACACCACCGTGCTAACCACTACACCACTATACTAACCCCTACACCACCATACTAACCACTACACCACCGTGCTAACCACTACACCACTATACTAACCACTACACCACTATATTAACCACTACACCACCGTGCTAACCACTACACCACCGTGCTAACCACTAAACGACTATACTAACCACTACACCACTATACTAACCACTACACCCCTATATTAACCACTACACCACCGTGCTAACCACTAAACCACAACACTAACCACTACACCACCATTCTAACCACTACACCACCACACTAACCACTGCACCACCATAGTAACCACCACACCACCACACTAACCACTGCACCACCATAGTAACCACCACACCACCACACTAACCACTCCACCAGCACACTTACCAGTGCACCACCGTACTAACCATTACACCACCGTGCTAACCACTAAACCACAACACTAACCACTACCCCACTGTACTAACGACTACACCACCACACTAACCACTACACCACTGTGTTAACCACTACACCACCGTGCTGACCACTACACCACCACACTAACCAGTGCACCACCGTACTAACCGTTACACCACCGTGCTGACCAATACACCACCGTACTATCCACTACACCACATACTAATACAACACCACCGTGCTAACCACTAAACCAACCTGCTGACCACTACACCACCATACTAACCACTACACCACCATGCTAACCACTACACCACCGTACTAACCATTACACTACTATACTAACAATTACACCACCGTACTAGCCACTACACCACCATGCAAACCAATACACCACCGTACTAACCACTACACCACTGTGCTAACCACTACACCACCGTACTAACCACTACACCACCATACTAATCACTACAGCACCATACTAACCACTACACCACCATACTAACCACTACTGCACCACACTAAACACTACACCACCGTACTAACCAACCACTACACCACCGTACTAACCAACCACTACACCACCATGCTAACCAATACACTACTGTGCTAACCACTACACCACCATACTAACCACTACATCATCATACTAACCACTACATCATTATACTAACCACTACACCACCATACTAACCACTACATCACACTAACCACTACACCACCATACTAACCACTACACCATTATACTAATCACTACATCACACTAACCACTACACCACCTTACTATCCACTACACTAGTACAGCTAAAAATAAGAACTCTAAACTAGTTTTCCCTTCCTGATGGTTTTTCAGCTGAATATACAAAGCAGATGTTTATCCTGGTTATGGGTCTTTACTGACGCTGGTCTCTTTTTTTTTTTTTTTTTTTTATGCATTATTTATCTAAAACTTTACTGCTTGTAGAAAATGGTGATGACCCTTTGGAACCATTTTGGTCTGTCACACCTCGCTTGCAGGTGAGGGTAGAAATGCTCCGTGAAGGTTGCGAATTAAAATCAAAACGATGGCAAAACCACATTCAGTGCAAAGGTGTTTAATTGGTGAAGGAGAGAAAAAGTCCAAAAAATTAGGAAACAACATACAAAAATCTATTTACAAGGTAAGTATGCAACTTTCGGAAAACAACAATTTTTCCCCTCCGTGCACATTGGCTCAACTACCAACCAGTCTCCTTCTTTGTCTGGCATGAGCCCTTAAATACTCTCCACTGATATCCTAAACCAGCACATACCATTTATTCTCCTCTGCAGGGGAGACAATAATGCTAAAAGAAAGTTACAGGTTAATTAAAATACAGAACTCCGGCAATACTGGTTTTAAATGGACAGTCTAAACACAAGTTTCAAAGTTGCAGAAATAAAAAAAAAACAATTTACATAACAACAAAAACATTTCAGACTGCCTAAACCCCATGAACCCCCTTCCAAATGGAACATTCCAACAGGGTCCTACTGGGCATGTCTGAATTTGCCCAGGCATTATTTAAGGGCAGCTCAAACATGGCCTGGGCCTTTTCCCAGATACAGCCCCTGTAAGTATGTACATTCTACCTGCTACTCCTTTAAAGATGTAAGGTTCCTGTTTTAACTGTAAAAAGGTGAGATCATTTACCAAGCTATCAAATGTAAATATTGCAATATGAGGAGTAAAACAGCTGCAATAGCTGCGCAAATAGTGAGGAAGAGTGCATGAACCACTGTAAACTAGAGCAGGGACAGAATGGGACTGAATAAAGAGAGAAAATGGAAAGGCATGGATTTAACTAGTTTGTTCGTTCTGTCACATTTAATTTTAAAATGTGATGGACTGCTAATCAGAGATGGACTTTCTAGAAACAGTGATTTGAAAATTGTCAATGTTTTTGTGCCCCCTCTGTTTAGAAACAGTGCGTATATGAAAATGACCAAAGAAAGCTTCATTATGTCGTTGATGTTTGAAAGGGGTCAAAGTTGGTTTGGTAAAGTGAAGTTTGAGGGTGACATGCTGGCAGACATGACAGGAGGAGGAGCTGTTACTGAATTCACACCTCAGTCACATGATGTTCCTCTTCTAATGAAGACATCATGTGACCGCACAGTATCTTCTACGCTGATCTCAGTATCATAGCTGCAGGAAGACCACAATGCAACAACCTAACGCTGCCTCAGCTCTGCACCATTAATACTGAACTAGACTCTATTTACACATTGACCCCAAGAAGCTACTGGAACTTGGTCACGTCCTGCACTGACAGCAGACAAGCACTAATAGTATGAGGTGCAGATGATCAGTAGTGTTTTCAGACAGAGAGACAGTAATTCAGTCTATTAGTGAGACGTTTATAGATTAGAGATGTTTCAGAACGTTTATGATGTGATCAGCACTGAAGAGCTGATCAGCGATGAGATGGTGGTTGTTATCTATGAACAGACAGATGCTGTTAGAAGCCATGACTCCAACACAGAGATGGAGGACACCAGCACCAAGAGGAAATCAGAAATGCAGAACTCAGGTACAGGTATATTTTGCTTTTCTCTGTCAAGTAGTCAACTGATTTGAGCCCAATAATGACAGACTATTGAATGTTCACTGAGCTAGTGATGCTATTGTTAAGTGTCACTGGACGTACCTCCCCCTATTAAAAGGGACACTTTGTTGCAGCTTATGTTGCTGTTTGTTAGTTAAAGGTATGTGTTATGTGAGTGTTAGGATGGGAAATGTGGTAGTTTAAATGGTTTTACATGTGGCATAAGGTGAAGAGCTAATTAGCTAAAAGCTAATGGTGACACTGTTTACTATCATCTGTGGTGTTATGTCCATTTTTGCTTGGTGTTCAATAAAAGAGCACTTCCCACAGCAGAGTCATGCTCTTACTCCACGACACAATATATACCCAATATATATACACAATATGTACTGATTCACTATGTGTGAGACTGCCCTGCTAGTCTAAGCTGGTTTAGCTGTTCATAAGTCTCAATTTACTGGAAACACTGAAAGGGTTAATGTGTGAAAACCAAAGCTTCTGTCCATTTCCCACTAGGAGCACACTCTACAAGAGGGTGTGACAGACTGGCTGCAGTGTGTCTGGGGCCGATATGTGTTCTCCAGTTGGCTGCCATCTCAGTGCTGTGGATAAACTTCAACCGCCTGACTGCAGAGAGAGACCAGTTACACCAACCTGACTACAGAGAGAAACCAGTTACAGACCAGTTACACCAACCAGATTGTAGAAAGAGACCAGCTACTGACCAGTAACACCAACCTGACTATAAAGAGATACAGTTACACCAACTTGACTATATAGAGAGAGACCAGTTACACCAACCAGATTAGAGAGAGACCAGTTACACCAATCTTACTATAGAGAAAGACCAGTTACACCAACCTTACTATAGAGAGAGACCAGTTACACCAACCCTACTATAGAGAGAGATCAGTTACACCAACCTTACTATAGAGAAAGACCAGTTACACCAACCTTACTATAGAGAGAGACCAGTTACACCAACCCTACTATAGAGAGAGATCAGTTACACCAACCTTACTATAGAAAGAGACCTATTACACCAACCTTACTATAGAGAGCAACCAGTTACACCAACCTTACTATAGAGAGAGATTAGTTACACCAACCTTACTATAGAAAGAGACCTATTACACCAACCTTACTATAGAGAGCAACCAGTTACACCAACCTTACTATAGAGAGAGATCAGTTACACCAACCTTACTATAGAAAGAGACCTGTTACACCAACCTTACTATAGAGAGCAACCAGTTACACCAACCTTACTATAGAGAGCAACCAGTTACACCAACCTTACTATAGAGAGAGATCAGTTACACCAATCCTACTATAGAGAGAGACCAGTTACACCAACCTCACTATAGAGAGCAACCAGTTATACCAACCTTACTATAGAGAGAGATCAGTTACACCAATCTTACTATAGAAAGAGACCAGTTACACCAACCTGAGTATAGAGAGACTAGCTAGAGGAAATGGATTCCAGGAAATACTTTTGAAACTGGGTAAGTGATTTTTAGTATATTCATATTCAGTTAATTGTAAATGGCTAAAATCTCAGTATCTGCAGTGTCTCAGGCTGATGGACAGTAGTTCTAGCATACAGGCCTTTATACTGTGTATTTCCCTGCAGCTCTAAGTACAGACCAGATAAAATCACATGATTAGAGAGGGAGACACTTTACAGACCAGTTACAATGATATAGTTATAGAAAGAGGCCAGTTACCGACCAGTCACAATGATACATTCTGACTGATTACAAATTATTTTTTTTTAAATGTTACTGAATTTATCTTGGTGAAAATTGAGATGGTATGTGTAAAATATTTTCTTATATGTAACAATATATCATTTTATTCTTTCAGAAAGAAGCAGCTGTTCACAGAGCTATTAGGTCTGCATTGATTGTGTAAGAATATAAAACAATCAATGTATTGCTGAATAGTGCCCTCCTCTGGTTAGAATAGGTAACTCCTGGCTGTAGAGATCTTTTCTCTAAATGAGCTGAATATCAGTGGGTCCATATCTGTAAGTCTCATCAGACTTGCCCCTGTTGCCCTCAGCTTGGGCTTCTATTAACTCTAGGTTTTTATGCTTTTAATAGAGACACTTTAGAAAATAAACTGCAATGAGAAAATGAGTAGGTTCTTAAAATATAAAGATTTTTCTTTTAGCCAGTCTACATTTCTTAAACATTCTAAATAATGTAGAGAGGTTTTTTTTCCTGTAAACTCATTGCAACTCTGGCTCAGTTGTTCGATTGAATGTAATAACAGCTGAAAAATTATAATAATAAAAAAAGCCCCTCCTACTAACACTGCAACCATGTTGTATATACAGGGTCATGTGACTCTCTCCCATTGCACACCTATAGGTTGCAGATGTAGCTGCTCAGTCAGATCCAAAGAGGTCTAAACCAACAAGAATGGTTTATACCAACTAGTCGTTGACAGTAAGCACAGATGACTATGTGCCTTGCGGAAAGAGTAGGAAAGAGGAAGTAAGCAATGAAATGAAAGTGAAATAGAGATTTGAAAACAAAGAAATAGGGGAATAAAGAGAGTGAACCTTTAGGAAGGGTAACTTGTCAGGTTGTAAAGCTGAACTTTAGCTAACAGTTGAAAGAAAGTCTTGTGACCTGAAAAGATCCCAAATGAACAGAGTAATCACCACCTAAAATCAGTAATCTGTGATGGAATACATTTTAAAACTTTCATGTGCTACCCTGGGAGGAAGGAGGACGCTGGAGCCAGGAGTGAGGGTTTCAGCAGGTCATATTTCACTTTACACCAAACCAAATATAACCAAACCAAAACCAAGCTTCATCACTTTTCAGCAGCTTCCAGATACTTTGCAGTGCTTTTCTCCAACACAAGCTTTTCAGCTTGTCAGTCATTTCTTATCTGTCGCTGCTGCTTGTTGCCCTGTCCTCCCTTTCCTCCTCCTCCACACCGTTAAAATGTGCCCACACTGCCAAAGCCAAACCAGTGTTGTAACTTCTTTCTTGCCATCAATATAAAGAGAGTGGGCCCAGTTCCGAGTATAAGCTTTAGTCTTGAGGATTCAGACTTGCTCTGAGGAGATCTGAAAATGGTCTAACTCAATCAGCAAACACCAATTATCCCTGACTTGTAGGGCCAGTTCATTATCTCCTGGGCTTTGGGCAGATTTTCTTGGGCAGTTGCTGTGATAAGCTAACAGGTCCTACTGAGCCATAAACTCTTTGACAGTCATCTTGTATAAACAAGCTTATTAGCTGCCAGCCATGGTCCATATGAGATATTCATAACACCAGGATCAGCTGTCTTTTCATTATTGGCAGCAGGTGCACTTGACAGTCATGTAGACACTCACTAGGTTCTGAGACGGACCCTATATGTGTCCGCTTACCATGGGCAACTTTGTTCAGTGAAGACAGCAAAACTGAGTTAAAATCAAATAGTGCATGATAGCTTTTGTACTAGATCTGCTGTTACATATTCTACTGAGTGGAACCTTTAAACATCCCCAGCTTCATCTTTTAACCACAACTGGAGGTTCAAATTCAAACACTGTTGCGTTGATAATGAGCTGAAGGCTTGAGACAATGGTGGATAGCAGTGGTTGCTCAGCAGTGGCTGGAAGGCTGAGAATTGCAGTAATGACTGCGAACCGTAGCAATGCTGACTTGCAAAGTCAATCATAGATGGTTGAAAAAAAATAATGTTTGTATTAGGATCACTGTTCTTCATGTTTGAGTTTTTGTTGAGTATTTCTTTATCATTTTTTTGTAATTTTAAGGCATTGCAAGTCCTGGGTCACAAGTGACTATGTGAACTCACTCACCTGGGTCACAGCGCTGTAGAGCTGAGTCATTCTGAAAGCTGAAGTACTTGGTGTAGATTAGCCACCATTGAAAACAGTTGTTTAGAGTTGTTTCATATTAACAGAGCTCTTCCACTGATCGCAACCTGAGTTACTGCAGAGAGCAGAATGGAAACGACACAGGTTATATATGAGAATTCTATCAAACCTGCAGGTTCCTCTGAAGGCTCAGATGATGACAGCCAGTCTATATATGAAGATTTTAAAGGCGAGCACATGGGATCTCAAAATACGAGAAAGAATCAAGAACAGAAGAGCTCAGGTTCTCTTTCTTTCTTCTCATTTATCTCTTTTTATTCTCTATGAAACGTTGTAGCATGTGTGTACATGTCCAGGCACTGTTATATTTCAGGGTCCAGAGAATCGTTTACTCTATTTTGTCTCTTTAGACAAAAAGCAGACATGGATTTGCACTAGTATGTCAAAACTTCTTAGAAGCTTCTTAGTCCTGGATGAGAGATCAGAAACATGAGTATTATTATGTTAGCAAATCTGAGCACAACATGTGGCTTTATTAAAATCACTACTAAACCATAAGAAGGAGCTTATGAAGAAACATCTGAGCTGCAGGAGACTTACCCAAAAGTCTCCTTAGTCTTTCCGTCTGATCTCATTATTGTTTAGAAGAAAAACCTCAGTGATATTAAAGAGATCTTTGTTGGAATTCTTCTTTCCTACGCATGGTCCTCTTACAGGATCTGATAAAACAAGGAACAGATACTACCGACTGGCTACCGTGTGTCTGGGGCTGCTGTGTGTTATCCTGCTGACTACCGTGACAGTGATGTCACTCAACTTCATTGCAAAGAGAGACCAGCTAAAGACCAGTTACATCAATCTAACTATAGAGACGGAGATCTTACTGAGCAGCTACAAGAACCTCTCTACAGTGAGAGACCACTTAGAAACGAGCTACATCAGTGTGATTGCAGAGAGGGACAAGCTTCAGAAGAAACTTTTGTATTTGGGTAAGTTTGACTTTCTTTCACTTTCTATTACATAAAGGTAGGAACACATGAGTAATGTTAGGCATCGAGTGTGTATGTATAAGTATATCTAAATAAAAGAAACTATTGGGCCCCGGGCCATCGCCAGAACTGTTCCAATGAATTGGCAATTTGGGTGTAATTTTAAAGGGAGGCGGCGGGGGCTTGCTTGTTTGAGGGCTGTTGGGTGCTTGGGTGTTGTTGGACTGGGCCTAATGCCCCCTCTTTGGGCCAGCCATGATTGCACAAATACGTAGAGGGGAGACTAAAAGTATCTGAGGACAATACATTCTGGGAGAGAAGATCCATGTGATCTCAATGCATGCTCGACATTCTCAAAATCCCAGGAATAGTCAATGGAGCCAGCCTTGGAGCTGTCCAGAGAGCTGCTCTGTGGGTGAGGCTATAAGGGCTGCGGCAATGCTCTTGGGGCACCTTCAAAAGAGGCATCTACCAGCCAGGGAGGAAAATATCATTGTGGCTGCATGCTGCACAGCATCTTCTACCATGATGTTCCCAACTCCGGGGGAAAATGTTCTTGCTGACTGAATCTTAGGGTGAGGAGGTCTGCTAAGAACTGGAAGGGCCACAGTAGTGGGCTTCATGCCTGCTGCATGACCTGCAGCTATATCCAATCAAGAATGAGTGTTCAGATCAGCAGTGAAATGAAAAAAGTGTATGCCGCCAACAGTGGACACACAATTTTTGAACCGAGGCACTGTAGTTATATCTCTGCAGTTAGACCAGCAACCTGATATTTAACCTAGTGTTTAGTATCTGCACAAGATAAAATGGCCAATAAACTGGCAACTCAGAGCTTTCCAGTCAAGTCACACTATTATAAGCACCAGCTAATATCCACAGTAACTGCTGTGTGTGGAAGGCAAGTCGGGGGGGAAACATGGACCCACCACCACGATCAAGGTGGTCCCCCAGATGCTAAATTGGATTCAAGTCTGGGGAATCAGGGATCCAGGGTAGTATTTGGAAGTCTTGGTCAGCTCTTCCAACCAGCGTGGGACATTTCTAGTCGTGACGTGTGGCATTGTCTTGCTGGAAGATCCCATCCACCCCAGAGAAGACAATCAGCATGTATGGTGTACGTAATCGGCAAGGATAGTCTTCCACATGGATGAGTGGGCCCAAAGAATGTCACCCAAACATTTGCCAGTACTAGCAGTACTTTCTTCATGAGCAACCTGTAGCCGCCTTCAAAAGTATGAAGGGAGGTGGTCATAATGATGTGACTTGACTGTGTACTTTCTTGTTAACAAGCTGTTTTAGCATCTCCAGCTGCTGGGGTGACCAATAGCCTGGTGGTAGGAGAAGTGAGTCTGGAAAACTTGTAACAGACATGAAAGTAACCCTAGTTTCCTAGTTAAGAAAAAATTCTTTTATTCTAATCTGAGGTGATTTAAGCTGGTCAGGCGCTATTTTAGCTGGTCACCCAGTATGGTCATGCTGGTTCACCATCATTAAAGCAATAAAAACCCAACATATGCTGTTTTTCTACATATGCTGTCTGAGCTAAATTATGTTCCAGGGCACAGTGACAATAATTTTGTTCTATAAATGATGATAAATCAAAATGTTGTTGTTTGTGATTACTGTTTAATTGCTCATTGCAATGCATGCTGCAGTTTTAGGCAATTCACAATGTAGTAGTACAAAAGTTGTTGAGAGGAAAAGGCTGGGAATGTGTTTTTGGATGGTCCTGGGATGAGTTAGTGTGGAGCCTTTGGGGAAATGAAGTATTCAGTTGTGCTGCAAATTCCAATTACATGGCCAAGATGAGAGAGACAGAACCGTGTTGGGTAGTGGTATCTAGTGTTTACCCTGGCTTACACTGTCATTCTAAATTCTGTCTTTTAGAAAAGGCTACCCGGGAGGGATGGAGCTACTTCAGTTCCAGTCTTTATTATGTTTCTTCTGAGCAGAAGACCTGGGACAGCAGCAGACAGGCCTGCCAGGAAAGAGGAGCAGACCTGGTCATCATAAACAGCAGAGACGAACAGGCAAACAAATCCTGTTCAGAAAATAATATATGATATAAACATATACATATATCGTCGCTGTCCAATGAAAAACAAGTATCTCCTAAATAGCAACTTTACAGGAGAGACCAAAAACAGTCTTCAATTTCAATGTAAGTCAGTGGAACCAGAATTTTGTCCAAGCTATTTTGAAGTATTTCTATTGGTCCATTCATCATGAAATTGTCCCACAACATAAACGGCAGCTGCTGCATTCAAATGATGTCGAAAAATAAAAATGGAGTTGTTTTTTACAGGACGGCGATGATGTTTTAAAAATAGATCTGTATTAACCCTTTGATGCACAACCTGAGTCAAAAGTGAGCAATTGAGATTTTATTTTCTATATCTTTGCAATCATTTCATCATTCAAGCTGTATCTTTTCTGTATCACTGCCTTCTAACGCACAACATGGGTCAAAATTAACCCTTATGTGTTCACTATGGATTTGATAGGAACTGTTAACATTTGTAAACATTTGCAGGAACATATTTACAAAAGCTATTTTTGTTCATGAAGTAAATAAATAAGAATTAAAATAATGATTTAAAATCAAAAACAAGATTTTTAATGAACACGTGGAACATTAAATAAAGAAAACAACTGATTTCATTAGATTTACCAAAGAGATACTTAGCAATACATACAATAACATAGGAAATGAATATGTTGAGTCATGTTGTGCATTAGGAGGGGTTTGCTTAGCTTGTGGATCAAAGAGTTGAATGCTATTACATGTTATTTGCTTTAATAGTACCATACCAATAACCATAAGCATCAATTGACATTAATTTGCATTTAGTAAAAGTATGTGGATGCCATACCTATAAGCGGTTGGTGGATATTCAATTTCAGAACCATGTAAATAAAATGGAGTTGCTTCCATTGCTCAATAAGCTGCTATTTTCCTTTTATATTTCATAAACTGACTTGTGGCAAAGCACGCATCCTTCCAGAGAACTATGTTTAGAGTCACTGAGTTGTTCATACGACTCATCCTAGTGTCAGTTTTGTCTGGACATCTGTGTGTTAGCAAAAGAATCTGATAGACATAAGGTAACAGTGAACAGAGTAAGTACTGAGAGTGATTGCAGGGCATGTTAATGCTTTTTTCTATTGGTCATCACTTATTACATGTGGGTGGTATAGTGTAGTGGATAAAGCCTCTGCGCTTCGGTTCCCCACCTGGGTAATCACCCTATGATAAACCAATAACCAGGTCCTTGGGCAATCAATCAACCTTTATTTTCACTCAGGAGTACATTGAGGGAGACCCTCATTTACAATATCGCCGAGCATTACAATTATTAAACAAAAAGGAATTAAAAATAAATTGAAATGAATTTTAATGAGTACTTATAATGTAAAAGAAACAATAATAAAAAAATGAATAAGAAACTAAAACCAAGAATAGAACAAAAGTAAAAAATAAGTCAATAAAAATAGATATAAATAAAGTTGTAAAACTTAAAATAGTAAAAGAAATATTTAAAAAATAATAATAAAAAGTAATAATAAAATAATAATAATAATGATAAAAGAGTAAAATAAAAATTAAGATAAAAGAATGGTAAAAGGAAATGAAAATAGAAAAATACAAAACTACTGAGTATCAAAATCATAAAACTGTTAACTAAAATTAAATAAAACACTGGCAGGTTGTGTGGAGGTGGTTAGAAATTAAGAGTTTAAAATGACTCAGTGACTCCAGCGAGCTGAGCTTTAGTGTTTCCTGCAGTGAGGTTCAGCTCACTGGTGCACTGTAGCTAAAAGCAGACTTTCCCAGTTCAATAAATACTCTAGGAACCTGAAGTGAAATACTCTAGGAACCTGAAGCAAATTCCATAATTTGTACTATTCTCAGTGAACATTGTTGTGATATATGATGGCATACAGCCAGAAGGTGCTTTAAAAATCAAAAGTAACCAGTGTGTTTCTCGATGCACAGCAAGAGAAGACCAGCCAACCTTTTCATACAATAAACAGTGATGTGTGCTGTAGGGGTCACCAGTAATGAATCTTAAAGCTGAATGACATATAGAGTCTAATGGTTTCAATGTGGCTGCAGATGCATATCTGTAGATCACGTCATCACCTGTAACAATAATTAAATTATAAATTGCTCTGGATAACAGTGTCTGCCAAATACTGTAAATGTGACTAAACAAAACAATAACCAGTTTCTTTGTTTCAACAGCCATTCCACACCCCTCAAAATGACCCCTCACACCCAAAACTAATGTACTGTTTTGGTCACCATTGCTGTTTTGGCTCTGTAACCATAAGCACTGTTATACCTTGTAACATATAATGATTAAGGGGTGGGGCAGTTTGGTTTTGCTCACAATTCCCTCCACAATACGTATTTGTCATGGAAAAAAAGTAGTCCCAAGACCAGGTAGCACAGTACGGCCTTAGGCATGTTCTTTTTTGCACATATATCAAATGCAGGCTGCTGATCTGTAAGATAAAGTGACTCACTTCCCTTAAACCCAAAAAAGGAAATGACCTGGGGAAATGAAAACAAGACATGTAACAGTTGTATTTCACTTCATCAGGAATTTGTGGACTCGCTGAGTAAATGCAGGAATGCTGAATTTTTTATCGGACTGAGTGGCAGAGACACGCCGGGGGTCTTGAAATGGGTGGACGGCTCAGTACTGACCACTGGGTAAGAGATCATCGAATTCCAGACACAATGCAGCAAAATGGAGCAAAATCCTTTTATATCATACAGCCCAAAATATGGTAATATCTATCCATTTACATTTACAGCATTCAGCAGAATCCTTTTACACGTAGGTGAAGGTAGATGAAGGTGGTGTTAGGTGTCCTGCTCAAGGACTCTTATTGGTATAGTGCTGGGTGGTGGCCCAGGCAGATATTCAAACCCCAGTCTACAGCATGGAGGGCAGAGGTGTTGCCCTATATGAGCTTGTTGGACAGAAACAGAGCAGAAATATCACTCACTGAAAAAAAAGTGTCCTTGAGCTCTTCAGAACGAGTCTTTCTACTGTCTAGTGTTTGTCTATGGAGACTGCATGGCTATATGCTTGACTTTATACACCTGTTAGCAATGTGTAAGACTAAAACACCTAAACTTACGCCACTGACCATATGATATAGCTGACAAGTCTCATTTTATACTAGAAGATTTGAAACTTTTCTAAATACCAGCAAACATACACTACCAAACATATTTAGAAGCTTTAGAAAGCTTGAACTCTCAGAATGCTACACTCACAAATGATTTAACGAACATTTACAACATAAGAAAGAAATTAGCAAACACTTATATAGCAAATATCTGCGGACCCTTACCTTCAAAGCTCTGCCATGTCCATTCACAGAGACATCATATTTTAAAATATGTGGTACTGATGAGGGCAGAGATCAGTTTACAGATATGAGTCCAGCAGAAATTGCCTCATGAGTCGCCTGTAAAACCTGAAATAATAATTTAAAAGTCGGGAAGGACTTTGCAGGAGATGTTTTTGGATCATGGTCGCATGTGCAGCTTCAAAAAGGAGGTCTGGTTTGTAAAATCAACATGTTGAGGATGAAATGATGACAGTCATTTACTTACGTCCTCAGAAGAGACTTCGCTTCTCAAGTTTTGACTTGAGGTCTCTCTGAATTCTCTTTCACGTGTTCAGACCTGGAGAGAAACACCACCCACATTACAATGTGTTTTCCACACAGTGCATGCAATTACACATGTCCACCAGAGAGGTCTCCAAAACCCCTTTACCGCACCGTGTATCACTAATAACAGTATTACATCTGTGTGATGATCTGTGTTGTTTCAGGTACTGGGAGAACGGTCAGCCTGACAATGCTGAATGGGCAAGCAGAGAGGACTGTGTTATAACGAGGCCTCAACTTGGGAAGAGATGGAATAATAAGCCATGCCAGAATTCCTACTACTGGATTTGTGAGAAAGTCCTGGACATCCACATTGAAAACTATTAAGTAATACAGTCAGGAATACTGGAATACCAAACAGATCTGCTGGAACCCAAACTTTTCTACTTTGACCTTGTAATGCTATTTATCATAATGTTTATTAAAAACCCAGTTCAAATATCTCGTTTCACTTTACACTGTCACAAAGGTGAGTTAAGAGGCACTGTGCTGGTCTAATCAGACACATAATATAAGAAATATAAGCACATAGAAGATATATATATACAGCTTAGCATGCAGCCTGATTGGCTACTGTGCTGACTTCATGCCAACTTTATTGGAGATGTCGGTACTAGGCTAGACAATGCAGTCTATGGCCACTAGTTATACAAACGTATGTTTATCCAATTCTCACGCTCAAAGCTTATCATTGTAAACGAGGATGGAATTATTATACAAACTCGAGTTTTATTGCACCGCACTTACTACAGTGCATACTTACAGACTCACCTTGCAACCAGAAATCCTGTTTTTATTGGGTGTTGTGACCAAATACCAGAACTCAATCAGAACATAGACATACTCATTGGACATGGGAGAGGAAGTCAAATACCAGTAACTTGTCTTTAAATACACAATTTCTTTTTAAGCTACCTAAAGGAGAGCTGTAACAGTGTGAGAGAGCTGGGTTTCTGAAAGTGCAGCAGAGTTTCACTATGCTGAGTCTCCCCCCAGCTTCCTGTCCTGATAGCAAAATATATAAATAACAGAACTTCACTCTGACAGCTGCAGGGTATGGTAGGTTCCCACGTCACTGCAGCAGTGTATTTAGTAATAAGAAGTGAGAGAGAATGAGTGAAAATGTATATACAATAGACAAACCAATTGATGAGCCAGGTTAAGGAAGCAGAGACAATACATTGACTTTAACTTTGTAATGGTTACTTGGAAGAAAAGCACTAAGTGACACTTATAAGCTAAGCTGGTGGCCAGCTATGTTTATCCTAATCATCCAGCAGGCAAAGGTTGGCAATATCATATGGGTGTTTTGACACGTATGACCTGAATTGAAGGTTTTACACCAACAGTTGCAGTTTGCTACTGATTCTAACACATTATTATCCAAGAATGTGGTGATTAAAACCAGGTGTGGAACGTTACGAATTACATTTACTCCCGTTACTGTAATTAAGGTATTACTCAAGTACATTTTGACACACTGTATCATGGCAGAAACAGACAGACGCTTGCAGATGTAAAAGGGTGTTGGATTTTATTTTAAAAACAAACACAGTATAGCGTTTGTTCGAAATGTATGGAAAGACATGGCCAGGGAAGCACGGGAAGGTCCTGGCTTTGTTATCCCCGGCAGTGGGGGGCCTTTATGACAGGCAACCCTAGGCTCAAGAACCCCTCCACCCAGGAGATAGCAACTTGCCCAGAGACAGCCCGGAGCCGAGGAAGTTTACGACACGGCCAGGAGGAGTCCATTTGACCCGAAGGCAATGGAAGGCCGGACCTATAAAGGGGCCATACAGGCAGATCAGGTTCAGACCAGGGTGTGAAGGCTCAAAGCTAAGACGGTACCGCAATCCCAAAATAAACAAGCTTTAACTCTGGACTGGTCTCCCTCTTCATTCTGACGGCAAAAAGACGAAGATACAAGAAGGGAAAGGTTTTACTGATGGTGGAATCAGAAACGCTCCCAGTACAGGGCTGAAGGGCACAGAGCAATGTAGGGCTTAAACTAGAACGGGGTGTCAAAAACAAGCTAGGGTCAAAACCAATGAATACAAGGCAACCAAACCAGTAAGGGCTAAACAGAGACATTAACGAAGATCCAGGCCTAAAGTAGGTACACAGAAAAAACACGGCAACCAATACAAAAAGTGCACGGCAAAAGGCAAAAGTCGGAGAGCGGGAAACGGGTCATAAACGAGCAGTCAAATAACAAAGAAAACGCTCAGCAAGGCACAAGAATAAAGGCACAATACTTCGCAGCAAGGAAGTCCACAAGCCGAGTATAAATAGTGAGAGTAATCATCAAAATTCAGGTGAGTTAGATCTACGATGATCAGTTGACCGAATGCCCGGCGTCAAGTGATCACCCAAGGGCTGCTGGGAATTGGAGTTCAGGAGGGGTAACACGGATGTGACATGTGACACACACATATTTTACGTCGCTGAAAAACTCCCCGTTACTGAGTAAAAAATGAAATGGCGGGAAAAAACGAATGGTCTGAACTGAAAGGAAATTGGCGCGGGCCTTTGAGAAGGTTCATTAAATGTGACGTTAAAGTGATAGAAGGATGCTATGATGGTTTTAAATATGGAGAGGGAGGCACTTCATATTGTAGCCTAGTGGCTAAACAGCATGCAACCTTCTCAGTTAATTTCAGATGTTTACTTTAGAAGTAGCCCAGTCCACAGAAGCAAGTAGGGTAGTCTACACCAGTGGTCTCCAACAGGTAGCTGGCCACCTGCTTAAGAGGGTGAAAGGAAATGTAAATAAATGTCATAACATACTCAGAAGTGGTATTAAACTTATGCCACTTGTACTTGAAAGTGTTTTATGGGGTGGTCTGAACAAAGTTTGCACATTATATTGCACTAATGGTCCTAATTATTATGTGTTCATAATAGTTCATTAAAAACTATTTAATTTAGAACACATCTACACTGCTCTGGTCTCCAGTGGCGGTGTGCTTTACACCACTGCATCTGACACTTTGCATTGCTCTTGGTGATGCAGCTTGGATGCAGCTGCTCGCCCATGGAAACCCATTCCATGAAGCTCTCTACGCTCTGTTCTTGAGCTGATCTGAAGGCCACATGAAGTTTGACCTCTATGCTCCTTAGCATCTGGATGCCTTTTTGTACAGGGTAAGAATACTTTCTCATACTTTTCCTGAATCAAAAGATTAAGTATAAGCTAAAAAATACTTTAAGACAATTGTGTTTAGTACATCACTGAAGAGTACTTAAAAAAAAAAATCAAAATATCCAAACAAATATTGTATTGGATGCCTTTTTCTGTACAGGGTAAGAAAACTTACTTATGTACCGTAATCAATCAATGTATTTCGCATCAGACGTGATAGTTTGGCTTGATTTGAGCACAGGCATTAACTTCGGTCATATTTAATCTCAGGTAAGGGTTACACAAAGTCAGGGATCTTCACACTTGTCATATGTCAGGCTCGTAGGACAGAGTGGACGCTCGCGGAGTTGAAAAACAGCAAGGGGCTTTATTGACAAAAGGGCACACCGAAGGAAAGAGCAGAGTCAAAAAACGGATTATGAAATACAGGGGCAAATCTAAACACGAAAGTCGAAAGCCAAAGCCAAAGCCAATCCTCGCCAAGAGCAAGGGAACAGGTTGGTGTCTATATACACACAGGTGATTACAAACAGGTGCATTTAGTATTCGGTGGGCAGTGATTGATAGGCTGGGAGGACATGTGACGGCGACGTCATCCATCGGGGAGGTTCTGGGGAGTGTAATCCGCAGGTCGAGCAGACTCACCAGCCGAAACGGACAATGTGACATCATAATATTGATCCACACCAAGACTAGCTTTAACAAAACAGATATTTTATTGGTTGAACATAAGAGTAAATAAGGGATTAAAAGAAAAAAAGAAAGAAAATAAAGACCAAACAGAACATTGCATTGACTGAGGAAACTTCTTGAGTTTACAGAATCTCTGAGAAAGCTACTCTGTGGGCGATGAGCAGATCTGGACTATAAGTCTGAATGGAACGAGTGATCTAAGCTTACATTAACAAGAGGAACATCAATCAACCTAGCTTCGAGACTGTCTTGCTGCGTCTTGAGGAGAAGATCATCACTGGTTGGGCCGTGGAGAAGTCCCCTGTACGGCATGCTAGGGAAGATTGAACCACTGAGGCACCTCAGCTCTGCTGGACGTGTTGGCTTCCCTGTGCGATGAGCTGAGTTGGGGCCAACATAGTTCATCTCACAGGCACATGTGGCTTGGCTGCTTCACGCTGGTCACATGGACTTGGGATGCTAAACTATGTTTGTGTGATGTTTCACATCAAACTACTGTCAGCCGTCTTTTGAACGTTACTTTGACGTCTTTTGGACCTGTCTTTGCTCAGTGGGACAAACCAAGGTCATGAATTGAAAAATCTAGAAGTAACAAGATAGTTCATTTAATATTTTGTGTTACACTAACAATATGCTGGTGCTTCACAAAATAAACAGCATATATCATAACAGAACAAATTAAGAAGAGGAGCAAGAAGGGTAGCTTAACTACGTTTTCTGACGCTGTCCTCATGCTCTGCTCTGCACTGCACTCTTCACCAATGGAAAAAAATGGGTGTGACCGCTTCTCGGCTTTTGATTGGGCGGTGAGTGTGTGATTAACTTGAGCGTGAGTGACGGCTAAAACAGGCCAGCACAAGAATGAGGTCCTAGTCAGATGTTCAGATAGTGAACCCATCCTGCACGTCCTCTGATGTCCAACAGTTGTCCTACTCAGACATTACTCAGTAAACCCGTCTTGCACGTCCTCTGAGATCCAATAGAGGTCCTAGAGGTCCTGAGGCTCGGCTTGGCTGGCCTGCGTCTCTTCTTCTAAAGCTTCTTCTGCTGCATCGTGTGAGCGAAAGAGCTGGGAATCTTATCTTGAAGGAAGAGCGTCTCTGCTTCAGTTCTACCCTTCTTGCTCCTCTTCTTTTTCTTTTTCTTCCTTCTGCTACTGAATCTCTACTGAATATAAAGCGACTTCTAAAAGGGGGAAGTAAAAAAGGGAAGGGGCCGGGTCGTCCCCTAACGAAGATGGACTTACTCCACTCAGTCCCACAAAATAAATTCCACAGCGCGTTACATTATTGGGTCATCAAAGGATGTGAGGGTTGCCATGCCTGTAGCATTTGGTTTTGAAAGACAGAGAGAATCAAAAAGTCAATCGCTTTCTGCATGAAAATGGTGGTCACGCTACACTTACACTCTTCTTAAGCATATCTTACATACAAGTACCTAGACTTTTCTGTATACTTGTTTGAGCCAAGCTTATTTAAGTAGAACTGTGTTTAGTACATCACTAAGAAGTACATAAAAAGTAACTGAAAGTATACTCTCTTCTTTGTTTTAGGCCTAAAAGAAGTACACTAACAGCACACACGAATAAACTTTCTTGTAAATGATGCCTGTGTGGGGGTTCCCTTCCATAGTCCCTACAATCACCACAATGGGAGATGCTAAATTGCCCCTAGAGGTGTGTGAGTGTGTGTGTCTCATGTGAGTGTGAGTTATAGTGATTGTGTTATTATGTTAAATTCTGGTTCTGCAGACACTGCGGTTAAATACTGTGGGCCAGAAACCACTTTATAAACTATGTGGACTAAAGATAGATATTTGAAGGTGAAACTAAAACCACGACCGCCACTAAAATGAAGCTTAACAGCAAGTAGTCCAGAGCTGTGGGGAGCTTCTCTGATTTATACGCTCCATCCCTCTTTTCACACACTTTTCTCACAGATCCATCTTCTTTTATTAGAACAAACCATATCGTTCCATCTCTTACTACTTGAGTAATATTCAGCACAGTCTTCATTCCCACCACGATCATTTGGTTCTCCACTACTCCAGTACCTAAAAAAAGAGAACCACAATCAGTCTCTGATCAGTGAGTGAGAGCTCATTTCCACATTCAGCCTTCTGAGCTTGTTTAGTGACATAGTAACAGACGGCTATGTCTACAAAGAGTCATTCCAGATCAGTCCTGAGGGTTTCTAGGTAGAAATACAACCACTGACTTGTTCATCTCTTTATACAGAGAACAAGAAAAGAGGGGAGGTGGTGGTGTGGTGGTGGTGGGAGGGGGGTCGCAAAATATTTTGATACCTAAAAAGGGGTCACGAACGGTGAAAGCAGCGCTCGTCTTCTTGAATGTGGGTAGTGGCTCTCTAATTAGAGTGTCTCAATTAGAGTGTCAGAATGCTGACACTTAAACAGGTTCTGACTCACTAGGTCTTGAGCAGGGATGAGGACATATTGATGTTTAACTTTTGATCTTCACCGGTGTGGTCTCTTACCCAGAGGTCAGCGCTGAGCCGTCCACCCATTTCCAGACCCCCTCTTTGACACGGTCAGTCAAACCAATCCAAGCGTCACTGCTGCCAACTTTTGTACCGATGAAATCCTGAGAACACAGTGTTACAATATAATATAAACAACATAAACAACAATATATATCTCTCTCTCTGCCTTTCTTCTTCTTACCTGTTCTTCTTTGCTGTTTATGATCACCAGGTCTGCTCCTATATCTCTACAGTCTTCTCTGCTCTCAAACCAGCTCTTGGTCTCAGTAGAGAAGTAGTAAACGCTGGACCCGAAGTACAACTGTCCGATCTGATTGTGCTTCTCTGTTCAAAGAGAAATTAAGAGACACCCCCAACTTTGCAAGTCACAATACTCGTTCTTTCACAAACATATAACCATCATATAATTATGAGCACATGCCCATGGCATATTTTATTCCTCTGTTTGATGTAGGAATGTTCGTATTAAGTAGACTTTTCCATCTGCCATTATTTTTATTATCTTGTTTTTGCTTGAATACTTTGAGATTTTAGTTTTTATCTAAGCTCCAATGGGCAGCGCTTTTACCCTCATAGCCTGGGTTTGATTCTGTGAGGAGTTTGCATGTTCTCTTTTGCGGCATTTCCATTGGACCATTTGTCATTTTTCACACAATGTAAATGGCAGCTATTGCATTTAAAAAGGTATCTCCATTTTTTTTATTATTTTCCAAATACTTTCTATTGGCCAGCCACTTTATTCATGTTTTTTAAAGGTATTCCAGGCATAACTATATTTGTGAGGCTATAATATAACCCTGAGGCAGAGGCTGCCTTCACTAGTTAGTAACGGTTTCCAAAGACAAAGGCTCACCCTTTCATGTGTGAAGCTGCTAAACAATGAGATTTCTCTGAATTCAATCCTCTACTTTTTTCCCAAATGGATGACACAATATAACAATTCAGATATTTACTCGACCTAAAAGCTATTTTGCACTTTGGTATAACTAAATTCATCCAAGGACTTAAAATAAACCGTGTCTGCTTACCTATAGAAGAGATTTTTTTCTGGAGCCGATCCCGTGCATTTATTGCCTGGATGTAGCTTGACTCCAGGTCACTTTGGCGTTTAGTCAGGTTGGTGTAACTGGCCTGTAACTGGTCTTTCTCTGTGGTCAGTTTGTTGTATTTAGTCTGTAACTGGTCTTGCTCTGCATTCAAATCAGTGTATTTGGTCTGTAGCTGGTCTCTCTCTATAGTCAGGTTGGTGTAACTGCCCTGTAACTGGTCTTTCTCTGTATTCAGTTTGTTGTATTTAGTCTGTAACTGGTCTTGCTCTGCAATCAGATCGGCATATTTGGCCTGTAACTGGTCTCGCTGTACAGTGAACCTTAACCACAGCACTGGGATGGCAGCCAGCAGCAGAAGACACATCAGCCCCAGACTGAATGCTGCAATCAGTCTGTAGGTTCTGCTCCCTGCAGTGCTCGTTTCTGAAAATAGATATACATACATATTAGAATGGATGGAATCTACAACCTTCTCAGAAAACCAGGGAGCTTTGACAGAAAGACATTTGGTCAGTTGTCAATAATAGAAGCAACAAAACACAGGCATAACAGAAGTGAGCATATAGGGTATACAGGTAGTAACACAATGACCAGAAATGCAATGCACACAATGTAGAATGTAATATGCTGTAATATTTATTCAAATGAACGAAGCAGTCAAGTGTTAAGCGTTGAGTAGAGCCAATTCAGAGTGTTCCTCTTTGTGGTTTCTACTAAAGACTATTCCACCATTGTGGAATGTTCCACAACTGTGGTAGGTCTCATCAGCAGTCTCATCGGGCAAGGTAAGCCATCTGATCTTGTGGTGCTGACACAACAGTCTCTCTCTGAACGTTGATAAGACGAAAGAGATTGTTGTAGACTTGAGGAAAATGTGTACCCAGCATGCTTCTCTGACCATCAACGATAATTCTGTGGAGAGGGTGAGCAGCACCAAGTTCCCGTGCTGGAGCAACAACAAAGCATCACCGGCCAGGAAGGCTCACCAGCGCCTCTACTTCCTCCGCAAGTTGAGCTAGAGCCTCAACCCCCATCATGTGCATCTTATAGAGAGGAGCCATCCAGAGCATCCTGAACAGTTGTAGCACTGTGTGAATCCTCTAGCACACCTTAAGAGCAGCTGAGAAGATCGTCAGCGCCACTTTCCCGTCCCTTCAAGACATTCACAGCACCCGCCTTACCTGCTGCCATCAGGAGTCTCACCCTCCACCAGGCTGTCAGGATGCTCAACTCTCTCCCTGCTCCGCCCCGCCTCCCCCTCTTAACCTCTCCACACACAATCTTTGGTTCCTGCATCCCTCCACATTCATACATAGACTCAGGATTGAGACACCCACCCAATCAATGCTGGGCTTTGCCATCACCAAGAACTCTATAAGACGTCTATAAGCTCATCCAATTTGCACTATTGTTTAGAATTGATCTGGCCACGCCCACATACTTTAATCTGGCAGGTACCTACCTTACTGTACTGTTTTTGATGGTTTTTGATGCTAATATCAGGGACCTTTATATTTTTACGATTTGGGTGTATGAGTCATATATTTATAAGCTTAGTCATATATTTATATGCTTTAAAGTTTTAAAAGTTTAAAAGTTAAAAGTTTTTTTAACATGTAATTGCTGTACTGTGGGTCTGAGAGTAGCACAGTTTCATTGCTCTGTATGTCCTGTACGTATTGCAGTATTGACAATAAAGCTGACTTTGACTTAATGGCCAGTCACTACCGTATGCATATGGTACTGCATATGTTTACCTTGTACAGAAGAGATTATTGCATTGCTTGTCTGTATTTATGGTATTTGTTGTCTGTCTGCAGGAGCTCTAACAGATATAGTGTGAGTACAGATGTACAGTATTAGGAAAACATTGTGGTTTTAGCGCGTTGAAGTAATTAAATCCTTTTAGTATATACAATATACAAAAATACAATGAACATTGAGCCTAATAGGTTTCCTACTAATGTAGCTGTGTATCTATGTTAACACTTGTTTCAGTGAACTAGTCTACAGCACTGCTGTCCAGTCTTTTTGATGACTGGAACAAGTGTACAGTAGAGGTCTGCATGGGACCACTGATTCCCATACAAAGTCTGCATGATGGATCCAACCCATCAGTTTATTTCTAAAGTGCATGACGCTTGTTTAGATGTTCCCTCTGCAAAGGAGTCAAAAGTATTCACGTTTATTACTCAGGTAGAAGTATAGATACTAGGGTTTAAAAATAGTTCTGTAGAAGTTGAAGTATTAACTCAAGCTTTATACTCCAGTAAAAGTATAAAGTATAAAAGTACTGCTTTCAATAATGCCATTACGGACAAAAGCTTAGGCCGCACTACAGTGGTCTATAGTGCACTAGCCCACCTCCCCAAAAACCACATTCTTCTAAAAGGCATAATGACTATAATGTTATATGAAAATGTTAATGTTAATAAATCTGGGATGCGCTAGGCTTCCTGTTTCAGCCGCATATACTCCAATTGAAAGTGTAGTTTAGTACAATGTAAATATATTAAAGAAGCATATCTGTGTACTACTGAGCATTAACATGTGTTTCATGGAGCGAAAGATATGATGACTAGTTGGCTATAAGTATTGTAATTGTCGAACTTCAAAGGCATGTTATCAATAATATTTACTGGAATGTAAATGTACATGAATGAAAACAAACTGAAATGAAATAGGAGTAACGAGACTATGTAAAAATGTAAGGAGTAGAAAGTACTGATAATGGAGTGTTAATGTAAGGAGTAGAAAGTACAGATAATGGAGTGTAAATGTAAGGAGTAGAAAGTACAGATAATGGAGTGTAAATGTAAGGAGTAGAAAGTACAGATAATGGAGTGTAAATGTAAGGAGTAGAAAGTACGGATAATGGACTGTAAATGAAAGTAGTAGAAAGTACAGAAAATTTAGTGTAAATATAAGGAGTAGAAAGTTCAGATAATGGAGTGTAAATGTAAGGAGTAGAAATGACTGATAATAGAGTGTAAATGTAAGGAGTACAAAGTACTGATACTATAATGTAAATGTAAGGAGTACAAAGTACTGATAATGGAGTGTAAATGTAAGGAGTAGAAAGTATTGATAATGGAGCGTAAATGTAAGGAGTAGAAAGTACTGATAATGGAGCGTAAATGTAAGGAGTAGAAAGTACTGATAATGGAGCGTAAATGTAAGGAGTAGAAAGTACTGATAATGGAGCGTAAATGTAAGGAGTAGAAAGTACTGATAATGGAGTGTAAATGTAAGGAGTAGAAAGTACTGATAATGGAGCGTAAATGTAAGGAGTAGAAAGTATTGATAATGGAGCATAAATGTAAGGAGTAGAAAGTACTGATAATGGAGCGTAAATGTAAGGAGTAGAAAGTACTGATAATGGAGCGTAAATGTAAGGAGTAGAAAGTACTGATAATGGAGCGTAAATGTAAGGAGTAGAAAGTACTGATAATGGAGTGTAAATGTAAGGAGTAGAAAGTACTGATAATGGAGTGTAAATGTAAGGAGTAGAAAGTACAGATAATGGAGCGTAAATGTAAGGAGTAGAAAGTACTGATAATGGATTGTAAATGTAAGGAGTAGAAAGTACAGATAATGGAGTGTAAATGTAAGGAGTAGAAAGTACTGATAATGGAGTGTAAATGTGAGGAGTAGAAAGTACTGATAATGGAGTGTAAATGTAAGGAGTAGAAAGTACAGATAATGGAGTGTAAATGTAAGGAGTAGAAAGTACTGATAATGGAGTGTAAATGTAAGGAGTAGAAAGTACTGATAATGGAGTGTAAATGTAAGGAGTAGAAAGTACTGATAATGGAGCGTAAATGTAAGGAGTAGAAAGTACTGATAATGGAGCATAAATGTAAGGAGTAGAAAGTACTGATAATGGAGAGTAAATGTAAGGAGTAGAAAGTACTGATAATGGAGCGTAAATGTAAGGAGTAGAAAGTACTGATAATGGAGCGTAAATGTAAGTAGTAGAAAGTACAGATAATGGAGTGTAAATGTAAGGAGTAGAAAGTACAGATAATGGAGTGTAAATGTAAGTAACAATGACATTTGCATGAAGGTCACATTTGTTCAGGTGTCGCCGCACAGTACTACAGTGCACCACCCACTATCTGCAAAGGCTTTTTCTATCATCAAACAGAGGTTTTGATTGGCTAGCTACGACAGCTGTCTTCCAGACCTCAACTTTACCCCTAATGTTCCCTTTAACTGACATTTCTTAATTACATTATGAACCAAAGAAACACCTTCGCTATCTTCTAATAGCTTCTCCAGCTTTATGGCCATTGATAATTGCTAGGCAACAGCTGAGCCCATGGATGCTGATTGGTTGGACAAAGTGTGAAGAGTATTTATAAAGCTTTGACATTTGTGGCACTTTCTATAAACTATAAACAAACCACAGCCCTAACAAGATCATCAAGATCTGGGACTCTGGTAAAAGTTACAGTACTTTGTAAATGTTTTAGACACTGGGGGGCATTATTATATTTAAAAATCTATTTTTCCAAAGAGCATGCTTTTATTTGCTCAGCAAAACACTTCATCATTTAAATATTAAACTGTATTAATACAGAAAGTAATGGTTCTACGTACATCAGTGTGTGTATTGAACCCTTTCCTAGCTTCTCCTTGTGGAAACCACCCAGTATTATTTACAGTTCTGATCTAATGCCTGCTTTGACTGCTCAGTACTTCATTAAGCTAAATCAAGATTGCTGCTGAAGTAACTGAATACATTCATACTATGTCTGGGGCGTCCAGGAGAAATCTGGAACTACACTTTGTTCTTCAAACGGGAGCTCAAGATATGATCTACTTCTTTCACAATAGGATATTCATGTTACTTTGTACTGTATGTATGATTATTTACATCTGTTCTAATCATATCCAAGGCTCTTAATGGTGAAAATACACTTATTGCTTATATAAGGGATTTTAAACTATCAGCTTAGGGGCCTTAGACATTTAGAGTAATGTATGAGAGCTCAGATCTCTTTTTCATTGGACTCCTTTCATTTTGTCCTCACTCTGAAAACTGGACAAACAAAAATAATACACTAATCTGTTTATCTTTCACTCACTTAACTATTTACGGTAACCAGAATTTTCATGGGTGTCCAAACTTTTACACACGCTATAATAAATAAGTATTGGGAACTTTTTAGCCGTAGAACTTTCTAACAAAGTCGTATCACAAAACCATAATTTAAAAAAACATGCATTTCGTGCAATACTAGTGTAATCAGAGGAATGAAACCCATGGCTCATGCTACTTTATATTGTATTGATGCTTATATACGTCTCCTCTATGATATCTGCCAAGTCTGTATTATGTGGTTCCTAATCACCTTCACTGTGAACAATGCTGCCTCAGCAAATCTCTATAGAATCGAGCTAAAGTTGGAGATCACTTACCTGCAGACTGAGGATCTGTATGCATCCCAGAGGTTTTCTCCAGGTTCTCAGCATTCCTGTAATGTGGAGCTTCATTTCGGATGTGTGTGCGTTTCGGGACATTCACTGCAGCAGGGTGTGGTTGGTAACCTCTGGTCCTATGAGTGTCTATGTTGTCCTTAGTAATATTTTGAAAAGAATTCTCATAAACATCTTCAACGTATCCTGTGTTCACATATATGTTGTCCATTGTCTCCGTTCTGCGGTGATAGGAGTCTGAGCAATGAGTAAGTCAATATGATGCAGAAAGATATATAAATGCCTCTGAGGGAGGTGAGAACACTGATGTGTGGTGATGTGCAGTGATGCAGATGATGGCAGGAAGTCAAAGAAGAACTTTTGCTAAGATCTCCACACGTGTACCACTTTCTCCGGATTAAAGTTAAATTAATTTTAAATCATTGTGCATTGTTCAAGCAGAAATATACCTTATACGTTCATAGAACAGATCAACTTACACATAGTGTACCTGTACACAGGTAATGGTGGTGTTAGCGGTCCAGCCAAAGGACTCTTATTGGAACAGTGTATTGCGGAGGCCCAGGTGGGGAATTGAATTGTAGTCTACAATGGCAGCAGTGTAACCCACTACATTATACAAAAGATATACACACATACACTACCGCTCAAAAGTTTGGGATCACAGTGAAATGTTCTTGTTTTCAATGGAGTATCTTCCTTCCTTAACACAACAATGGACTGACGGGTCTCTAAAGAAAGTTGTTTCTTTCTGGTCATTGTGAGTCGGTCAGCAAGCCATCAACTGCTGATGCTTCAGATACTAAACTAACCTAGAATGTTGTTCCCTTTTATACTCACTTATTAGTAGAATGTTTTTCAGCTGTGCATCACAATTGAGCAAGAGTGTCCTAACAACCAGTTAGCCCAATAACATCCTTAACTTGGATTGGAGGCCGTACCAGGAGATTTAGACAGAGGACTGAGAATTGCTGATAATAGGACTATATGCAAAATAAGCCTCTAGCTTTAATACAAACATTTTTATTCTTTAAAAATCGTCTGATACACTTAAATTAATTGTGAAATTGACAATATTGTTTGTGAATTGCATGAAAATTGCATGAAACGAAATTCTAAAGTGATCCTAAACTTTTGAGCGGTAGTGTGTATACACAAGTATTTGCTGGTCTGCCTTCACAGGCATATGAACTTGTGTGACGTCCCATTCTTAATCCATAGGGTTTCATATGATGTCGACCCAACCTTTGCAGCTATAACAGCTTTAATTCTTCTGGGAAGGCTTTCCACACGGTTTAGGAGTGTGTTTATGGGAATGTTTAACCGTTCTTCCAGAAGTGTGTTTGTGAGGTCAGACACTGATGTTAAATGAGAAGGTCTGGCTCGCAGTCTCTGCTCTAATTTATCCCAAAGGTGTTCTATTGGGTTGAGGTTAGGACTCTGTGCAGGCCAGTCAAGTTCTTCCACACCAAACTCGCTTATCCATGTCTTTATGGAGCTGCTTTGTGCACTTGAAGGGTCCCCAAACTGTTCCCACAAAGTTGGGAGCATGAAATTGTCCAAAGTGTCTTGGTCTGCTGAAGCATTAAAGAGTTCCTTTTACTGGAACTAAGAGGCCGAGCCCACCTCCTGAACAACAACAACCCACACTATAATCACCCTCCTCCAAATTTTACACTCAGCACAATGCAGTCAGACAAGTACCCTTCTCCTGGCAACCACCCAACCAAGACTCGTCCTTCAGATTGCCAGACGGAGAAGTGTGATTCGTCACTCCAGAGAACACTCCAGAGATCTCCACAGCTCTAGAGTCTAGTCGCTCTGTGATTTTACATGGCTACCACTTGTGTGTTGTAGTTATTTACACTTTGTTATAATACCACTGACAGTCGACTGTGGAATATTTATATTTATTTAATATTTGTTGAGTTCACTGAACTCCTGAGTGTGACCCATTCTTTCACTAATGTGTGTAGAAGCAGTCTGCATGACTAGGTGCTTAGTCTTATACATCTGTGACCATAGAAGTGATTAGAACCTCAGAATTCATTGATCTGCATAGGTGAGTGAATACATCTGGCAATATAGTGTGTATATATACACTATCAGTCAAACATTTTATTACACTACCAGTCAAAAGTTTTAGAACCCTACCAGTCAAACATTTTAGTACACTACCAGTCAAAAGTTTTAGAACCCTACCAGTCAAACATTTTAGTACACTACCAGTCAAAAGTTTTAGAACCCTACCAGTCAAACATTTTAGTACACTACCAGTCAAACGTTTTAGAACCCTACCAGTCAAACATTTTAGTACACTACCAGTCAAACGTTTTAGAACTCTACCAGTCAAACATTTTAGTACACTACCAGTCAAACGTTTTAGAACCCTACCAGTCAAACATTTTAGTACACTACCAGTGAAAAGTTTAAAACAGACTGGTAGTGTACTAAAACTTTTGACTGGTAGTGTATATATCTGTTTTATTCTCTGACACCCAATATATATTATATATCATCATTGTCCAAAGAAAAACAAGTATTTTCAACATTGTAACTTCACAGGAGATGCCAAAAATCATCTTTACTTTTAATGTAAGTAAGGTTTTATAACTGATTTTAAGTGATTTTGGTGAATTTATATTGGTCCATTCCTCATGAAACTTTCACAGAATATAAACGGCAGCTGTTGTGCTCAAATAATAATACGAGAAAAGAAACTCAACAGAAATTGAGACACGTGTCTTTCTTTGGTTTCATTTTCTACTTCCAAAAATGACAATCCTCTCAAATGTGTGTTGAGGTGTGGACTCTGGAGTGGTCACTCCACTGCCTGAAGAACACCAGCAGATTCTTTGTTGATTTTTCTTTTACTTCCTTTTTTTCCCCTTTAGTAATTCCTTCTTGACAGCCTTTCCCTCAGAAATGAGTTCTCTTCTTACAGGGGAAGGATGGACAGAATGACCTGTGGATGTTTTCAGATCTGGATCAGAAAGGGTTTACAATTGAAGAAGCCCAGTGCTGACTAACATTGTATGTAGCTGAGTTACTGAGAACAGTCCTATGACTGTGTTGCTTTTAAGATTCTGGTGGCATGACTAAAAATATATGTTCTGGTTCAAATGCTGATTAAGAGATGCTTTCCTAGAATAGCCCGCTGTCTCTAACTGGCCTGTGCAGTCAAGCAGCCAAGTGTGTAGCTTCTATCTGCTATCACTGCTGAAAATGCTGATCTCTTTATCTCTGCAGATGGTGCATGCAAATACGTTGGATGCACAACTCTAATAATAAATGGACTTGTCTTAAAGACATTGGTGCAGAAGTCAGACTCAATACTTCATTATTGAGTATATATATATATATATTAATAACTTATTTTAGCTTATTTTGGTTATATAATCAGTTCAAACAAACAAAAAATGTACATACCAGACAATCTAACACAACCCCCTCCTATCAAGCACATAAAAAATAAATAAATAAATAAATAAATAAAACCAACAGAATAATATTGTGATAATAATAATAAAAATAACAACAGTGACAGTAACATCAGCAGTAGCAACATTGAAGAAGGTGAAAAAAAAGAACAGAAAAAAGAAAAAGGCAAACAAATGATGGTCTTACATTTACTTAAGATAACTGATTATTGGATTCCAAATCTGGTTAATGTACTTCTGTGCACTTGGTCCACAGCTACATAAATGCTCAATAGATGTCAAATGAAGCATCTCAGCTAGCTAATACTTGAACGATGGAGCTGAAGGCGATTTCCAATTTAAAAGGAGCAGCTTCTTAGCCACAATCATAGCAGCCATCACCACCTGTTGTATCTTGTAAGGGAAGGTAAATAATAATAATGCAGAACATCCGCATATTACGATTATGGGATCAAAGTCTAATTTTATTTCAAGAATCAAGAATTCTTGACCAGAGGGTCTGCAGCACAGGGCAGGTTATAAACATATGAGTCAAAGAGCCCTCCTCAATTTTGCATCTTTCACAAAGAGATGGATTCAAAAATCTTATGTAATTTAGTCCTGGAATAATGCAGCCGGTGAAACACCTTAAACTGAATCAGCCTGTATCGAGAATTTACAGAGCAGCGTAATACCCGAGACAAACTCTCCACCCACACCTCTTCTGTAATTTCGCTACCAATCTCTCTCGCCCAAGCCTCTCTAAATGTAGTTGTGTCAGGAGTAGATCTCAAAACTGTAATAAAATGTGAAATCAATTGTTTAGATGTGGGGTCTGTGCATACAAAACTAAATAATGTGTGATCACTTGGCTTTGATTCAAAATAAGAAATATTTTGTCTTACATAATGCCAAAGCTGTAAATAATGGAAAAAATGTAATTATCATTATATTTTTTAACAGTGGAAACAGTTTACTCCAGTGTGGCCCTACTTCTTCGTGCAATAGAACTTTCTGGATGCTGGGTTACCATTTCTCATTACGTGCATAGAAAGTACAAGCTCATCTTTTCAGTCACAATACAAAATAACCCAGTACAGCAGGTGAAATAACTTGTAACGAATCAGACTCGGACATGACTGTAAAATCCATGCATCCAATGCAAGGCTTTATTAACTCAAACAAGAGAATGAAATGTGAACACAAAGCTCAGAGCTGGGCCCACGGAGGGGAGAGTCCCAGGAGACCAGGTGAGCTGGCATCCGAGGCAGCCTGGGGAAGTGGCTACTGGAGCAGGTGAGTTGGTAGGTGTCGGGGCAGCCGCAGTTGGTAGCCACAGAGCCTCGAGGACCCCACAAACAATGCCACACACTGAATGCAGTGACGGGTGTGTGTGATTATTGACTGTGTGAGCGTGTGCAGGAGGAAGTGCTTACATAACTATTGAACACATCACCAATTTTCTAAGTAAACATATTTATAAAGGGGATATTGACATGAAATTCTCACCAGATGTTGGTAACAAACCGTCCAATCTACACACACAAAGAAATCCAACCATAGATGTCCATAAATTAAGTTATGTGTAATAATGAGAAAGGACACGGGGAAAAGTATTGAAGACATGAAGAGAGATGCAAAAAGCCATGGAAAGTCATGACCCCACCTGAAATCTATCAGTAATTAGAAAGCAATCCAGCCACTTAGTACTAATTAATATCAGCTGGTTCAACTGATGGCCCAACGGTGTCTCATTAGCAAAGTGCCACACAAGAAACATCTCAAGATGGGTAAAACCAGTGAGCTCTCTCAAGACATACTGATGGCATTGGTTACAGATGAATTTCCACTACTGAAGGTTCCAGTGAGCACTGTTTCACCATAAACTGGCCATGACCAGGTGCTCCCCACAAGATTTCAGACAGAGGAGTGAAAGGAAATATCAGAGGAGTTATTTATTATCCAAGGACCACCCGTGGAGAGCTGCAGAAAGATCTGGAATCAGCAGGTACAATCACTTTAAAGAAAATTATAAGAAATGCACTCAACCGCTATGGTATGCAAGCTCACCACACAAGACTTCATTGCTGAAGAAAACTCATGTTGAAGTGCATTTAAAGCTTGAAGTGTGAAATACTGGGAGAATATCATCTGGTCAGATGAGACCAAAATTTAACTCTTTGGATGCCATAATACACACCATGCTCTTGCTCCAACTGTACCATAAAAAAGTGCTTCATTTGGTACAAACCCCCCAAAAATTTACTTCATGTGGTAACAAGCAATTGAGCTAGTTTTACTCAACTCTCTGATTTACTCTGACATTCATTACATTACAACTACATTTTTACATTGAATGAAACTAGTTAGTGTTTGTTTTCACATAAATTATATAGATATATCAACGAAGCACTTGTTACAGGGTATCATCTAAACCCATTAAAATTCTGTTGCCATTAAAAGTAGTAACAGTCTGATGCTACGTTATTGACAACTACATGAAGCAAAGCGATAGACAACTTTTTTTGGAATTGTTTTAGTGATTTGTGATTTTAATTATTATGGTTGCGAAACTATATTGTTTTTCTTTTTTTTTTGCAAAACTTGTCCCGCGGATTTTGAAATACTGTTCCCACTAAAGAGTGTTCGGTCTGATTGTGTGATTCAGGCTTGTATATAGCTTTTTGATCGGATGCACAGATTCCGGAAAACAGATTAATTCTGGAATATTTCCCCATAGAGAATGAATAGGAGGGAAAAGTGCAAGCCAATCTACTGCACTTCTGCTCGACCGACAGACACCGTTTCGCAAACACTGACTCAGGACAGACCCCCGACCAAGACTTCAGTGTTGGGTTGACCCACACTCATCTGTTAGTTGTTTTTTCCCCATCTTTTATTTTCCATAGGGTTCCATTCATTTTTTTCAAGCCTACACAAACATCATGGTTTCATTTAATCTACAGCCTCCAAACTGCAGGTACTCACTCAGGGCAGTTCCCAAAACACACTGACCCGCACTCTTGTACTTGTCGTTTGTTCATCCCTCGTTCCTCAAACTGCCTAAGCTGCCCAACCATCCTGCATTTTCTTTAATTTCTACTGTTATCCCAGAGTTGTTGTTCTTCTTGGTAGGCAATTCACTTTTTTTCTTAAAGTATGAAGACATGTGTAACAGGTTTATTAGTCTTAGAAAGAAATAGTTCAAAGCTAAGACTGAATGAAAAGAATTATGGAATGTTTGTTGGAAAATAAAAGACAGGGAAAACTGTTTCTGGTTTGGAACTCTGCACTGATGTGGAATGTGTCTAGTGGTTGTACATACATTATATAAATGTCACAGCACTACTACTTGGCATAATAAGACTAATCACACCTTGGTATTATGTTTATGTAGCATTTATAGTAGACACCCAGCACACAGTTTAAATCACTAACCATAGTCTGCTTTAGTTAGAAGCAGACATGATCTTTAAGTAATGTTATAATAACTAGTTACTTCATCAGCTCAGTTACTTGCCTGTAATATAGTGCTTTACATTATTTTTGTCAGCACTGTGACCAACAATGCCTCTCTCATTTTCAGTAGCTACACAGATGCCTAAAGTCCGTAGGGGAAAGGATGCAGCAAGAAATGAAATATGGACCTTGGTTGGAGGTGTGGAGGGGGTGGCCTGGCCTATATCTTCTGCAAGCAATTCTCTTAAAAAAACATGGTTGCGCAACAGCACAAACATCAGAGACATAGTTGCAGGCCTCACCACCCAAAATGAGATCGCCGTGAACATTTTCACTGGTCACTTTTTTACATCAGAGCCTGAAATCTAAGCAGTCTACAGGATTCTGGTCATACAGCACAGAACAGACGTCCTAATGGAGAACAATATATCACCGATAATACTTCACGACCCAGCACACCAAACAATTCGGAAACTGACACGCAAGGAGCTAATGCATCACACCCTCACTGACAGACATGCAGGAGTCCCTGGGAAGCTGCATCAATAAAGACAGAAACCAGAGACCAATAAAGAAGGGGTTATTGAGCCTGCTGCCCAATCAGAAAACCTCCATCAACGGCTCCATCATTTAGCATCTTTTTGAGCCCCATTGAACGGCAGAAAATCAAGCCACTTATTGGATCATCGAAACTTCGACAGCCTGGGATGGATTATGTGTACAAGCAATCCATGCTGCATGCTATGTTTTGTTTATCAACATGTCAAAGATCTCAACAGCAAAAAGAGGAACTGCCCCCATTTAGTGCTAACAACCGAATGCACACTTTCAACACGCAAAGCCTGCTATCGTTTTTTTAAATATTCCAATAGTAACCCAAACAGCAGCAGGCTGTTGAAGTAGTTGTTGCGCTCATCAGATGTGTGAGTTACTGAAAAACTAAGATGTGTTGACTCCATAATAATGGAAATGTACCTCACCCAATCCATCCTAAAAGAATGTGTGGACAATTTTACATCCCGCAGGGATATGTGTATAATTACCAGGTGGACCCATTTGCAGCTCACCTATACACCGAAATGGTGAATTAACAACTTGGTGCAGAATTAACAACTTGGTGCAGCATTTAAAGAAATGCCCGGTGTCCCTCTACTTAGATGCAACTGGGCGTGTGGTGTCTGCCATACCAGCGCTGAAGAAAAAAGTCCTGTACTCTTCATTGACACCTCCAGGAAAGGAAGAGATGCTCCCCTCTGCCTCTGCCTGTCTGAGAGCTTCTCACAAATGACCATTCTGTACCACCACTGACTTTCTGGATCATGCCATTTATTTTAACGCTGTCCAGATACACCAGCATACATATACATTAAGTAGAGACTGATTATAGTTGGGCATTAATGCAATCAGTGGTTACAGCCTTTAACAATGAAAACTTACACTGTTGTACAGAGATGATGCTGTTGGACTGAAATTAAAGCAGACACTGTGTTGCGTCTGTGTTCTGCCCATGTGATGAAAGCCACC
Source organism: Megaleporinus macrocephalus (assembly GCA_021613375.1). Taxonomy (NCBI): domain Eukaryota; kingdom Metazoa; phylum Chordata; class Actinopteri; order Characiformes; family Anostomidae; genus Megaleporinus; species Megaleporinus macrocephalus. The sequence goes on along the minus strand of CM038724.1, from coordinate 11,406,468 downwards.
ATTCGTACATTCATACAACAAACACAGGAATTTTCGGGATTCGTTTTTTACAAGACTCTTGAACACAATCACTTTACTTGATGCTTTTGCAATTTTTACAAATTTCACCATTATATTATATAACTGCTCAATACAGTGGAGACACAGTCCAGTCTTGGTTACTTAACCGAAATCCAACAAGAAACACCAGCTGTCCTAAACAGCCTAGAACCTGATCTGACTGTCATGGCTACAACAGTTACAGTCGGATCAGCATATTCCATCATGGTGTTCCATAATGTCACTGAGCAGGTTGTACAAGTATTTAAAGAAGAACAGACACAAGGACCCAATGATTATTATTGTCCAGCCATCCTTGCATACTTGATGGATATGTACACGGGTATCTTTCCTATTTGGAGTGGCATAATGTTGGGGGAACTGAAAAGACTGTAGATGTAGTACCCTGTAAAAAGGGGAACAATGAAATGACAAACACTCCAGCGTCTCGTTTCTTCTACATCTTTATGTCGAATGAATGAGGTACACATTACAGAAATGTCTTTTTTTTTCAAAATCTCTACATTAAACTAAGTATATTTTATCTACAGCTTCTAATTCAAATCACAGTAACAACATAAATTCTACAACATAATTATTTCTAACATAACATTTTAAACATTCTCTTGTAATAACAATACAGTTTTTAACTTTATATGAACACACGCAATATATCATTTGGCAACAGCGTGGATGCCTTCTGGTAGCTATGGAGCTTAGCTACCTCCTGCTTGCCACCACAGACTCATTTAACTTCATTTAAAACGGTTTTCCAGTGACAACATACTGTGTAGAGAGGGTTATATACTGGATTGATCTGTTTCTCAAAAGAAACATTCGTGTTTTATGTGTTTTTACCTGTAAAAAGGGAAACAATGAAATGACAAACACTCCAGCTTCTCGATTCTTCTTTGTGTTTATGTGGAATGAACGAGAGCGAGAGCGCCCCTTTCAGGTTGAAACAGGCATGAGCAATCGATAATCCTTTCAATCCAGTATATAAACCACTACTAACAGAAAACAGATAGAATAGATGAATTTCTCACCGTACAAAACAATAGCTTGTTTTTAATCCAAAACCTTTTTTAACAATTTTAACTTTTAAAACTAGCTACAATGCATATATAAGAAAAATCAAAGCAGTAAAGATATGAAAAAAATGTACAACTTTTAACTCTTCATTTGTATGACAGTCTTTTTGTTCATTTCAAAAAGCCGATGAATTGCAGTGCTATTGCATTTACACGTTCAACCCTTTACAGAGACAGCACAGAAAGCATCAAAACCAGGGATGCCAACTGCCATGTGGAAGACTATACTCCACAAGAATCCATCTAAGGGAAAAGTATGTCTGCTTAAAAGGCTGTTACACAGAACATATTTCGAAGCACAACCTTTCTCCTGAACTCCTGAAACCAGTATCATCATACCAAAGCATACCATCTGCCAAGAAAGCTGGGACAGGAGGACTGGCCATGGAAAATCAACATAGTCAAAGTGGGAATATTTCACAGCAGGAAAAGGCAACCCCACAACACAAACACCATCTGACTCAACGTCCAGCAGCACCAGAAAACCTTCAACAAAGAGTGGACTTGCTAACGAGGTACTATCTCCTTCTGAGGAGATTATTTTTAGACTATTATACTCATATATTCAGGAACACATTATCTGCCTAGCAAGTCATTCCAGGTTGCATTCTATTCTTCAGGAAAATTATCTGTGGAGTCTGAAAGACACAGAGGTTGTCGTGGCAGTATTGAAATCTGACCACAGACACTAAGGCACACAGATTTCTGTTTGATTCCATCACACTAATGGCTAAATGTGATTGCTGTTATAAATTATAATTGAAGCTACCACATAGCTTGATTACTTCTACCACCAATATATACCCCCATACTCATATAGCTTAAACATAAGTTTTAAAAATATATATCTTTTAAAGAGATATTCGTGACACTTGTGATTTCTTACCATGTATTCAGTATCCAGTAGATCCTGCATCTGATGAAAATTTCAGTAAGACACATTAACAAACTATGCTTTAAAATGTTCTCACAGGTAAAAATACAACCAAAAATACCACCAGCTGTGGTATCTTGCAGGTACAGCTAGAGGGACCTTCAGACTTCATGTACATTCAGATAAAATCTGGTATACACTTTTAAAAATGGTTAAGTTCTCTACAGAACTATGAGTACTTCAATGCAAGCTTTCTTCATGTTGATGGAGAATGTTTCTCCACATAGAAAAAAAAGTGTTCTTCTATTTCAAATTGATATTGTAACTAAAGCAGAACCCTATTTGGTGCTATAAAGCCTATATATAATAATCTTTTAAAAATGTTTTCTGTAGAACCCTCTAGAGCAAATTCTCCATCAACTTGAAGAACACTTTCTTGATACAATGAAAACTGCAAACATGCCAAGGGTTTTTTGGTGTTCACTGTTCTATATAGAGCCATTTCACTGCTAATGGATGCCCCAAAAGTAATCTTTTTTAAGGGTGTACCTTGTAAAAACATTCTGTATATCAATATCAACAGGCTGAAATGTGCTCTTTCACACGGCACGAGAAACGATCAAGGACTTCCCCAGAATACCAGAACTGTTTGACGTTGACCCTTCAGAGGGTTATACACCTGGGGGAACAAATGAAATGCTCCAACCATCAGGTGAATAAAACTGAACACCACAATGTTTTACAGCATTATTGTCTGAATTAACTAAGCTTTGAATGAAAATTGATAAGGCTGATATTTCTGTTTGTTTTTAGTACCACATCACAAGTGACTGCTATTGTGATTGACTGGGTAAGTATTAATTTGGAAAGTATAAATTTGAATATTTCAAGGTTAAAGAAAACATTTTAAAAAACATAAGACTCTTACGGGTTTGGTTTGAAAAGTCACATTTTAAAGGAAGTTGACCTGTGATTGACCATTCTGACGCTGAGTGGAAAATGTATGAGTGGGGTGCAAATTGAATGTCTGAATATATTGAATATATTGTCTTTGTTTATTTGTGTCACTAGGTTAGGTAGTGGTTTGTGTGTCTAGTGTCACTCCTGAAATTTGTACTGGTTTTTCTCTTTTTCCAGTACACTTTCTTTCACCCTTTCTCTTTTACTTAGGATTATCTTCAAACCAGTAATATTTATAAAACAAAACTGTTCCTTTTGTAACATGATCAGAACTTCAGGACTGGACGGCTCATCTCTTTCTTGTGGGGTCCCCGGCTTTGCATTGAGTTCCACTCTGACTGCGGCAGTAGCGGAAGTTCCCCGTCTCCTGGGTTGGATCCTCACTTGACTATCCGTCTGAAAGAAATGGAGCTGGAGGCCGAGAGTTTTCGAGTGTGAGAGCTGCAGATTGACACTTATAGAGAGCCTGAGAGACTAGAGGCTGATTACTAGCGGATGATAAATTGAATGTACAATAACATCATAGCTGAAGTTTGGGAGCAGTCAACTATTAGTGAACAATTGCAATGCATTCATTATAAGTTGCTCTATCTTTCTTAGAAAGCTCTATGCCAACACCACACTTCACATAAACACAGTACAGACAGCCATTGGTGTGCAGTCACATAGCTACGCAATACTTGGTTCAACAGCGCCAAACTTTGCATGCATTAACTGCTTGACCATTCCACTGGAAGCAACTAGAAACAACTAGAAGCAACAGAGGGCTCATGCTCCTCTACGATCTGCACCTCCGGAGTGCTAGTGCTGACCCCGCCCCTCCTCCCTCACCTGTTGTTTATCTCCCTGATTAAGATCAGCTATTTAGACCAGGACATGCTCTTTCTCTGCCTCTTTGTGTGGTACTGATGCTGTAGTGACTTTGAGCTGTTTGCTCTGTTTATCCTGACTTCTCTGGTATGTAGGCCTCCTGCCTGGTTATTACTTGCTGTTTCTGCATCTGCTGGTGTTTGGAGGTTTTTTTATCCTCTGACTTTGTTTTTGGATCTTTTCCTGCCAGTTTTCTGCCTCTCTGTTTCATTGAAGTTCACTGCATGTGCATCTGAACCCTGGTGTTTGAGTGTTACATATTGAAGGATTGTCTTAACTTGGTAAGATTGTCAGATTTTTATTATAAATAATTAATTATTTGTAAATGTTGTTCATCGAAAATGATTTACATTTCTGTAGTTACTGAAACTGCTAATACATCAGAGTATGAGAATTATAGTAGTATTTACATTCTACTGGAAGCAATGTCAGTGTTTGTGTTATAGCTTTGTTGGTGTTTAATCCTAATTTGTATATTTTCTGTAGTAGGTCTGATGTTTGGTTGAAACTACAGAACTCTTAACACCACCTGGATTTGTCACTGTACCCAGCACCTCTGCAGGTTGTGAACCGTGTGTTGTGGCGTTGGAGGCCCTGTTTCACAAGCTGTTCCAAGCTGTTGGGGATAAACCAATGTCTCATGGAAAGCATCCAAGGAGGAGATGTCAGAGTGCAGATGACGTGACCTTTCACATGGAGAACAGCTTTGAGCAGCAGCATCAAAATAAACAGCCGTGTCTAACTTTGACCGGAATAGCTAGCAGATTGGCTGACTTAGGTAACTTATGTCTCACACGTCTTTTACTTTTCCTCTCCCTCTCTCCTAGAACAAGCACCATGGTGTCTGTGGAAGAATGCGCCCTCCGGTTGCTGAGCACACAGCTGATACAGCTCTACCAGAAGATCTTGGCCCTCCTGGAAAACCGGACCTGCTCCTTCAACTGAAGTCAACTCGAGACCGCCAGGGAGAAGCCTCATCTCTACTTACGCTGGGAGATGCCATATACATGCCAGCCCCACATGGAGTCTGGGAAAGCTAATGCCACCGAAGGCTTAGCAGCCCCTCACCACCACCACCACCACCCCAGCCGACCTTCTCCTCCGACCACTTCTCCGTCCTTAGCTCACGACTCGCACCTACACACACGTTGATGTACCCCGTGATTGTAGTATTAGACATTTACCCTGAAAGTGGGTAGTTTAACATCTGATGTTAATGTTGTGGTGTTTCAGATGCTATTGAAAGGGTTATGCAGAGTAACAAGCTTTAAAACAGGCGATGGTTTGGTGTTGACTGATAGCTTAGGGGTTAAAATGAAGGTGCTCAGCATACAGTATATGCAAATGGGTAATTCAGTCTGTTATCAATCTTTTCTGCCCCACAAACATCTCAAATAACCCACGTCTTGCAATCTCTCATTTTCTGAACCTACATGTTTCACATAACAGGTTAGAATCTATAGCTGATCAGATACAAATGAACACTGGCTACACAGGGGATCAGGGTGACCACTGTTTCTGTATCTCCATGATTCAAATTACTTGGTGAAGATTTTGAAAGCGTTCAAGGATACAAGGATTAAACTAGTGCCAGAGATTGTGAGTGTAAATACAGTTGTGATGTGTGTCAATGTGTTGTCACAAGAAAAGCAGACATGTCAAATATTTATGGCTGGATCGTCAGACCTTGGCCCTCCTGGAAAAACTCAAGACCAGCCACCGCCTCACTATCAGCGGCTGCTCAAGCCTCGTCGCTACGTACACCGGGAGATGCTGTGGACCTGGGAATACCAATGCCACCCAAGGCCTAGCAGACCCTTACCTCCTCAAACTGCTTCTCCGTCCTCAGCTCACCACCCACACCTATGCTGGCGTCTCAGACCTAGACACCTGCCCCAATGCTTCAGACCCCGTCGCCCATGCCAGCACCTCAAACCTAATGACCTGTTATGTACCAGGTTTTTACACCTTTCAGCGTGGCCCAGTCCAGCGCAAAGAGCCTATATATAGCATATCCTCAGCTGGCGAGCAACACATATTTATTGCTTTTTCCAGTGGAAGCAACTAGTATCAAGTGTATGCTCTACCCCAAATGAGAGATTTTCTGTAGTAACAAATAGTGTTACATTTGTTTAACCTGTTTGCTTAGCAGGTTTTTGTTGTTTCAGGAATATGAGTTTGAAACCATTCTCGCTATTGGAAGTGTTGAAGGCTTGTCTCAACTTGGTAAGTTTGTCAGGATTTTTATTTAATATTGATTTAATTGGGGTTGATGACCATCAAAATAATTCTTACATTTCTGTAGTTACCAAAGCTGCCAACATATGAGTTGTCTGAGTGGTTGGTGTGTAATTCTACATTTTTTGTAGTAGGTCTTACACATGGTTGAAACTACAGGTCTCTTAACTCCACCAGGATTTGATGGTTCACAACCCACTGAGGAGCTGGGTACACCATGTAGTATGGTGGAGGCTGGTGTGTTCAGACCGCCAACGTTTGGCCGTTTGACAAGCAGTTCTGGGGAAACACAGCAGGGTCAAGAGTCGGTGATAAACCAATTTTTATGTGGAAGCTTCGGTTTGGCAACCAGATATTTAGAGGTATGGAAAACAAGTGTTATCTATTCAGTGTTGTATTAACCTCAGCAACCGTATTAACTGTTTGTTTACTTGAACTGTTTTGCACAGATTTGCACACCCGTGACCGTGTAGCATATGAGGACGTGGTGTAATCTAGAGCAGTGCTGGTGGCTGTTGTTGAACACATGGAACGAGAACAGCTTCACAGAAAAGGTGGATTAAACGGTGGACACCAGCTGGGCTACTGTTAGACTAAACGTGGTACTAGAAGAACTGAGAGACTTTATTGGGGGGGACTAAAGACTTTCTAATGAAGCTGATGAGCTTAGATCAGTGGTGAAACGGCATTCTGAGAAGATCATGAGAAATAGAATTGAACTGCATAGACGAGCAGCTGTTGATCATAGACGTGAAAAAACTATTCAGAAAGTAACTGAAGAAAATCGAGCTCTGTCTGTAAAAATATCAGTGTATGAACAGATGAGGCAGGTAGTGCATGAAGAACATGATTCACATTTTACATTTTTATTAATTATTACTTTAGATAAACAAACAAATGGGGGATAATGTGTGGGGTCAGATAACAATCCGTATCTTAGCAACACAAATAATGCATGGGGACAGCTGTCTAAGTGAACGAGCTCAATATATAAAAAATGAGTATGATTTGGCTATTAATAAACTACAAGTCAATACAGAGCCCACCAGAAACGCATCATAGATGTGGTAATTACAAGTGGATGATGAATTTAATGTACAGTAACGTCGCAGCTCAAGCTCGGGGGCTGTCCGCCATTACTGAACAACTGCAATGTATGAATTGGTTTAACCTTCTTAGTCATGTAAAATAACGTACTTCACAATCACAGTACAGACAGGCACTAGTGTGGAGTCACACAGCTACACACCACTTAATTCAAATTTAACTTTGTTTATCCGACAGTGGCATAGCAGAGTCGATGATGTAGATGGTTATACTGTCATGCCTAGAAGTAGGTTTAATAGAGTTGAACTACACGGGGCGTTGGTTTTACATGATGCCCCATCCATAGAAATAGCATCACATGCAACATCTTATCAACATTACTCTAGAAGGGGGTAGTTTAACATGTAGGGTGAATGTTGTGTTGACAGATTTTCAGATGCTATTGTAAGGGCTATGCAGATTAACGAACAAAACTAACCATAGCTTGACGTTGACTGTTTTGATAGCTATGAGTAAAAATGCTGGTGCTCGGCGTGAGGTGCATGACCTTGCACACACATAGGTAACTGATTAGAACAGACAATCTTTTTTGCCCAACTAACATATTAAATAACCTGTCTTACAACTTGTATAGAACATGTTCTGAGCTCACCTGTTCCAACAGGTTAGAATCTGTAGCTGAACCAATACAGGAAATGTGATCAGAGGGGTTTAATGGCGTTGGTTTTTTTTTTTTGAATACAAGTTTGGAGTTAAAATGGTTCTATTCCACAAGTAGTTTCAGTAGTTTAGAGAAGTACCAAACAAGACAGACCACATACCAATGCAATGTTTCTGTATCTGTATGAAGATCATTATTATTTGGTCAATATTGTGGAATAATCTTCCAGTCAATGTTTGGGACTGTCTAGTTTTTGGTAATTAATCTACTTCTGAGATGTTGGTGCTGTTGTTCACCACTCCATGTAATTACAAAGGTTTGACGGTGGGGTGGGAATCCCAGTGTTTTGGGGTGCTCTCCTGTCTGTTATTTATTATATCTGCCACTCTGAAATGCTTCACATGTGTCTTTACTCTTCCTGAGATGATGACTGCCCACCTGCCCTGCTAAATACTCACCTAACACCAACCAGTTCTCCTCTTCATTCCTGCTATCTGCATCATGGTCATCCAGAGAGATGATCACTCCCACTTTCCACAAGAGTCAGGGACTGCCTCTACCTGTGTAATCTCTAAAGCTTTACCATCCGGTCTTCAGAGATTCTCAACTTTTATTCTGAACTTCTTATTAAACTGTAAACACTGTTTGACCAGAGGAGGATGGGTCTCCCCTTGTGAGTCTGGTTCCTCCCAAGGTTTCTTCCTCCAGTTGAGGGAGTTTTTCCTTGCCACTGTTGCCTCTGGCTTGCTCGCAGGGGGATATATGTTGTAACTGTGTTTGTTTTCAAACTTCTGTAAAGCTGCTTTGCGACATTGTTGTAAAATACACTTTACAAATAAACTCGACTCAGACGCAGTTCCCAGACAGTGGATTGTTCCTTCTTTTGATTTAAACTCTTATTTAAATTAAACCTCCTTTTTTTTTTATCAAAGCGGTTTGTAGTCAACCCTTATTCACTACATTTATTTTATTTGTTTTTTTAAAATACTAACCCTAAGTCAATAAAACAGGGTGCCAAGTTTGAACTAAAGGAGATGCTGAGAAGTGGCTTGCTCAAACAAAGAACTCTATTGAAAGAAAGCTGAACACTGCTCACACATGGAAAAACATTTGATTTAAAGAAAAAATAAAGTTTAGTTTGACTTTAGAAAGTGCTGTTTGCAAATATAGACTGGGCTGAATTCACTCCTCCCTATTAATATCATTGTGTTAGTTCTGCTGAAAATACCCCTCAACAAAGGAGTACCACTGGGCTGCTGCTTGACATTAATGTGCTATAATGCAGAGCCCAGCAGGTGTGATTGGTGCTAGGGCTTCTGGGAGTTGGAGTTCTAGGAACTCCTGGCATGACACACAGCCCCCCTACTACCAGCCGGCTGTGTGGGTTGACCTCTCACACTCACCAAAAGCACCCCAAAGCATAAGTGTCTTATTCTTGAAACAGCAGCAGAAGACCTTCCAAGGAGGAAACAGAAACTTAAATAGGCAGAAGTGACAAATACTTTGTTACTCAAGTCATTTTTTAGTATTTGTCCCCTAATTCTTTTTTTCTTATTATTTTTGTTTTGGCGATCTATTAATCTATTTTGATTTCTCAATTTATGTATTTTTAATGAGGCAGTTCTGCTCAGGCACCTAATGAAGCCTAGATCAGATTGCCCCCTACTGGCAACTGGCTGTGTTGGCTGAGCTCTCACATTCACAGCAGCTAAAAGCAGCCCCAAATACAATCCTGGGCTCATCAATACATCCTATACATATGTGTCATCCTCTGTTATGCTATGCTTTGTATAAAATAGTTGACTGAGACTCAAATCATAAAGAAAACTGAGAGCTGTTATGTGTGAAATGTGTCTGTGAGCAGTTTGTCTGACTTAAGGCTCATTTATACTTAACATTGAATACGGATACACAATTATAAGCAAAAGCAAAAAATATATAATCATATAATTTTGTGTAACCTGTTTAAGCAACAGGTTTTTGTTTCTTCAGAAGTATTGTGTCACGCATGCTCTTTACGATCTGCACCACCGGAGTACTAGTGCTGACTCCGCCCCTCGTCCCTCACCTGTTGTTCATCTCCCTGATTAAGACAAGCTATTTAGACCAGGACACACACACACACACACACACACTCTCTTTGTCTCCTTTGAAGGGATTGCAATGCTAGTGATTTTGATCTGTTTACTCCTGTTTATTCTGACTTGTCTGGTATGTAGGCCTCATGCTTGGTTATTACTTGCTGTACTGTTCATCTGGTGGTGTTTGGAGTTTGTTCATCCTCTGACTTTGTTTTTGGATCTTGCTCTTCTAGTTTTCTGCCTCTCTGATTGTCAGATTTCTATTAATATAAAATTATTTGTAGGTGTTGTTCATCAAAAATAAGTTGGTGTGCAGTACTAATGTGTAATATTTTCTGTAGTATGTCTGAGACGTTTGGTTGAAACTAAGGGTCTTCTAACCCCACCGGGATTTGACGCTATATCCAGTGCTTCTGCAAGTTGTGAACCATGTGGTGCATCAAACCACCAACGTTTAGGCCCTGTTTGACAAGCAGTTCTGAGAAACCACAGCAGGAACAAAGCAGGCCGAGCCTCTGGGATAAACCAACGTCCAAATAAGAGATGTCAGAGTGCAAGTGACATGACATTTCACATGGAAAATGGCTTGGACTTACCTGAACAGGTAGCAAGTTAGCTGATTGCTAATTTCCTTACATCTCACATGTTTTCTTTTTTCCCCTCTCTCTCTCTGCTCTAGAGCAAGCACCATGGTGTCTGCAGAAGAATATGCTCTCCAGTTGCTGAGCACAGAGCTGGAACTCTTGAAAAAACAGGCCAAGCTCCATCGATGGATATCTGCTGTAGTCCGGGAATGGCAATGCCACCAAAGGCCTAGCAGACCCTCACTGCCACTCCAGCTGACCTTCACCTCCTTCTACCGCTTTTCCACCCACACCTACACACGTTGCTGCCTCGGACCCCATGATGGTAATGTTGGGTATTACCTTAACAGGTGATAGTTCAACATCTGATGTGAATGTTGCGTTGTCTTCTGAAGATAGTTAGTGTTGGTTTTTATTTCTTTTTTTTATTTTAGATGCTGTTGAGTTATTCAGAGAAACGAGCATTAAAACTGTTGACTTGATAGTTAAGGGGAAAAATAAGGTGCACACAAATGTAATTCAGGCTGTTCTCTGCTCAACAAACATCTCAAATAACGTGTTTTGGTTAGAATCTATTGCTGATCAGATACAGAAACACTGGCTATACAGGTGATTAGGGTGGGGTTTAATGACGGTCATGTTAAATCTAAGTTTGGTGTTAAAATAGTTTTATTCCACAAGAGTAGTTCAGGTAGTTTAGTGAAGTATAAAGTAAAAGACAAACCACTGTTTCTGGATCTCCATGATTGTCATTATTAAGTAAAGAATTTGAAAGGATTCATGCGTGTGCCAGTTGTTACAAAGGTTACACTAGTGCCAGAGATTGTAGCTGTTACACAGTTGTGATGTGGTGTCACAAGCAAACCAAACATTTCAAATATTGTTATTGCTTGACTGGCAGATCTTGGCCCTCCTGGAAAAAAAACAGGACAAGTTCCTTCAGCGGAAGTCACAACTCAAGACCACCCATCACTATCAGCTATGCACCAGCCTCATTTCTACATACACTGGGAGACGGCATTTTTACTGCCCCAGCTGATCTTCACCTCCTCCAACTGCTTCTTCATCCTCAGCTCGTTCACAACTTCGCCTGCATCTCAGACTGCATCACCCATTATATATGGCCAGTCAGATGCAATGGATTTCGATAGACAATAGCATATGGTCCTGAGAAATTGTATAGTCAGCTCGCAAGCAACATGCATTCGCTACTTTGACATTCATTGCAAGCAACTAGCATCAACATGGTCAATGTTCCTGGTAAGTGCATGCTTTACCCCAAAACCAGTTTGCTGTACTAACAAATACTTATATTTTTGTTTAACCTGTTTGCTTAGCAGGTTTTTGTTGTTTCAGGTGTATGAGCTTGAAGCAATCATTGCTATTAGAAGAATTGAAGGATTGTCTCAACTTGGTAAGTTTGACTGGTGGTGTGTGTTTTTAAATATTGATGAATTGTAGTTGATGACCATCAAAACTAATTTATATTTCTGTAGTTACAGCAACTGCCAGCACATCAGTGTGTAAATCCTTTTGGTAAGTCAATATTTGTGTTTTTGGTGTGTTTTTTTAATTTGTATATATTAATTTGTATATCTTCTGCAGTAGGTCTTATGTGTTTGGTGGAAAGTACGGGTCTCTAAACACCACCGGGATTTGATGCTTTACCCAGAGGATTGTGATCCTTGTGGTGTGGTGGAGGCTAGTGTGTTCAGACCACCAACGTTTAGGTCCTGTTTGACAAGCAGCCCTGGGGAATCACAGCAGGCCTAGTGTCAGTGATAAACCAGTTTCACGTGGCGACAGCTTAGGTTTGACAGTCACCAGAAATCTAGCGGAAAGAAAAACAAAGGTTCATGCATCCTGAGTTGAAGTTTTTGTGTTTGGTTGGTTGTTATTTCTAAAGGCCAAAATGCTGAGGGGGAAAAAAGGTAACTCGTGGAAACCTCTCAACTATAAGAATGGCCCATTAACGGTGGGACTGAAATGCCCCAGTGGCCTGTAATTGACAACCTTTTTTGCTTGACTATTGACCATGTTATTTTTCTTCCAAACGTTTTCCTACTGCTAGAGAGGGGTAATAAAAGCATAAGAGCTCTGGGCTATGGAATCAAGCATGATTCTGTAAAGGAATGTCTTTTTGTGCTAGAGCAATTCGCAGAAGATAGACTTGGGCATGTGGAGCATAAGCTAGCAGAAGCTGATGGAAAGCTCCTAGAGTTAACTACTGAAAGTAAAAAGCTCCAATCACTGACTGCAGTTGGTGCTTAGATTTGCAGTTAGCATGCAAGTGTTCGGGGTCGACCTCCAGCTGTAGCTCCTTCTCCAGGTCAGCCATGCTACACAGAGGATTAAAATCCTTTCATGTTGACTAGGCTGTATCTGGACTTGGATGCATTCCACTCAGATGGATCAGAATCTTCACTCTCTGAGGATTCTGAACCTGCTCATGGTAAAGTATTTCAAATGAAACCAGTAACGATCAGATCTGCTGAGGTTCTCAATAAGGGTGGTGAAGTCAAAAACAAGAGTACAGATTGGCCACATCCCTTTGGATGCAGCCACATTGGATAGATTGTCCAAGAAAATTTAACATCCAAGAGAAATGGACCTTGACTTCATTGACCTTATTGAAAAAAGACAAACCTTTATTCACTGCATCCTAATGATGCTGTTGCAATAGCAAGCCTTAACATCACTGATGGCCACTAATGTCAAGACCACTGATTGGGGTCAGATAAGTAATTGTAAGCAAAGAAAAGTAGAATCAGCTGCAGTATATTGTGACCGGTTAGAGAGTTGTTGTTGTTTGTCATTGTGGCATTGATTCCTACAATAGTGAAAAGATTGCTTGCATCACTGTGGGTCCACGCTTTGGTCAACTGGTCGCAACCAGATCTTTAAACAAGCTCCAGTGACTGCTGTTCCAAACTGGTGTAAAGTTAAATGGGGTGAGCTTAAATGTGACCTAGACAGATTGGACCTTGATCTGGAGCCAGGCCATGTTTCAGCATCTATACCTGTTCTAACAGACAATGGCTTCAACTCAAGTCCTAATCGCAAAGTCACTAGCCTACACAAAATACAATAGGGAAGTCTTTCCAGGGCCTTTCACCTGAGCATGTATATGGTCAGGTGAAAGGCCCATCAAGGCAATGCAAGGATACTCAACATCGTGTCAACATCTCTGTTTGCCCCAGCTTCAAGCTAATTTGCCCAGCTGCTTCTGCCCATCTGTGCTAGGGATGGTCCATGCATGAATCCATGTAATCAGGTTCTTTTTGATTACATGGATTCATGTTTCTCATTGTAAGGTTGTACCTGCTCCTCAGAAATGAGTTCAAGGGCCAGTAGAAGAGGAGGTGGGTGATGTACAGAGCCTCAAGGAAGAACTATGATTTCTATTATCATGGGGGTCACCCTTGAGGTGAAGATATATCAACACTGTGCATCACCATAACAGCCTCCTCTGAGGGACAGACAGCAGGGAGCAGCATGATGAGCAGTTCACAGCGCCTGTTTCTTTTGTGTATTATATAGAACCACACAGCAGAGGCAGTGTCCCCCATCCACTCAGAACATTGCATTGACTTCTAGATGCTTTGCTTCCCAACAAAAGCTGGTGGTAAGATTTAAATTCACTGAAAAAGTAAGTACCACCATCCTATACTATGGCTGTCTTTGCTTGTGTGGATTGTGGCATGTATAGTGAGTCCTCTCTCCACCACTAGTGATGATGATAGTGGTTCAGTTTGTGAGAAGTGCCAGCTCATTTCTACTCTGGTGGAGAAGGTGAATCAGTTAAAGATGAACATCCAGGGTTTAATCAGGGATAGAGAGCAGAGTTCAGTGTTATCTACCGCAGGTGCCTCAGGAAGAGTTATCTGCTTACCAAGAGCCAGGGCGCCAGACATAGCAGCAACTTTAGAGTGAAGCAAAGAATAGATATTTGAGGACTGTGGTTCATGTAGGTGGCAATGGTATTCGTATGCAGCAGTCGGAGGTCAAGAAGAGTAATATTAAAGAGGTGATCAAAATAGCCCATACGACGTCTGATGCCGTAATATGCTCTGGCCCTATTTTAAGACTGCAGGGTGCTGAAGCTTACAGCGGGCTTTGGGCGTTACACTGCTGGATGTGTGCAGAAAATCATGTTGGCTTTATAGATAACTGGTACAAAAGGAAGTCTGGTCTCGTAGGGTGGGCGGTGTTCACACCACGCGGGAGAGTGCCGCTTTGCTATTGTCCAGCATAGCCCATAGCCTATTAGTTAGTTGGCAGAGCAGCATAAGTAGTTGCTGACTGTCCAGAGTCGGGACCAGGCAACCAGACTGAACAGACAGTCTGCTTGCTGCCTTGAGACGTCACCTAGGTACAGCTATACTGAGACTGTTTCACTGCCCCGAATTAAACACCCACTTGGAAAATCTCAAACGGTTTGTTTAAATAACTTGATATAAAAATATCAGACCCAGTGTCTAACTGCAGCATCTCTGAACTAAGGTTTGGTTTGTTTAATAGAAGATAACTGAACTCTAAGGCTCTCTTTGTAAATGATGCAATAATGTATCATAAAATTTATGTATTATGTCTCATAGAAACATGGATTAAACCTGAAGAATATTTGGCATTAAATGAAGCCACCCCTGTAGGTTAAGTATGTACATAGCCCCAGACTGTCTGGTAAAATAGGCGGTATATGTGTCATTTATAAAAATTCAGTAGACATGAGTCAGAAACACAACCTCACTTTCAATTCTCTTGAAATTCTTTTCATAAACATCACCAATCCGACCACTAACTAGCATTTATAGACCACCAGAACCTTATTCTGAAATAATTCAGCGACTTGGTCGCAAACCTAGCAGTGAGCCCTGAGAGTAATAATTGCAGGAGATTTTGATTTTCACTTTGAGAGCTCAGCAGATCCATTAAAAAAGGCATCCTCAGTTATCTTAGACTCTGTAGGCCTCACTCAAAAACGTAACATGGGTCCTACACGTTACTCTAATCATACTTTAGATTCTCTAGTTCTGAATCTGGATGTTGACATGCATAATCTAACTGTTCTTCCACAGACTTTAGTAGTTACCACTCATCACCTAGTTTCATATGAACAGAGTGATGTACATTTTTTTTTTTTTTTAACTAATGCCAAATACAGCTCAACACTTTATTGAAATCCTTCTGGACAGCCCTAGCAGGTACAGAAAGACACTTATTAAAACATGCTCAGCATACCTGCCCTCACTTATCAAACACAATAAAAACAATCCTGGAGTTTTATTTAGCCCTATCGCAAAACTTTCCAAAAGCCAGGCAGGAACTGAACCACAAATACCTGCCAACTACAGCAGCAATGATTTCATGGACTCTTTCAATCGCAAAATTAAGAATCCCACAAAAAGCTCTAACCTATCCATCAACTGGTTTGGCTGAAACAACACAATGTGGTTATAGAAGAAAGATTGGAGTCATTCTACCCACTTCAGTAGTCAGAACTGGAAAAAAACTTGTCTCCAGCTCACCTACTCACACAAACAGATTTTTGCCAGTCATGCTTGAAAGCTACAAGAAAGAGTAAACGTACCGATCCATCTCCGGGTCCTTCTCGGTTGTCTTTTGGTGAGTTGTAGTGAAGCTACTTGAATATATGCAGTAGAGATTGACTGTTTGTGCAGCAGCTGGGTTTTCACATTGAACAACTATGTGGGCGCTGACAATGTTTGAAAGCATTGTGTACAGAAAATGCCACATCACTCTTTTTGGTAAAGAGGTGGGTGAGCAAGGTACTCCACATCTCCTAAGATGTTATCAACTTTAAACAGCATCATCTATTAAACAAAGTCTAAGCTGTTGGCGAGCATGCAAGATGGGGGTACTGACGCAGACAATGATGACTACTGTTCTAAAGGTGTATTCGTGTAGGAGAGCTGTGTAAAATAGGACAGTGTACTGACCTGCAGCGTACTTCTGGTGACCTTGTAGCCCTGGCCTGGAAGTACCCTACAATCTTTGTTGGTTTATGGCTGTGTTTTGCGTGATTGTTGTGCTAGAGTAATTTTAAGACTGAGGTTAATGTGTGGGTAGGGCCTCCTGGCTGCGGCAAGAGTTGGGCATGTCGTCTAGTCTGGTGGATAACCTGGAAACAGTTTATTTATCACGTGGGCCTTTCACCTGACCATATCACGTCGTCCATGGTGGGATGGCTGCATTGGACAAATATTTTATTGATTTTCATGGTTGGCTTCAGTATGATTTAAGTCCTGTTTGTGATTGTTACCTGGAATTTGTACATTTCCTGTAGTAGGTCTGATGCGTTTGGTTTCAAGTATGGGTCTCTTAACACCACTGGGATTTGATGCTGTACCCAGCACTTCTGTGGGTTGTAAACCATGTAGTCCACCAGACCACCAACATTTAGGCCCTGTTTGCCTGCTTCGACCCTGCTGGGTTCCCCAGGGCTGCTTGATAGAGGGTTGACCAACCAATTTCACGTGGAAAACTGCTTAGATTTGACAAAACAGAAATCTAGAGGTAAGAAACACGAGTGTTCTCTATTCACAATGTTGTATTAACATCAGCAACAATATTTAATGATTTTTCTTTAACATTTTTGCACAGATTTGTACATCAGTGACTAGCATGTGGCAACGTGGAGCAATCTGGAGCAGTGCCGGAGCTTGATGAAACTGTCTGGACTGATTAGTTGTTGGACATGTGAAATGATAACAGCTTCACAGAAAAGGTGGATGAAACTGTGGACACCAGACGGGCTAATGTTGAACTAAACGAGATACAGGAAGATCTGGGAGACTTTGATGGAGGGAATTTAAGACCAACTCAGCAATGCAAACGCCGGGTAAGTGACTCTTGGAATTAGTGGTGAAACAACTGAACTTCTTTCAAACCCAGATAAAAGAAAAGTTCTCTTTCTCAGTCCAAAGGCTGTTCAGACTTGATGCTAAATCGGAGTTCCTGCTTCAGTAGCCAAAAATCTTGGTGTAACAATTGATTCTGATTGGACATTTAATCAACACGCATAACATTTCTTAACTTACTGTCCTTGTACTATTACCTATGTTTGATGCTAAAAAGTTGGTACATGCTGTTATAACCTTAAGGCTAGATTACTGTAATACATTGTTGTCCAAATGCTCCAGCAGGAACCTGAATAAACTTTCCTGTTGAATTCCATACAGACCAAACTTTTTTATATATATATATATATATATATATATATATATATATATATATATATATATGCGCCCTGCATGGTCTCACACTGAAGTACCTGCAAGATCTTATTTTCTATTAGGAATAGCAACATTTACTCAGATGCTGGTTTTCTACTGGTTCCTAAAATGCAGACTTTACTGTGGGGGAGACTTTTTCCTTCAAAGCTCCCAAATTGTGGAATAATCTTCCAGTTGAAGGTTGAGACTGTCAGAGTCCCGAACAAAGTTTAAGACTGAAAACATAGTTATTTAGTTTAGCTTTTGGTGATTAATCCTCCCCTTTAGGTAAAGACAGGAGATCCAGGGGTTTATGGACACAGAGGCTTAATGTAAACTGAGATGGTGCTGTTGTCCCACCACGGGGTGGATCCCAGCATTTCAGGGTAATCTCTTTTGTAGCCATCTGGTTTTCTAGTTAGATCTGCCAGAGTCGGCAGCCACACACTGAGATGGTTTATGTTCTCTATAATAATAAAACCAGAACTAATTTTCTCTTTGCTCTTCCTGAGGTAATGGCTGTCCACCTGTCCTGCCGAATACTGTTGGAAGATTAACCATCAGGGCCTCCTCCTCATCTGACGCCAACCAGCTCTCCTCTTCATTTGTGACATCTGCTACACCTTCAACTGAATCACTGTCATCCAGACATACCAGCCTTAAGATAAGATGGGACTGAGTCAGAGACTGCCTCTACCTATTCAGTCTCAGAGCTTCTACCATCCAGACTTCAAACAGAGATTCTTTTAGTTTGAGTTTGATTTTAGTTTAATAAACTGTAAATACTGGTTGTCCAGAGGAGGACAGGTCTTGGTTCCTCCCATGGTGAATTCATGTCCTAAAAAGCACTATACTAATAAACTTGACGCAAAAAAGGAGGAGTGAGTTCAGCTCTTTATTTAAAGGTAAATTTAAGTTTAGTTTTAAGTCTTCAACATTTTTTATTCTGGCTTTTTAATTTTTTTTCTTCACTGTTTCTGGCTTTTTCTTGCTTTTTACTTTTCATTGTGTTTTTTCAGTTTTTCTTTTTGTCTCTTACCGTTTTTCCTATTGCATTTACTGCTTTTCTTAAATGTGCTTTAATGCAGAGCCCAGCAGGTGTGGTTGGTCAGCACTGATTAGTGCTAGGGCTGCTGGGAGTTGGAGTTCTAGGAACTCCAGGCACAGCACACAGGCCCTCTACTGCCGGCCGGCTGTAGGGGCTGATCTCTCACACTCACCAAAAGCACGAAGTGTTTTATTCTCAAAACGGCAGCAGCAGAAGCCCCAAGAGGAAACAGAAACTTAAACTTACTTGCTAAACAGGCAGATGCGGCAAATGCTTTGTTACTCAAGTCATTTTGTTAGGCTTCTGTACTAAAGTGTTTTTATGTTTTATGTTTTTTTTATATAAACATATTCTATTTTTGGTGCTGTTAATCTATGTAATCTAATTTGTATTTTTAATGAGGCAGT
This sequence comes from Megaleporinus macrocephalus, assembly GCA_021613375.1. Taxonomy (NCBI): domain Eukaryota; kingdom Metazoa; phylum Chordata; class Actinopteri; order Characiformes; family Anostomidae; genus Megaleporinus; species Megaleporinus macrocephalus. Next base: position 11,387,333 of record CM038724.1, on the reverse strand, counting down.
TCTAGGCACCTAATGAAGCCTAGATCAGATTCTTTCTGAATGTGAAGTCAGGTTGGTGTAACTGGTCGCTCTCTCTATTGTCAATCTATTTTCAATAATGGAGGTGTGTGTGTTTTTTTTTTTTTTGTTTTTTTTTCCCCCCTGTGGACAGTCTGATTCAGTCAAAATTTACAATGAAAATAGGCGTCTGTTAAATATTACTATTATGTACAAAAATAACCTGGTTTATTTCTAATAAATGTAATAGATTTATTAAAAAAAAATAATAGTCTGCTTAAGTATTGCATTTATTAAAAAGCTTCTCACATTAACGGGAATACAACAGTGCAGCAATATAGAACTCGTACATTTTTAGAAAACCCGTACAGATTAAATAAAGCTAAACATTACATGGTTTAATGAAATGTGACTACAGCCTTACAGTCATAGGGAAACTCAGTTTTAGGCTCTAGACAAATTGCTGAAATGCTCTCTCGATCTGGGGTGGTCTTTGCACTAGGAAAATGTAGGCAGCCCCAAGAGCTTCAATACAAATTAGGTATACTGTATGCATTGATGTTAATGAACCTACATTATATGTACATGTTACCAACATACTTCATGACCATATCTGCTAGTGTAGCAATCAGCCCTTTTCACATTCACACACTTTATGGCAGGGTATGGCAATCTTATCTAAGCTACCTTATCTCAGTAACACATGGACGAATCCCTGAATTTGGCCAGTGTGACAAAGATAAAGCAACATGAGTGGAAATTAAACGAGTGCCAGTGTTTCTGTGTTTAGTGATCATCCTTATGGTTATTAATGGTCTTTATCTGGTGATAAGATACTTCAGTTTCTTGTGAAAAGAGTCTTTACTTCTTAGTCAATTCAGGGCAGGACCACTCCACACTGAGATTTTGGGTGTTGAGAGAGAAAGTCAACTAAAGATAAATGAGTACAGCCATGAAATGCAGCAAAAGATTCAATACTAAACACAGTTTATTGTGATAATTATGCAAAAAGTAATTCTTTTAAATGACTGTTTACTTCTCTGGGACTAAACTGGGTTTACATAAAGCAATGACATTCCTTTTAATATATAAGTACATAACTTGTTTGTATATGCTGGTTTTAACAAATTAGTATAACAAAAAATAACATTATTTAAAAGGAGCAGTGTGTAAACTCTTGCAGCAAGGTTGTGTATCACAACCTACTATGATACTGATAATCTGATTTAGGCCATCAAAAACATTTAAATGTTTCCTTTAATGCTGGTAACCTTTTCCAAAAAGGACATTCTCCAGTTTCTTGTTTGAATTTTCCAGTTGCTACAGGGATATAATAACTGCTGCACCAGGTGGACCAGAAAAACTCTAACAAGATGCTGGCGAATAAGAAACTGACTTCAGCCTTGTAGTTTTAATGCTGGTAGTATTTTTAGTAAGCCATTTCGGAATATCTTAGTAGAGTTTTATATACAGAACTACTGAAGCATATGTGCTACAACAAGGATTCTTCTTCTTTTAACTTCTATAGCCGGTGCTGGAGTTCCACTAAAGTCAAGCTGCCACTTCATCACAAAACCGTGAAAGACACTGTCAACAGTTCATCCATTCTGGGCTCCTGTAGAAACATGGGAGCTCTATGTAGCAGTATTTGTTGGAAGACATCCTACAACTAATTACAAGTAGTCAAGGTCTCATTCTAAAGGAATAAAAACAGAACGATTTGTGGTTACAGTCAATTACACACGAAAACGAAAACATAGTTTTTACATTATATTCTATTTGTTCTAATAGACCTCCCCTAAATCTTACACAGTGCCTCATTAATAAAACTACTGAAGCACAAAATGGAGAGAAGTGAAATAATTGAATAGTACTTCTATAACATCCTCAGAGTGAGTAATATTAGATGCATGGTCTATGGTCACATTCCTGCCGTGATATGACTTGAACATGAATATAGAAGTATTGAGTATACAATGGCTGTATTACCTTTACTGGAATGATTGCCTGCTCCATCACTCTTTTCACGCACTCTTCTCACAGATCCACTGTCTTTTATTAACGCATTGCCGATCGTTCCATCTCTTATTGTCTGCATAAAACTCAGCACAGTCTTCATTTCCGCCATTGTTCGGTTCTCCATCATTCCAATACCTGAAAACCAGAGAATCACAGTCAGCGTCCGATCAGTCACTTGGTCCTCATTTCCAGCTCAGAACTTAGAATCCCTGCACTCTTCAAAGAGAGGAAGAGCATTGACGCAGTTAGACCGGACTAGATTTACAACAGTGTTATTCCAAATAACACACATCTTTGAATTATCAGCCAACATGTGCAGAGATCTATACTTAAAAGGGCAGTCATGCCAAAAACCAGCCCGGAAGGTAACTTTGTCGTTGGTTGTGTTATGAGGTATTCTATAGCACCGCATTGGAACATTTAGAGTTTCTTGGTTTTTCAGTTCTCTTATTACAATACACAGGCTTCATCACACAATCACATCCTACCACCATATACCCTTTTCACACTTTCACAATTAAGTTCTAGTTGGGAAAGCATTGCAGTAGTGGTGGCGTTCCCACTGGCGTAGGAACCAGGGGGGATGGGTGTCCCACACAATATCAATAACAGGTAGATTTGTTCCACCCAAAATTTAAATCACAGAAACTGTTTAAAAAACATTTATTTTAAAAGTGTGCTTTGGCTGCCAGTGTTTGTTGTTAGCAACTGGCTGTGGTTGTTAGGTGGCCTTTCACTTTTACTAAGGTTTGTGTTGAGATGCCTGTTCAGAAATATCCTGCAGTCAGCAGCTACTAGAGTCGAGCTCTTGCCTCGTTTGAACGTCTGGTAGCTCGAGCCAGCTTTAAACGCGAGATCAGGGATGAGAGCAATAAATAGCAAAATTTACTGCAATAAATCAGATTTAGTATAATGTGTTTTTATGGTAACAGAGGGTTTGGGTTAACTAACATTTATATTAACTTTAGTCAGAAAGCACTCTGAAACGTAAAGTTACATTACTCTCGGGCCACGTCCCAAACTGCAGACTGCGACTACACTACATACATAAAAATATACAATATAATAAATAAAATAAATGTGATGAATGAATACATAAAAGGACATAATCATTAGAAATTCTTTCAGTAGTGCAGTATGGAATGTTCCAGAGGGTGCTGTTTGGGAAACAGCCTAACATTAATGTCAGTGAATGTTAGTCATACATTGTTTTGTCATTTCATTTCAGCATTATGCTCCAAAGAAAATATGTATTTTTAGTTGTGTGTATATAATCCAGACATTCCATGTATAATTTAACAAAAGTACATGTAATGTGGAGTATCTAGTTTAGTTTGTACAGTGAGCTTTAATTGGATTTATCTAATAATTAACAGAAGTACAGATAATGTTGTATTTTGTTTATTTAAAATTTACTGTAATTCCACAAATGTTGTTCTACGTCACTATACATGCAGTGATTTGCTACCTTACCTACAGTGGAATCAGGTTATAGGTAATATTTAGGGGATAGGGTGGGCTTTGATTCATATTAGAAAATGTGTCCCTCCCCAACGTCAAACCCGCTCCTATGCCCTTGCCGTTTCCGAATAAGGACGTAGAGGAAGTTCTCCTTTAAAATGTTACTGATGTAGATGAAGAGTGGCCCACGGTGGACGCCACCGTTGACTGGTCAACACAATCTTGCGGCACAGAACCTTTATTTTTAGATAATGTCACTTTCTCTCTCTACTGGGACAGATGATCACATGCAGTGCTTTACCTTCTTTACATTTCTACTGCTCACCCATCCAGTGCTGGATCAGCAGCATCAGTAGCTACTTTTTTTGTGCAGACTTGCTCAACTGCGTTTTCATGTAAAAACACTACAGCTGCTGTAATAATCGGGTATTGGTTGTTTTTAATAGTGGCTGTCAGATGGTGTTGGATCAGTGATGCTTTGGGGATGGTTTAACCCCCAGCGAGTGCTCCTGGGGCTCTTGTTAAAAAAAAAAAAGAATGGTATAAGGAATTCCACTACACTAAAACCTGTCTATGGGTTTGCCTGCCAACAAGATAATGATCCCAAACACACATCAAAACCATCAAGAAATAAATGAAGGAAAACTAAATCAAGATGAAGTTAAGAAAGAACCAAGAATAGTCTGAAATAGCGCTTGCTAATGTAGGTTGCCAGTAATTTTGGACTTGACAAAAAGTCAAGACAAAAAATGTTGTACTTGTGTTTCTCAGTTTAACAGCAGTGTATTTCTTTGAGGGGTGTCATCATCATCAGATTTGAACACAGTGGTCTCTTACCCAGTGGTCAGTTCAGAGTTATCCACCCATTTCCAGACCCCCTCTTTGACACTGTCGGTCAGACCGATCCAAACATCACTGCCACCGACATTATTACCGATGAATTCCTGGAATCATAGCATTAGAAGATGCAGATGAACAACAATGGCGTCTCTCTCTCTCTCTCTCTCACCTGTTCTTCTCTGCTGTTTATGATCACCAGGTCTGCTTCTCTATCTATGCAGTTCTGTCTGCTCTCAGACCAGCTCTTCTTCTCAGTAGAGATGTAGTAAACACTGGAGTTAAAGTACAAACAACCCATCTTGTCCTGCGTATCTGTCCAAACAGAAAAAGACATTGTATCCACGTCACATGTTATAAGGATCTGGACTACACTCCTTTTTCAGTAACTCAGCATCAATGTCAACGTCATTTGAAAACGATTCATTTGGGTTGTAATTTTTAAGACCACACTAGCCAAGCGTCTCCTTACTTTGACTCCGCCCCCAACCCCTCCTTTTCTCAACCACCACAGTGAACTCACAAAGATGAGTGGGCTTGTTTTGTTATTGACACTGTATTGTCATTGCTCAAATGTGTTTTTTGGCTTAGATCTGATTTCTCACATGATGGCTCACACTCGCATAGGTAAAAGACTCAAATCCGTGACATCTTAATTTTCAGTTCAATTGTTCAAGGATGTTGTCACAAAGTTTTGAAAACAGACAGTTAAAACAGTTAAAACCTATATCCCCAGTGAGGAAGCCAGAGGCGACAGTGGCAAGGAAAAACTCCCTCAGACTGGAGGAAGAAACCTTGGGAGGAACCAAGACTCATAATGGGAGACCCATCCTCCTCTGGTCAAACAGTATTTACAGTTTAATAAACTAAACACCAAAGAACAGAGCCTCTGTTTGAAATCTGGATGGCAAAGCTTTAGAAGCTGCACAGATAGAGGCAGTCTCTGACTGAGGCAGTCTCTGACTGAGGCAGTCTCTGACTGAGGCAGTCTCTGACTGAGTCGTTATGTAAAGTGGGCGTGAGCTGAAACAGGCCCATCCTATTTCAATACTGGTGCATCTGGATAATACAGTGATGTGACTGAGGGTGTAGCAACTGGCTGGTGTTGGGTGGGGTGGACGCCCTGATGGTCAGTCTCTGCACCACATAAACAAACCATGTGCATGATGAACAGCAAACTAAGCAGATAATTAATAATAAAGATTATTCACTCTGAACGGCTCTCAGCCTTCATGAATGGCTGATGTCATACACTGATGTCATACACTAACTGTACAAGTTTTCTGTATATTTACTCAATTGTGGGGGAAATATCTTTAGGCTGCATCGTCCAAACGCTATATTTTCTTTTTTCTTATATTTAGTTTTTTAGTTTGCTGTTTTTTGAGAGCATATTTTTGTTCTATCCTATGTAAATATTTCTGACTTGTTTGGTGAAAAATACAAAATTAACAGCAGCATGTGTGTATATCTGCAAATATTTCTGTGAATGTAAACAATCTGGACTATTTTAGTTTAATGGCAGAGCTTGCTAAATATGAGAGTGTTTTTCATTACACCCAACAGTGTGTAGGCTGGCATGAAATGAAGCTGGCATGAAAATGAATTGTAATAATTATGTAACGGTAAGAGCTTCACCATCTGGAAAATTCATTACTGCTTTGGCAAGACATGGTCGTTTGCTGGAAATGTTGACTGACCAAACATTTTTTGGGGATGTGTAGTGGTGTAACCTAAAAACAAAACAGTGGTGGCTCTGCAGCTATGGGGAAATGCTGCAAACTTCAAAGTCCTTTTTACTCAAGTGAATACTGCCCCTAGCATTAAGTAGCCACTCCACCCAGATACCAAATCACTCCTATGTGCTTATATATCGTCTTTACAGTCTTTACTTTCAATGTAGTTTCATGTATAGAGGATTTTGGAGGAGCTTGAAACTTTAACAGCATATAACGAGAAGAAGTCATGTTGAAATAAAAGAGAAAAAAGAAAATCGGCTAAAAATTGAGATGCATGTTTATTTTCTTTGGACAGCGACAATATACAACATATATGTAAAGCTGTTCCCGGGACAGCAGTAGATTTTATTTACTGTTACTGCGTTGAGCCTTAAAGTATTTACTCACCTAAACCTGTCCTGTTGCGAAGGCAATCGTTCTCCTTCTGCAGAAGTTCCATCTGGTTTCTCATGGTGTTGCAGGTGCTCTGTAGTTCTTCCTTTTCATTAGTTACCTGTTTGATCTTCCCCAGTAACTGTTTTTCATTCAAAAGTAACTGGTCTCTCTCTGTAGTCAGGTTGGTGTAACTGGTCTGTAACTGGTCTCTCTCCATAATCAGGTTGGTGTAACTGGTCTGTAACTGGTCTCTCTCAAGAGTCAGGTTGGTGTAACTGGTCTGTAACTGGTCTCTCTCCATAATCAGGTTGGTGTAACTGGTCTGTAACTGGTCTCTCTCTAGAGTCAGATTGGTGTAACTGGTCTGTAACTGGTCTCTCTCCATAATAAGGTTGGTGTAACTGGTCTGTAACTGGTCTCTCTCTAGAGTCAGGTTGGTGTAACTGGTCTGTAACTGATCTCTCTCTCTAGTCAGATTAGTGTACTTGGCCAGTAACTGATCTTTAACTAAGGCCAAGTTAGTGTACCGGTGCTGAAACTGGTCTCTCTCCATAGTCAGGTTGGCATATATGGTCCGTAACTGGTCTCTCTCTGTAGTGAGCCTAGTGTAACGGGTCTGTATCTGGTCTCTCTCTGTAGTGAGCCTAGTGTAACGGGTATGTAACTGGTCTCTCTCTCTGGTATGCTTGAACCAAAGCAGTGTGCCGGCAGCCAGCAGGAGAACACACAGTAGTCCCAGAAACACTGCAGTCAGTCTGCACCCAGAAGTGTTATGTCTTGGATCTAAAAAGAAATTGATTCATTAACACACTGCAACCATTCTATCCTCTATAGTGCAGTGATGGTTCAGGTCTGGGTTCACAGTTAAGCCTAGCAATGGACCTAACTGTGTACAGTCTTTTATTTCTATCATGTAATCATGTTTGCCCTCTTTCCATATACATATAGATACATATAGACCTTGTAAGAGTTTCATGACTGACCAAGAAATGTAGAAATGCTCTTAAAAATATAATAGCATACAATAGAAATATATAGCATTAGTATAGTAATTAGTATAAGAACTATAGCATTAGTATAGTAATTTAGTAATTACAGATTGAGGTCAAATGTCATAAGTTTACAGTAAGCTTTTAATCGTGTGATATTTGCTTAGTTTATCATATCACCATGCTCAGTGCTACATTACAAAAGAAGGAAAACACTGACTTTACTTTTAACATTAATTAAATATCAAGCAAATATCACCTTACATATTATAAGTTATATCTATAATTAGTTAAAGACACACATACAAATGTAGTTTCACAATGTTTATAATACAAATAAAGTTATTTTTTCTTTAATGTCCATGATAATGAAATAGTAATCACTTTGTGTGCTGTAAAACACATTAACTGTTTGCTTGTCTGGTTCCTATCAGCACTGCTGTAAACACATCTCCAAACCATAACATTTCACATCAAACTACTCATTAAGATTTTATTTACATGCTGAATATTGAAAAAATGGTTATATTCTACTTACCTGCATACTGTGGATCTGCTGTATATGAACCAGAGGTTCCGGCCACTGTCTCAGTATTGCTGTGAGGAACAGCTTCATTTCGAGATTCTATGTTCTTTTCTGAGTTTACTGTAACGGAATTTGTTTGGACATCATCTGCACCATCTGCAACATAGGCTGCATTTACAAACACATCCTTGGTCATGGCCATTCTGCTCTGATAGAGGTCTGAGTGATGAGTAAGACGCAGGCAGCTCTATAAACACCTCTTGGTGTGTGGTGATGTGTGGCGATGCAGATGATGGCAGGAAGTCAAAGAGGAACTTCTATCGCAGAGTATCTGTGACCTTCACACATACGAAGCCTTCTTTTGAATAAGAGTCATATTATTTATAACTCTTCTATATTGGTATTGGCGGAAGGATAATGTATGCATTACCACAGTAAGCAGTGTAAAATGTATAGCAGGTCAGATACCACTCTTCCGTTTATGTAACCTCCAGTCTAAACAGCCATTAAGTACAAGCTTTCTTAGATTTTTAGTTTCAGGAAATAAAACAAACACTTGTTGAAGAGAAAATTACTAAAAAGCCCAACAGCTAAGTGTCCAGCTTTGCATTTAAGATGAGATGAGATAAGATAATCCTATATTAGCCCAACACTGGGGAAATTCACAGTGTTATAACAGCGGCGGGGGCTCAGTACAAACAATAGATAGATAAACAGTAAAGTAATATACAATACAAATGATAAAAGTCAAAACTAGTCTTTTCTGTACTAAGGTTAATGTTGGGGTTAGGTTAAGGTTTATGTGTAGTATTATATAAGGGACTGAGGTTAAGGTTAGTGTTAGGTTTAGGTTTAGGTGTAGTATTATATAAGGTACTGAGGTTAAGATTAGGGTTAGGTTTAGGTGTAGTATTATATAAGGCACTGAGGTTAAGATTAGTGTTAGGTTTAGGTGTAGTATTATATAAGGTACTGAGGTTAAGATTAGGGTTAGGTTTAGGTGTAGGTGTAGTATTATATAAGATACTGAGGTTAAGGTTAGGGTTAGGTTTAGATATAGTATTATATAAGGTACTGAGGTTATGTTTAGGGTTAGGTTTAGGTGTAGTATTATATAAGGTACTGAGGTTAAGATTAGGTTTAGGTTTAGGTGTAGTATTATATAAGGTACAGAGGTTAAGATTAGTGTTAGGTTTAGGTGTAGGTGTAGTATTATATAAGGCACTGAGGTTAAGATTAGGGTTAGGTTTAGGTGTAGGTGTAGTATTATATAAGGTACTGAGGTTAAGGTTAGGGTTAGGTTTAGATGTAGTATTATATAAGGTACTGAGGTTAAGGTTAGGGTTAGGCTAAGGTGTAGTATTATATAAGGTACTGAGGTTAAGGTTAGGGTTAGGTTTAGGTGTAGTATTATATAAGGTACTAAGGTTAAGGTTAGGGTTAGGCTAAGGTGTAGTATTATATAAGGTACTGAGGTTAAGATTAGGGTTAGGTTTAGGTGTAGTATTATATAAGGTACTGATGTTAAGGTTAGGGCTAGGCTTAGGTGTAGTATTATATAAGGTACTGAGGTTAAGGTTAGGGTTAGGTTTAGGTGTAGTATTATATAAGGTACTGATGCTAATATTTGGGTTAGGTTTAGGTGTAGGTGTAGTATTATATAAGGTACTGAGGTTAAGGTTAAGGTTAGGTTTAGGTATAGTATTATATAAGGTACTGAGGTTAAGGTTAGGTTTAGGTGTGGGTGTAGTATTATATAAGGTACTGAGGTTAAGATTAGGTTTAGGTGTAGGTGTAGTATTATATAAGGTACTGAGGTTAAGGTTAGGTTTAGGTGTAGGTGTAGCATTAAATAAGGTACTGAGGTTAAGGGTAGGTGTAGTATTATATAAGGTACTGAGGTTAAGGTTAGGTTTAGGTGTAGGTGTAGTATTATATAAGGTACTGAGATTAAGGTTAGGTTTAGGTGTAGGTGTAGTATTATATAAGGTACTGATGTTAAGGTTAGGGCTAGGCTTAGGTGTAGTATTATATAAGATACTGAGGTTAAGGTTAGGGTTAGGTTTAGATATAGTATTATATAAGGTACTGAGGTTAAGTTTAGGGTTAGGTTTAGGTGTAGTATTATATAAGGTACTGAGGTTAAGATTAGGTTTAGGTTTAGGTGTAGTATTATATAAGGTACAGAGGTTAAGATTAGTGTTAGGTTTAGGTGTAGGTGTAGTATTATATAAGGCACTGAGGTTAAGATTAGGGTTAGGTTTAGGTGTAGGTGTAGTATTATATAAGGTACTGAGGTTAAGGTTAGGGTTAGGTTTAGATGTAGTATTATATAAGGTACTGAGGTTAAGGTTAGGGTTAGGCTAAGGTGTAGTATTATATAAGGTACTGAGGTTAAGGTTAGGGTTAGGTTTAGGTGTAGTATTATATAAGGTACTAAGGTTAAGGTTAGGGTTAGGCTAAGGTGTAGTATTATATAATGTACTGAGGTTAAGATTAGGGTTAGGTTTAGGTGTAGTATTATATAAGGTACTGATGTTAAGGTTAGGGCTAGGCTTAGGTGTAGTATTATATAAGGTACTGAGGTTAAGGTTAGGGTTAGGTTTAGGTGTAGTATTATATAAGGTACTGATGCTAATATTTGGGTTAGGTTTAGGTGTAGGTGTAGTATTATATAAGGTACTGAGGTTAAGGTTAAGGTTAGGTTTAGGTGTAGTATTATATAAGGTACTGAGGTTAAGGTTAGGTTTAGGTGTAGGTGTAGCATTAAATAAGGTACTGAGGTTAAGGTTAGGTGTAGTATTATAGAAGGTACTGAGGTTAAGGATAGGGTTAGGTTTAGGTGTAGTATAACATAAGGTACTGAGGTTAAGGTTAGGCTTAGGTTTAGGTGTGGTATAACATAAGGTACTGAGGTTAAGGTTAGGGTTAGTTTTAGGTGTAGTATTATAGAAGGTACTGAGGTTAAGGTTAGGGTTAGGTTTAGGTGTAGTATTATATAAGGTACTGAGGTTAAGGTTAGGGTTAGATTTAGGTGTAGGTGTAGTATTATATAAGGTACTGAGGTTAAGGTTAGGTTTAGGTGTATATTATATAAGGTACTGAGGTTAAGGTTAGGTTTAGGTGTAGTATTATTTAAGGCACTGAGGTTAAGGTTAGGGTTAGGTTTAGGTGTAGTATTATATAAGGCACAGAGGTTAAGATTAGGGTTAGGTTTCGGTTTCAGTGTAGTATTATATAAGGTACTATGGTTAAGGTTAGGCTTAGGTTTAGATGTAGGTGTAGTATTAAATAAGGTATTGAGGTTAAGGTTAGGGTTAGGCTTAGGTGTAGGAGTGTATTATATAAGGTACTGAGGTTAAGTTTAGGGTTAGGTTTAGATGTAGGTGTAGTATTATTTAGTTATAGTACAGTAAAGATCAATAGAAACCTATGGATGACCTCATAATATAGTAAGACTAATAAAGTGTGTGTGTGTTCCCACAAACTCATCTCCAAAACTTTCAGGTCTAGACTCGAGCTGGTCAATCTATTGTTCTAAGAATATCCGCAGCTTCTTTGTTTGACGTGTCTGTAGCTCCTTTTGTCAGTGAGGAGCTTCTTGAACAGCTGCACATACTTTCAGACCCACAGCGCTAAGGTGTCTTCTCACAGTGGAAGGATGAACAGAAACACCTGTAGATGTTTTCAGATCTGAAGCTTGAGCTTGATGTTCTCCTCTCTGTCACATATGAAAGCTCTAAGTGCTGTAAGTGTCTGATGGAGACAGTTTTGGTGCTCTAGCAGGTCCTATTAGAAACTCTACTTTAGGGAAAGTGTTACAGTTCCTGATTGTGGTCAGCACTACTTAAGAGAGCCTTTCCCTTAACTAGGTTAACGTTTCACCTGATCTGTGGTAACATCCACAGCTTCTCTCCTGACAAAGGATGAGTTAGACTGGAATGGCAGTGAAATGCTGGGCATTTATTGCAGACAGGTAAAAGAATGACTGCCAGGAGGAAAATGTATGTGAGAGAAAGAGACAGAGGGCATTTTACATCAAGGCAAAGACTACAGCACTCACTAAAATATCCACAATGCAATGCACATTCATCCTGGACATTTCAAATTAATAGAATCCCAATAGATAGTTAGACCACTCTAGCACTTGAAATGTGTTCCTCATGTTCAAATTCTTAGTTACAAAACAAAGACATCAATCAAGTTACCCTAAAAGTTGTTTCATTGTCTGTTTCATTGTGTTGGATTTACTTAACAATCCTGTATGGGGTCAAAAGTTCATCTATGCTGTCTGGATAAGTCAAATGCTGAGCACCCAGTATTACCTAATTCTGATTTCTTCCTCCAGACTGTACTCCAGACTCTACTCTACCCTCTCTGGGGGGTACTACCCATGATACACATAGTTGCCACATTTGACCTGACAAAGGCTGAGTTACACAAAGAAAGACCGACCAACCAAAGAAAAACAGAGAAAGGGCATTTCAGGCTGTGGCAGAGATAACAGAAGTATGTAAACTCACTACAATAACTGCAATGCAATGACCTTTACATGCCCTTTACATGCCTCCCTTCTTGGGCAAGTGTAGTATTTTATGCCTAATCTCCTCACTGAGTAACTAAAAATATAATATATAGCAGGGTTTAGACACCAGCCCTCTAGAACTAGAACTGAAGAACCCTGAAGAACCTTGTTTTAAGACCGTGGTGCTAACATTGCAGACAGCTGTGCTAATAAGAATAGTCTTATCACTGTGTTGTTTTTAAGCCAGAAATATATTTTCTGGTTCACTTGGTAATTAGTAGATAAGATTACTTAGAATAGCCTTTCATATCGAACTTGTCTGTGCAGCCATGCAATCAAGGGGTGTAGCTTAAATGCTATCGCTGCAGAGAGAAGTAGATCTCTGTGTATCTGCAGATGGTAAATGCAAATATATTTGATGCACTACTTTAATAATAAATAGTCTCGTCTGCAGGTGATGCTTTTGTGTTGGTTACCGTCGTGTGACTTCTAAAAAATCTTTTTCAGAAAGTCATCAATCACAGTCTGAATAACTAAACCTGGATTGATCACAGACTGCGTATGTAAACCTAGACTGATTACAGCCTGAGTAACTAAACATGGTTTAATTGCAGCCCAAGTAACTAAACCTGGAATAATAACAGTCTAAGTATCTAAACCTGGACTAATCACAGTCTGAGTACCTAAACCTAATATAATCACAGCCTGAGTATCTAAACTTGAAACAATCACAATCAAAGTATCTATACCTGGACTAATCACAGTCTGAATAGCTACACCTGGACTAATCATAGTCCGAGTATCTAAACCTGAATTAATTACAATCTGCATATCTAAACCTGAAATAATCAAAATCAGAGTATCTACACCTAGACAAAGCACAGGCTGAGGATCTAAACCTGGATTTATCACAGTCTGATTATCTAAATCTGAATAAATCAGTCTCTGTAGAAGAGGGTAGGACATCCTGCAGTTAATGGAAGGGAGCAGAGAGCTTCTTTCAAAGAGAGAGATCCTCTCGTGCCTAAGCAGATCACTTTTGGTGGCACTTACTGGAAGGCAAAAGCTGAAGAACCTGTGTCGAAGCTGGTATGGCAAGATTCTAACCCTGGTTGACAAGTAGAGCAAGGGAAACAATAACACCATCTGCTGGTCCAAGCTAGAATAAAATGCTAAGGGTCAACAATTTTTTTTGTATGTTACCTGACTGGCTGATCTCAGTAGTCGAAAAGAAATAGCTATAAAGAAGAAGAGGTGTACAGGTGACGCTATAAATTTTTTTGTTGTTTTTCTGGTATGACACATAGGTTTGGCTGACTTTTCCTTCTACATGGGGTTTGGCTGACTTTTCCTTCTACATAGGTTTGACTAACTGTTCGCCCCTACATGGGGTTTGGCTGACTTTTCCTTCTACATAGGTTTGGCTGACTGTTCGTCCCTACATGGGGTTTGGCTGACTTTTCCTTCTACATAGGTTTGGCTGACTGTTCGTCCCTACATGGGGTTTGGCTGATTTTTCCTTCTACATAGGTTTGACTAACTGTTCGTCCCTACATGGGGTTTGGCTGACTTTTCCTTCTACATAGGTTTGGCTGACTGTTCGTCCCTACATGGGGTTTGGCTGACTTTTCCTTCTACATAGGTTTGGCTGACTGTTTGTCCCTACATGGGGTTTGGCTGACTTTTCCTTCTACATAGGTTTGGCTGACTGTTCATCCCTATACGGGTTTTGGCTGACTTTTCCTTCTATATAGGTTTGGCTGACTGTTTCTTCTACATGGGTTTTGCTGACTTCAAAAACATATACAAAAAATGTAGTTTAACACATTTCCTTTATTGTATTATTTTTTATAGTATAATTGTATTCTGTCTATTTAAGAAAATCAGTCAGAATGTTCTGGATCTTTTTGCTCACTAGGGGGCAATTTGAAACAGTTAAGCTTTGTATGGAAAATGGAGCACATTGATGGATTAATTGTTTGTGAGGCAAAACCGTTTCTTAGTAAACATTTATAAACGTGTTAGCCATACTCCACCAGCTAAAGCCAACTGCCTACACAATCTTCCTATTTTAAATACTTATCAGTAGGACTCTTTCAGGCTTATATATGAGGTCTTGAGACCACAGACCACCAGCAATTTTAAAAAGTACCAGAAATGGCTGGTTCTACAACAAACTACAACAGGTTGACACGTCCTCGGACATCTGTCAAGAGAACTAAAGTTTGAAATGGCCATTTGATGTCAGTAGTATGTCACTTTGTAACTCAGATTGTGAAGCAATTGTTTGATTTGTCCATTATAACCAACAGCAAGCCAGAATGCTATAGGACATGTTTTTAAAATGCTGCTCATACTACAAGTGCAGTCACGATTTATACAGGTCACAGCATAATATAAACTTTAAAATACTCCATAAAAAACCCATAAACATAAAAAAAGGTAAACATTTTAAAGCATAGTAAATGCTGTGCAAGCGTGCTGCCAGTAGAGACCAAAATTCAGGATACATGAAGGCAAATTCCCCACATATAACACTGGACATGAAAAGAAGGGTTTTATGTGACTTTAGCAAAAAAAAAGGTGAAATTAAACATGTATTACATCATCACTCAGCACGTTTCTCACAGATGTACCATTGTTCAGCAGAGCACTTCCTATCGTTCCAACTCTTTCTATCTGTATAAAACTCCACACAATATTCTTCACCTGTATTATTCGGTTCTCCATCATTCCAGTACCTGAAACCCAAACGCAAATCATATACAGGTTAGCTTTGTTAGCCTGTTAGAGAAAAAAGAATTAAAGAAATCTGCAGATTTACTACTGCTGGAAGTTCATGTCAATTTAGGCTGTCATTGTATATTTATCTAGAAGTACTGATGATTTACAGAAGTGTTACAGGTGTACAGCACACATTAGGTAAAGAATGGGTCACTCTCAGGAGCTCAGTGTGTGGTACCATGATAGGATGCCACCGGTGCAACAAGTCCGGTGATGAAATTTACTCAATAAATATTCCACAGTCGACTGTCAGTGGTATTACAAGAAAGTGGTAGCCATGTAAAATGAGCTTCATGGAAAAGGGGCTAAAGTTCTGAGTGGCTTTGGTGCTTGTGCATAAAAGGTTTAGCCCCCCCGGTTGGAGTTTAGGATGATGAGAAAAGGAGGAGATGGGGAGGTGGTGGGTGCGCAGTTTGTTCGAAACGGGTTAGAGTGAGAGTGGGTGGTATTTATATAGTAGGTTAATCTGGGTGTGGTCCAGTTCCACTTTACTAGCATGGACCACGCTAAAGAGCCAAGGGGGTGAACTTGGGCTGGAGTTCTGGGTGGCTTTGGTGCTTGTTCGTTAATGAAGCCCCCCAAAATTAAAAAGATGGGGGCGTGTGTACGGATGTATTTGTGGTAGGCTTGGGAGGACCAGCGGTGCTCCGTCGTAAAAGAAGGAGATGCCATTTCAATGGGAGAGCAAAAAGACCCGCCTCGAAGATACAAGCTTCATCCAGATAGACACGCTGGAATAGGGAGGAGACGGAAGAGGCGAGTCGAGGTGGCCCAAGAGGGAAAGGAGCTGTTGAAATAAAGAGTATGATGCGCTCTTGTTTGTTACTGGGAAGTGATGCTGTGAGATGGAGTCGAGTAGGATGCAGAGGAATTAGACTTTGTGGTAGGGCCGATGGTCTTTTCAGCAGAAAGAGGAAGACCCAGTCGCTTGAAGGCTGAATCGAGCAGTGTGATAGAATGAGCCGGTGGAGAGGCAGGGGTGTCGAGCAGGAGAAAGTCATCGAGAAGGTGAATGACATATGGCAGGTGGTAAACGTTAGCAGAATCCAGAAGAGAGAGCTTCTGCAAAAGTTTCCAAAATTTTGGGGCTGTTCTTGCAGCCAAATGCCAGACGGGCGGCGAAATTATACGAACTGAGCCAGCTGACTCCAAATAGATGCCAGGAGTTAAAGTGGGAGAACTTTGAAGGCGGAGGTGATGTCTGCTTTGGCCAGCCTAGCGCCGTGTACGACATGAAGAAGTCATCGCTGGGGATGAGGCTGTTGATGGATGGAACTGAAGATGATAAATGTATTATGATGCACTTCTTCCCTGAATATTTATGGGTGGCTATGCCAACGGGATTGACTCGATAGATGGAAGAAGGGGCCGATCATGAAACCTTCCGCGACCTCGTTGGCGAGAAGGGACGAAAGTCCAGTTCATTTTTTGTGAAAAAAAAAGATTTAGTGACCTATGGGTGGAGTCTGGCAACATGATTAAGCCAGGGGAGAAGCCAAGTAAGGAGGATGTGTAAGAATCTGCACGAAGAAACGAAACATCCGATGGAATTAAAATTGTTGCAAAACGGACAGTGATGATGAAAAAGGTGGGGGGAGTGAAAAAATGTAAGGCTGGGAGGGGGGCAGGACCAGCGAGCAGGGGCTGGGCGGCATAGGCCGCGAGGGATCCGGAAGACGGAGGTTGGCAGAGCGTGAGCCGGAGCCTGATCCTAGGAGCCTGGGGCGAAGGGAGTGGCGGGATTGAGGAGGACAGGCCCGTGAAGAGTGGCGGGAGTGTCTCGAGCCCAAGTGGGGAATGTGGAGTGGCTGGAGCGGGAGGCGTGTTGGGGGCAGAGAAGCGCGAAATGAAGGAATGGGAGTGGAGAAGAGAGGTTTCTCTTCTGAGGCTTGAATGACGATATCCATGCTGAGCGATAATGGGTAGGTGCGAGATGAATGCTTGTACAGTTTGTTCAACATGGTGGTAGAGTGAGAGTGAGTGGTATTTATATGGTTGGTTACTCTGGGCGTGGCCCAGCTCCCAAAACTCCCAAATAGTTATGTGGTAACTTCGAATTTCATTTCGAGAAATTCCCCTCAAAGCACAGAGAGCCACTAATGCTCCCTTCATGTGCTAAACTCAGATAATCTGAACTTTGGTAATGTTGTCTTTACTACATATGAGTAACACTTATTATAATCTTTAGAATCTTAGTCTTACACATTGGTCAGTGCTGAGCCATCCACCCACTTCCACTCGTCTTTTGTGGCATCGCGAGTCAGACCGATCCAAGTGACTTCATTCATGCGCAGATTATAAGCCAGGAAATTCTGTAAGAAATGGCAGCACAGTCACAGCAATGTACCTCGACTCATTTAGAGTGAATTGATGTCAAATGGTTCTCTGTAAAATAAGCTTATCAACTCAGATTACTTTACAATGGTGATAATGGGAATCAAGGATTGCAATGTATACAACACTAACCATTTTATTCATTATCCAAAAAGTTTGTATCGTGTGTAATGTTAATGATGGTAAATCTGCTAGCAAAGCGCATGCAAGTTTGACCTCTGTCATATCCGTATGATGAAGATCACGACTGCTTTGAGCATTGTGGTTTCACCAAATGATTAAAACGCTTGATTTGCAATTCCAAAATAATTGGCCACAAATAATCCTAAGAGTTAAGATTAGATTGTAATAAACAACACCATGTCTAACGTTATGCTGATAAACCTGTTACTGTAATTATAATAAACTGGAAATTGGCTTTAATTCTTACCTATAATAAAACAAATATTTCAATATTAGCCGCCAAACTTCTCAGAAACAACTTCTCTTTAATATTTTAATACTTTGTGTCCATTTCCTCAGTGACCCAGAGCTTTACTTGGTATGTCCTTAACATGTATGACCTAATTGACATGGATATTGTGTGGCTGACTAAGTCACAGATGAAAATACTGGGTGTGTCTCAAAAGCTAGTGAGTGTCTAAGTAGGCAGTGACTAGCTAGCTAGCTGTTTATGTAGCCATGTTCTCTCCTCATCTCTCCTCATAAACAGATTACTGAGACGCTCCAGTTAGAGAGAGACCGCGTCACGGCTTGTTCCCGACCACTGCACCACGCCACCGGTGGTTTAGCTGGTTGCTAAGTCACCAGCCGGCATCCAAAACAATAGCCCGAGGCATACAAATCTGCTAGCATAAATGCTAATGGCTGAAGTATAAAACTGCAAAATGGTGAAGGACTCGTTACAGAGTTGATAATAAAATACTGTTCTGTGTGATTATATGACAAGAAACACATTAAAACACCAGAGAATCAAAATAACTCACATTTTAGAACCACTTCACTGCTCGTAGATTAGCCTGCTTTGCATCATGGACCTGCCTTAGCGGCTGAGGAAGCGTTCAATGCTTCCTTAAAATCAGGCCAAAATAAGGTTCCTCAGTAGACAACATGTTTAAGGTATCTAAGTATTGGGACAGTCTACATGTAGGGAGCGCATACTATGATGTAAAATGCTGCCTATGTAGACCCTCACTAGGTTTTGAGACACACCCACTGTAGTCTTAAAAAGGGGCTGCTGCACTAATTACCTGCACTATCTACTACAGGGACTTTATGAACACCTCTTATTTATCATGTTGGACATTTAGCCCGACTGAGGTTTATGAACCAAGTCCTGTGTCTCAGGTATCCATACATTATTTATAACCAATTTTGGTAATAACTATGATGAAGGAGCTTTAAGTGACATCAAACTCTTCAGATGTTTCTCCATAGATGGTATAATTCTGAACAACTGTTTCTCTAAAACAGAGGATTACACTTCAAAACACTGACCTATATCTTAACCTTTTTATTTACACAAAAATTAAACATAAAATCAGTGTTCCTTTTAAAATATCCAGATGAACTCTCTCTCTCTCACCTGTTCTTCTCTGCTTTTTATGATCACCAGGTCTGCTCCTCTCTCTTTGCAGAACCGTCTGCTCTCAGTCCAGCTCTTCTTCTCAGTAGAGATGAAGTAGAAACTGGAGCTGAAGTACAACCAACCCTTCTCATTGTGCTCCTCTGTTAAAACAGATGATCACCCATATTTACTTGAAATGAAGTCTGTTAATAGTCTGTTAAATAGCTTAATAACTGATGAAATGTCAATCTTTAGAAATGGGAACAAATCAAGAACAAGTTGCAAGTAATACATAAGTCTAAGGTCTTCACACTCCAGCTCAAGTTCTAAACAAGACAAGGTGGTCCTACAGATTCCCAATTAGTTTCAAGTCTGAGAAATTAAGGGTCCAGAGTACTACCTGGAAGTCTTAGTTAGCTTTTCCAGCCAATGTGGGGCATTTCTAGCCACGTGACATGTCACATTGTCTTGCTGGAAGCACCAGGGAAGACAATATTCATATTATATATATGCATAGTTTACCAGTCTGTTACTACACCTTTCCTTTTGGCATCATTAAGCCATAATAAAGATGGTCATTTTTGGCCCAGAGAACAACAGGGTTGTCAATAGGTGGACTCGTAAGACCACAGCACACATCTCGGACAAGCTTCATCTCTGAGAAGCTGAAAGCGTTCCTCAATGTTTTTTAAATACTTGCATTGCTCGTATTAACCCGTATTTGTATACTGATTATTGTCCTATTGAATATATATGCAGGCTCATGTAAAGGAGACTCAAATAGGTATCCTCAGTATAAAATGAGCAACCAGGGTTCTTTTCTGTTCTCCCTGTGTCTGCTTGGATTTCCAGTGCCTCGGTTTTCCTCCCGCAGTCCAAAGACATGCAGTCAGACCAGTAGGATATACTAAATTGCCCCTGTGTGTGAGAACTCTACAACCAAACACTCTGTACAAGCCTGTAAACCTTGAAGAGTGCATTATGGATGAATCCTCTCTGTCCACAAGCTGTTGCTGAAACATCAGTTGCCTTGTTTTTCCCATTTACTCGAATTAACTTTAAAGTATTTACTTACGCACATCATCCAGTTTCTTTTGAAGTGTGTCTTTCTCCTTCTGTAACTGGTCTCTCTCTATAGTCAGGTTGGTGTTACTGGTCTGTAACTGGTCTCTCTCTATAGTCAGGTTGGTGTAACTGGTCTGTAACTGGTCTCTCTCTATAGTCAAGTTGGTGTAACTAGTCTGTATCTGGTCTTCCTCTATAGTCAGGTTGGTATAACTGGTCTGTAACTGGTTTCTGTCTATAGTCAGAACTGTGATGATAACCAGAAGGACAGCACACAGCAACCCAAGACACACTGTAGTTCGTCTGTAACATCTGCTTCTTTTAGTGTAGTTTCCTGAAGATAGAAAGAAATCCAATCGATTATTAGACCCTTTAAATGTAGCAGCTTTTCAGACTATCATCTGTTATAATAATGCAATAAAAGGTAACAACTCAATGCTCTGCTCATTAACCTTGTAATGAAGCGCTTCAATAAGGACGTATAATGATTTTTACACTGATGCTTGATTGTCATAGAGTCCCCACAGTGCATTTGCAGAGTCTTCCATTCACAAGTCATGTTCTGCTTTAAAGCCTCAGATTGCTGTCGGTCATTGGTAGCATGGCTCCCTCTTGTGGATGTTGACTGCTACATACAGTCATGCAGATTTCCTTTGTCACTGCATGTGTCTGTGCATGATCAAACCACAACTATACTTAGCATTCAGGCCTCTTCCTGTTTGCTGTGGGCCTCACTATATATATTTATAGGGGTACGCCGCTAGTTTGTTTTTTTTATCTCAAAGTAAAACAACAAGTAACCTGAAAACAAGGCCATTCCAAAACTCTACATCACTGAGGCTCTTCAGCTGTTGGCCATTTTGGTAAAGCGGTACATGGAAGGCATTGTGAAGCAAAAATGTCCCCAAACACTATTTTTTTTAGATTCACTACTCAGAAGACACATGCACAATCACTGTTTGTAATCCATAATAAATGAAACAGCTATGTTTGTGTATTGTGACCCCAGATTCCCATCCGCTTCACTGTGAAGAGTCGGTGACCATCTGTACATTGAACCATTTCACATAAACCACTGCGCAAGACATGCCAACTGGAGAATTTAGTGGAATTCCAGTTTTATATTTCCATTTTACTTAAAAAATTCTAGCACTTTAGCAATTTCACATCTTTTAACTAAGTTTATGTTTGTGGACCTGAAATCCACATTGATTTATGCTGGCTGCTTGTGATTGCATGAACTGACTTGTGTCTGGGCCTCAAACTCATTTTCACTTTCCTGTACAAAGTCTCAAAGTGGGTTAGCGAGCAAACGGCTTTATACTACATTTATACTATACTTACGCTACAGAAAACCTTCACAAACAAAGAAGAGAACATTCCATAGTTCACTAATTAAAATGTATTAATGTTACATACTAGTCTGGGCCTATAGCACTACATATATAAAACATAGCAATACATGGGTAAGTGATAAAACTCAGTAAAAACTGTGACCTACCTCTGTACTGAGGACCTGCTGGATGCAAACAAGAGGTTTTCTCTACTTTCTCAGTTGCAATACCGGAGCTCCTTAGGTTGTTTCTGGTCTCTGGCGTTGCTATGATGTCCTCATTGGCATAAATGTCTTCGTATGAATGTCCACTGCTATTAGAATCCTTTCTGTTACTTGAGTTTACATATGTGTCCTCCCTCATAGCCATTGTGCTCTGACTGATGTTCACTATAATAAGTGACTGTGAATGTGCTGTGTCTAGGCTTAAGGCTACTGCTGGCAGGAAATGACCACAGAGTTGTGTAGTTACCTGTGACAGCCTGGTCTAAATTAAGGAGATTGTGTGAGATAGTCATGCCAGCCACATATGTGAGACTGTGATGGTTTGTGATTCACATGGTGCACGTACAGAGAAGGTTTTATATATAGATTGTGGAATTTATTTTTTGGTAACGCCCTCACATGGTCGCTATGGGGATGTAGAACTACTGGAATCAGTTCAAGGATCCTCTGACTTTTAGGGACTTTGACCCCCAGGGCCTCTTGGGGGCCCTAGCCATGCTTTTGGGGCCCCTAGCCATGTTTTTGGGCCCCTTATGAAAATGGACGAGGCGCTGTGGCACTGCTCTGACTTCGACCTCTGGCTATTAGGGGTCCTAGGAAAGAGGGGGCATAACATTAAAGGGCCCTGGTTATGAGAGCCCCTACCAGGGGGCCCTAGACAAGAGAAGGACAAGAAAAATACAATTAGACAAGAGAAATACCATTAGAGGGCCCTTGATCCTGAGGGGCGTGGGTTGGGGGGTTGGGTGGGGGATTATCCCTGGGCAACTCTTTGCCCAAGGGGCCAGACTATCCTTAATCCGTCCTTGAATTTGGACCCTCATTTTACAAGCATGTTGAAAGAAACTCACTCAAAACTTGGTGTAGGACGTGTTTTGTGAGGATGTAAGTGAATGATCCTCTCTTGTCATCAGAATTTATCAGTATAATGTTGATGATTTTATATTTGAGGCCTAAACATCGAGCTGGACCTTTTTCACAGTCAATTTTAGTATGTCAGGACAAACAGTGCTGTGAATAAGTATTTGCCCCCTCACAGATTTCTTTAGTTTTTGCATGTTTGTCACACTTTAATGTTTCAGACTATCAAACAAACTTCAATGTCAGACAAAGATACTTAACTAAACTAAGATACATAATTAAACTCCCACTATATAAACTCCGGTCTGCTGTGTTCAGCCCTCCGAAGAGACGACTCCAGACATTTGAACAAGAGTCGAGTGCTGAAGTTGAAGAATTGACTCTGTTGGAATCGACTCTCCTTTACTAATCTTAACCATTTGGGTGAGTCTGTTTTGTTTTCAGATATATTCAAAGAAGTGTTGGTTGACCGATATCTCTCGCCTTCTTGTTGGCGCCAAAAATTTTCAAAACCTAATCAACATCTCCCAGAAAAGACAAAGACCACCAGCCAACACAACCAGTGTAAACATGTTTGCTCTCTTTGCGTGGAAAGATGAAAAAGGAAGTTTAATATAAAATTATTTTATGGACAGATCAGTGTCATAAACGAATGCGACTCGGGCATGACGTCATGATCCATATGCAAGGCTTTATTAACTCAAACAAGGGAATGAAATGTGAACACAAAGCTCAGAGCTGGGCCCACGGAGGGGAGAGTCCCGGGAGACCAGGTGAGCTGGCGTCCAAGGCGGCCTGTGGAAGCAGCTACTGGAGCAGGTGGGTTGGTAGGTGTCGGGGTAGCTGCTGTTGGTAGCCACAGAGCCTCGAAGACCCCACGAGTGGTTCTTCCGTCTGAGCAGTAGAAGACAGAGTAGCTCCCTGAGTGCTATAGAGAAAATCAGGAGCTAGGCCTGTCTGAACAGTTCAAACAAACAGAGGTTAGTCCTTGCATTGTTCTGGAGCTCGCCAGGAAACACCACTCCACTCTGTTCCCAGGGGCAGCGTAAGAACAGTTTGTATTCACTAGTTTCAAAAGTCACTTGAGGACCAGTGGGAGTCGTGGAGGAAGCTCGCTTGAGGAAGCGAGCCCAAACACAATGTCCGATAGCCACACCAGTCTCACAGTGTGAGGTACGGGACCCGTGGGGTAGAGACGCCAGGGGTGAGTTCAGACGACAGGAGGTGAGTGCTCAGGCAGGTCGGCGAGTCCGCAGGCCTCGAGGGCTCCAGGGAGAACGACAGGCCCCCCCTGTGGAGAAGAGAGGTTAGGCTGGACCTACAGGGAGGCTCATCAGTTGCTGGCCTGTGACCACAGAATGGGTAAAGTGTTGTTAAAAACAATGCCACGCACTGAATGTAGTGACAGGCTGGGTTATGTGGGCTGCACTAACAAGCTACTGCTGTGAGTGGTGATGAGGGTTAGGTGTGTGTGATGATTGAGTGTGTGAGCATGTGCAGGAGGGTGTGTGTGTGTGTTTGGAGCTACCTAGTATTCTGGAGACTTCAACCTCTGTAGGCGCTGGGAGGAAGTGCTTACACTCACTGTGTCATACATGAATTCACTAGCAGTTCAAATCGAAGAACTGCTCTCAATTAATTATTGCTCATTAATTTAATAACTTAGTTTCCAGTTAGGATGTTAGCATGAAGCATGAAGATTCAAGTTAAAACTAAAATTTATGATAAAATTAGAAAAAAAAAACGCCATAAAATTTGCACTTCCTTAACTGATTTGGATTCACAGGTGAGGAGTTTTGCTGAAAGGCATATCAACAGAAATCCAAAGAACAGCACGAAAGATTGTTGTAGAAAAAAATTTAATGGATGATAATAATAATAATAATAATAATAATAATAATAATAATAATAATAGATAGATAACTTTAATAGTCCCAGAAGGAAAAATCAGGTGTTACAGCAGCACATAAGTACAGTAAAGTAAATAACCTCCCATACATGTACAGATACATAAATAAAAAAAACATAATATAATAGGAATATAACAAAACAACTGAAGTGTGACATGCAAGTAAGTAGGTAAGTAAGTAAGTAGGGTGCATAAATGTTATGCAGAGAATGCAACATATTGTCATATGACAATAATAATAATAATAATAATAATAATAATAATAATAATAATAATTATTATTATTATTATTATTATTATTATTATTATTATTATTATTATTCTTAAAATAGTAATGTGGTACATCAAACAGATATTTGAGAGCTTTATGGGTTCTTTCATCAAGTGTAAAGGATTACCTGCTCTGCTGCTGATGTTTGTTTGGATGGTCAGTCTCAGTGTTGTGGGTGTTGAAGTGTGTCCAGTTTGAAGAAGTGAAGTTTTTAGGCTGACTTAGGCTGCTTAATTCTTGTGATAAGCCATTTCGCTAATTTGCAAAATGATATGTACCTACTGTCGTAAATTGTCTTCTGTAGCGATGCTTTGTTGGTGTCTTGAAGAATTCTTAGATGAGACTGACTTCATTTGTGTATATATATAACATTTAATATACACACAAATTGCGCTGTGTCTGGGAAGGCCTGTAGCCGAATCAGGAGACCTCCGAAGTTCCGAGCTGGGAGTCTGGTCTTTATACCCAGGAAACACATGGTTTAAATCCCCTTCCCATATAGAACATTCAAAACAGAGTGAGCCCTTATGGTATAGAATTGCTAAGCCAGATGTTGCTCCAAACCTACCATACATTGACCTCTGACCCTTTCTGAAAAACTTTCCTTTGCAAGCAGAGCCTTATGCATTTTATACATCCTATACAGCTTTAAATGTATATAGAAAAATGTATATGGAAAAATACACTTCACCCCAAATCTTAATAATAGCACTAACAATTATGACATGTCAGCATTAAACACATTTCGTGGAGGTTTTGCTGGTAAAGAGGATCTACAGCTTATTACATTTAAGGGTTTACTATTTTTCCCATTATTATTAAAAAGCTTATTCAAAAAGAGAAGTACAAACAGTTTGTGTGTTAGTTTAAATAGATTGTGTTTGTCTATAATTGTTATTTAGATAACAATCAGACCATATTTATAAGTAATCAGTGGACAACTCTAGCTCATTCCAGACAGTTTTGCTTACCTTTATTTGCAACTGTATCGCTACATGTGTGCATAGAAAGAAGTTAGCAACAGTTCATTTTTGACATATGTCCTTGAAAACATGCGTATGTGCACATGTGCACAGTCCGCACTTTTGTTTACTTCATTTACACCTTAAATTTTTCATAAATTGTTTGGAATTGAATTATTAATAAAACTTCTAGTGTCTTTATATTGTACACTTATTGACAAAAGTGCACCAAGGAGTTGTTGTTGGAATAAAATGAAACCTTATACGGGTGAAAGTAATGATTATATATTTGTGGTTATTATGTAAGTAATTACAATATTAGAGCGAAAGGAGAAGTTTATTGGGGAAAACTGTACAATTGAAAGGCTCTAGTTCCCTGTTAGGCCTCTAGCCTGGATATAAGATAAGACACGGTTGGAGGCATACAGGTTCCATGCGACATCTTGTGACACACTTGCCCACAGATGCTGCAGGTGGACCTGTAGATCCTGAACACTCGTAGGTTGCCAGAGCTGGCGTCCCAGCTGGTCCCTTAAATGCTTGATTGGCAATAAATCTGGCAAACCGTCTGGACAAGGAAGTGTTGCAATCTGGCAGAGACATCCCTGGGAAACATTTGCTGTGTGTGGAACATTATCCTGCTAAACAATGCCAGTTGGAAGTCGTGCCATAAGAGGCAATACGTGGCTGCAGGATGTCCTACACATATCACTGAGCTGTATCTGACCCTCATATCACTACTAGGGGGACTGACTGTTGTATGTGATTCTCCCCAGATCATCATACCAGCAGGTGGCTCAGTGTGAAATGTCACCATGAGGCCTCCATACTTTAACCAAATCATTATCACATCCCAAACAGAACATGGATTAATCGACAAAGACAATATGGTTCTAGTCTGCAGCAGTGGGATCTGCTTGTGCTGGTCTACGATTTAAACGATCAACTCAACTGTTGGTCTCTGTGGGCAGGCCGGGGCCAGTTCAGTGTGTGTGTTTGCCCTCATGTAACTAGAAGTGACACATTCTTAAATTCTTGCCAAGGCTATTCTTCAAATGTACCCCTTTGGCAGATATACATCTATCTTTTATATTTGTTATTTGGTGTTTCACAGTATACAATATGTTCTCAATGTTTGTTTATGCTGGCTGTGGAACAATGCCTATTGGTACTGGCTTCCCTGGCAGTAGTGTTTACTCTGACCACCAGCAGGAGTCGTCATGGCCCTAGTCATTTCCTGTAGAGAAAAAGTTGTGCATTCTACTCAGCGTAAGTATGGATGACATGATATGTTTTGTTTATAAAAAGTTTGAATTGAATTGTCTAAAAGAAAAGAATATTACATAGTGTTTATTCCTGTTTGTTGAAGGACTTCTAGTTTTGTTTTCCCTCTATCCTTATTCTTTTTTGCTGTTTGGATGAGCTATTGAGGGTGGAGTTTCTGATCTAAACTCAATGGTCATAATTAAATGAAATCCAGACATGGAGTAAAGAGACTGAGCCAACTACAGCAGGCATTCAGAGGCAGTAAAGGATAGCTCTTTAGGATTACTTTTCGACTTCTTCTGAGGAGCTATCCATTGGCTGTATCCCTTAAATAAGATTTTTTTACTGAGAGACTGCTGTAAATTATTTGCGGACTTTTATTGAATTCACAACGTGCTCATGAACTTGGGAAGCATATTGTATATATCTGTATGTCAGTATACAAAAAAGGTTTACCAGTGTTTAGCCAGTTATTATTTTGTAACTTGATTTATTTATGGTTTTGGTTTTGTGATCAAGCATGCTTGCTGACTACTTGAACCCCTCAAATCAGATGTTCCAGAAGCAAATAGCAGAAGATTAACTACTGTTATTTTTAGGTAATGTAATTACACTTATAAATGTTAATGTAAGTGAATGTTTTTTATAACATTTTAGTCTTTTCCACCAAAACTTAACAATAAAACAGTGAATGTTGAACAGTGAACAGTGAATAATGCTTTTATACAAGCTTCATGGTTTTATTATATACAATAGAAATTACAGACATATATTTTTTCAATTCAGAGAAATCATTAGGTCAAAAAAATGGCACCTGTAAGGAGAACTTTGTGAGAACCTGACAGTGCCTTCTTAACCGTCCTTGTAGTCTGAATTCTAAAAGGGCATTTCCCACGTAACATATATCTTCATGTTCATTTGTGTTGTAGAACGCTGGGAACAATGATATGTCTGTATCCAATGTGTCCGTATCTAATGTGTTTAACAATGCTTGGTTCCCATGCTGGATTAAGACTTTCTTCTTACCCTATCAATTACACTTCTTATGTTTTAAGCATGCATATCAGTTTGAATGTTAAATGCCTGAAGAGAGGAGAAGACTTAATTTATATTACATTTATTGGAACATTCATAACTACAATAACAAATATCTTAATAAGGATGTTTACAAAAACCTTTCAGACCAAAGTCTCAGTAAAGTTCAATAAAAAACTACCAAACTGTAAAACTGTCCAAATAACAGTATGTACAAAAATGAACATATAGGCAAATATACAAAATGTCATATTGGTTCATACATGACTCGAATTAATTTACAGTATATGACATAACGTTGAGTTCTCAGTAAATAAATGGTTAGAGTTTTTTTATCTAATCCTGTGTAATAAACCTATCCAGCATGTGGATTTCAGGATTTGTATCTCATGAACTTTTAGGACTTAGGCTCCATTTGGCTGTTAACTTTGTCACAAAAACAGAAAATAAAGGGAGGTGCCATTTTCTGTTACCTGGTTTTGTTATTACATTACTGCGATGTGGATTTGAGCAAGACTATGAATGGAGCTTCCAGTCAATTATGGAATTTAAATTATTACTTACCCATCTCCCAAAAAAAGTCTTTACATTAGGAGTTCCTAAGAAAACAATCCAGCTGGTACAGAACACAGCAGCTCAGAACCTAACAAACACTCAACAGAGCTCAGATCAGTCCTGTTTTAAAAGAGTTGTGCTGACTACCTGTATCTTTTAGAACATCTGTACTCATCTATGAACCTCTAAATAATCTAGAACTCTCTCTTTTTCTCAGCATTTAACCTCTACCGCTTCTAAGTACTTATAAATGCGATCTATGTCTTTGGCCTATTAAGACTCTTCCTAAGTTTATATTCTTATCAATGACAACTGTCTTTAAAGCACTTTGAGCTGTTAATAATATGAAAAGTACTCTATAAATAAAGATTATTATTATTATTATTATTATTATTCTCATTGTTATTATTATTAAACGTCAAACATTCCATGAACAAAAGTAATTTACGTACATTAAAATCAACTTCTGTCCTATTTTTTTTACAGTAAATGAAAAGCTAAATGTGTGAGCTGGGTCTCAGCGATAGAACAGAAGCACAGCAGCTTCAGTGACCTCTCGGGAAGCGCTCCACTCTGCATGTGCACCGTATCCGCTCCAGTCAAAAGATGTGAAATCTCCACACTGTCTGGGTGCAGCTTCTGGGAAATGACCTCCTCCACCGATACAGTACTGCAAAACAAACATATTCAGACAGTAAGGAACTTCTGACTGTGTTAAGACCACCAAATGATCTGGGCCAGGAAAGAAATCTCCACCGAGTGTTGTTTCCTGGGTTCAGGTGCAAGTGAGGAAAAAAAGGAAAAGAAAAGAAAAACAGTTTGTTAACTCACGTGTTCTGTATTGCAGCCAGTTGGTCTTAATCCAGAACAGATGGCCATGGCCGCCTTTTCATTGTTAAACACTCTGAAAGCAATGTAGCCGGTCTCAAACTCTCCTGAAAACAGTCATAGTAAACTATTAGTTGACATTTTCTCTGTAAATCCGAATATTGAACATGGAAGACACAAGGGATATAAATCTTTGAGCTGATAGTGAATCAATTCACTTCACAGTTACTTGGTTTTAGACAAAACACACTGCAACTGTTGCTGCAATTATTAGAAAATGGAAGAGACACAAGATGACAATGTCAATCTCCCTTTATCTGGGGCTCCATGCAAAATCTCAACTCATGGGGTAAGGATGAATCTGAGAAAGGTCAGGAATCAGCCCAAAACTATACAGGAGGACCTGGTCAATGACCTGAAGTTTCAAAGATCACCATTAGTAACACACTACGCTGTCATGGATTAAAATCCTGCAGGACACACAAGGTCCCCCTGCTCACGCTAGCACATGTCCAGGCCCATTTGAAGTTCGCCAATGACCATCTGGATGATTGAGAGGAGACATGGGAGAAGGTCATGTGGTCAGATGAGACCAAACTAGAGCGTTTTGGTAACTCCACTGGCTGTGTTTGGAGGAAGAAGAAGGATGAGTACAACCCCAAGAACACCATCCCAACCGTGAAGCATGGGGGTCTTGTTGTTCTGCAAAGGTTTAAGGATGACCACACCTTGTTAAAGGGAGAATGGATGGGGTCATGTATTGCAAGATTTTGGCCAACAACCCCCTTTTCTCAGGAAAAGCATTGAGGATGGGTTTTGACTGGGTCTTCCAGCTTGACAATGACCTGAAACACACAACCAGGGCAACTAAGGACTAGCACCATAAGAAGCATTTTAAGGTCCTGGAATGGCTTAGCCAGTCTCTGGACCAGAACCCAATAGGAAATCATTGGAGGGAGCTGAAACTGGAGGAAGTTGGAATGTTGCCCAGTGACAGCCCTTAAATCTGAAAGATCTGGAGAAGATCTGTATGGAGGAGTTGGCCAAAATCCCTGCTGCAATTTGTGCAAACTTGGTCAGGAACTACAGGAAACGTCTGACCTCTGCGATTGCAAACAAAGGTTACTGTACCAGGTTACTGTTAAGTTCTGTTTTTCTATTGTATCAAATACTTTTTTGATGCAATAAAATGCAAATGAATTATTACAATGTGATTTTCAACTCTCTCACAGTTGAAGTGTACCTACAATAAAAATTACAGACCTTTCTTTGTAGGTGGGAAACTTGCAAAATCAGCAGTGTATCAAATCCTTTTTTCCCCATTATATATTCCTCAATATATATATACATACATATTGGGGAAAAATGATTTGAAAAGGATTTGATACACTGCTTATATATATATATATATAGAGCATGGTTATTGCAGTATTCATTGGAAGTGTTACGAAATGTCTTAGCAGTGGAAGGATGTTGACACATACCTCTCGGGTTGGGACCATAAAGGTTTCTTGTAGAAGCTTGGTTCCCGGTATCGTACACAATTGGGACAGCAGGTCCGTTATCAATACGACAAGACCCTATTCCATATCTTACTGGGAATTTCTACAGGAAAGTAAACCAGAGTCCAGTCCTTTATAAAGTGTGTTGCACATGTTTGGATGTCTCATTATGCATAAGTTAGATTTCCCGTGTACATTATGTTCCTTAAAAAAAAAAAAAGACGCTTACTTTCTCACGACAGAGAGTAATAAAATCTTAATTGATTGCTATTTCTTCATGACAGATTTACTTTAATTATTTAGTTATCCAAAAAATGCATCCACATGATAAGGCTGATGTCTGGGCCCACTGACCAACTACCCAGTCCATTTGACCATTAAATACTTTGCATCCATCCCTCACACAGACTTTTTTCACTGCTTTAGTCCAGCAGAAGGTACCGGAAGATCCGTGCCATCAATGCCAGATCTGCAACAGCTTTGTTCCTCAAGCGATCAAGTTTTTAATCTCATAAGGACTGATTTGAATAACACCTCACACACAAACTCGTAAGGGTACTTTAACTGTTAAATATTTTAAATACTAAATGTTGGCTAAGTAAATATCAGTTACATTTCGGGAAGGCTGGCATATGTGATATTTAGTCACAGGCGCTAGATATATGTTTTACCTTGAATAAGAAAAAAAGATTTCCTCCATGGAGGCTGAGAAAGCGGTTGTCGGTGTGGTAGCGCAAGATAGAAGCAGTGGTCCAGTGTGGTAACTGAACGTTATTAGGAACATGCCACACTGACACATCCTGTGCCGCAATGTCGTAATATCCAGGATTCTGTAAGGAGTAAGAGTGATGCACTGTTATGGTGGAGCAAATATCTACTAACAGTCGTGGAGTTGAAATGTCAATATTCATGTTTGTGTGAACATTGGAATCAGCAAACGTACCAGTAGAACAGCAGGGAATGGCAGCACTAGTCTTATTGTAAGCACCCATGTTATCTATGTAATGCCTCTACAAGATGCATCATAATGTCTGAAGGTATAACAGATCTCACTTATACACGTATACAGCATCTCACTTTACCTTGTAGTCGTCACTGGTAGCAGCCTCTGCAGCTCCAAATGTGACTCTGTTAGCCCAGTTTCCATCTCCTTCAGGAAGGTTGGGGTTATTACCCTGCTGGCTAGACCAGCGGTCACCTACAGTGCATTTCCCATACAAGTTGTTCTCGTGTACACTGGCCACCAATGTCCAGCCACCTCCAGCAGTGGTCATATCACAGTAGGTCTGGTAAATCACCCCGCTCTGAGTGATCAGGTAGTATAGACCGTCTGTTTATATACACACACATTATACACTCATCAGTGATTCATAGGTCAACATTATCTCAAAGCACTTTTTGGAAAATGCCAGTATAGTCAATGCCAGTCTTACCTTCATAAATTCTATACTTGTCTCGGATTTCTTTGCAGCTCCGAGCAACAAAGCTAATCCTCGCCAAAAGTTTTTCTACCTCGTTGTTGGTGTTGGTGTTATTGATGACAATACATGGAGCCTGGTTTTCCTGAATGACGTACATTGCGCTCACTACAAAAACAAAAGCAATCTAGAACTTGTTTTACCAGTTTTACTTTGTATCTAACATGGCATAAATAAGAATGTAAGCACAGTTAAAACACATTCCCATTCTAGTTTAGCAGCTCTAATGACAAATCAAATATGGTCTCTGAGAATGTTCCCCAAGTTGTTCTGGATCCTTGATTTTGTTTAAGGGTTTAAGGTCATATTTTGTATGTTAGTAGAGTTTACATACTTGGTTTGAATGCACAAAGGTACAGGTTCGTCGAGAGACATATTAACATAAGTTGTACAGACAACATCCTTGTGAAAGAAACTGTGTGAAAAAGCATAATACAATAATTTAAAAAGTATAGAATGTAATATGTGTTTTTAGTCTTTTTTCATACACTTGCACTATATATATATTAAAATATTGCATTACCTGTACAATCCAGCAGTGTGTTGAGATCAAAGAGCCTTGACGATTGTTGTCCTCTTTGAGAAGTGAAGCTTATTTAAGGTGTTACTTTATCTCTTGCTGTGTTGCCAGTGATCATAAGGAAGTCATACAATAGATTATAAATCAAAGTCTCGTGTCTATTGTTGGGACACCCACCAAGGAGCAAGTACAAGAATGGAGGGGAAAGATCATGGTGGCTGGGCACTAATAAGCTATCCATGAGTTTTTGCTTGCCAGTATTTAGGTCACAAGAGAACTGAACATACAAGAAGGCCAATCTTCATGATATTGAGCCTGTGGAAACATACAATTAAATGTCTCTAGTTTTCTGTTGGTCTGGCTGGATATAAGAAGAGATATGATTGAAGGCATACAGGTTCCATACGTCATCCTGCAGCATAGCTAGGATGTAGCTAGGCCTATAGATCCTTGTAGGTTGTTGAAGCTGGCTGGTCCCCGTGTTACAGTGTGGGGAGATATTCCTGGGAAGCCCTTGCTTCATTATCCTACTGAATAATACCTGTTGGATGTTCTGCTGGTGACCCTTTTATCGCTACTAGGGGTCCAATTGTTCTATGAAATGCTCCCCATATCATCACACCAAAAGGTGGGTTAGTCAGTGTGTTGCTCCACAACATAGGGAGAATTGAAATGTCACCACGAGGCGCCAGATCTCAAAAAGAACCTGGATTCATCTCGAAAGATTATATGGTTCCAGTTTGTAACAGTCCAGGAAACTGTGGGAGTTACTCATGCTTTTAGACACATTAAATTATTCTCTTTATTGGTGGTCTGTCTGGGTGGTCTGGAAGAATGTGTGTGTGTCCTTACATAACCACTGATCTCAACATCTCCTAACAGCTTTGGCAGAATGGCCTAGATAGTGGGAAGTTCATGGAAATGACCTCCTGTTTCTCTCAGTCTGATGCTGTGCCTCTCAAAGTCTGTAACTAGCCAGAATATCTTCGAGTGAGTCGTAGAGGCAACAGGTCCAGCAGATCTCTCACTAAGAGGCACACGACCCAAGAGTAATCTCTGAGAGTGTCTTTATAGGGCAGGTGGGGGAGCAATCCTATATTCCTGTTTTGGGTATTATTTTGTCTGTAAGTGTTTATCTGTATACATTTGTGTTGTTAAGTCATCATACAGTCCATCTATAGCTCCAGCAGATCTTATTCATACAGCAGGGTCCTAATTATATGTTGGGTTTTCATTGTGTTGATGTCAATGGTCATATAAGTACTGTTTTAAAAGACATGCACTGACTAGCTGTATCTTTTAGAATAGACTGTAGAAGTTCTGTATACATCTATAAAGCTCCAATAATGTGCAACCTGCTACATCACAGAACCATTCTCTGTTTATGTTCCAGCCATCTTAGAGCTGCAGTTACTGTTCTTCTGTAAACACCTGTCATTGATATGATGATGATGATGATTATTATTATTTGTGCTGTACTGATTTGAATTTTTTTTCCACTGAAGAACAAGCTACAGAGACAGAAGAAGGACAAGACTGATTTCACATTTGTAAAGAGTAAGACTAAGCTTTCCACTATCCCCATATCTATTAAACATGTAAACTAAGCACATAAGCATATAATAACAGAATTAGGACTAAAGTAAGGAAGAGTTGGAGGAAGAATCAATAATCTTTGATGTTCAGATGATATGATACAGCAGAATATGACAGAATATGAGTTCAGCTCAGTGCAATGAAAACATAATGAACCAAGGGCCATAGATCAGATTTCAAGGGACTTCAGTGTTCTGGGCCATTTTCTTAGCAGTTACTGGTCCAGTGAACATGGCTGCACACAAGGATCTAGCTTGTGTCCTGGGAAGTCACCTAGCTGTACAGCTTCCCTGGGGTTGAATCTGTCTGGGGATGTCCAATATGATCCACAAAGAGCTTGGACCTCATTTATAATAACGATGTGGATTCAGGAGTAAAAAAGTGCATGTGCTCAAAAATCCCATATTTTTAAAACCATGAGCATGCATCCCTGAACACGCCTTGGGTTCCTCAATTATACTGTCCACAGTTATCTATTAATTGGTCTGGGCAAATTACCTCAAGAATGATTAAATATGGGGTTTTCCCATTCATTGTTGAGCAGGATAGTTGTGACAATGGAGCAACAAAAGACAAATTTTGGGTCAAAGCTTCTGTAAATGTACTCCTGCTAAGTATTTCTTTATAAATCCTGGTTTCTGTACAAAGTGTTGCTTATACATGTTCCAGAGTCATTTTTATGCATAGGCACCATTTAGAAATTAGTCTCTGGGCAAATCACACCTCCCTTACATGGCTTCTCAATTCCATGTGACCAGAGAGACATTTGGCTTTTGTGTTTCTAGACTACAGGACTACAGAAAAGGAAAAAGGCCAACTGCTATATACAGCCCCCAATTGTCTTATGGATGGTTAATAGCTTGGTGGAAACAGGACTTAGGATCAGTTTATAGTCACTGAAAGTTGATTTTACCTGGCAGGCCGTAGTAAGGTCATTAAACTCCATATTCCCTACTGTGACTTCTGAAATGCCCACCAGGGATTATGTATATGTCCATATGAATAAGAATCTGTCCCCATTACTTTCTGGAGCCCTGTGGTGTACCTGAAGTGAGGTTTGCAGCGCTGTTTTATGGTAATACTCCCAGCATGCTTTCCAAATCCATTTTAACAGTAGAAATGACTCATTTACTTGGTCGATTGTTTGGCAAGCCTTGTATTGCTTTTTCAATTAATTTAACATTACATTTGCTTTCTTTGTTTCCTCAAGAAAACAAAAAAGGTTTGTGGAAATTAATATTTTTCTATGTATTTTATGGATCTTTTTCTAAGACTAGATTAGCTACAGTGATCTTTTTTATCTGGTTGTGTTATTTGCAAACATAAAAGGACGTAAAGGTGTTAGTTTTTATGGCAATCGTCCTGTTTCAGGAAGTGAAACTTGTTTTGGCAGAAACCATAAAGAAGTATTGCTTGTGTATTTTTTATGGCTTATGATAAGATTGTGACTTAAGGTCTCTACTGATAGAAAAGATTAAAGTGCCTTATGTAGTCTGCTATATGAATTTACCTAATGTCAAAAACGTGAGAGTGTTTAATGACCTGGACTGCATGTGACTTTTTACTGCATAGTACTGTTACAACAGGACTGATATATAGATGAAAAGATAGATAGCTGGACAACTGGGTAACTAGCTGGCCTACGTAAGATGCTTACTAGGTTAACCAAGCTAGGTTGCCCATATTTAAAGACAGGTGTTGGAGGCAATTGATAATAGTCCCTCAATTTCTGCCAAAAATCTATATATAGCAGTTAACATAGAAGTAAAGGTTTAGTAACAGTAGTACATAGAAGTAAAAGATTGACTGTAACATGCTCAAATAACATATATTCACCAACCATGAAATTTTTGCAGTTATGTTCACTATAATGTATACAGGACATGCCTCCTCCTCACATGCCCATCTTTCTGTACATTTTTAAATGTTCTGACATTTTTGTGATCATGTCTCTGTATTGAATTTATTTATTCTCACACTATAGCTAGTAGAAATTGAGGAGACAGTATCTGTATCATAAAAAACATTTAATTGTCTATTGTAGAGGTTGCTAACCTGTCCATTTTTTACTACCATTACATCCAGTCAGTCCTGGTGTTGGACCTCTGTGTTCTCAGACAAGATGATGGACCCACAATGGCTTGGGTGTAAACCATCTCTGTGGTATAAAACTGGTCATACTTCAGTTGCTGATTTAGTCAATACCATTGTTAACACGCTAGCCTTGTAGCCAACAGTGCAGTAGGTACATCCAGTTGAACACCTCGCTTTTTCTCCTGTAGGCTGCCAGAGGTCTTTAGATGATGACCCTGGCCTCTGCCATCTTTTATTTTAATTGCGTCTAAAAGTAATTAAAAATGCACCTTGAGCGCTTTTATGGAATGAGATGTTTAACCAACATGGATAACCTCAGTGCCAATGTTTAGTGTCTGTACTCAAAGCCGTGGGAAACTATTTAGAGATATCCAGGGCCCTGGCACTTCAAACCGGTTACTGGGAGTAAAATCCAGATGAGGAGGCGGAGAACCTCCTCTTTTCTCTGTCATGCTGGCATTCCTAGCCAGTGTAAGTGTAAAGTTGGGAATGGTCGATGTTGCCAGTGGGCTTGATATCCCAGGCTGTTCCAATTGTGTCCTCCATCTATGTAGCTTGGTCTGTTGCTGTAGGATTGTTAGTTCTTTGGCATTTCAGACTACTTTTTGGTAAAACACATGAACTAACTAATCTATTTAACAGCCGGGGGTGTCAGAGCAGTGCAAGACTTAGCCGCAGTTTAATTGTAGGCTTCAATGCATAAAAGAAGCCTAATAAAGTGTGATAGCAACACAACGCACACATGTGTTTTGGTCCAGAGTCCAGAGCCGCAGAGGAACACAGAACAGCGGCTCAGAGCCACGGAGGAATACAGCACTGGCACTATTTCAAGCTTAGCACAAGGACACACCAACAAACTGACACTCAGAGCAGAGCTTCAACTCAGCAATGGTAGGTTACAATTAAGAAAGTTTATAAAACTTAAACGTGTTGTTGTGTAGGTTTAACTTGTTTATGTTGGCGATATATTTGTGTTTTATGATTTTTAATCTTTACAGTAGCTGTTTAGGCGATCGGTTCAGCTAGCAGTGCTAGTTAGCCAGAGTTAGCTAGCTGCCCAGCCGAGCAAACTGTAATAACTTTAACTCGTTTTGCTTCTCAGACGCACTGCTACGTGTTTTTTTGTAAAATAAACTAATTCCTATAATAAACAAAGAGTCTGGTTTCAGTTCAGCAGAAATTAAACATGCTGAAAAATCGCCAACTTCTTGTTCACTGCAGTAACAGTCTAGCCCCTCAGTCTAGTTTAAGGTGGAACTGGAGAATTCAAACAAGAAGCTGGTAAATGCCCTTGTCTGAAAATGTTTCCAGCATTAAAATGCTAATTAATATATTTTGATAGTATATTGAATAAAATAACAGTTTAAACTCAACAAAGCTTTCGAACCACAGAGTTACTACGGTGTCCTAATGTGCACATTTTCACTAGGATCTCTACATGGTAAGAATGTTTGAACACCTGAAAGCCAGCCCTGTTGCTTCCATTCAAGGTGGGTTACATTTAAGTCAGTTAATTAAATGTATGCGTTATGTTAGATAACACAGGTTGATATGTATTTTATAGGTGATAACTTCAGTCTAGCTTGGTAGACAAAAAGATCTGACAGCAACAGCAGGTAAGAGGTTTTGCTCAGCTAATGCATCTCATTTGTAAAATGAAGTTAGCAAGTTATTTTATTGTAAATTGTTAAAGTGTATTTGGTGTTCAGTCCCTTGCTTGCATTAGGAAGTGATCACTTACTGTTTCTTCGTACCAGGTGCCACTGGCAAACAGCACGAAGTGTTGTGAGAGGCAAGTGCCCCCCATTTAACGTTAACAATTGCAGGTGCCTTTCACTGAGACATGCTTGCCAGTATGTGCCATTTCCTGACAGCCGAGTGGCTGCTTCCTTTTTGACAGATGATAGAGTGACTTAAGACCCTCTTTTGAGTTTCATTTGGCTTAGTTCATAATGTGCCTATTCAGTTATTTTAGAGGTGTAATTTAATAGCTGCATACATTAAATGAAAAAAACAAAACAAGTAAGTTATTTAGATACAATTGTTTTTATAGTCAATAATCATCAGCTTAAAAAACTATGACAGGTTATCCAGCAATGCTTATGACCTTAAGGGCTGTACACTGCCATTACAGAATCATGCCACACAGCTGAACTATGAGACGTCAACTCCCCATTTGACCTCCTTGGCCTGTGCACAGACTGTTTCATTGGACTGACCACATGATCAGCCCTGTTGCATCATCCTAAATTACAGAACTAAATGAGTTACATTTAGTTCAGTTAATTAATGTGATTAATCTAAATCATGTTGGAATGTTAAATGGCATTTTGTATTTCATAGGCTACACAGCCTAATATATCCAGCTAACATAGTTGGGCCACAAAATACTAAATGGATGCATTCTCTGTTGTTCTCTGATATTCTACATAGAGGATTTGTGACTTCTACATGTATTATGTACAGTACTGTACTGCTTACTGAATGTAAAACTATATTTAAACCTCAAACACTCTTTTCTGGTTAAGAGACTAAATGAAAAGACACTGATGTTTCTGGCGGTCTGATGTACATAAATGCTTTATGGATACTAATGATGTTGAGGCATCAGTTTCTAAAATAAAATTTTCATGCCATTGTTAATTCCTGCAAACAGTTCAATTAAAACAAATATTCTAAACAGCCATGTTCTTGTAACCATTATAGATATGGACCCCATGTGCTTAAACATATCGTTCTGGTTCAGGTAAAATAGAAAAAACTTTTGTTTATTTTTTTCTGTAGATATCTAGTATCCAACAACAGATGGATTCTGCTATGGTGGCATTGCGGAAAAGAGCATGTGGATCCATGTGTTCTGTTTCTCTGGGATTCTTAAAAGGTAAGGTTTTTTCCTTTTACATCTTTTTTATACAAAATTCATGTAAAATTCATTTTTGTTGGTGAAGATTCACACTCTTAATACTCTTGGTATATGCAGGGGTAATTTTTGCAGCTACTCATGCTGTATGTTGGAAACCAAACAGCTGTCAAATTTAATCTAATTATAAATCAAATTGAACTGATATGCATTTGCTTAATATGCATATTAACTCATATTATATGAGTTTTTTAATGAGTTTGCACCAGTGGCATACCTAGAGAGGAGGACTGCCCACACAAATTTAATTTTTTACTGGGCTGCTCCAGTTAACGGGAGATTTTCTGGTCATTAGTCTGACTTGGAATTTCAGTTAAGTGAATATAGGCATCTTTAAAAAAAATGTATATATGGCTTCCGGAACAAGAGGCCCATGCGGGAAGGAGACGGAGAGCTGGGGGATGCTGCTACCCTTCTCTAGTTTTGCTAGTTTTGCTCTATCTATCTATCATCTATCTAATGCTGCTACCCTTCTCTAGTTTTGCTAGTTTTGCTATATCTATCTATCATCTATCTAATGCTGCTACCCTTCTCTAGTTTTGCTAATGCTGCTACACTGCTCTAGTTTTGCTAATGCTGCTACACTGCTCTAGTTTTGCTAGTTTTGCTCTATCTATCATCTATCTATCTAATGCTCCTACCCTTCTTTAGTTTTGCTAATGCTGCTACCCTTCTCTAGTTTTGCTAATGCTGCTACCCTTCTCTAGTTTTGCTAATGCTGCTACCCTGCTCTAGTTTTGATAATGCTGCTACCCTGCTCTAGTTTTGATAATGCTCTAGTTTTGCTAATGCTGCTACCCTGCTCTAGTTTTGCTACCTGTTACTACACTGCTCTAGCTTGCTAATGCTTGCTACTACTACTCTAGCCATTGTGAATGCTACCTGTTACTACACTGCTCTAGCTATTGTGAATGATTCAGCTGAGGCTGTTCTTCCAGTTTTTACCAACTCTGCGTGGACAGGCAAGTAGAAACACTCTACATTTCAGCTAGTTGAGCATCTGTATATACACACTGGGTAAGGGGCGAGTGCCACTCGTGTATTTTTTTCCTTGTCATGGAAGAGATGTGGGACAGGTAGGCAAGTAGTTTTATTTATTTATTTCCTTTGGCACCGTCTGAAGTCCACCTGAATATGTTGGTTAAACTGTTGAATGTTACCCTTCTTAAATAAAAAAATAAAAAAATAAAGCATTAGCAACACTTTGTCTTTGTTCTTTACTGGCACCTTTTTCCACACATCTCATGATACACCCACCCTGTCCCCTAGTTTCCATCTAAAAGGGGAATATAACAATAGAATAACTAAAAAACTCTGAATATATGGAATGGAACTTGAGAATATAGAATGAACGTCTGAATGTATGGAATAAATATCTGAACATTCTATATTTTCAAGTTTCATTCCATATATTCATACTTTCCAGTCATTCTATATATATATAATTATTTCCTAACTGGCTTGCCATTTTTTTATATATAGCCTTTTTTTGGTCCAATGTGTCAAATATATGTTAATTATAGAAAAATATGTCAAAAACTGTGGTGATATTGTTCAGAGAGTGATGTTTTATATGAACTTATAGAACATTCATGGGATTAAGGTTCCATTCACAATTTTCAGCCAAACCAGAAAAATCTCATGTGGCGTGACTGTCCCAGGCACATTTCACAAAAAAACAAGAAAATGAGTTCATTTTCTGTTTACTCAATCATATATTAATAACCCAGATGTCTACTTGTGAGTTTGCTTGGCTAAAAGTTCAGTCATAATATTTTGAAGCCACTCTTAACTAAAACATTTTGTCCCAAAAATGGATACCATATGGTGTGATGCCATATTCCTTTTTTTAAATAAGCAATTGTTTGGAAAACTTTGTGGAGTGGGGGTCCTCCTTCTTTCAGGAGGAAGAACAACTCCTCAGAATGACAATGAAAATTACAAGGTGCATTATCGCTGTTCATGTTTTCAAGAAAATCAAGCATATCCAGCAGTTCTGCTTCAGTTCCCTTTTGCGTTGTATTTTGGTGTGACATGTTTTACACAAAAATGCCCAAACGAAATTACATTTCAGTCAATATTACCTTCAAAACTATACTGTCATATTGTAGTTAGCTTGGTTTTATGATGTTAGCATTAAAGCACACTGCTTAATATCATGCTAAGTACATGAAACCTCATATGGTGTGCCAGGGTTTACTTGTCACACCATATAATATGAACTGCATTTAAATACATAAATAATGCTTTTAGATACATATTTAGCTATTAGTTAAGTTTATTGAATATTTCATCCTTTTAACACATTTTGGTAGTATATTATTCTTAAATTTAATATCTATAAACCAACTCAATTTGGTGAATCTCTATGTCCCTGCTATCCCATTTTCAAGCTGAATCCATGTTAAACTACAGCATTGTGTCACTCAAAGGTTTCCCTTTATTTATTTAGTTTGAGGCAGATTTCAGTAGATGAAGATGATGAGAAATACACAAAGGCGCAGTTTGTGATTATGAAATATGAGGAGAGGCCATATGTGGGTCAGATAGTTGAAATACACAGTGAGAATGAGCTGAAGGTCAACTGCATGAAACAGAAGGGGTGCGTTTTCTACTCTTTGAGTAGAAGCCAAATGTATTATGATGTTTAGTGGCACACTGTTTTTAATAATGCATCATCAGCACACTGTTTTTAATAATGCATCATCAGCTTGCTGTTCGATCATAGTTTTACTCATTCTCATTTTGAAATGCATGTATGCATTAAATATAAAAAAAATGTTCAGTGATTTACTAAAGATTATTAGAATTCATGTAGCTAATATTCAGCTGATTAAAATAAAAAGTGCAACATCTAATGAACATAGTAAGTGGACTAGTTAAGGTCATGCTAGGTACATGAAACCTCATATGGTGTGACACAACATCATAAGGTGTGACGGTTTTTTTGTCACACCATATGATTATTTTGTCACACTATATAATATGAACTGCATTTAATACATAAATAATGCTGTTAGATACACATTTTATAGCTAATAGTTAAGTTTATTGAATATTTAATCCTTTTAACACATTTTGCTAGGCTAGTATATTATATAATGTTTTATAATGTCTTATAAACATTATTTACTACGTTCAGTAGAATTCACTGTTCAACAATTTTGTGATTTTGCTGTAACTGAAAATGATTTCAGTCACTTGTCAAACCAAGTTTGTTAAATGCAGCTTATACAGATTTTTGCATACAGATTAATGTGTGGTGTGATTGATCATATGGTGTGACACCATGTCATTTGGTGTGACATTTAGAATTTTTTAAAAAATTAAGTTTTTTTGGTTATTAGTCATAAACTCATCATTGTGACAGATGGGAAATAGTGCCAGCAAAGGTTACAAGAATTTTGGTACTTTTATAACAAGGTATTCCCAAATTAATTTGTATATTGAAAGATTAACAGTAAACATCTTCCTAATGACTGTTGATAAAGTAAAATAATGCAAAAGGTAACATATTTGCACGTGAGAAATGCTATACTTTTATATAGTAATGATAAGGCATCAGGATCTATTGACTTACATTATCACACTATACCCCTTTTTTAATTTAATACGCAATAACCACATAACACACCATTCACTAGTGAATAAATGTAAATTTCAATGTAGGGAATCGCTGTTTGTTAATATTGTGTGGAATAAAAATGTTATAATAAAAATGTTATAATAAAAAATGTTAAATGTTGTAATTTCTGAATTATTTATTTTGTATGTGTTTATGTTTTAATTTAATTTTAATCTAT
Organism: Megaleporinus macrocephalus; assembly: GCA_021613375.1. Lineage (NCBI taxonomy): Eukaryota > Metazoa > Chordata > Actinopteri > Characiformes > Anostomidae > Megaleporinus > Megaleporinus macrocephalus. The sequence continues at coordinate 11,343,957 of CM038724.1, read as the reverse complement.
TTGGAAAGTACTGTATTCATATATAAAGTGTAGTAGGGGAAATATTGTTGGCAGGTTGTGCATCTAGTTACCGGCCCAGATCCGTTTTACAGACCAGGTCCAGATATTATGTTAGATTCTGTATGCATCGCATAAGCATGGTAAAGATCGCTCAAAAAGCAGGTAAGAAACGTCGTCAGGAAAGCAGATGGACGTTGTTTGAACATCAGGTAATGACGTCTCTACGATGCTGTGGCAGTGAACAAACGAGCTGCTACAGATGCTTTAACGATGTAACTGTGAACGTCGCATAGACGTCTCGCGGACGTACCTGTGCTGTCTGGGGAGTCACTGTTAGAAATGAAATACAAGCATGCTGGTGACCACTCAGGTAAATATTCTCTTACAGATCCAAACACACTGCAGATATTCCAGATAATTTCTGATATTCATTCTAATACACTCTCAGTTATACTCTTCTCTCAAATCCAAACAAACTGGTGATCACAGGGATAATCAGCCCAGTTCTTTCCAGTTACCACACAGTCCTCGTCTCCTAAATTACCGTTGGGTTCTTTACTTGCCCAGAACCTGAAAGAGAGAAGCAGAGAACCCACTGTGTTAATCAGAGCAGTGAGGAGGAACTGCATCATCACCAGATATCAGTTCAGTGGTCTCTTACTCTTACCCATTTCCAGACCCTCTCTGTGTCGTGGTCTGTCCCCCGTCTTAGTGTTTTTAAGTCCTTTTAACAACCAGATGAAGATTATCATTAATAGAGAGTAAAATTAACTTTTATAAATTTGTTCTTTTTTATATTTTGTGCAGTTTTTAAAAATATATTCATTTCTGGGTTTTTTTGGTATAATGCAGTTTTTGTAGCAGCTTAGCCAATACACTATCAAAAGGTGAGGAGAGTAGCAAAAATATGGGCACAAAAAGTACTCAAGGGCATGACTGAAAATTTCACTGATGCACACTGCTAGTATCGCATATCCATCCATCCATTTATTATCTTCTGCTTTATCCCACTAGTCAGGGTCCCGGGGGGGCTAGAGCCAATCCCAGCATCAGGTGAAGGCGGGGTATACCATGGACAGGTCACACTCGCTCACACCTACGGGCAATTTAGAGTGAGCGATCAACCTAACATGCATGTGTTTGGACTGTGGGAGGAAACTGGAGTACCCGGAGGAAACCCACTCAAGCACGAGGAGAACATACACACTCCACACAGAACGACCAGGACCAGGAATCCAACCCGGATAGTCTTACTGTGAGGCGACATTGTTAACCACTACACCACCCTGCTAACCACTACACCACCGTGCTAACCACTACACCACCATACTAACCACTACACCACCGTGCTAACCACTACACCACCGTGCTAACCACTACACCACCATACTAACTACTACACCACCATACTAACCACTACACCACCGTGCTAACCACTACACCACCATACTAACCACTACACCACCATACTAACCACTACACCACCATACTAACCACTACACCACCATACTAACTACTACACCACCATACTAACCACTACACCACTATACTAACCACTACACCACCATACTAACCACTACACGACCATACTAACCACTACACCACCATACTAACCACTACACCACCATACTAACTACTACACCCCCATACTAACCACTACACCACCGTACTAACCACTACACCACCGTACTAACCACTACACCACCGTACTAACCACTACACCACCGTACTAACAACAACACCACCATACTAACCACTACACCACCGTACTAACCACTACACCACCATACTAACCACTACACCACCATGCTGCCCAGTATGGCATAAATATGTAAAATCAAGAAATATATAACATAAAAATACTGCTTCAAAAAACTATAAAAACTAGTTTGTGTGCATCCACAAGAACAAAGACAACATCTGCGTAAGATTATCATATTTATGGGTTTGCTGAACTGCAACAAGAAAAAAACACAAATGCAATGACCAAAAATATTGTCAATAGTGTAGCTTTTCTGATTCAAAACTGACAACAACCTCTTCTGGTAGTTTACTAAGTGGGCACATGTCTCCTGAGGGCTTTTAGCTCATTCTTCTTTGGCCAATTGTTTAAGATCATGCAAATTGCTTGGTCTCCAAGCATGTACCCAAACTCCCTCCACAGATTCTCAATAGGATTGAGATCAAGGCTCTGAGTGGGCCACTCCAGAACCTTGATTTTGGTGTCTTTAAAAAAATGTTTTGACTAACTTTGTTGTATGCTTCAGGTTATTGTCTTGTTGGAAGACCCAGCAACGATCTAACCCTAGACTGGCAACACCTGTCGTGATGTTATTCTTCAGAATATCCACGTAATCCTCTTTTTTCATGGTCCCATGCACCCGAACAAGGTTTTCTGTCCCTGAAGCAGCAAAATAGCCCCACGGCATTATGCTTCCACTAGCATTCTTTATTGTAGGGACAGTATTTTTAGGGTGGAAGGCCTTACTCTTCCTACGCCAAACAAAAGCAACATTCATATTGCCCAAACAGCTCAAGTTTGATTTGATCAGATCAAAGGACAAACTTCCAAAACTCACCCTTTCATTTCAGATTGTCTCTGGAAAAGTTCAGTTGAGCTTTAATGTGCCCCTGTGAGAACGATGGGGATTTTCTTGGATGATGACCGCAAAGTCCACCACAATGAAGAGCCCTCACAACAGTCTTGTGTGAAACATCAAGTCCAGAGGAAGCCAGTTCAGCAACAATCATCTTTTCAGCGGGTTCCTGGGATTCTTGTTGGCATCTCTGATCATTTTTCACTGCAAAGTTTTTAAAATCATGCGTTTTCGACCACAGCCAGGTTTATTTTTAACAGACTTTGTTTCTTTGTGCTTTGCGATGATGCAACGCACAGCTGTTCTAGAAACCATGAAACCCTTGGAAATGGCAGTATATCCTTCCCCCTGAAAATGAAGGTCTCCTATCTTCTGTCTGAGGTCCAGACTGGTTTCTTTTCTATATTTCATTCATTCAAGCTGTAAAGTGATACTAACTCTGCTTCTTGGAGTCACTTAAATAAGGTTCAGTGCTGATTGACTGCTCAGGTATGGTTTCAAACGCAGTTCATTTTCTTTGAAAGCACAAATTCACATGGGGGCTAATAATTTTGACTTTAATTTTTCATTTGAATCCTGAGCTCTATCTGTGCATGTGTCTATAACCTGATTTCTTTGTTTTTCTTCTATGGCGGAATTGTCATGACTAGGGGTGCGTGGAGCAGAGGTGGAGACGTAGGGAGGCAGGGTGGACGAAGGGTGACACACACACGCAAGCTTTTGTTGGTAGTTGTGTTTTTTTTTTAAAGCTTGGCTGAATGTTCTGAAAAGAAGTGACCTGTTTTCCATTACTGGGACTGAACAATATAAATAAATGTGTATAATTAAATTAGCCTTTTTTATACTTAATTTGGATATTTGGCTGGACGTTTATACCACCTGATCCTTGTAGATTGGTCAAAGCACTTGAGGTGGGACCGAGACTAAATAACCCTTTTAGCAGTTTATTTAATCTGCATGCTCGATTGGACGGCCTGGCGTTTGTAGATTGGCTGCATTGTTTGAGAGTTAGTTGTTTTTAATGACAGGGACAAGTCAAACAAAGGAAGTTTATAGGACTAAATGAACCTAAAGCATTTTTTATGCGACCTAAATTTTCAATTTTAATAGTTCATGTAATGGCAGATGTGGTTCTTCTTTGTATTTTTGGTTATAACAAGGATGGGCAGTTAGTTAAAACTAATTTTAATTTTTCATATAATTCAAATCATCCATTTTAAGTAAATAAGTAAGTAAAGTTTATTTATACAGCACTTTTCATAGACATACGTCACAACATGCTTTACAAGCTCATACCATACAATCTTAAATACAAACATAGTATACATAGCATAAATAAAATACAGGAGAGTGAATCAGGTGCATTATCCAAACGCTTGCTTAAAAAGATAAGTCTTAAATAGTTTTTTAAAAGACTCCACAGAATCAGCAACTCTTAAAGAGTCTGGTAGTGTCCCACAATTTAGGAGAAATAACCTCAAATGCTTGGTCCCACCGAGTCTTCAATCAGGAACCAGGAACAGACAGCAGAATCAAATTGCCTGACCTAAGAGAACGCGCTGGTATATATGGGTGAAGTAGATCAGCTGTATACATACAGCCTGACCATGTAAAGCTCTATAAGAGTAAGAATTTTAAATTGTATCCTTCGCTTAACCGGAAGCCAGTGCAGTGATGTTAGTAATGATTGTTTATTTGACCTAGTAAGCAACTTAGCTGCAGCATTCTGTACTGCCTGGAAGCAATTACAAGCAGACAAGCTAAACAATGAGAAAAGTGCATTACAATAATCAATGCGAGATTAAATAAAAGAATAAATAAGCATCTCTAGCTCTACATTTGAAACTATAGATTTCAATTAACTAATATTTCTTAAATGAAAAAAGTAAGATCTTGTCACCTGTTTAAAATGCATGTCAAACAACAAGGACTGGTCAAATAAGTCAAGCTAACTTTGATGGACAGTCAGAAAATTAAGCCTAAGGCTTTGTTTAATCAAAGGAGTCTCCATATCAGGAGCTACAATCAGAATCTCCGTCTTATCAGCATTCAGCTGCAAGAAGTTATCAGCCGCCTAGTCCCTGATAGCTTCCAAACAGTCTATGAGCCTATGTAAAGTTTGAATTTCACTAGGTTTAAATGAAAAGTGGAGCTGAATATCACCAGGAACTAAATGAAATGACATTAAAACCATCATTAATTTTAATAGTTTATTTGCTAGCATGGACCACGCTCAGAGGGCTTGGGCTGGAGTTCCGCATGGCAAGGTGCTTGTGCGTGATCCCCGGTCTGGGATAAAGATAAAATGTAGGGAGGAGATGGGGAGGTGGTGGGTGCGATATTGTTTGGCATGGGAATGGAGTGAGAATGGGGTTGTATATATAGTAGGTAGAGGTAATTAGGGTGTGGTCTCTTTTGATGTATCAACCACCTGACTGGGAACAGTGGATTACTATATGTTTGTGTGTAAATTCGTAAACACCTCAGGGGTTGTAGTTTTTCTGGATATAAGCGATGAGTTTGTAAACTAATGTTAGGCTACTTTGGAAGGAGAGCGCACACAACAAAATGTCTTTCTTGGAAATCTCCACTCCTGTGTTCTTGAAGTAACCAACAATTCTCGCTAAACAGAAGACAACAGTAGATACTAGTCTTGTGTGATATTGACAAGAAATTATATTTAGAATTTTTTTTAATTTTGTGGATAACAATAATAAACAATATTTCGCATTATTTAAAAATGTGTTTGTAAAAGTCCTGTATTGTACTAGCTTACAAGTCTTAAAGGATATTAATATCTATCCACCCATTATCTTCCGCCGTATCCCGCTACTCTGGGTCACGCATTTGGCTTTTATTTCATCCCAGGATTGGCTCAGACTACTCTTACATTTATGAACCAAGTATGAAGTTACTTGGAGTACTTAGCATTAGGAACGTTTTGGGAAACACACCTTAGGTTAGCTGTTGAGCGATCTTTAACGGCTGCTTTCTTACAAGGTCTGCAAACTGCCATCTTCTGAGCAACGTCAGTCTTTTCAGACCCAGACCAGCTCCATGCGAGTGAAGATGATCCTCTCCTAGGAGTTAAATCTAAGGCGGTAGACCGCAAGGCCTGCAGTGTCTGAGTTTCTTCCCCTGGCGCAGTTGTTGGCCCTACTTCTTTAGGCAACTATGCTAGCTTTAGCCTATGCTAGCATACAGTATCACTGTACTAAAGACTGTACTGAAGCACGTGGAGTCGAGGTGTTTTGATTGTTGTTTTTTCCATCAGTAGTATACTCAATAACATCAGCTGGCACACCGTTACCACAGCAATTCAGATATTATGGTAAACGATATATATCGCACACCCCTACTGGGATTCCATAAGAACTGGGAATAAGGATTTACTCTTTATCAAAGTTAAAATGTGAGTTTTCTACATGCTTTATCATTATAATTGCTATTTTGCCCTATGGGTTACTAGAAAAGGAATAAGGAACAAAAACCAAGATGTTTTCCACAGAACGTTGTGAAAAAGGAGAATTAAGTTTAGATTTAATCCTTTCTTGCAGATTTCTGTTCAGATTGCGGTTCCACCTTTAAGAGCTTTGCAGTCTCAGTCTGTTGCTGGCTCTAAAAGGGTCTAATAAGAAGCTGGCAGTTATGAAGCCTCTTAAAAAGAGGAACAAGATTACACCCAACTTTATTTCAAAGAAAATTCTGATTTTCTTTCTCCTCACCGCTCAGTGCGTGAAATAACCTGAGTTAGAGTCATATCATAATCTGAAGCCACTCAAAAGTGAATAAAAGTGGTTAGAAAAAGAGCTATGAATCACTGTTATCATCTGTTTATTTTACCCAACCCGAATGCGGTGAAAGTAGCCAATCACAGGTCCACTTATGACTTGCGCTTTATTAGGTGCTTGAAAGGCTGGTTAAAAATGCCCAAATAAATAGAGAGATTGAAAGGGATGAGCTAATGGTAACTAGTAGTGAGTAAGGAGCCGGTTTTGAGTGTAGTGATTAAAAATAAAAATCTAATTTATGACAGAAATACTAAAGTAAAGTACAGTTAACTAAAAATGATCTGCTCGCACGATGCACAGGCAAAAGGTACAGTTTCACTTGAGCAAGCTTACATACTGCTGGAAGTACAAGGACCAATCACCACATCTTTTGAAAAACCTATGAAACAAACAGCGCTATGGCTGTATGATTCTACCACCGTATACCAGAGATTGGGGGGAATGTTGAGGTGTTTGGATTGCGAGGTGTCACTGTTTTATGTGTGGCATTATGGGTAGAGAACAGAATTCTCCTCAGTAAGATTAGGCTGGACGCCTGCATTGGACTTCGCACAGACCAGTGAAAAGTGAAAGAAAAGACTGTGAAAACATAAAATACACGGGTTGCACTACAAGTAGCGCAAGAAGATACAGAAGGTTATTTTCAGTCACTTATGCTCTCATCCTAAATCAGCCCTGACTAACTTCAGGCAGAAGAGTCGATGACCACAAGGCCACGTGGATACGTCCTACTCTCTTCTAGTGAATGAATCCCCGCCTCCATCATATAGCACCATAGCCCCGCCCCCAATCTAGTTAGACAAGACCACTCCCTAGGACTAGTGGAGGGTTACATAAAACAAATAACAACAAACACAACTTCAATACAACAAACATAACATTAGTAGGTATGCAAGTATGTTAACCCTTCTCTGCCTTTCCCTACAAGTTCCCGCATCACGCCTCCCCCCCTTCTACACACAGCCGTGGGCTTTACCGGCCAGTGTAAGGGTAGCTCTGGAAGGTGCCCGCACTCCCTTTATGAATTAGGATTCATCAGTATACCAAAGTACATCAAGTTAGGAAAACCAATCAACATTACAATGTATTCATTTTATTCATGTATTCTTCTTTTTAATCTCACGTTGATTCAGTCAAAACATTTTCTTCTCGCAGATCCAAAGAAACCAACGATCACAAGGATAATCAGCCCAGTTCCAAATAGCATGAGAACCCTCAGCGGTCGCAACGCAGTCCTCGTCTCCTGCTGCTTGGTTGGGTTCCCCACTTTTCCAGTATCTGAAAGGGGAAATCCCACAGTGTTTGGATATTTGTGTGGATGAAGAATGAACAACTTAGCAAAAAACCTCATCACAATACAGTCCAGTTCAGTTTTACCCAGTATTCAGAGGAGAGCCGTCCACCCATTTCCAGGTTCCCTCAGTGTCCAGTCAGTCAGACCGATCCAACCTTGACCCACACTTTTAACAATGAAGTCCTGTCACCGAAAAGATAAAAGTTTGAAAAGACAAAATGCAATGCAATAAAACAAAATTCGTCCAGTACAAATCTGATAGTAATAGAAGTTCAGGAAGACCTCACGGCCATGTTTTAATCCAGGCAATCTGTGGTTTTACCACTTCTCTGCCTCAAAACATTAAATTAGGGGACACAGTTCAGACAATGCTTTATGTCTCACCTGTTCTTCTTTGTTGTTTATGATCGCCAGGTCTGCTCCTCTCTCTCTGCAGTCCTGTCTGCTCTCAGACCAGCTCTTCTCCTCAGTAGAGATGTAATACATACTGGAGCGGAAATACCTCCATCCATCTTAAATAAAGGAATAGAAGTCGTAACACTTGTGTGGAAACACTGTTTTGATCATACTCAGTGGAGCAAAAATAAATATTTACACTACTGTACAAAATCTTAGGCACCTAACCTTATTGTTTACTACTACTACTACTATTACTACTACTACTAATAATAATCTTATTTATAGAGTACATTTCATAATAGTGGAAGCTCAAAGTGTTTTACAGAGAGTTTTCATCAATAATAACAAACTTATTAGCAAATATAAAGCTCAATTTTATATTTACTACTATATTAAAGTTTTATTTAAACACTGAGTTATTCACGCTATTTTCCATGACAATACTGGGGGGCCATCTTTATTTACTTTGTGTTAGAACTTCTGGTGGCCCCGCAGATACGTTGATACTAAGTACAAGCAAAATGACAACAAACATATGACAAGATATGTTCAGTTAGAGGGAGTCAGTAATTGAAAACTTGGCTTGAACAACAGAGTTACGAACACAGCACATAAAGATCAGAGTGTTGGGGGGCCGCCTTCCAAAGAAGAGTATCTGCGTCTCTGGCTGAAGCTCTAAATTTAAAACATCACCCCAAACCTCTGTATATCTGCTCTTATCTTTCTGTGGAGGAGAACCAGCACCAGAGCTTCCTTATCCAGAGAAATGTTTTGGTTGTGAAGCTCAGAGGAAGCAGACACGTAGGGTATTTGCGGGTTAAGTAACTGTTTTCTGATCAGTGTCCACCGTGCTAGGCTATCTGGACTGTAACTTACACCCACGCAGAGTGGCTCGGGGAGCTGGCTGGACTTGGGTTTAACCGGCTTCCAGAAATATAAACTCACCGTCTTTATGTAGGAGTACATGGCTGACCTTCCCACTATGCAGGTACTGATACGCTTTACTACTTGTATAGGTTTTCATTAGTGAACCATCTAATGAGCACAAAATAATTAAAGACATCGCCGTAGGTAACCTCAGACCACCTTTTCATATAATCCACCCACTGTGTTATTAACCTCAGATGAGACAGTGTTGTCCCATTGAAACTTCTTATTGCTTCTCCAGTCTCCTCCCATGTAACTGTATTGATTTTGGTTAGCTGAGCGGAAGTTCTAACACAAAGACAGAAAGAACACACGCTGACCAAATACGGTGAATAGAGAGACGTGTGTAATTGTTTCGTAAAAGTGAGCACTGAGCTCGACTGTCTAATGTCAGCTGTTACTCGTTTTCCTTGTTAGTCTATTTTCCTGTTTTCCTTCCTCCCTATTGGTTCTTCTTGTGTGGATATGCTGTCCGTGTTTTTGATGGCCCCACTCGCTCCGTGTTTCTGCCTTGTTTATGTTTAATGTAAGTTTATGTTCTTGGTGTTTGTTTTTGTTTTTGTTGCATTTTGTTTAAAAGCTTATGTTTGCGTCCACCTTTCCATCTGTACTCCCCACCTGACATAAAGAACAACCCCTAATGGACGCAGCAAGCTTTGTCGGAACAAAGGGGCGTTTTGGCTCACATCGCTGGGAGATACTCAGAGCAGCCTCGCTGGAGTGAGACCCAACGTGGGCACGCCTTGGAGGCTCCTCCTGCTCCGGATCCCCTATCAGTCCATGTGCCTTCCATATGGATCTCCTTCGAGCCTTCCAGGTTCACTGCCAGGACTGAAGCTAGGAGGAGATCCAGGAAGAGGCACGGGGCCAACCCCCAATAATTTTTTAGGGGGCGATAGGGGATCGATCAGCGAGCTGCTTGTGGGGAGTCTCTGGATAGCGCCAGCTCCCGGTACGTGGTAGCTTCGAACCCCCACCTGTACAGGGTTGCGGCCACATGCACACATATATATATATATATATATATATATATATATATATATATATATATATATATATATATATATATATATATTTAGATGAGCATATATATATATATATATATATATATATATATATATATGCTCATCTAAACATTTTACACAGTACTATAATATATAAAAAGATACATATACGTGACAGCAATCACCCAATTGAGAAAAGGCCTTTGAAACATCTTCTCTTTCTCCACTGAACTTGAACCACAGGTGGACAATGGAAGCCAGCAGGAGACAACACAGCAGCCCCAGACACACAGCAGCTACTGTGGAACATCTGCCTCCTGTGTTGTTAAAAGAAAGTTATGAGAATATCTAAATGCCTCCATTGAAAAGGTGATTAATAATTCTGTTATTCGTTTTTGCTTTAATCGCTGAATTAGCTACAGTTTGCATAGTTTACATATCGTCGCTGTCTAATGAAAATCTTGAATCTCCATTTTTGTCGATTTTAAGTTTTCTACATTTAAACACGCCAAAGGCCGTTCATATAGTGTGACAATTTCATGATGAACAGACCAATTGAGGTGCTCCGAAATAGCTTGGAAAAAATTCTGGTTCCATTCACTTCCATTGAAAGTGAAGTATGTTTTTGGTCTCTCCTGTAAAGTTGCAATTTAACTTGTTTTTCATTGGGCGGCGACGAAATATAAAACTGTTAAATCTAGTTTGATAGAAATGAGTTTAATGAAGGAGACAAGACTAGCCAAGATACATGTTTAATGAGCATCATTTCAGAGGGATAAAACACATGCAGGCACTAGGAGATCCAAATAATGGGAAGATGTTAGAGCTGTAAAGTTAAAAATAAATTTTTTTAAGTGTTTATTAAAAGTGAGCACTGAGCTTGTCTGTCTAATAAATACTCAATTGAGTTCCACAGTTTAGAAGCAGAAGAACTGAAAGAGTTTCTCCATGTGTTTTCTGTATGTTACGGGAAGATGTGCAGAAGTCTGTTCTGAAAGATATAGGGAACCAGTGCAGCTCTTTTAAAAAAAATCACTAAAATACTCAAAAAGCAAAAAATTCTGGTTCCATTGACTTAAATTCTAAATTAAGAAGGTTTTTGGTCTCTGCTTTAAAGTTGGCATTTTTGAGATACTTGGGTTTTTTTGGGACAGCAACGATATAAAACATAATTAACACTTCCTAACAGGCAAAAATGATAATACGCTAATATATTAGGCTTAATTAAAGACAGCTGACATTCTTATTATAATTACACTGAAATACATTTTCTACGCCTACATGTGCATTTCCGTTTCACATTGGAGAAAAATTTAGTTGCAATAAAGTTTACTTAATTAAATGTATGCTTCTTCTTCATCATTATCATGATTTTTTTCTTCTTATTAAATATATGATCATGTTTAGATATATAAAAATCTGTTTCATTATATAGAGATATGCTTCATTCAGGTGTATTTCCTTACAGCATACAAAAATTTAATAAAATATATAATTTTCCAAAAATACAGAAAAAAAAATCCAATATAATTCATGAAAATAAGAATTTAGGAATTCTGTCCATATACTTCAAGTATACTACTAATAATACTCTATAGATCTGATGCAATAACGACAACTACTGTCCATTTTTCTTTTCTGGCTGTTTTTTTGTGCATCAGTATATATGTATTTACCTCTTCTTGAAGAGAAATGGTTGGTCTCCCAGGTGTTTGGATTATTTCTCCTTCTTTGAATACGTTCATATGTGTGGATCTCTTCTGGGTCAACGTATTCATTCTCATTCATCTCAACTTTCAGTTCCTTCATTGTCTTAATCTGATGATGTTTAGACAGAGGCAGCTTTAAAGTACACTCTCCAGATCAGCAGTACTTAATGAATGCGACACTGGAGAACTTAAATACAGAAGCTGCTTATGAGGGGAAGCCTGCACCTCTTCCTTATATGGTGTTGTTTTTATATTTTGGCTGACTGCAGGACCGGCGTGGGACTCTTTTCAGACTGGGAGATCCCCATAAATGATAGATGTGTAGCCCTGGCTAAAATGATCATCCCTTGCTTTCTAATATAAAGATAAGTAAAATTCTTTCATTCTTCATTTGGTGAATTCCAAGATAAAAATAGGATGCACTGTGAAAGTAGTTTTAATACACAGATACTACATGTTTCATGTAGGTTCTTGTTGCTTTAATTAAAAATAGGCAGCATAAGGTATGTACATAAGCAGAAGTGAACAGATGAGAGGTGTGGCAGAGAGGAGATGGGGTGGGGCGGGGTCAATGGCAGCAGCTAGAAAATGGTAGATGTGGCATTGAGTAAAATGTTTCCCTCTTGGTAAACTCAGCCGTTTTTGCTTAGCCAATTCACAGAGGAAACACTCTCAGCCTTGCCATTGCTGCCCGTGGTGACAATGCACTACTATGACAGTGCATAAAACTTCTCTATCGTTGCCTGAGTGTGGGGCATGGTCTGTCCCGCATGACAACATGCTCAGCCCCGCTATTATTGTCTGGACAGGGTAATTTTTTTTGCTCTTTTGAGTGAAGTGCCCCCCGTAAGTTTTTGGGTCTCTATGTTACTCAGCTCCGACTCAGGCCTGCAACGTTTTTTTACTTAGTTTAAGGTTTTGAGTGTTTAAGAATGTGGGCCCACTAGAGTTAAACTATTTCTCCAAGTTTATTCTTCGTCCAAGTGTTCAGAGCTCTCTAATTGAGTGTACTATATAAATAGTCTACAGTTCAAGTGGCATCACTGGTGTGTTTAGAGTGGAAATTCTACATTCCACAAATTCTGACTTCTACATTCATGCAACCCCCCAGGAGATTTTGCAGATGTATTTTAACTATTTTATATAAACACAATGCAGTTTGATGAGTTGAGAGCTTGACTAATTAAAGTGCATTTTGTGAGAGCACTGTCCTACCACAATCTTGTGTTACATTACAATACTATTACAGTACAAATTTTATCTATAGGATATATAACGATATAAATGATTGTTGCCTTTCAAAGAAAAACAAGTATTTTCTAAAATAATAATAATAGTATCCTTTTAATGCAAGTAAATGTTTGTTAACATAATACATATTAATATATATTTCACAAATACATTGTTTGTCCTTGACAATATGGAATGAAACTTGAGAATATAGCACCCCACAACTATCCCCACCTACAACCTTCGCCCGTTCACTCGAAAGGGCTCGTGACAGACCGCGATCTGCACTAAAGGTTAAAGTGCGCATCTAAACTGTGTTTCACGGTAGCAGCTCGCGCTTTCAGTACAGATACTCAAAATGAGGAAGAAACAAGTCTCACAGCCTGATAAACATAACTAAACCAAGTCTAACATATACACACATGTACCAGAAATAAAACATATGTTAAAACCTATTTGGTGCATGGTTGTGGGGTGCTCCTGTGAGGTGGAAGGCATGTTTCTTTCTGTGTAAATGGTGGGACGGTATAAAATACTGTCACTTGTACATGCATTCGCCAGGGTGTTAATTATCTCCTCATTATTTAGAATTGCTGCTAATAGATTTCGTGCTGACTCACTCATAGTCATGCACTGCCTCCATCTGTACGGAATAATGCCAAACATCGAAAACGCAGTTGGCGCAATAAAGACTTTTATTCTGTAGAATGAGGACTTTTAATCCATATTCTCAAGTTTCATTCTATATCTTCAGACTTCAGAACCTCTTGGGCTCCAGGGAGTATGACAGGACCCCGCTGCGGAGAAGCCAAGTCTGGTTGGACCTGTGGAGAGACCCTTTAAGCGACGGCCCAGAATGTAATGAAAATAGCTAAATAGCAGTCAGTGTGCTACAATCCAGTGTTAGCTAATTTTTTCTTTCTTCTCAAAAATTTAAAGAACACTGAACAAGAGCACTGCCTCTTGTGTTAACCAAAGCCATATTTACACCATCCTGCTAAATGTGTTATGCTAATCTCTCCATTTCAGTTATACCTGACTGTCATTCACAAAGTTCTGTTAACCCTGCTAGAAAAAACAGCAAAGTCCAGCATGTCTGTTCACCACAGTAAAACCGTGTATGTTGTGTTTGGATGTTGGTCAGCAACTGTGGAAGTTAATATTGTGATAATTGGCAAAACCAGCGTATGTTGTGTGTTGGATTCTGATAAGCTGGTCTTCCAACATGACTATACTGGGTCACCAGCTAAACCAGCATTATAAACCAACTTAGACTAACAATTAATGTATTTTTTCACCAGAAAAAAATGTAGCATTTGAAAATAAGCTATATAACACATTAGTTCCCAACATTGATGCCAGATTGATCTGCTTGCTTGTAAAACACCATTTAAACTCAGCGCTTGTTAATTAATCAAACCGGTTTTTCTTCAGATCAGGAAAACACAAACATGTCCAGAAAGGGGGGTCTCTGGAGACACTGGGGCCTTTGACACTTCTGCATTAGTTTATCTTTTTTACCCATGAGTGCTATTTTTAATATTGGAAGTTATATTTTCCTCTTAATTTCACAACTGTTTGCAGACTTATGGGTTCCCCTTTCAGGTTTTGGTTCCTCTCACCATTTCTGCTTAATTTTGTCTGGTCCCTGTTGCCTTTGGCTTGATCATAATAAAATTACTAGAATGTCACAGTCCTTCCTGTTGTAAAACTGACCATTGTGAACTTGTATGTACATGCTTTCATTTCTGAAGCATTCTTTTCTTTTCTTATAATACTGATAAGTAAATATGTGTGCATACGTATTACGGTTGCTGAACAACTGGCCATTCTGCGATCTGATGCTGCTTCTTCATTTGCCTTGCCCAGGTTTGCCTGCATTCTGAACCAGTTTTCCCATCATGGAGCTCCTGCTGTCCAGTGCCTTGTGGAAAACTCGAACACATGACCCTGCACCTCCAAAGATCCTGTTTGCATACTTAATTAATGACACTTCTCCTGCTCTCACAAAACATTGATGCATATAGATAAACCTCGACTTGACTATGGTGTAAATCAGTAGCGAACTGTGACCCTTAAGCCTCGGCCCTCTCAACCCCCCCACCCCCACCGCAAAAAATACTGTTCCCTCTCTTAATAAACTGCAAGTCAAGAAACCAGCTGGCACGGCCACCTAAACAATGTTAAATAACTCACCCACTCATTATCAAGGAATTACTTGAAAACGAAGTCCATTCTTCTGTCCTTCTGGATGAAGTGGTTGATGGCAGGGTCATGCAGCTGATCCTTTGCTTTTAAACCCATTAACATATTAACAGTTCTTTCTCTGGAGATCAATGCCAAATCTGACAGTCAGGTCTGTCCAGTCTTGTAAAGCTTCTGCTCCCTGATCGAGCCGGTCAACCAGGGGTATCTGTGTAACTGCTGGAGTTGAACTGCCTCTCAAAGCCTTCGTTTTTTGCACCAAATTGAGCTCCGGTGTAGGTCGTCCTTTGCCGATTAACTTCTCATTAAAAGTTAATCTAGAAAACGGCTTGGATAACAAAGGAGTCCTCCTCTATAGCGGTAGTGCTAGCTTCACCTTCCATCGTTACACAGCAAACTAGCTAGCGGTGGTAGACTAGCGCTAGCTAACTGTTTCTCCAGCTAGCGTCGCCACAGCGGGCGGAAATTATCATACAGTTAAGCCCGCCCACTTAACGGGAAGATTTGATTGGTTAGTTTTACTGTGATTTGAAATTGGTATCGCGCTGAATTATAACTGCCTGGCCCCCTCTGTACATGAACAGCGGGACCACCAATCACCAACATTCTGCGAAGGCATCACAGTCCTAATAGGGGGAGACACAGGCTCACAGGCTTCCACGTTTGAATAATTTATTTGCCTACGTTTGTGAAATTGTTTAGATGTTGCTTGTCAAACTGTAAGTAGATTATATATATATATATATATATGTATATATATATGTGTGTGTGTGTGTGCATGTGTGTGTGTGTGTGTGTGTGTGTTATGAATATAGTAGAGGGCCACCCATGGTGACGGTTCCCCACTGGTGTAAATACAATAGGGCAGCATTTTACTTCAGTTTAGTCAGTTTGAAGGTTTGAAGTTTCTAAGCTGGCCAAGATATTTTCCACCATAATTTAGAGGCTTCTAAGGCTGACTACCTGGACAACTCTACTATTGCAGTATGGGTCATGGGTTGATGCTACATCGCATCTACATGACCTCCTAGGAAGAGATAGCTATAAAGCTATCCTGTATAGATAGCTAGACGCTCTTTCAGGGCTATGAGATGCCTGGGCTGGATGCTTTGGGCTTTACTGTACTATGAGGCCTTCCAGGCCGAGAGAGACATTCACTTGTTCAGGGCTACAAGACTTTCTGGGATGGCCACTTGAGCTACTAAGTAACTGAGGAGAAATACAGGACGTGGCACCCACAGGCTCCATTGCTGGGATGAGACTGAGCCATACGTCTTGTAGAATGGAGCCCACTACTTGATGGCACTGCTTTCAAAAGCTTTTGAGGCACAGCAATGCATGTAGGATTATGGTAAGTGTGTGAGTGTTGGCCACTGTGAGGCTAAATGCTGTGGCTAGCGGTGACCTCCTTCTTATGAGTTCAATTCTTGGTATATGCCATTCTGACCTGTGTTTAATAAAAGAGCACTTCTCACAGTAGAACCACAGCCTCCTCTGTTTCTTACTTTATGCTGACACTACAATGGTGTCAGGGGTGGGATAGCACTCCCTAGCAGAGTTAGGAGGAATGACCACAAACTCAAGAGCAGATGGTGACACAGGTGCAAAGTGTCACACCACTGGGTGACACCATGGGAAAGATGGCATGGCGAGGCAGAGAAGGTGAGGAATGCTCACAGATGAGTCGGCATGGGAAGGCTTAATGGCAGGAGCTGGGTATGGCCGTGGTGCTGGCTAGGGGGAGAAAATGGAAGACATGGCCACCGTGGAGGTGCATGGTGGAAAGGATGTGAGTTAAACAGGACATGTTGTTGTTTATGTCATTGTTTGTTAGTTATCATGATAAAAGTACCTGGCATGGCACATGCAGAGCTAAATGTTGGTAATCAGACACAGCAGCAAAACATATACAACCAACACAAAGGGGCAACACGAGATTGTAGTCAGGAGTACAGGCAAGAGTCGAAACCAGACGAGCAGAAGACCAGACAACCTAGACATGGGGGACAGTTAAGAGGACGGAAACATAGTCAAAACCAGGAAGGCAAATAGAACCAAGCAACCAGAACCAGAAGAGGCAAAAGAGACAAAAACGGAAAATCGAGAATCAGAAGAGAGTCAAAGCCAAAGATCAAGACAATAGTAACAGAAAGACCCCTCACTGATTGTGAACTACGTTTGGCAAAACTTCGCAAAGAGAGAATGTGTGTATGTGGTTTAAATGGTGTGTGTAATCAGTATTACAGTGAGCGTGAGCATGGTGTGTGATTCGGTGGTAGTGAACATGTCGCTGTGATGTCATCAGGAAACTCTGTAGTGTTGGAGTAGATCATTGGCGTGACTTTAGTTTAATGGTGTTCAAAATATGTGTGTTTATTGAAAGTGAACTTCTTGCAGTACAATCAATCACGGCCTGCAATTATCACAAACAGCAGAACGACCCAGAGAGTACAGTCTGAGGGCAAAGGGTCAGGTGCATGTGCCTGAATGTATCTTTAATCTGATGACTTTTCTATGTAACAGTGTACAGTCAGTGTTTGTGTATCCTGGTAATACTATATACTAATACTTAATACTAATACTATATATAAGTACTAATAAGCACTTATAGCACATTAATGAAAAAACAATGAGTAAAGTGAGCTCCTCCTATGTGATAAAAATCTATCTGTATTAAAGCTGACAGGTTTCATACTAACTGATAGAAAGGACAACATAAGCTGAGTAAATATGAAAAACCTGCTCTTTAACAGTATAAAAGAATCTAGTTCCACTGTTATTCTAACAACATGTCACTGTTGCTCTTCTTAGGGTTAGGGTTTAATACGATGTCGGCCCACCCTTTGCAGCTATAACAGCTTCAACTTCTCTGGGAAGACTTTCCACGCGATTTAGGAGTGTGTTCATGGGAGTTTTTGACCACTCTTCGAGAAGCACATTTGTGAGGTCAGACACTGTGGTGCTGAAACTGCTTATTAGTGAACTGATTTATAATCATTAATAAACTAAAACCATTAATAAACTATTCATACTTTTTTCTAAAGTGGTACCATTTGTTTATATCACGGAATTAACATTTAAACTGTTTTATAACAGTTATAATAGTTATAACCACTTAACAAACGTATATGGCCCTCATCTTTTTGGTTATATACTAGTTATTATTATATAAGTGTGGGTGTGAGAGTGTGTGTGTGTGTTCTGCAAAATCCCCTTTATAGTTATCAGAAGTGAAACCCTGTATTAGATCTATTTTATTATGCTATATGGAGTGTTCAGAAGAGAAGTAACTTGTATTCCATTACAGAGACAGTCTAAAGAATATAGAATTATTAATACTTAATTTTAATATTTATTAATACTTAATCTGTATATTTGATTGGATGGTCGCACAACCTAATATTTTTTAGATTGACCAAAGAGCTGGGGGTTGATTCAGTTGTTATTTATTACAGACAAAAGTAAAGAAAAAGGAATTTGAAATGACTAATTTTTTTATTGGCTAGTTTGACCAATCAAAAAGGGCAAACCCCCATTCTCCCACTTTAAGCCATCTTTTTTTAGACTGGTCACATTCTCTGGGACCACTCATGTGGAAGACACTCTCAACCGATTTGGGTATAATGATTTAGATGATTGATAATTTATTGATCTAGGAAGGAAATTCAAGATCTCCGCATTTAACCCATCCGTGTAGTGAAATACTCACATATACACACACAATAGTGTACAGACACACTAAGGAGAGTGAGCACACTTGCCCGGAGTGGTGGGCAGCCCTACCACAGTGCACGGGAAGCAGTCAGGGGTTAAATGTCTTGCTCAAGGACACTTCAGTCCTGTCCGGTCTGTTCATGGGATCGAATCCGCTCACAAGGCTGGTTCCCTAACCTCAAGCCCACAACTGCCCCAAATCCATGAATCCATCCTTGCAGATCACGTACACCCACACATGCTGATTGTCTTTCCTGGGGCAGATGGGATCCCACGTCATGTCCCTCAATGAGCTCAAAACTTCCATTTAAGACCAAGACTTCCAAGTACTCCCTTGGACCCCCAACCCCCCAGATTTCAACCCAATTAAGCCTCCCAGCCCGTTTAGCTGCTGTCCATGCGGTTACTCTGGATATTAACTGGTGGTCATAATAATGTGACTCCACAGTTGCACCAGCACGCCTTTTTAGAGTGGCCAGATGGTCTAAGGTAGAGTCAGTTGTTTTTCATTACATGGACAGGCACAAATGATTGTCTATAACCCAGTGATCCATGTTAATAATGAATTTGTATGTAATGGTTGGACAGTTCCACCACTTGACATTTTTAGTCAGTGTTTTTAAATTGACCTCTATTCAGGATAATTGTAGATGAGAGGTTTTAAAAGAATATTTGTACCAGATCAATCTTTGGATTCAGTCAAATAAGCCCCAGTGTAGCAGTATAGTTTTAACTGAATTATTTTTTCCTGGGGAGCTGTACCTTTGTTTCAGCCAATAAAACTTGGAAGGCAGTAGTGAAGAAGAATCATGATCTTGATCCTGGATATGATTAGTGTGTGTGATCCATTTGGAACTTAAGCAGTGTTTGGCATAGGCCCCGTTCAGGTCTTGAAGCATCCAGCTTATCCTGCTGGACCGAGACGGCAGGGGCGGAATCTACCACCTCGACAAGTGGACCGGAGCAGGTGTGGGGTTGGTATCGCCTCCTGGTCTCAGGTTTTCCCTGTTTCCTCTATGCTTTTATACTTCTTGTATGTTTCATGTGTTGGCCTGGCCGTGTTGCCATATTGTTGCTCTGTCTTTGTTAAAGCAGTTAGTTTCATAAGCTGTTAGTTTGAATGTTTGTTTTGTTACACCATGGTCTTTTGAGTGTGTATCCTCCTCTGATCAGAAAGCAGTGCAGTTTTCTGTTTGCTATATGCTAAGTTAAATTCTTGTTTGTTTGTCAATTATATGTATTTTTAAGGACAAGATAATACCAAATACCTAAGTGATGATACTTTAATATAGTAGTCTTTGAGATTGTGTTAGAAATGTAATAGGTAATCAGTAATCAAGCATAGTTACCAGCACTGTGCTATGAAGCAAGGATGTGCACTGGGCTAAAGTTGCCCAAGCAACAGCCTATATTTGCCCTCTTTGGCAGTGCTGCCCCCCAGGATAAAATAATAACTAACCTTAATAATATTAATAATATTAATTTCATCTGGCATTGTCACACAGCAGCTATACACATAATGTAGTTCTGAGCCAGATTAGCCAGAAAGAAACCTGGAGAAGAACCAAAGTTCAAGGGGAACCTATGCTCTTCTGTTCGACACTGGATGGCAAAACTATATTACATCAAAAGTAATATGTATAGAATATAAATTTAAGTTAACCAGTTAGCCTTGACTTGTTTCTATAAGTAGTTCATGGTGCATCTGTGAGGTCAGACACTGATGTTGGACAAGAAGGCCTGGCTCGCAGTCTCCACTCTAATTCATCCCAGAGTTGTTCCCAATCGCTTCCACTTTGTAATAACACCACTCATAGTCGACAGTGGAATATTTAGTAGGGAGGACATTTTACAGGTGGTGTCCTATCACGGTACCATGCTGGAGTTCATAGAGCTCCTGAGAGAGACCCATTCTTTCACTAATATGTGTAGAGCAGTCTGCATGACTAGATGCTTGGTATTATACACCTGTGGCCATACAAGTGATTGGAACACCTGAATTCAGGATGTGTAAGTGAATACTTTTGACAATATAGTGTATTTTGTAGAGCAGTTCTAGCAGAGAGTTTTCCCGGTCTTCCAGATCTTGCTGTCAGTTCCACCGTTTTTCTTAACAGCAAAGTCTTAATGACATTTAGGACAGTGTCATGACAGCCTTCCAGTTAAGACTTACCATGGCAACATGTGATCCCAGTGGGGAACTTCTGCGGCCACTGTCAGTGATATAGATCTTTCACTATGTACCACAAGTTCATAGGAACCCAATACAAGGTTTAATGCAACCAGGAATGACTATGACAAAGTCGAAGCAATTATGATGAAGCTGAAGTTCTTTTTGTCAGCTTCTCTTAATGTTTCCTTCCACTATAAATGGAGCAGCAGTTATACTGAGCTGGTGACTATGCAGCTGACTTCATGCACACTACAGTGTATTAAAAATGTTTTCATTTTATGCTGGAGTTTTACTTCCACTTTAGTTATTTTAGGTTACACATCTCAGAAAACTGAAGTTTTGGAGTTCAAAGAATTCTGCTGTGGTGGCAAAAACGAATGAAGTAGGCGCTTAATCCCACCTCACGCAAAACATTATCCAGACACATTATGATGACCACCAGGTAATATCCAGAGTGCCCACCATGTGTAGCACAGACAGCAGCTAAACAAGCTAGGAGACTCAATAAGGTGCTGGTATGTGGTCACAGGTAGCTGAAGCCATGCTGACTGCAGTGCATCCCTCATCTGCTGGAAAGAGATCCAACATGACTACTGACATGGTATTACAGATGCTTGGTTGGGTTTAAGTAGTACTTGAAAGTCTTGATGTTCCAACCAAAGTGGGACGTTTCTAGCTGCGTGACGTGTTGTATTGTCTTGCTGGAAGATTCCATCTGTTTCTTATTTCCATTCTAGTACATGGCACTGAAGAAAGCAGATGCTACAGATTGGCTGCAGTGTGTCTGGGGCTGCTGTGTGTTCTTCTGTTGGTTGTCATCACAGTACTGGTTTAACCACCTGGCTACTGAGAGAGACCCACTACAGAAGAGCAATACCAACCTGACTGTGGAGAAAGATGGACCATAGAATAGAACCTTGCTAGAGAAAAAGACCCATTCCAAACTGAGAGAGACCAGTTAAGGAAAGAGAATGATGAACTGACTATAAAGAGAGACCAAATAAAGATTAATTACACAAACCTGGCAATAGAGAGACCAGTTACAGACCAGTTACACCAACCTGACTATAGGGAGAAACCAGTTACAGACCAGTTACAACAACCTGACTACAGAGAGAGACCAGCTACAACAACCTGACTATAGAGAGAGACCAGTTACAGACGAGTTACACTAACCTGACTGTAGAGAGAGACCAGTTACAGAGCAGTTACAACGATGTTACCAATAAGAGGAACCAGTTAAAGAAGGCATGGTCAACATTACCATTTCATTTTTGTGTGAAATTCTCAGAAAGACCAGCATTTATATAGCACTTTTTGTGAAAACAGTTAAGTTTTTGTCTTAAACTGTCTTTAACCAAAATAAATGCTTCACGTTTGGAAAGTGTTATTTTTACACCTTATGCTGTCAAATCAGATTATTTGAGCTGTTTCCTTCTAAAAGGTACAGCCCAGCATAATGACTGGACTGTGGCCATCGCAGTGATTCAGCTGATCCAGCCCTGGAAGGAAAATCTCTACAATATATGTTTAACGATGTAGTACATTGCTTTATGCTGCTGCCCTCTATGCTCTAGACCAGAGTTCAATTTCCCAACTGCAGAACCACCTTACACTATACCAGTAGGGTGTTAGGTAATACGCTACACTACCTTCACCTACCTGTGTACAGGTAAACTGTAACACCACCTTCACCTACCTGTGTACATGTAATCTGTAACACTACCTTCACCTACCTGTGTACAGGTAAACTGTAACACTAACTTCACCTACCTGTGTACAGGTAAACTGTAACACTACTTTCACCTACCTGTGTACAGGTAAACTGTAACACTACCTTCACCTACCTCTGTACAGGTACCTGTGACAAATGCCACCAATGTAAATGTGGTAAATGGCTATATATAAATGGCTATATATAACCAAACCACTGTTTCAACAAATCAGAAAACTTCATGTATCATTAAAAATTTTCTCAAAGCTAACACACTGATCATGCTCTCGGGAAGGTCCACGTCTGTCCTATGGGGATACGCTGCGCCATGGACTGTAAGCAGGTTTCTGCAAGGCATCATTCATGACGAGCAGGGTATCCGGAACGTGGGCGGGCGCTTCGCTGTGGGTCAGTACGGGAATCCTGAACACGACCATACTCCTGAGAGGAGTAGTGGGTGTGGCGAGGAGAGGATGGGGTGGGGTTAGTGAATGTCGCTGCCGTTGTGGACCATGTGGTTCAGGGTCCCGATAGTCAAAGTGACCATAACGATCTGGAGATGAATGTGTGTACCTTGTCCATCTAAGATCAATCAGGTGAATAGTGTCTGTTTCTATGAACACGTGTGGGTGGAGGGCTGTTGCTTTTGCTGGTTAACTTCAAGCCTGAGGGCCTTCAGCTCCGTAGACAGTTCTTTTACCACTTGCACTAATTCTGAAGATGTGCGCTGCTTTGTAGACACCATGGCAGTGGTGGTCTCTGTGTCCCTCTGTGTCAAACGAAGACCCAAACAAAAAGATGCATGTGTGGGCGAAACCAAACACTGGACACGTGGACAAGAGCCAAATAATCCAAATGCATATGTTAATACGATACTTTATAACAACTAACTCTAGCCTTAACAGCACCTTACTCACACCACATCACATAGCTTCTGCTACAGGCTTGTAGCACCTAGTTCACACAAACTCTAACTTCTCAGTAGAAACTTAAACCTTGTTAACATCTTATTATTCTTCGCCATTTCTTTGTGCATATACTGTACTTAGATTAATGTTATTTTTTTGTTTCTTTAAAATATCTCTTTTATTTCAGATTATTTGGGCCAGGTAAATGCTTCTCTGGTGGGTTTACCTTATCACCATAGAGACCTGTGAAGGCAACTCTTCATGGATAAGAGCAAATATTGCATCCTCTCGTCTTGGTTCATCTGAGCCACCGATTATTACTGTTGCTTTTGCTCAGTTTGACCTTGTGCCTATGACCCACTTAACTAATTTAATTTTGCACAAGACCAACCACTTGCTCTTTGGATGTACTTCTCACAACGTCAGTCTCATTAACGGAATTGTCCCATCTTGTTTCATCATGCAATTGTTTAGCCTTTTTTGAAAAGACCAGGATTAGACAAAACAGATCTAATTTCAGGCCAATTTCAAAACTACCTTTCCTGTCTAAAGTTCTGGAGAAAGCTGTCCTCACTCAACTCTCTAGTATTTTCAGTGCAAACATTATTACAGATAAGTAAAAGCCCCTCCTTAAAGTGTCTAATGATTTACTTTTAGCTGTTGATTCGGAAAAGTGTGTCATCTTAGTTCTCTTAGATCTTAATGCAGCTTTCGACACTGCCCACCATGCTATCTTGCTGGACTGATTAAAGTACTGTGCTGGCATTCAGTGTTCTGCACTGAAAATCCTTCTGTGTTAAGATGGGAAATCCTTTCTCCTGCAACCTTTAATTGTGAAGTGCCTCAGGGATCCATCTCAGGCCCTTTTCTGTGCTGTACATGCTACCACTTGGCTCCATTTGTCAGAAGCACAATATTTTTTAGCATTGTTATGCTGACGACACTCAGAAACTGTCTTTCAGGCGTTCATCTCCTCTCGTGTTGATCACTGCCACTCCCTGTACTTTGGTGTTAGTCAGTCCAGCCTGGCACACCTGCAGTTGATTCAAAAAGCTGCTGCCAGCACAAAGAAAAGGGAGAGCATCACTCCTGTACTCCTGTACTGTGAGACCCCGCATTGAATTCAAAATGTTACTGTTTGTTTTAGGGCTTTACACGGTTTGGCTCATTTATTAAAACTCATTTATTAACTCTGGCATTTGAATCCTTTTAGAGATTTTGATTTTGTCTGATTTACTGGTTTTATTTTGATATTAGTGACTTTTCTATTATTTATAATTATATTTTTTTAATAATCCAAAGTATACGGTTTTCAGTCACTCCTAACAGAACTAACTATCTGTGTGTTTCTCTTACTGAGCTCAATAACTGCTCATTCCATATGGTGTGATGCTGAACGCTTGCCCATCCTACGATCTGAGGCTACTTCGACTGCCTTGACTTGATGCCCCTGTTTACCTGCATTTTGGACCAGTGTTCCCATCATGGAGATTCTTTTCCTCGAGGAAAAATCACCTGCATGACTCTGACACGCCAAAGAATCTGCTCACCAGCGTACAACTGTTAAATAAGATCACCGTCATCTTAAAAGATCTGACTAGAGAAACAAATCTGATTGGCCTGCAGTTAATGTGTGAAATCGTACAGAATATTGAGAATCATCACTACATCACTATCTAAAAACTAGAGATGAAGCTTTTAGGATTGAACACTTTTTCAACGCTGTGTTTGCTGGACATGTATTGCTTTTGGGTTTTGGGTGAGCTAAAATGGTCACTATGGAAACATTCACTGCTGAAAGCAGCGGTAGAGTTCAGGTGGGGTTCTGATTGTTTATCAGTAACAAAAATATAATTTTATACATTTTTTATATGAAATAATAAGAATGAATGTCTAATTTAGCCTAATTTAGTTTAAAGTCTGTCCCAAATGTGTTTTTTAACTCTGACTTTGAAATAGTTTGCTAAAATGATCCACATAAAGAAAGTATTACATAACAATGATTATTATTATTATTTTTCGTTCACTCATCATCTAAGCCTGTCCCAGTGCCCAATGAGTGTAAGACAGGAATTATTATTATATTATTATTATTATTATTATTATTATTATTAAGCTAATTCCTTAAATTCTCAATGCTGTATTTATCAAACAGTGACCAGCTAAGTACTAGTTTTGATGTGTGAGTCTAAATATGTTTCTGTATCAGTTCATGTTTACAAATAAATTCAAAAAGCCTTATATATTTAGGTGTGAAAAGGTTATAAATAACACAAACAAAAGCACCTGAATTCTTACCAGACCACTTTAGCTACACGCATGTTGTGTCTGTCCAAAGAAAACCAGGTATTGTAACACATCAGACGACTCAGAGGCAAAGGTGAGATTCATAAGCAGGCATGTTTATTGGTGAACAGCAGAGAAATGTAATGAGCAGTGTACTGAGCAGGGCGGAGGCGTGAAAACCAGAGAACCAGGGAAGCCTAGCTGGGATGTTAGGGTGAGCAGATCGAGCAGAGTAGTGGGGTAACTGTGAAAGATGGAAGCCCCTGGCTGGAGCTGGCGTGTCCAGGCTTTGGTTTCCTGTCCGAGCAGTGAATAGAGCCGATCCCGTCAGTAGCGGCGGTTTCCAGGAGCGATGTCCCGTCTGAGCAGATAAAAGGGTAGAAAAGACCCTAACGACAGGGCAAGGCTAGTGAGCAGTTCGTGAAGAGGGTCAGTACAGTCCAGCCTTGACTGGGAACTGCGTAGCCTAGATGAACAGGAAAAACAAGAGACCTGGTGTGCACATACAAGAGTACATTCAATATCACGCACTGAGGTGAGTGTGAGAGGGGTTTTTAAAGGGTGTCAAATGAGAGACAGGTTGATGAAATGAGGGACAGGTGTGTGTGTTTTAGGCTACATCAGTACTGGACAGATACCTCTGGTGGTGCTGAGCAAGAGTGCTTACAGGTATCTCCACAATGGCAGCTTTAGAGGAGGAGAAGAAAACATTCAGTGCATAAAGAACAGAAGATTCTCTCCAATCATGTCAAAGAATTTCAATTTGGGAGTTTTTGGATATTGGATGATATGTGACAAATTATCTAAACTGAGCAAAAAATGATTAAATACATCTATACGATTTTTATCTTAATAGTAATAATAATATATTACCATCATACACAGCAAATGCTAATATGGAGTACTCTCTTACGAATGCAGAATAAAATTCAGTTTGTTTTTAAGCTAAATGAGGAAAACAGACTCAGCTGAATGGAAATGTGTACTACAGCTGTTAATTGATCTCTATTGCTGGCCTGGTTCATCACTACATTGCTACACATAGTCAGTGAGGCTCCTCCCATTAACTCCATACTGCCTAGTGGCAGCCTATTGGCCAAAGACTCTCATGACCTCATAATAAGAACTTAGTCTTAGTGCTGTACTGTGACTGGGACTGTTGTCATAGTAGCGGGTAAACATTAGAACTATCTGCAGGATTCCGAGTCTTCACCACTCTTCACTCAGCACTGCAGAGACTTTACAGAGAACAGACAACCAGCATTTCAGATGATCTTACTGAAGCGTCTTCTTGAGGGGGTCCAGTACCTTCCCTGCATCTATCTACAGGATGAGACGACGAAGAGCCGCACACACACCAAAGCTCCAGTCGTGGGTCCTGAAGCAGCTCTGGCTCCCCCTACCCTGCGTGGTCTGGGTTTCCAAACATACTGCTTCCCTCAAGCCCATGCATCTTCTGGTGTGAGGAACCTGGCCTCTACAGCCTCCCTCCAGTTTGGATCTCCTGCTATGGGCCTGGAAGCATTTCTGGGTAAGCCTACCCCACATGCTCTCGGCTTCCGAAGCCGCTGCTCCACTGAAGCCCACGCCTCTACTTATGTGAAGAACCTGTCCTTTGCAGCCTCCCTCCTGTTTGGAGCTCCTATCATGGGCCTGGAAGCAGCTCTGGCTCCATCTACCCCACGTGCTCTATGCTTCCACACCTGCTGCTCACCTCAAGCCAGTGCATCTCCTGATGTGAGGAACCTGTCCTCTGCAGCCTCCCTCCTGTTTGGAGCTCCTATCATGGGCATGGAAGCAGCTCTGGCTCCATCTACCCCACGTGCTCTGCGCTTCCACACCTCCACTCGAGCCTTCAACTCTCTGGAACACTAGATCTTATGTATGACTCTTTCAGGATGCTGTATGCTATAAGGACATTGTAAATATCTGATTAACCTGTAAATAGTTCACTGATTAATAAATATATAACGTTCAGAACATGTTGCTTGTTTCTTTTTACAGCTCATAAACTACAAGAGCCTGTATGTGATCATCAGTTCAGCTGCTTACTGTAATATCTGCACATATGAGAATGATTCTCTTTTAAATTCAAAATACATGAATGTAATATTAATGACTAAATCATTAGAAAAATATACCAGATTAATAATAAAAATGTATTTATTCATTTTTTATCATACGATCAAAATCTATAATAGGATAATAATTAATAACAAAAGACTAATTATTATTAATAATAATAATAATAACAATAATAATAATAACATTTCAATATATAACTAAGCAATGCTTAATTATTAATTTACATTATTTTGAAACTATTAAGTATGATAAAAATGCAATTAAATATAATAATAATAATAGAGTCTCACTGGGAGTGAATGGCTTTCACCCATGTACATGAAGGTGTAGCACAGCATGTGCAGGTGTTTATACCAGGTATCATGTACACAAAGATTTGAACCCCCTGATCAAACCACGTTACAGCACATTATATATGTGTTTGTTCCAGTATGTTAAACTCAGCTTCTAAACTCTATAACTCCACATACAGTGTATAAATATATATATATAGGAGAGTATATATACACTATAATCTCTTAATACTCTACATATTCTATAAACTCTGCACAAGAATTTTTATATTAAAGTGTTTCTCTGTATAAAAGCTTATTTTCACTTAAATATAAAACATCAATTCCTGTCCGCTCCATTCCAGAAACCCGCTCCGTTCCATAGTTTGGTTCCTTCACTCTTGAAGATTGTAGTTGTGATGGCTAAATTTGACTAGGTGGAGTTTACCCTTGAGCCTATATTAGAACACTAAAAATTCATCAGAGCTCGAGCTCGTTAATAAAGGGATCCTGCCTAAGAGGGGAAACCCCTGGGTGTTGCCTCAAGTGCTACTCTGGGTGCGGAGGCGGCAGAGGTCACCGACATAGAAACTCGGCCGCGCATAGGTTCTCTTTCTCTGGGTTTTCTCTTTTCCTTTGGCTGAAGGAGTTGGGGCTGGAAATTAAAATTCAAGAGCGTGAGGCGGAAAGTCTCTATCTGCAAGCGATACAGATCGACGCCGATCGGGAGCTGGAACTTAAGAGGTTAGGCTTGGTGGGCATCAGGCCTGTCCCTCTCCCTTGGAGCTCCTTCACGGCTCCTGCTCGAGCTCCGGTCGCTCAATCCAGCGAGCAAGCAGCTACAGCACCACCTGTGCCCAAGCCCCGATCTCCAGTATAGGCTCCAGCACACTCCGCAGCCGTGAGTATTTTGATATCAGTCTGCAAATTGTTTTTTTTACCACATTTAGGGAGAATGAAGTGGACACTTATTTCGCTATTTTTGAGCTTATATCTTCTACGCTTAGTTGGCTCAAGAACCTGTGGTCCTTGTTGTTACAATGTAAATTAGTGGGCAAAGCACAGGAAGTTTGTTCTACTCTCTCGTTAGAGCAAAGTTTGGACTACGATGTTGTTAAAGTCATCATTCTTAGAGCTCATGAGTTGGTCCCTGAAACTTACTGGCAGAATTTTAGATCTTTGACGAAAACCCCCACCAGACGTTTGTTGAATTTGCCAGAGAAAAGACTTTTGTATGAGAAATGATGTACAGCTAGCGAGGTCACTACCTTTGAACTTATTCTGCTAGAAGATTTTAAGAACAATCTTTCTGAGAAAATTATGATTTACATTAACGAGCAGAAAGTGAAAATTATCTGTCGCTGCTACTGTTTTCGTCTCACCACCCAAATGTAGTGCAATCCTCTGGTCGCACAGTTTCTCCTTAAAACCCTGTTAACTCCACTGTATCTGCCTCTGCTTATTCTCCTGAGTGTTTTTACTGTTACAAACAAGGCCACCTTATTGCTGCATGCCCAGCTCTCGAGCGTAAACATTCCCGCTTGTGTCCACCCGTGAAAAACGTCAATGTCTTAAGCACGTTGTCTTGTAGCCAAATACATGATCAACCTTCTGCTCCAATCTCTTCTGCTGTTGAGCCTGTGTTCAAGCCTTTCGTATTTGATGGATTTGCTTTGGGATAGACAGCCTATCAAAATTTTGAGAGACACTGGTGCAGCTCAGTCATTTATTTTGTTTTTTTTTGTGTTGGGGATAAGGTTCACGCTCTGCTCTCTGTCGGTTTTTCCCTCCAAACACGATTTTCAGGACCCTGTGAAACAGCAGTAAAGCTGTCCCCCACCAATTATGTGCTCGCTACTCCGAATTACAGTCGGAAGACCCATGTGTGTCTTATTACCCTTTGAGCACAGAGCACAGTTTAGCCTGTGCTCGATTGCCAAATACAAAGACTTTACAACACCTCTCAGAAAAAACTACAAAACTTAGTAGTATAATTAGTACCTTTCCTTCACTTTTCTCTATTCCGTCTCACACTTCTGTGTTGTATCACGATATTGATGTTGGTGGGCACTCACGTATTCAACAGCAACCATGTCATGTGAATCCGTCCAAACACTTGTTACTAAACAAAGAAACTGAGTACTTGCTTGAAAATGGTCTTCCAGTTCCCAGCAGCAGCCCATAGTGTTCCCCTTGCCTCCTCTTTCCAAAACCTGACAATACATATAGGTTTTGCACTGATTATCATAAATTTAGTAAAGGCACCACCCCAGATTCTTTTCCACTCCCAAGGATGGAAGACTGCGTTGATCGTATTGGTTCTGCCAAATTTGTCAGTAAACTCGACCTCTTGAAAGGATACTGGCAGGTTCCCCTTACCACACGTGCCTCAGACATTTCTGCTTTTGCTACCTCTGACAAGTTTCCACAGTACACTGTTATGGTTTTTGGTTTACAGAATGCACCAGCAACCTTCCAGCGCCTTATGAATATACTTTTGGGGGACGTGCCAAATTGTGAATGCTACTCTGTTGTAGTTATTTTTTCTTATACTTGGGAACAACATATGAAACAGCCGGAAACACATTGTTCTACAATGTGCTTCTCTTGTGCTGAACTTAGAAAAGTGTGAGTCACATACCTTGGTAAAACTGTTGGTAATGGTGTTGTCCGCCCTCTAGATGCTAAAATTTAGGCCATCAAATCCTTCCCTACACCACAGACTAAACTGGAACTGAAACATTTTTTGGGTATGGCTGGTTATTACCGCTGTTTTTGTAAAGACTTTTCAGACGTTGCTTTGCCACTCACCACCCTCCTACGAAGTGCTGTGCCCTTCGTTTGATCTACGTGCCGATCTGCATTTGAGTAAGTGAAGGCCTTGTTAAGCAGCTTGCCTGTTCTTGCCACACCTGACTTCAATAAGGCCTTTAAATTTGAGATAGACGCAAGTAACACTGGCGCCAGTGCGGTCCTCATACAAGAGGACAATCATGGTGTTGATTACCCACTCCACACCCACCAGTTAGCCTATAGCACCACCAAAAAAGAAGCCCTGGCTCTCCTTCTTGCTCTCACAGCATTTTGAAGTATATCTCGGTAGCAGCTCTAACCTCATCATTGTATATGTTGCTGCTGACGCTCTGTCACATCTGCCACATTTATGGCCAAGTCCTCCATCTGAACTCCTTCTGTCTCAGGATTACCTGAATAAAGAAAAAGAGTGACCACTGTTAATGTTGCTACATGGGACGACTGTGATGCCACTGCGTACCTAATGCATTACTTCTCAACTTGGATGAGACTCAAGAAAGCCAGTCAGTCACAAGTCTGCAGTATTCTGATGATGAGGCCTTCAGACAGCTATGTGAGGTTGAGGCCATCCTTAACAGCCACCCAACCACAACAGTGTCTGATAACCCAAATGACTTAGAGCCATTAACACCAAACCATTTACTGCAATTTAGGATTCAGTCTGTTCTTCCTGCAGGGTTATTAATGAAGAAAGATCTTTATTTAAGATGCCACTGGAGACAAATTCAGTACATTGCTGATGTATGGATGTTGGCTAGAGTTACTGAAACCCTGCCTGACAGCAAAGGCTTGGTGCGCAGAATACAGCTTTAAACAAAAACTTTATGAAGAAAGTGCGAATGTCTGTGGAATTATTTTACATTGTTCATAAACACTATAAAAGCTCTTGTCCTTGCTTAGCATACATTTTCAGGATACTACAAAGATTTCCATTATACTGTTGAGAGGAAGGGGACAAGACAGGTCATTTTTTCTTGCATTTTAAAATACAGGTAAAGGTGTTGTTTCCTTAGTGGCACGGTGGTGTAGTGGTTAGCACTGTCATCTCAGAGCAAGATGATATGGGTTGGATTCCTGGTCCGAGACATTCTGTGTGGAGTTTGCATGTTCTCCCTGTGCTTGAATGGTTTTCCTCCCACAGTCCAAACACATGCTTTCGGTTGTTTGGGTTGATCTGTCACTCTAAATTGCCTGTAGGTGTGAGTGTGTGTTGGCCATGCCATGATCATGGTGTCCATGTTGTACCCTGCCTTCATCCAATGACGCTGGGATTGGCTCCAGACTAGGGGGATAAAGCGAAAGATAATGGATGGATGGGATTGTTTCATTATTAATGATAGTTCAGTGATATAGTCGTATACAAATAAATTGTAAGAACAATCTATTTAAGAACTCTATATAAGATTTACAATGTGTTTTATGTGAATAGTTGTAATTATTATGTAGGTCCTCTGAAGCATTAACAATTTTATAAAATGGAAAAGCTGGAGCAAATATCATAGCCAAATATACATTGCCCCTAAACCCCAAGATGAAATTACTGTATTGGATTATTGTAACTGGATAGAGAGGCTAGTTTAGGGGAAAAAGTCTTAAGATTATTTCTTCCCCTTAAGGTTTCAAATACTTTCAACATAATTCCAAAGTTGTTTTCCTTTTTCCTTTTCGCCCAACTCCTTTGTGTAGCCTGGTTAAAAAATGAGAACAATCACATTCATAGTTCAGAGAAAACGTGAACATTAGTTTTTGTAAAATAGGTTCCTATCACTTTAAGAACAGAGCAGCTGGTAAAGTTAGGTTGGAACGTACAAGCGGAACATGTGCTTTTCGTCAGCAGGTTAGACTTACTCCTAGATGATTGGCTGAAATGCTGTACCTGGCCTATAGCAGTAATCTGGGGGTGGGGTTTAAAAAAGGAGGAGAAGTGAATAGCTGAGAGATGGGGAGAGAAAAAAGGAGCAGAGGGACGAGAGGCAGAGTGCGGCGGAGGAGAGTTTGAGAAAGTTCGGCAACATGTGACTGAAAATAAAGTTACTAAAATGTTTTAGCGCTCAGTAAACAACTGAACGTAGGATAACTTTGTGTGGGGACCACAGCGAATCAACTTTGCTGTGTGTAAGTGCTTGGCTCATGCTAAAATTGCTCTGTTAGCTTTGTTAGCTGTTTGCTGCACCGTGCGTCGGAAACCTGCTCATTTGTAACTCCAGGAGGTCATTAACCAGATAGCGTTCTGAACTGCCGCGTTGTTCAGAATTCCTCTGGCTTCGAGGGAGGACACTTTCTCCCCGCTTGCTATATGGACCGGGGACGGAGGCGTGTGAAACTGCTACGTCGATGACAAACTCCAATTATAAATGAGGTAACATTTGTTTTATTTGGCTCAAAGAGCGAAAAGGCCATTTTCTTTTTTACGCGCCATGTATTATATTAGTACTGAGGTACTGAATCTCATTAGTTGTTAAGAACCGCTCAGGGGAATAGTATTCATTGATTTATGTGTGTAGGTTGTACCCTAAACCAGCGCATTTATAGTTGTCTTTGGTGGTTATACACATTTGTTCATTTTGCTTATTTTTGATATTGAGCGAAGGAAAATACTATTACCATACCGCCTATTATTAGTTTCAACTAAATTTTATTATAACGACTCAACTATATTTGTGTTTTCCTTTTAGATAATTTATTGGGTACAAATGTAGATTAGCTCCTGCTCTGTCATAAAGGCTGAAACGTATTTATTTTGATTTAAGTCAGCCTTAAGCAAGGTAAAACTGCAGTGAGAATAGAAAATCAAGGCTCAATTGAACCCAGAGCCCCTCAGCTTGGAAACTCTTAACTTGGACATAGGAAAGGGAAACGAGGGCGCTACATTTGCCACAGGCATCTGCCCCGTCGATTGATGGCCTAAACGACACCAACATACAAGAAGCTTGTAACAGTGAAGGTACTCTATCTGTTGATTTTGAAGATACCACATGCAACACGGGATATTCCAGTTCATTCCAGGTCAGTTATCACAGGCTTGTAGTGGAGGAGGTGGTCAAGCTGTTGATGGATGTACATTCCCACCAGTCCATCTGCGCTGGAGAGGTCTATATGATTTCATACCACAAAGATCTGAGAACAAAGCAGGACTGGAGAGCAGACCATGTTCAATGGCAAAATCAGGGCACGAAGAACATAACTGTTAAAGAAGGTATCCTTGTAGTTCACCATTGCTCTGTTAAAAATTAAGACAAACTGTTCCAAAAAAGATTATATGAGCTTAGCAACAACTCCTTACCCTTCTTTCTTCTGCAGTTCTAGGGAGATGACAGTGCTTACACTCCCAAACCTCATGGAAATGCCAAACACACAGGGTGCCCTAATGTCAGAACTGCTTCAGGGTTTCTGTAAAGGATAAAAGAAAAAAAAGAACTAGCCCCCCCGCCAAGGTACCCCATGAAATGATAAACAAATCAACTGGCAGAAAACCTTATATAGAAACCCTAATGCCAGGCACCATCAAGCAGATAGCTAACACAAGCGTGCCAGGATACAGAACTTTATTAACCTGAATGATGTCAACGTATGTCATGTGCTCTCACCTGAGACAGTCTCACCTGAGGGTGTTGGTCCTTCAAAGGTGCATTTATCCCAATCTGCTTATTGTGGTAGCATTACCAGAAATGCTGGAACAGTTCCAAGCAATGGTGGAGGAATCCCATCCTAAAGTACCCCATATTCTACATGATGATACCACCTTTAACCTTGTGGACATTTACATCTCACCCCTTGTGTTTCGCCACAGAGTCTTCCTGGATCATCCCTGTAAAGATGTTACTACCCTTTTGAGGAGGAAGTCAACTTTATGCGCACCCCTAGAGGTAAGGTCCGTGAGGGTGGGTAGTCATATAACAGGAAGGACTCTGATAAATATGTGCAATAAGTGATTTATTGTGCAACGTGAAGAAAAGCAAACAAAAACACTGTACAACACAAAACAAAACGGAAACATAAATATTTACAATGTATATACTTGGGTGGTTCCAGCGTCAGCCAAACATGCTCAAATACTAAATCCGCTAGTAGCGTCACTTCCCACAGAAGACTCCTGAATGAAATTTCCCGCGGCTCTTATTCTGTACACCCCGTCCTGGGCCAAACCGTTACATCACCCTAGGGGTGTACACTCTACTACAATGTTAACTCCATTAAAACACAGCTGTTAACTCTACTGATTGCAGTGTGGCCACTTATCATTACTACTGGTACCATGTCTCATTTTAATTCAATACTTTACTTTCTACATTTCTCTTACAGGACCTGTCACTTCAAGGAGACTTTATTGTCATTCGCATCACATGTGGTACATGGGGTGGAACGAAATTGTGGTACCCAAGGACCCAGTTTTACCCAGACAGCAGTACTTAAATAAATAAAATAAACATAAATATATAAAATATATGAAAATAAAATAAACAGGAATGGAGAAGGTAGCAGCAGAGTGTATTAAAGTGACTGGTGTCGTAAAAGTGTCAGTGCAGTAAAAGTGTCAGTGCAGTGGTTCCACTAAGTGGCGTTTAAAAGTCTTACAGCTTCCGGAATGAAGCTGTTCCTCAGTCTGTTCGTTCTACACTTAACGCTCCGCAGCCTCCTGCCTGAGGGGAGCGGGACAAACAGTGAGTGTGCTGGATGAGTGGGGTCCTTCATAATGCAGGTGGCCCTCTTCCTGCATCTGGAGGTGTATATGTCCGTGGTGGTGGGGAGGCTGACTCCGACAGACCTCTGTGCAGCCTTCACCACCCTCTGCAGAGCTTTCCTGTCTGCAGCAGAGCAGCTTCCGTGCCACACGTTGATGCTGGAGCATAGAACGCTCTCCACCACACATCTGTAGAAGGAGGTGAGGACCGAGCTCCCGAGCCCAGCTCGCCTCAACCGCCTGAGGAAGTAGAGCCGCTGATGTGCCTTCCTGACCAGGCTGGAAGTGTTGTTGCTCCAGGTGAGGTTGTTGCTCAGGTGAACACCCAAGTACCTGTAGCTGGAGACCACTTCCACCGCAGACCCTCCGACATGCAGGGGGAGGTGGGCATGTCTGCCCCTTCTGAAGTCCACAATCATCTCCTTCGTCTTCTTTATGTTGATGCAGAGGTTGTTCTTTCTGCACCAACTCTCCAGGTGTTCTACCTCCCGTCTGTAGCCAGACTCATCACTGTTTGTGATGCATCCGACCACTGCCGTGTCGTCCGCAAACTTCACAATATGACAGCCTGGGTGGATGGGTGAGCAGTCATATGTGAGCAGCGTGAACAAGAGGGGGCTCAACACACAGCCCTGAGGGGAGCCAGTGCTGAGGATTGTGGTGGAGGAGGAGAGGTTGTGGATCCTCACAGACTGCGGCCTGTTGGTCAGGAAGTCCAGGACCCAGTTGCAAAGAGAAGAGCGCAGACCAAGTGAGGAGAGCTTTTCTGTCAGTGTCTGGGGTATCATGGTGTTAAAGGCGGAAGTGAAGTCCACAAAGAGCATACGGACATAAGAGTCCTTCTGCTCCAGGTGGGTGAGGGCAGTGTGGACCACAGAGGAAATGGCATCGTCTGTGGATCGGTTCCTCCTGTAGGCGTACTGGTGTGGGTCCACAGTGACGTCGATGGTGGCTTTGATGTGGGTCATAACCAGTCTTTCAAAGCATTTAGTGACTATCGGCGTGAGAGCTATCGGCCGGTAGTCATTCAGACCTGTCACTGTGGAGCTCTTGGGGACCGGGATGATGGTGGCGGTCTTCAGGCAGGTGGGAACAGCTGCCTGGGTGAGGGAGACATTGAAAATGTCTGCCAGGACCTCGGAGATCTGATCAGCGCACTCCCGTAGTACTCGTCCGGGTATGTTATCCGGACCAGCACTTTTCCGGGGGTTGATCCTCCTGAGGGTCCTCCTTACCTCTGCTGGTGTCACACAGAGGGGTACTTCTCCAGGTGGAGGGGTGAGTCTTATGCTGGGCGGGGTGTCAGGGTCCTCAAAGCGGGCATAGAATTTGTTGAGAGCCTCGGGCAGGGAGGGGTCTTTGGAACATTGTGCATCTCTGGTTTTATAGTCTGTGATGCACTTAATTCCCCTCCACATGCTCCTAGGATCCTGGGAGGAGAAGTGTCCCTGGATTTTCAGAGCATATGCAGCTTTGGCCCTCTTAACACCTGCGGTCAGCTCTCTTCTAGCCCTCCTGAGTTCCTGTGCGTCGCCAGACCTGAAGGCAGCATCCCTG
This sequence comes from Megaleporinus macrocephalus, assembly GCA_021613375.1. Lineage (NCBI taxonomy): Eukaryota > Metazoa > Chordata > Actinopteri > Characiformes > Anostomidae > Megaleporinus > Megaleporinus macrocephalus. The sequence continues at coordinate 11,306,597 of CM038724.1, read as the reverse complement.
GCTTTCAGTAGAGAACGCACCTCTCCATTCAGCCAGGGTTTCTGGTTCGGGTAGCAGGTCACTGTCTTTGTGGTGGTGACATCCTCCACACACTTGCTGATGTACCCGAGGACAGCAGATGTGTAATCCTCCAGATCCAGCTCCCCCTCACTCTCAGCAGCCTCCCTAAAGACATGCCAGTCTGTGCAGCCGAAACAGTCCTGCAGCACAGCGTCTGCGTCACCGGGCCACACAGTGATGGTCTTCTGTGTGGGTCTGGAGCGTCGCAGCGGGGGGTGGTATGCAGGGACCAGCATAATGGAGATGTGGTCGGAGAGCCCGAGGTGGGGGTGGGGGACGGCTCTGTACGCGTCTCTGATGTTGGTGTAAACACGGTCGAGTGTGTTGTCTCCCCGTGTTGGAATGTCTATGTGTTGGTAAAACCTCGGCAAAATGTTCGTCAGGTTCACGTGGTTAAAATCCCCCGCCACCACGTAAAACGCCTCCGGATGCTTGTTCTGAAGCGAGCTGATGTTGTCATGTAGCTCCTTCAGTGCGTTGTTAGCATTAGCATCCGGTGCTATGTAAACGGCAATGACGAACACAGCTGTAAACTCCCGAGGCAGATAGTGTGGCCGACACTTCACGGTCAGCTGTTCTGTTGCCTCGGAGCATAGGGCGTTTACCATCACACAGTTTGTGCACCAACCTTTGTTTATGTAGACGCATAAGCCGCCCCCTCGTGCTTTTCCGGACAGCTGGTTGCGGTCCGCGCGGAAGAGCTGCCGGCCGGCGAGCTGGAAGGCTGAGTCCGGCATGCTGTCGTTTAGCCATGTTTCCGTGAGACAGATCACAGCGCAGTTCCTCATCTCATCAGAAACACTCATCCTCAGCCGCAGAAGGTCCAGCTTGTTGTCCAAAGAGCGAACATTGGACAGGAAGAGAGATGGAATCGGGGGTCTGTCGGCGTTAGCCTTGAGCCTGGCTAGCACGCCGGCCCGCTTCCCTCTCTTCAGTCTTCGCCTGCATCGCTTCCTTTTGCCCTTTGTTCGTACCGCTCTGACCCGCCACGCCGGTGTCCGGAGAAGTTGTAGTCTGCCCAGCTTGGCTCTGAAACTACTGTCCATAGTTGCTACTTTTGTGGCAGAGCTGTCCTTAATCTTAAAAAGTTCGGTTCGGCTGTAACTCACAGGCTTAAGGCGCGTGAAGTCGCTATCAGAACCGACGTAAAAATAACTAAAAGCTGGGTTTTCGCTGGGAGCGTGAGAAGCTGCTGCACCACCGCGCGCGGCCATCTTCAGTAGTGCAAGGACCCCCCTTCCCTCCTAGACCAGTGGATCCCCCGGCCCAGAGAAAAGGGACCCCTGCTCCCACCAGCACTCTTTTAGCACCCCTCAACCATGCAGGATCTCAGGTAAGTGGCTTCTTATACATCAGCATACATTTACAGCTAATGCTTTAAAATCTTTGCAGTCCCACAGGACCACCTTAAAGCTGGATATGGGGTATATAAGTCACCCCATCACAATCCGGTAATGCTGTTAGCATTCTTGGTTCATCAATATAGAACACAGGCCACACACATACATCCTTTCTGTCTGTGCTTCTTCAGGTTTTACCACAACTTAACTCAGACATGTCATTGCACGGACTGTGATGCTGCCATTGAAAACACTGTTGGTGACATTCTTCTGAAGGTGTCTGTGGAAAGAAATAGGTGAAGCCGACAAAGACGAATAAATGTAGGTGAACGGTAGAAGGGAGCTCCTGTAACGGAGTTATATAAATATTACAGAAATAATCAAAAAGAATAATTTATAATATCCTGTGTAATTAATTTTTCCAAAATTATTATACATTTCATTGTTGTTAATGTTTTATAATCCTGTTGGAAAACAACACGTTCGTATTTTGTAGTATTACTGTTATGGACTACAATTCCCAGCACTAACAATGCAACTGCATGTTTGTTCGTCCCTCTGCGCGCCCCGTAGCTTCAGTGGAGCTTGCATACAGAGCGGGAGGTAAGCAGAGCTGAGAAGCTCCGTAAAAACACGCTTTTCAAGTGAAAATATGCATTTTCAAGACATGTTTTCAGATAAATGAGTTGTAATAGCAGTCCTAGCCTCTATCTAATGTGTTTTTAGCTGATTTTGGAGTATATTAAAGCGTATATGAACTTATTTCTGTCCCGGTTGGCTCTACGCTGAAGCAGTTTTGGTGCCAAATTCCTTATGCAGAAATAAATGTTTATACCACATTTTGCTCTATTTCTCACTCTAAGAGTTCATGCAGTTGCCAGAAATCCTTATTCCCAGAGGGATTTTGTGTATGTATGTTTGTGCAGGTATGTTGTACATATTTTATCTTGTATTAAGTGTTAAATATGTTCTGTGTGTGTATGTGTATATATATATCCATATCCTCTCTCTGAGCAAAAGAAAACAAGTACTAAAACTATACGATCACATGTAATTATCTGCTCATTTTAAGCAGTGTATTTTATTTTATATTATTTTTATTTTAATGAGTAAAAGTATTAGCCTGTAGCTCCAGTGGAGCTTGCATACAGAGCGGGAGAGTCCATGCAGTTGCCAGAAATCCTTATTCCCAGAGGGATTTTGTGTATGTATGTTTGTGCAGAGCGGGAGGTTCAATAAAAGAGAGAGGACTGAAGAATTCCTGCCTCCGGTAGTCCTTCCCCGAATCTTACAGTGCACCACCACACCAGCACTACCACGGTTCCACCACCCACAGATGCAGAGTACCCCCGTCACACTCCTCTGTTCAAAAACAGTGTGATTGGTATGAAAAACTTCAGGAGCTCTCGCCTAAGTGGAGTTCTACTTTCTCTAATTACTTCTACAGACATCTTGAAGTACCAGTGAGAAAGTCCAGCACATTTGTTTTCCAGAAGCTTAGATGAAATGACCAGCAATGCAGCAGAAAAAGTTTTAGTGCAGTATTAAAAAGAAAGCTGGGCTGGAAGCAGGTGCGACTAGAACAAAAGCTCACTACTTTTTATTAGAATGAAATACTGAGAGTCAGGAGCAACACTGGCACATACCACCTTGCTGAGCCCAAAGTAGCTAATAGCATTGAAGACATACACTTTCCGGAGGATGTCCTAAGTTTAAAAGAAATAGCCAGCTTCATCCGGGATCGAGATCCTAAGGTAGACAAGGCACAGAGACAAATTGAGGAACAGGCTTTGACTTTCAGACCATGGTACACCTAATCATTGTAAAAAACAAAGGTTTCTTACAACCAAATACACTGTCCTTTATTGTGACTGGATGGAAGGGTCAAAAATAGTCATTGGGCCCAAAACAACAACTACAGTGTTCCTGTAACACAACACTGCAGTGCTGCCACATAATGGCTGCTCGTATAGCAGTGGGTTTGGAAGTGGAAAAGCCAAATAATTAATTCACTTTACGAAAGCAAATTCAAAGAGCTGGTTGAAGACAATCTGGCAAGAAGGAACCAACACCAGAAGACAAACCATTCCTAGATCCTACAGTAAGGCTGCTGCATCTATTGCCATCTGAAGTATTAGCCTGACTCCCTGAAAGAGGTGGGTTAGCATTACATTAAAGATGAGTTTGTGGTGTGTGATGATGTATTGTTTTGTGTGTGTGACTGTGGTATATCTTTATTTCTGGGTTTCATTCATCATCAACATAATCATTCATAAAGACATCATCTCCTCTTGCTGTGTCTGGCACTGGCTCTACACCTACAGAATTAGAGGTGGAGGAAATGGAGGTAAGTGAACATGTCAGACAGAAATTCAAGTGGCTGAGAGGTTACATGTTGCCTACACAAGATCTCACAAACGACACATCTGGACAATGTGCTAATGTCAGTACATGTTGCTTTTTGTAGGAGACACAGAACATTCACAGAATGTCAGCTCTCAAATCAGCTCCAAGAGGTGAAACATTGTTTAATAAATGATATCATACCCTATGAAATGTTACACTACAGAAATGGCTATACTCAAATTCACCTGCTTTACTAAGAATACGATGAAGCCCTTGTTCATATGCATCTGGTGTATTAACTGTACACATTTTTTTAAGGTGCAGCAACTGTGGGCCAAAAAGCCAAACAACACAGTGGCTGCTGGTCTTGACGATATTGCGGAAACTGTCATTGATGACACGGAATTCCTCAGTCTGAAACCAAATTACCAGCTCACCGGAGAGGTATCTGAGACAAGATCACATACTAAGCTTATCACTGAGAATATGGTTCATTAGAGCTGGACAATATATATATATGATAATATTCATTATTATTAAGAGATATTACATCACAACACAATATGGAGTTCCATGCATGCTGTGGATATTAACTTACAGACAACGTTATACAAAAAGACTACCCTCCAAACACAGGTATGTATTGATAACGTGGTGACCGTGTACCGGTTTAGTGGCCAAAACCTTTGGAGTTGTGGCAACGTTATCTGGCAGTGTTGTGACAACGTAGTGGCAATGTTGTCAGTCCGTTATCACCATCTCCTAGAATCCCTCAAACGTTCCATTGTGTATGTGGAACTACATGACATTTTGTACACTTCCCAACTGGTAGAAATAATACAACTTCATTTAGTAGTTAGGTTGACAACGTCATGACAACCTTGTTAGGATAACATAAATAGCACCACCTCTTGTCAACGTTGTAACTGCGATATGAGAAAGTGGACAACGTTGTGACAGCATTGTGTTTGGTTAGGTAGTCACGTCTGTTCTAGTCAGCACTGATGGTCGACACTATATATGATAAATATATTCATGACTGTAATAAACTGAAACACGCTAACAAAGAAAGAAACAACATCTCAGCCTAACACATCCTCTTCGCAAATCTGGATGCTAAATGTTTCTCCCTAAGGATCTACTCAGTATTCTCTTTTTACTGGTAGGAGCTGCTCAGACATAATTGCCCCACTGTACCGTCTTTAAAGCTAAAGTCAAGTTCCACTCTCGCCCTGCACCGCCCACGGGGCGTAGCCACCCCCTCGCACCTGGACCTCATCAACAGAGGGGGTATATAGCCTCCTCATTTTCGCTGTTGGTCCTAACTCCTCTGTTGGTACCACACTATGTTGTGTTATTTGCTGACTGCTCTGTAAATAAAGCCTTGCACATGGATCGAAGCCTACCTGAGTCCGGATCCTTACAGAATGACACCCCCTTCGAAGACGATCCAGCAAGGTTGGTGGCGGTGCAGGAGGCCATCCAGCTCTTCCTGCACTCCCTGGCTGGAGGAGCCTCGCTGCCACCGCTGATCTCGCTGCCTCCCCGCGGCCTCCGCCACAGCTCACGCTCCCTCCCCCGAGGATCTTGTTGTCATCGTCTTTATTCTTGTCATTGTCCTTCTTCCTTTTTTTGTCGTCGTCCTTCTTTTTTTCTTCTTCTTTGTTGTCCTCGTCCTCCTTCTCTTTTTTTGTTTGTCGCCCTCTTCCTCCTTGGCTTGCATACTTTGTTTTTAAAGGTAATAGATGTTTACCTTAATCTGATGAAACAAGAACTGGATGCAGATGATAAAATACTGGATTTGGACCACTTCTTGACTCGAGCCATTTTAAAACAAAAACAGAACATTCAGGCCAACCAGCCAAGAAGAAAAGTAAGATGTTTGAGATGATAGTTTCCTACCTCCAGTGGTAAAAGGCATCTTGACTTTCTGTTTTTACAGACTAACTTTGACAAGTTTGGCTGCATGATTGGGACTAGAAACATTAACAACGATCACTGGGTGCTGGTGGTAAAGAAACATATTTTCTACTTTAACGTAAACTCTTGTGCTTTTTATATCATAAATGATCCATGAGAAACATTTACTTTGTTCCAAAAAAATCTTAATGTGCATGTCTTTGACAGTGTTTCACAGTACCTCAATGCAAACTCTAGTTTACTGGCATTGCTGGATCCACTGGCGAAGAACGAGTTGAGTAATTCAGTTTCAGCCTTCCTGAGTTTCAGGTACTGTATTATGCATGTACAAACTCCTCTATCTATATACACAAACACATATACACACACGCACACTCACTATATTCTACTGAAGCCTGAGTAAAATGATGGACCACGTGAGAAAAATTTATGTAGCATTTGTAGAACTTCATGTAAATTAGCACATTTTTTTTAAACCATTAACAGAAGAATTAAAATCAAGTAACTGCGAGTGAATAGAAAAACAATCCAGTGTTATCATCAAATCAAATGTAATTTAATGAGTGAAATGAAATGCATCATAAAACGATGACGCCAGACTGGGCTTGCTAGTTGCATAACTACAACCCCGAAGATGAAACTGTATAGAAAATGCAAATAAATAAATGTGGTGTTTCTTACTGTTATTTCACTACAGACAGCATGAACCCAACATATTCCATGCTATGTCTTGTCAACCTCATTCCATTTGGTAACATACATTCATTCCTGCATTTCAGAAAAAGTTGGGACTGTAAAGCATTTACCGCTCTGTAAAGTTGCTGTGTCTTCTCACAACATATAAACGATGCTTCAAATCCGAGGATATCGAGCGATGAAGTGTTTCAGGTGTTTTGTACCATTCCTCCTGTAAACTGGACTTTGTTGTTGCATGTTCTCTACTTGGAACCAGGCAGGACTACAAGCAGGCCAGTTCAGTAGCTGTACCCTCCTCCACAGCCATGCCTTTGTAATGTGTGCAGCATGTGGTTTTGATTGCAGGATGTCTCTGAAAAAGATGTCATCTTGAAGGCAGCATACGTTGCTCTGAATTCCTAATGTACTCTTTTGTAATGAAGCTGCATCACACAAGAGTACATGACCAGTGCTAAGTGCACTAACACACTGACCCTATATCAGGACAGACGCTGTTTTTTGGAATCGTTGCTGACAGAAGTCTGGATGGTACTTTCAGTGTTTGATCTGGAACACCAAGCTGACCAAACTACTCTAAATAGTGTAATGAGAGAGTGTTTTCTTCTTATTATTGTTATTATTTTAATGTTGTTATTATTGTTTATTTTGATATAACTGTTTGTGAGTGTATTGTTTTTGGTGTGGTTATGGTACTGTGGAGAGGAGGGGGCTGTGCAGGATTCAAACTCCAACCCTGGGCTTAGCAGACCAACGCCTTACCACAATTTCAATGGAGAACAGGTAAAGGGATTGGGAAATAAAGGCAGTGGCTAAAGCAGTGTGGACAATAAAAGGCGGGAAATCTAAGAAAGGAAACCCTTTTCTTGGTGTATTCAAACAAAAGATAGTTTTCCAAGTGTTAATAACTAAAAATAAATTTAACTGAACTCAAAACAGACTAAGCAACCTCAGAACCGCTCAGCCCTCTCTTCCTTTCAATACTTTGTGGATCACTTTTCTTTTTTCCTTTCTTCTTTTTCACTTCTATCCTTTTAATACTGTTGTTTCTTTCAGATCTCAGTTCAGTTTTTTCTTCTTTTTATACTCCGATACTGGTCACCCCTTTATAAAGGTGCAACAGAGAGCAAAACTCCAAGCTGGGTTTCATAGGGTGTGACACAGGTGAGGCAGGTTGGCGCTAATCATCGCTGGGGATTCTGGGAGTTAGAGGTTTTGGGCCCAAATCCAACATTTCTTCCCCTGTGACGACCAGTCCTCCTGCTGGCAGCTGGCAGTGCAACACCACTCTTCACACCTTCCAGTTAAACCACATAATCTGTGTTTTAGAAATATTTAAAGACAGTCTAAGATCCTGAATCCTGAACCTGGAGATCGCCATCTTGGAGTAAAGACAGTACAAGGTCAGGAGAAGAACCAGAGGCATAGAGGATCGTATCATCTGCATACGAATGAATGATATCTTTTCCAGCAGCAAGGGGAATGTTGTAGATATATATAGACGTAATATTGATCCTGGTGAGACCCCTTTAGTAACCCCACGAGAAGGAGAAATGACATTCTCTAATTGGACACTCTGCGACCTTAGCGCGGAAGATGCTCAGGTATGATAATAGGAGCTGCTATTATGGGAGCTGCTCATTGAACAAAGAATGGATCCAATTCATCTACCCCAGTTGCCTTTTTAGCATGTAACATTAGCAGTTCACTTAAAACCCCTCTCAAGTTTCAAGTTTATTTGTCATTTGCACATCATGTCAGGACATAACATGCATTGAAATGCTTGGGGTGAGACTCAGATAAACTCTACAGCAGGGCAGCATTATAATGTAAAACAGTGCAAACACACAATAAATAGACAATATTAAAGTAAAAATAAGCTAAAAATATACATATAGTTATACTGAAATATATAAAGGACTATACAATACACAAGATATATACATAGGATATACAGGAGGGTCATCTGTGAAAAATGTTGCATAGGCAGGTTCTAAGTAGATATATTCATTAAAGTGACTTAGTGATATTGTCCATAGCAGCGATATCAGAATAAATAATATAAAGTGTAACAATGTGCAGTGGTCGAGTGAACGGTATTGGGGTCTTTCAGCCTCACAGTTTGTTCAGGAGCCTGACAGCCTGAGGGTAGAAGCTGTTCAGTAGGCGGGTTGTTCTGGCCTGGATGCTGCGGAATCTCCTGCCTGATGGCAGTATGGTGAACAGTCCGTGTGCTGGGTGACCGCTGTCTGACCTGATCTTCTGGATTTTCCTCAGGCAGCGGGACTGGTAGATGTCCTGTAAGGCTGGTAGTTTGTTGCCTATGATGTATTCTGCTGTCCTCACCACTCCTTTTAGGGCCTTGCGGTCGCAGGCAGTGCAGCTGCCGTACCAGACAGTGATGCAGCCCGTTAGGATGCTCTCTATAGTGCATCTATAGAAGCCGGTGAGGATATCAGGAGGCAGTCCAAACTTCCTGAGCCTGCGCAGGAAGAAGAGACGCTGACGGGCACATCTCACAATCGTGTTAGTGTGGAGGGACCAGGTGAGGTCATCAGAGAGGTGAACGCCGAGGAACTTAACACTGCTGACTCTCTCCACTTCAGCCCCGTTGATGTAAAGGGGAGAGTGACCACCCTTCTGCTGCTTCCTGTAGTCCACAATCATCTCCTTCGTTTTGCTGATGTTTAGACGGAGATTGTTGTCGTGGCTCCACTCTGACAGAGCGCTGACCTCGTCTCTATAGGCTGTTTCATCTCCATCTGTGATGAGGCCTAGGATGGTAGTGTCATCAGCGAATTTGAAGATGAGGTTGGAGGAGTGTTTGGCTACACATTCATTAGTGTACAGGGAGTACAGGAGGGGGCTGAGTACACATCCCTGGGGGGCCCCCGTGCTCAGAGTCAGAGTGGAAGAGATGCTGTCACCCACCCTCACCACCTGCTGTCTGCTCGTCAGGAAGTCCAGTATCCAGTTGCAGAGATGAGAGTTCAAACCCAAGTCTTTGAGCTTCGGGATGAGTTTGGCTGGGATGATTGTGTTGAATGCTGAGCTGTAATCTATGAACAGCATTCTCACATACGTGTTCTTTCTGTCCAAGTGTGTGAGAGCAGTGTGTACAGTTAGTGCAATGGAGTCGTCTGTGGATCTGTTGGAGCGGTATGCAAACTGGTGAGTGTCCATATTGGCAGGAAGCATAGAACAGATGTGAGCTTTGACCAGCCGCTCAAAGCACTTCATAGCTGTTGATGTCAGTGCAACAGGGCGGTAGTCATTCAGACAGGTGACAGAAGGTTTCTTGGGAACTGGAACAATGATGGTTTCTTTAAAGCACGTAGGAACCACTGACAGTCTTAGGGAGAGGTTAAAGATGTCAGTGAAAACCTCAGCCAGCTGGTTGGCACATGCTTTAAGTACACGACTGTGTACACCATCAGGACCTGGTGCTTTGCGTGGGTTAACTGCCCTGAAGGATTTCACCACCTCAGACAGAGAGATGGTCAGTGTGCAGCTCTCCTGATGTATTGGGAGATTTTCGGCAGGGGAGGTGTTGTTTGCCTCAAAGCGAGCATAATGTGCATTAAGCTCATCTGCAAGTGAGGAGGGTGACCTCCTATCACGACTCATATCTCCTTTATAATCAGTGATGTTGCGCAGTCCACTCCACATACGTCTGAGATCAGAGCAGAGGAAGTTGGATTCAACTCTGTCCCTGTAGTTCCGTTTGGCTAGCCTGATGGTCCTCTGAAGGTCATATCTGGCCTTCTTGTAGCTAGCCAGATCACCAGAGTTGTAGGCAGAGGTTCGAGCTCTTAGTTTGGCACGAACCTCAGCATTGATCCAGGGTTTCTGATTGGGAAATGTTCTGACATTGATTTTTGGCACAATGTCGTCAGTGCATTTACTGATGTAACTTGTGATGGAGTCAGTGTATTCGTTGATGTCACTGCCAGCTGCATCATGAAACATCTTCCAGTCTGTGGATTCAAAGCAGTCTTGTAGTGTGAAGATGGCCTCCTCACTCCATTGATAGACTGATCTGAGAACTGTTTTTTCCTGTTTAAGTCGTTGTTTGTAAGCAGGTAGGCAGGGCGGGGGAGGGGTTTGTAACAGTCCTTAAGTGCTGTATAGCAGTGGTCAAGAGTCTGTTCTCCTCGGGTTGGAAATTTAATGTGCTGATAGTATTTGGGCAGAACCTTCTTCAGGTTTGCCCTGTTAAAATCCCCAACCACAATAAAAGCAGCATCTGGATCAGTGTTCTCATGTCTATTGATGAGCTCATACAGAACTTCCAATGCACGTGACTTATCAGCCTGAGGTGGGATGTAGACTGTAGTGAGGATGACTGAGCTGAAGTCTCTGGGCAGAAAAAAAGGTCGAACTTTGACCATTAAGAGTTCAATGTCTGGAGAGCAGTGACTGGCTAGAACTGCTATATCTGTCCCCCATCGAGAGTTCACCATAACACACACCCCGCCGCCTCTGCCCTTACCAGAGTCCAGAGTTCTGTCCTGCCGGTAGATGGAGAAGCCAGCCGGTGTGATGCCGTTGTTGGGTGTAGCGGCGGATAGCCACGTCTCTGTGAGCGCTAAAACGCAGCAGCTCTCGATGTCGCGGTGAAACTTGATCCGCGCGTTCAGCTCGTCTATTTTGTTCTCCAGCGATTGAACATTTGCGAGCAGAATACTGGGAAGCGGAGGGTTGAAGCACCGTTTCCTGGTCCTGCACAGCACACCGGCGCGTTTGCCCCTTTTGCGCTTCTTTCTGCCTCGCCGGCGCGCGCGTGTTAGTAAACAAAGGAGCGACGAAGCCGCGGAGGGGCAGCTGCTCGCGCTCGTGTGTGAGTTTGTGTTAAAGTCCGTCTTGAGTGATGATCGGATGTTCAGAAGAGTTTGCCGATCATATTGAATAATCCCAGATGCGACATGTACAAAAATACTCAGAAACAGGACAATAAAACACAAAAAGCTGTAGAGTTTACCCGGAGCTCTCACGAGTGCGGCCATTCTGCGGCGCACCGGAACCTCTCAGCAATGGGCTTGAGAGAGAAGCAGATGATGTTAGAATGGTGTACAGTAGGAGCTGAGGCTAACCTTGGGATACCATTGATCTGAAAAGTGACCCGGTGTTGTTAGGTTTGACATCTGAAGTACTACAAATTGAAGACACTGGAGCACATCCAGATTCTATAAGATTCTGATTACAAATGTCTGCTCCTGAGTGGTTACACATCAGGGGAGTTTGTAAGAACCACATTGATCAGTGTAGCCTGACCTGGGGAGTTAGTCTAGTGAGATGGGAAATAATCTGATGAAGATTCATACAGTTAAACTGTATGTTAAACTTCCTTTCTTCTAGTTTCTTTTAGATATAAGTTCAACCTTTCTCTTTTATATTCTCTGTTCTTTTCTTTTCTTCTTTGTTCACATAGTCTGTTTTCAACAGATTATCTTTTCTCCCTTCTCTTTATTCTTCTGTTACTGATGTTCTCTTTTTGTACTGCTGTTTTTTCTTTTTCTTTTCCTACATACTCACCTCTTACCGACCGCCCCTCTACAAAGGTGCGATGCAGACTAATGTTTGGTGCTGACTGATGTAGGAGTCTGCACAGGTGTGTCTAATCCGAGCTGATTGCCACTAGAGAGTCTGGGAATTGAAGTTCCTTCTCCTCTTCTTGCCAGGCCTCCCTCTGTTCGGTCTGAGCCCTCTGCGGGTGGCTGTCAGGACAGCGTGATGAACTGATCTAATATAATGTGTATTTATGATGTTTGATTATTACATTAATGTGTAAGAAGTGAAAGAACTTCACTACAAACAGATCAACAACATGTTTTTGTGTTGTTTATTTTTTGATGTTAGAGATGTGACAATATCTGATATGCATCTCAGTCTGGACCCTCTGGGTGCTCAAAGTCATGCCTGCCTTAAGCACTCAAAAAGCAGGTGTTTATGGAGGTTGGTGTTTGGTTCCTTTCCCTTACTAACCCATTGCTGATTTGCTGTTGTCATCTGACAGGAGATCTGATCTTTATCTGCTCCACAGCCAAGAAAACCAGCGTGCCCACCATCCTTTGGAGCTTCTTTCATCCTTTGCGAGCTCCTTAGGAGGCGTATGGCCAATGGGCTGTGGATCGCTGTTCATTCCACATTCAATGTCGTCCTAGTGGAATTTCACAGGATCAGTCTGTAAAGAAGAAGTTCAGCTTAATAAACATGAACAACTCTTTAGTGACATCACAAAAACAGTCAGTTCAAATAAGCTGTTTTAGTTTCATCTCCAAATATAAAGTGCAGGGACGGACTGGTGAGTGAACAGTACATCTAGAAACTTCACGTACTACATTCCAAAAAGCTACAACTGGGTTTCCATGATATCAGCTCTTTAAAAGAAGCTCTAGCTAAGAGAAAAGAAAAGGAACAGTACTGGATAGATACCTTTCAGTGCAGAAGTCAGAAGCAAAGTGAAGATGCTTCTGCACTAATGCCACACAACCAGGCTGTTGGTCCCCTTGATGGTCCTGAAGTGGAGCTTGGAGCATCACATGGAGCATCAGGTCATAGTCTGGTACATCAGTCTCACACTCTACATGATAAGTGCAGAGATGGAGCTGCTCATCTTCAAAATCTTCATCAGTATCTTCATCAGAGCCATCATCAGAAGCTTCATCTGATTCTTTATCAGAATCTTCTTCAGGTTCTTCATCCAGTTCTATAAATGACTCTTCATCAGATATTTCTTCAGGTTCTTCCTCAGCTTTGATGGTAGAACCGTCATCTGAATCTTCATCAGGTTCTTCATCAGCTTTAATGGTAGAACCGTTAAATTAATTTAGTTCTCTTAACATGATATGGCAAGTTAACATACTTTACTAAGTTGCATTGCTCTATTGTAAGTAAGCGTTTATATAACAGTAACAGTTCAAATTAGCCTGCTGAAAAATTGCTCTGAAACGAAAAATACATTTTGGTTTGCTATATGATCCAAAACCTTTTTTTAATAACTATTCACAATATTTCTATTAATTGGCTGAAGCAGAAACATCATTAGCTGGGGGCAAGTGTCAGGCTGGGAACAAAGAGCAGACGAGGAGACAGGCAGGACGAAGATGCAAGATTTAACTAAAAAACTAAAGAAACGAAAATCAAAACACAAAGTACATAATAACAGAAATCAAACAGACCAGAACACGGAGGAACATCAAAGATATAGCAGCAATGATTTCATGGACTTTTTCAATAGCAAAATCAAGAATATTAGACAAAACGTTCAACTGACACCAGTAACCTATCCTTCATCTGGTTTGGCTGAGACAGCACAAAATGGGGTTATAGAAGAAAGACTAGAAACATTTTGTCCACTCCAGCAGACAGAACTAGAAAAACGTATCTCTTCTTCAAATTCTGCTACATGCACACTCGATATTATCCCAACTAGCCTATTGAAACAAGTATTACCAGCTATTATTAAACCTATCTTAACTATCATCAACTCTTCTCTTAGTCTGGGTCATGTACCTAAGTCTTTTAAACTAGCTGTGATAAAACCCTCGATAAAGAAGCCAAATCTTCACCCCAGAGAACTGTCCAGTTATAGACCAATTTCCAATTTACCATTTATCTCTAAGATTTTAGAAAAGGCTCAACAACTCTGTTCCTATTTACATAAGAACAACATATATGAAAAATTCCAATCTGGTTGTAGGCCCCACCACAGCACAGAGACAGCTTTAGTTAAGATAACAAATGATCTTCTTCTTGCCTCTGATCAGGAACACGTATCTCTACTGGTGTTACTCGATCTAAGTGCAGCTTTTGACACTTTAGATCATGCTATTCTCTTGGACAGACTAGAAAATATAGTTGGAATCACAGGAACAGCGTTCCCACACATTTTACCTTAGTGATTGCTTTCAGTTTGTAAAGATAAACAATGTATCATCTAATTATACAAAAGTGAAACATGGAGTTCCACAAGGTTCTGTTTTAGGTCCTCTGTTATTTACATTATATATGTTACCATTAGTCAAGTCAAGTCAAGTGGGTTTTATTGTCATTTCAACTACATACAGAGTACACAGTGAAACGAAACAACGTTCCTCCAGGACCATGGTGCAACATAGACAGTGCATACAAGACACAAGTGCAACACGAACAAACAAGTGCAGACAGACAACACAACACAGCACAGACAGAGAATAATAAATAATTGCTGGTAGTGTGCAAATTGTGCAATGTGTAATAAATAGAGTCCAGTGAGGTAGTAAAGTTATTAGTGCAATGCTTTGTGCAAAAAATGCTTCCCTTTTTTTATCTGAGAGTGTATATGTACCAGAAAGATATCAGTTCAGACGTTGAGTTGTGTTGAGAAGTCTGATGGCTTGGGGGAAGAAGCTGTTACAGACTCTGGTCGTGTTGGACCGGACGCTGCGGAACCTTCTTCCTGATGGCAGGAGGGAGAACAGTCTGTGTGAAGGCCATGGTCTCGCACCGGAGTACCTGCAAGATCTAATTTCCTATTATGAACCGCCACGCTTACTTAGATCACAGGATGCTGGTTTTCTAATAGTTCCAAAAATTCAGAAGGATACATTGGGGGGAAGAGCTTTTTCCTACAAAGCCCCCAAACTGTGGAATAATCTTCCAGTTAATGTTCGGGACTCTGACATAGTCTCAAGCTTTAAGTCCAGACTTAAAACATACTTGCTCAGTTTAGCTTTTGGTGACTGAGCTATGCTTCTCATCCACTATATTACTCCAAACCTGAACTAACCTGTTTTTTTCTTTTCTCCTCCTTTCTGAGGTAATAACCGCCCACTGGTCCTGCCGAAAACTGTTGGCAGACTGACCACCAGTACCCCCTTGTTACCTTGTAACCTCTTCATCTATGTCATCTGCTGCACCTCGATTGCATTACTGTATCATCCAGATGTAGCTCGTGTGCAGCTTCTTTCCTTTTAGTTCATTCTGTTTATAATCAGATCTGTCAGAGTCACCAGCTGCACTCTAAACACTCCATATCCTCTGTACTAACCCAAACCTGAACTAACGTTCTTCTTTCTCTCTCTGAGGTAATAACCGCCCACCAGTCCCGTCGAATGCTGTTGGAGGCCCGACTGTCAGGGCCTCCTCGTCACCTGGCACCAACCAGTTCTCCTCTTTCTGCTACACCTCGACTCCTCTGTACTAACCCAAACCAGAACTAACTTTGTTTCTCTCTCTCTCTCTCTCTCTCTCTCTCTCTGAGATAATAACTGCCCACCTGTTCCGCCAAATACTGTAAAGGACTGACCACCAGGCCTGTCACCCGGCTCCAAGCAGCTCTCCTTTGTGCCATTTGCTCCACCTTGACTGCATCACTGTATCACCCACCTGATGTAGCACCTGTACAGCTTCTAAAGCCTTTACCTTCAGACTCAGCTTTAGTTTAATAAACTGTAAATACTGTTCGACCAGAGGAGGATGGGTCTCCCCTTGTGAGTCTGGTTCCTCCCAAGGTTTCTTCCTCCAGTTGAGGGAGTTTTTCCTTGCCACCTCTGGCTTGCTCACAAGGGATAAAGAGTGTGATTTAATGTTTTTCATGCTTTAAAATTCCTGTAAAGCTGCTTTGTGACAACATTGTTGTAAAAAGCGCTATACAAATAAACTTGACTTGACACAGTCACAGAAAACAATCCACAAGACAGGGTGCAAAACAGAGACAATAGATACACAGGATAACAAGAGGGAACAAGGAACACCTGAGAACAATAGGCGGGGTCAAAGACTGAAACAGGTGAGGGGCGAAGACAAGCGAGCACATGACCAAAACAAACAGAACCACATGGTGAAAAACGTAAACACAAGCACATGGGACAGACAAGAGAATGTAAACAAAGACAGACAGACAGGAAAACAGGGCAGGACGTGACAGCAAGGCATGAACTGCGAAAAACTATCTAACTAGACAAGTCACATGTAAACTCAGCCAGGCCAGCTAGCAAGCTGGTGACAGAACAGCTATCCTGGGTAACGTTAGCCAGCTAGCTAGTTCTGGTAGCTACAAGGCAAATCTATGTTTAATGTGCCATTCACCATTTTAACCTAATACGTGGCTACATGTGTTGGCTAACTCCAAAATCCTATGGTGACTTACTTAAGCTTAAAGTATAAAATGCCTTTTGGAGGTTAGTTAACTGTAACTAGAACGCCTGTCGGGTACAAAAAGCCATGCAACTGTCAGTTAGCTGTCAGTTAGCTATGCAAGTTAACTTGCATAGCTCTCAGCTAAGACAACTAACGCTAGCTAGCTAGCAGAACGTTGAGAACTAGATAATGTCAGTGTTAAAATTATGTTTGTGTGCAGTCAACCTTATTTTGAATGGAAAGGTTTTGATAAGAGTCACTTTTACTTACTTCAGAACGAAGTGAAGATGTATTCTGTGTATCAGCTGAGATGGCTCTTATCTCGAGTCCGAAGATAAACAAGTGCTGACGTCAGACGCTCGGCGCATGCGTAGTGTATTAAAAGTTGTCTTGAAATAAAGCTTATCACAATAATTTTTTACATATCAGTCGATATCGATATATATCATGATATCAGTCAAATCACCATTACCTTTTTACTCTAAGTGAGAAGTGTAGATATCAAAATTTCAAAATTTTGTTAAGTTGTTTTTTCTGATTTATAGACAGACAAATGTACTATAGAACATTAAACAACAGTTTCAAATAAATACACACACACACACACACACACACATATATATATATATATATATATATATATATATATATATATATACATATATATATATATATATATATATATATATATATATATATATATATATATATATATATATATATATTGTAGGGGCTACTGAATAATCATGAACAGTATTCACACACAGACACTGTGTTAAACAGGCTGTTGCTGGCCCTTTAAGTTTGGGCCGAGGAGAGAAATCTGTTTATGTTCACTCGTAGCGGTGAGTCGACTCTCTTTTGGCTCAAATGGGGAGTTAGTTTAGCGATTCTGTTTTTTCAGTAGAAAATAAAGTTTTCCTCCTCTGGATTTTAGGTCCTGAAGTTAACTTTGCCTCAGCGTTTTCACTCAAACTCCTACAACATACATATTTATTTTTATCGACTACGAAATTACGTAGATTAGCATAACGTGCGTCGATGTGTCCGAATTTGGTCCTGTCGTACTGAAAGCATGGATTTATCCAGAGCACAAGCTGCAGCTACAGTCACTCGCGTGCATCTAAAGTTGTGGGAGTGTTTCACACAGGAACATCACAGTGTGGTGCTGTCAGCTCTGCACAGTGGAGATGATCACAACAGTACAAGCACTTGAAGCGCTAACATCCTGTAGCGGCTTGTCAACACAGCTGCAGGACAGCACCTGTTTACTTGTTGTTCTTATTTTAGCAGATTATTTTAAGATTATTAACACATGTCTCATGTTTTTTTCAGTAGTAGTTACGCTTTCTGTCGTCATTTTCTATAATTACGGTCTCACTGCTCGACTGTGACGCCTGCAGTAACCACATTACTAGCTCGTGGGTTAAGCTGCCGCTACGCCTACACTCTGTGCTGTGTGCTTCAACATGAAATGGCTGGAACTCTAGTTCAGCCACCTGATTGGTTTGGGGGCGGCGCTATTCTCATTCTAATTGGCTGTTTGTGTTGTCTCTCAAAACATGGATGGAACTTAATTCTATCGACTTTCAATCGAGTACGTCTTATAGTTCTATCAAGGAAACGTTATTTTGTGATAATTATCGTTATCGTTTTATTTCCCAGTGCTATCTGGAAAGGCTTTTTTTTTGTTAGTTAATCTATAATTCTCAAGTTTTATTCCATATATTCAGATTTTCAATCCACATTTTCTGAGTTTTTTGTCATTTTTATATATATATATATATATATATATATATATATATATATATATATATATATATATATATATATATATATATATATATACACGTATTTAAACTGAATTAGTCTTTAAATAGTTGTTTTTTTTTCAACACGGGCATTATTACCTTTGATCAGCTTACTTGTCAGCCATATTGTAGGTCTCCACTACTGGCTTGTAGAAGGTATAAGGTAGTGTTACAGTTTACCTGTGCACAGGTAGGTGAAGATTTCATTACTGTGGTGATAGGAACCACTGTAGGTCACACTGTCTATAACACACATATTATCTTCAGCTACACGTGTAGATTTGTTATATGTAACAGTAATAACAGTAAAACAGGGTAAATCTGAAATAGAGTGATTTCTTTCTATAGTGTCTTTCAAGATCCTGCACGTCTCTCTCTTCCATAAACGTCCTGTTAACAATATGTCTCAAACCAAACTCCTCTTAAATCTGTTGTTAAATCTAAAGAATCGGTGGAGACACTATTTAACTGAACTGACCTACTAATGTCTGACTCTCTGTATGAAAAGAGGAAGCAGCAGAAGGGTGGTCACTCTCCCCTTTACATCAACGGGGCTGAAGTGGAGAGAGTCAGCAGTGTTAAGTTCCTCGGCGTTCACCTCTCTGATGACCTCACCTGGTCCCTCCACACTAACACGATTGTGAGATGTGCCCGTCAGCGTCTCTTCTTCCTGCGCAGGCTCAGGAAGTTTGGACTGCCCCCTGATATCCTCACCAGCTTCTATAGATGCACTATAGAGAGCATCCTAACGGGCTGCATCACTGTCTGGTACGGCAGCTGCACTGCCTGCGACCGCAAGGCCCTAAAAGGAGTGGTGAGGACAGCAGAATACATCATAGGCAACAAACTACCAGCCTTACAGGACATCTACCAGTCCCGCTGCCTGAGGAAAATCCAGAAGATCAGGTTAGACAGCGGTCACCCAGCACACGGCCTGTTCACCATACTGCCATCAGGCAGGAGATTCCGCAGCATCCAGGCCAGAACAACCCGCCTACTGAACAGCTTCTACCCACAGGCTGTCAGGCTCCTGAACAAACTGTGAGGCTGAAAGACCCCAATACCGTTCACTCGACCACTGCACATTGTACACTTGATATTATTTATTCTGATATCGCTGCTATGGACAATATCACTAAGTCACTTTAATGAATATATCTACTTAGAACCTGCCTATGCAACATTTTTCACAGATGACCCTCCTGTATATCCTATGTATATATCTTGTGTATTGTATAGTCCTTTATATATTTCAGTATAACTATATGTATATTTTTAGCTTATTTTTACTTTAATATTGTCTATTTATTGTGTGTTTGCACTGTTTTACATTGTAATGCTGCCCTGCTGTAGAGTTTATCTGAGTCTCACCCCAAGCATTTCAATGCATGTTATGTCCTGACATGATGTGCAAATGACAAATAAACTTGAAACTTGAAACTTGAACAGAGGTGTTTCAGAAACAGTTTCTACTACATCACTACTGAGAAGAAGAGCTGGAGTGAGAGCAGAAAGGACTGCAGAGATAAAGGAGCAGACCTGGTGATCATAAACAGCAGAGAAGAACAGGTGAGAGAGAGAGCACAAGCAATTACACACCACTCCTCTTCAGCTGTATCTATTCACATTATTCTATCCTTCATCATGTCAGGAGTTCATCAGTAGAGTGTTTAGCAGCACTGAGGCTTGGATTAGTCTGACGGACATTGACAGAGAGGGGGTCTGGAAATGGGTGGATGGTTCAGCATTGACCACTCAGTAAGAAACTACTGAACTGAACTGAATTCATGATAGTTATTCACTCTCTCTGATCTCTAAATCTGATTCTGTGTGTTTCAGGTTCTGGTGGACGGGGGAACCCAATAATGATAAAGAAAATGAGGACTGTACTATAGCTGGACTGAGATTTTCTCCACCTAAAATTGTATCATCCTGGGCAGATTTCCCCTGTGATCACCCTGTAGTTGGAATCTGTGAGAAACGTCTGATTTAGTCTACATCAGAGTGAACAGCAAGATCTGAATATTCAGTGTGTACTTGTACAGCATTTCTGTCTGATTACTTCTGAAAGGATATGAATCTGAGTAAACGTTTGGTGTGGACAGAAGCAGTTTATGGGGAGGCTGTCCATTTCCCTGTTCTCCCATTAATAACAACAGTAAACAGTAAATTATAACATGCGTCCCATTTTAACGTAAATGAAAACCGCTAGACACATCGAGAAATGACAAATGAATCAATGTTTATTGATATTTATAGCTTTAAGAAATTCAAACGTAAAGGTGTTAAAGTATTTTAGTGGTATGAGATAAATATTAGTGTAATTTCTGCATAAAAATAATGAAGCATTTACAAATTAAGGCTCCACAGAAGCTCAATCATCTGAAGAACCTTTCAAACGTGACCACAGTCCAGCAGCTCATTAATGCAGTCTTTTACTACTAAGTGTCTGTGCTTCATACTAATAAATTCAGGACCTCAATATCGTTACATATATATCAACCAACCAGTGTACTGGTCAGGTTCTAGTTTTCACAGTCCAACTTATATTAGCCTATAACACCCTGATGATTTGAGGCATTAGAAAAACTACAGAGACATATAGACCTAAAGTTCATATATAATCACATCTAGCATGACCGAAAGTATGTGCACGCATCTCTTAAATAATGAGTGTTTCACTGCTTTTAGTATGAATTATGCATATACTCTCTTCCTTACTGCCCTCTAGTGGTACACTAGTGCAGCTTGTATTTTACAAAAGCATCATTCTGGAGGCAGACTGACTTCCTTACTGCCCTCTAGTGGTACTCTAGTGCAGCTTAATTTATTTTAATTCGTTACAGAGGTGAGTACTTTCAACCAGTTACTTTTACTGTAGTTACATGTACAAGGACCAGGCTTAATAGATTCATACTTGTTGGAGTATTTTCAGTAATACTTCATGTTTAATTATAGTAAATATAGTAATACTAAATAATTATACTAAATGTAGTAATGAAGTCTGCCTCTGTGCTGGTTCATTCTGTATGTATAAGTTTGTAAGTTTTCTGACTCCATACTTTTTCTTTTTCTAATTTGTTTCATTTGTGTACTGTTACTTCTACTCTACGTCTATTTCTACACTCCTATCTTCCCTCTAAGTGGGCGGGCCTAACTGTATGATAATTTCTGCCTGCTGTGACGATGCTAGCCGTAGAAACTACTAGCTAGCGCTAGACTATCACCGCTAGCTAGTTTGCTGAGTCACGATGGAAGCCAAAGCTAGCACTACCACTACAGCGGAGAACACCGTTGCAGGTGCCATCAGCCAATAGCGTTCGGCCCAGGTCCCGCCACCTAACTGTGAAAACCAGCCTCTCTGAAAACTTGAGCGCAAATGTCTCTTTAATCTATTGTGTATTTATGAACATTATTACTTTATTATTAGAGGTGAAGACCCTCACAAGGGAGGGGTTTTAATCTAATGTGTATTTATGATGTTTGATTATTACATTAATGTGTAAGAAGTGAAAGAACTTCACTACAAACAGATCAACAACATGTTTTTGTGTTGTTTATTATTTGATGTTTAGGATGTGACAGTGCATCTCAGTCTGGACCCTCTGGGTGCTCAAAGTCATGCCTGCCTTGAGCACTCACAAAGGAGATGTTTAAGGGGTTTGGTGTTTGGTCCTCTCCCTTACTAATCCATTACTGATTTTCTGTTGTCAACATCAGACAGGAGATCTGATCTTCTTTATCTGCTCCACAGCCAAGAAAACCATCGCGCCCACCATCCTTTGGAGCTCCTTTCATCCTTTGCGAGCTCTTTAGGAGGCGCGTGGCCAATGGGCTGTGGATCACTGTTCATTCCACATTCAGTGTCGTCCCAGTGGAATTTCACAGGATCAGTCTGTAAAGAAGAAGTTCAGCTTAATAAACATGAACAACTCTTTAGTTACATCACAAAAACAGTCTGTTCAAATAAGCTGTTTTAGTTTCATCTCCAAATATAAAGTGTAGGGACGGACTGGTAAGTGAACAGTACATCTAGAAACTTCACATACTACATTCTAAAAAGCTACAACTGGGTTTCCATGATATCAGCATTTTTTAAAAAAGCTCTAGCTAAGAGAAAAGAAAAGGAACAGTACTGGATCGATACCTCTTCAGTGCAGAAGTCAGAAGCAAAGTGAAGATGCTTCTGCACTAATGCCACACAACCAGGCTGTTGGTCCCCTTGATGGTCCTTAAGTGGAACTTGAAGCATCACACGGAGCATCAGGTCATAATCTGGTATATCAGTCTCACACTCTACATGGTACGTGCAGAGATGGAGCTCCTCATCTTCAGAACCTTCATATGATTCTTCATCAGAATCTTCTTCAGAACCATCATAAGAACCTTCATCCAATTCTTCATCTGGTTCTTCATCAGAATCTTCTTCAGAACCTACATCCAGTTCTTCAAATGACTCGTCATCAGATAATTGTTCAGGTTCTTCCTCAGCTTTAATGGTAGAACCATCATCTGAATCCTCATCAGGTTCATCATCAGCTTTAATGGTAGAACCGTCATCATCAGAATCTGAGTGCA
The DNA here is from genome assembly GCA_021613375.1 of Megaleporinus macrocephalus. Classification (NCBI taxonomy): domain Eukaryota; kingdom Metazoa; phylum Chordata; class Actinopteri; order Characiformes; family Anostomidae; genus Megaleporinus; species Megaleporinus macrocephalus. The sequence goes on along the minus strand of CM038724.1, from coordinate 11,283,727 downwards.
GATGTTCCTCAGATGTTTCATCTATGACTGTAAAAAGAATCAGTGATTTAGTTTCAGCTGCTTTAAACTACATAAAGTCATTAGTCATTAGTAACTCATTCATGTTAACAGTAAAGATTCTATCTTACCCTGTAGCTCACACTGCAGCACTGGAGAAGTGGACACCCCAGCATTCATCAGGCCACACTCAAGGCGGTCGAGCTGGCAAACCACGGCGTCCTGCTTCTCTGCTTCGATATCGAGCTTCACAGAAACAGATCTGTAACCGTTCTTCCTGTACCAATCACTCCCGAATGAATAGTTACAGTTTGGACACCTCCAGGTTTGATCAGAGATGTACTGGCCATTACCGTATCCATAATACCAGTAACGGTCATCCCAGTACCGGCCATTCCAGTGTCCAGTGTTCCTGTGAGCTGTTCCATCGTTCCAGTCATATCCATTCCAGTAGCTGGTTGTCCTGTACGGGTCATTCCAGTACATCTGGTCCCATTGATGGATATTTCAGTATCCATAGTTCTGGTTCCAGTTCTGGTGACCCCAGTTTGAGCTGGTCTTGGGGGCGTCATTCCAGGCTGTGTTAGCAGCACTGGTGTAGTTCCAGTGGTGGTCTGTCTGGTAGACGCGATTGAGGTATTAGGTTTTTACTGCAGACCTCTACCACAACATCTGGAGTCCAGCATCTGCTGCAGAGTGTAGACTCATCAACCTCTATAGGCGGAGGTGGGATCTCTTCGGGGGATGCCTCAGCCAGAAGACCTGGAATCACACACTGTAAAAAATATTTGTTGGCTCAACTCAGTCAAGTCATCTTTTTGCTTTGACTCAGTTAAGTTGTAAAGACATAACCTGTTACGTTTACTGAACTTAACTAAGTTTTGTTCACACAACAACCTGGAAATGTACTGATTATTTCAATTATTTCTTTAAGTGGACCTAAAGAAATTAATTTTGTTAACTTGACTAAAATTGGCAGAACTAACTATTCACAATATTTCTATTAGTTTGCTTTAGTAGAAATATGACCGTTGGTAATTCACAATATTTCTATTAATTGGCTGAAGCAGAAACATCATCAGCTGGGGGCAAGTGTCAGGCTGGGAGCGAGGAGCAGACGAGGAGACAGGCAGGACGAATGGGGATGGGCGAAGACGCAAGACTCAATAAAATACTTTTAATAATTAAAGAAATTAAAATCAAAACATGAAGTACAAGTAAATCAAGCAGACCAGAACACGGAGGAACATCAAAGATATAATCACAGAAAACAAACCACAAGACAGGGAGCAAAACAGAGCCAACAGATACACAGGATAACAAGAAGGAACAAGAAACACCTGAGAACAATAGGTGGGGTCACAGATGGAAAACAGGTGAGGGGCGGAGACAAGCGAGCACATGACCAAAACAAACAGAACCACATGGTGAAAAACTTGGTGAATATTACACAGGCCCTCTGTTACCATGGGATTATTGAAACCACCATCAACTAAAGACATGTTAGAAAGTTAGAATCCAAAGCAATAAGCAACAGCTCTATAACTGACAAGGCTTGTAAGGCTAGTTGTCCACGTTTATCCTTAAACAGTAGAGAATTTTACTTAAAAGAAAAACTACATGTAACTACAGACATATATTGATGTACAATATGAATATTGAAAGTCAGTGCATTATTGATCATTGAAGAACAGGATAATAAAGTATACAGAGAATCAGATGGACTACAGTCTGTAAGTGTAGAACTACAAAGTGCTCCTATACGGTCAGTAAAGCTGATTAAATCCCAGCATCATCCAGCAGCAAAGGTGGGATACACCATGGACAGTTCGCCAGTCCATTGCATGGCCAACATACACTTACAATTTAGAGTGATCAACCTAACATGCATGTGTTTGGACTGTGGGAGGAAACTGGAGTACCCGGAGGAAACCCACTCAAGCACGGGGAGAACATACACACTCCACACAGAACCCGGACCGGGAATCCAACCCAGATCATCTTGCTGTGAGGCGACAGTGCTGACCACTACACCACTGTGCTAACTACTACACCAGCGTACTAACCACTACACCACTGTGCTAACCACTACACCACTGTACTAACCACTACACCACTGTACTAACCACTACACCACCGTACTAACCACTACACCACTGTGCTAACCACTACACCACTGTACTAACCCCTACACCACTGTACTAACTACTACACCACTGTACTAACTACTACACCACTGTACTAACTACTGCACCACCGTACTAACCACTACACCACTGTACTAATTACTACACCACTGTACTAACCACTACACCACTGTACTAACCACTACACCGCCATACTAACTACTACACCACTGTACTAACCACTACACCACTGTGCTAACTACTACACCACCATACTAACTACTACACCACTGTACTAACTACTACACCACGGTACTAACTACTACACCACTGTACTAACCACTACACCACTGTGCTAACTACTACACCACCATACTAACTACTACACCACTGTACTAACTACTACACCACGGTACTAACTACTACACCACCATACTAACCACTACACCACTGGATTAACCACTATTAAGTATGGGATGCTTACAGAAACAGCACAGTACAGCTGTCAGACCATTTGTAAGGTCAGGTCCTGTTAACAGATGATTGTTTAATGAGGTACCTTTGTACTTAGCACAGCAGTTAAACACCACACGGATCTTGTTGGCTATTATTGAGTGTCTACTTTCACACATCATCATCCTTGAGGACACCTTCCATAAACCTCACATAATCATTTTTAACCTCATGGGTAAGAGAACACTGAACTGAACTCTGATCATGATGCAGTTACTGACTCCTCACTGCTCTGATAAAACATGACAAATGCTCTGGTGTTCTGTTTCAGGTTCTGGAGAAGTGGAGAACCTAACAGTGATGGAGATGAAGACTGTGCTAGAACTGTACTCCAATGAGGGGACCTGTTCTAACCATTGCCCTTACAGAGAACCAACACCTGAAATCTCCAGCCTGAGCTCGGGATACCATCCATCACTGCTCACCTTCTACTCTGCTCAGCCTGCCTGCCTGGATATCTCTACTAGGCCCCTCTGGTTTCCTGGTTACTGCCCCTCCCCTCTGCCCTGTACTCTGCTCATAACATTTCAGTGTTGTTCTCAATAAACAGCCTGCTTATGGATCTTACCTTCACCTCTGAGACTTGTGAATCATTACAGTTATTTAGGAGCATTTCTATTGGTCCATTCCTGAAATGTAGTTTTAATTGTAAACAGCAGCTGTCTTTGTCATGTGAAGAAATAAAAATGCATGTTTTTATAAACAGTGATGATATAGAATAAGCTGCCAAACAGCCTGTTTTGAGTTCATCACACAAAACACAAACCACAAAACAGCAAGTTTAGCTTAAAGACACCATCGAGTAGAAAACAGTGTTCACCTTATAATAGTTGAGTAAGGAGAGTTTAGTACGTAGAACTGAAAACGGTGGACTCTGTGGAGAAATTTCAGGCTGTGAAGGTTGTCAGCACTTTTCATACCCTTCCCACCTTAAATCCTACTGTACAGGTGCTAGAATGTAACTGCAGCAGCTCTTAAAGTGGAACAGAAAATGTGCAGAACAAGCTGCTGAACAAGAAGTCAAATTCAGCTTCCACAACTTTAACAAGACCCTGAATAACTTTAATTCATAGTTAGTTTGATCTGCACGTTTCACTCCAGACAGCTTCTCAAACCTTAAACATCATCCAGCAGCTTCACTCAGCTTCACACTGAAGACACTGAAGAGAGAAGCAGTTCCACCTTTATTACCATCAGAACCTCAACAGTAACCTGTAAGTAGCAGCCATGCTGTGTGAGTGTATCAGTGTCTGCTGGTTGAAGCAGATCATCTTAAACTGAGAGTTTCACAGTGAGTAACAACTTTATTTACTTTGTGTTGATGTGGAGATTGAAAGCAAGCAGCCAGTACAGGTAACGTTACAAACTAGCAAGTCTCGACTAACTTAAATCAATAAACCAATAGTGTTTATCAATAATCAATTTATAGGGTGTAAATACGTGGAAATACTAAATGTATCCTACGACACCTTTAAGCAGTTTAGCTCCGCCCCCTCCCACTGAAGTTATAAGCACTGTTTCAGACTGTTTTCAGTAAGAAGAGGCTGAAAATAATCATATCAAAATTAATGTTAACACAATATTATACATTTGTAGTACAAGAGAAACATAGAGTAAATTATTATTATTATTATTACTATTATTATTTGTGTAAAAGTCTTAAATCAGAGAAAACTGAACACGTAAAGTTCTTAATCTGGACTGTAAATGTTTATTTCTACATTAGAATAAACAAGAACCACAACAGCAGACCACTTTCTAAAAGGTGGGCTGTCAGATCTGTACATTCTACACATTCACATCATAACCAGCACAGGTACTAGAAGGGTATGATACTACTGTTGCTCAGCAACAGGGAGACATGCAGACGTCAACAACAAACTTCCAAAAATTAACTAAGTCCCACTTTTATACCTCCCCAAATCTCACTCTCTCCATTCCCATGATGACCACGGTCCATTATGACATCATCGCCAGGTCACCGTATATGAGAGAGCAGCAGTGAACGTGAGGACAGTTGATGTTCAGGCTCTTCTACGAGAAAATTTCATCTCACACTCTTGGTTGTACCTGTTGAACACCTGTAGAAGAAGCATGTCTCCGTATTTCCTGCGTTCCAGGAACGTCCTGAGTGAGTTTCTCTGAGCTGTATTTGATCTCACACACTTCTTCTCCATGATGAACTTTCTGTACTGATTAGAAAAAGAAGTGATCACAGCGGAGGAAGCACCAACACATCATGTAGCTGTTCAGCTCATTTCAAACACAATCATGAAGCAGATTGAAGTCAGTAAGCAGCCAGGAGGAGAAACATGTGCTCCTGTCTTCTAGTTCTGAGTGAAATCTAGAAAAAGAGCTGTAAGACTTTTCTTTTCAATCATTAATACAAGAAGAAGATAGGAGCAGAAAGGTGGAGTAGAGTTCGGTAGTTAGGAGAGAAATGTTTTATAGCTGGAGCTCCTGAACTGCTAGACCTGAATCTCAAATCAGCCCCTGCTTCCTATATAGAGTGTGTAGGTAGAAGCTGCAGATACACATCATGATACGCGCTTAGGATCCAGTATGTTGTGATATGTTGTGATTCTGTCTGCAAGACCATATATCCAGATTTTCTACACCTCCTTTTAGGAAAACTGTCACAGTATAAAAACACACCCCCACATCACTGCTGTCACAACACCACCTCATATCTCCATAATGATAACTTTACAGGAGAATGAAAAACCTTCTGTACTTTTAATGGAAGTCAAGGTAACCAGACGTCTTCACTGGCTATTCTGGTCATTTAATCATGAAATGAATCCACAGCATAAAGAACAACAGTCGTTTTCAAACTACATCAAAAACTGAAACACACTGTTTGAAGACGTGTTGTGTGAAGATAGAGTTTCAGATCTTTTTACTCTGCAGGAGAAAACTCAGACAACACAGCCCCCCAAGTGGACGAGAGGAACAACAGCAGCGTCCAGAGGGGGAAGAGAAAGTCCAGCAGCTGCAGCAGCCAGTCACCCACAAAAAGAAGGAGGACAGAGGAGGAGAAGGAGAGAGAGGAGGAAGAGCAGCAGGTTATAACAACCTCTGCTGAGAGTGAGGAACAGGAAAGGAGCTCCTGCCAGTCGGCACGCTCTGTGTCCAGTGAGGACGTTTCATCTGAGGAGCAGAGCAGTGCCACCGTCAGTGAAGCTGAGGAGTCGACTCTCTCTGAAGATACGCTGGAGGAGACGTATGTGCAGCAGGAGCGTCTGGGTGAAGGAGGATACGGCTCGGTGTACGCCGGCTACCGTAGAGACGACCTGCTGCCGGTAACTAACACATACACAAACACTTCTACAACTTCTGCAGATGCTGTAAAGAGCAGACTAACCCCCTTTATCAACACTGAGAGAAACAAAGACCACCTCAATACGGGGACAGTAGAAAGCAGTGGTCAGTCATTGGTTCAGAATCATTCAGCAGTAATGAGTTTAATCCAGATTTACTTTATCTTGCAGGTGGCTATCAAACACATCCCCATTCACAAAGTGAAAAGGACTACTTTGGTGAGTGTGAACACACACACACACACACACACACACACACACTCTGTACTGTTATCAGTAGTGTGGAGCTTGTGTGGAGATGAAAATGAATAAGATTGTATGGGAGGAACAAGGGATGAAAAAATGAACAACAGGATAGTCGTGTGCTGAAGTCTGGAGGAGCACTATGTGGAACAGTGTGTTCTGTTATAGGTTGTGGATGGAGAAGTGGAGGAGTGGCCACTGGAAATGCTGCTGATGGAGATGGTGGGTGAGGCTGAGGGGGTTTCTGTTGCACTGCTGGACTATTACGAGCTGGAGGACGAGCTGGTCATAGTCATGGAGCGTCCGGTGCCCTGCATGGACCTGTTCAAGTACCTCGATAGCAAAGGAGGTTGCTTAGAGGAGGAGGAAGCCAAGGTGAGAGACAGTGCTGCTGAAAAACACTCCCTCACCTACTGAGCCTGGATTTCATTTCAGATCCACAAACACAGTTTCCCCCTTTAACCCCAAACAGAGTACAAGTATGTATGTACAAGTGACACCTGCAGTTAGTTTAAGCAGCCAATACACACAGTACAGAAGTCCATCATGCAGGAATACAGTAAGGAGCTTTCTACACAGTGAGCAGATCTAATCTATCTAGAAATATCAGATCAGATATTTATAAACAATCAGTCTTCTCTGAGAACTCTTTCTCTTTATGAGCTCCTGCATGTCTCTCCACTGTAGCTTCATCCTCTCTTTCATACTGTAGGTCATCCTGAGGCAGCTGGTGGAGGGGATGATCGCCATCCACTCTAAAGGGGTCCTGCACCGCGACATTAAACCAGAAAACATCCTGGTACAGACGGACCCTGAGGGTCCTCGTGTGCGAGTGCTGGACTTTGGCTGTGGCTGCCTCTTGAAGGAAGACCCCTACAGCAGCTACTGTGGATTCGGAGGTTTGATTCTCATAAAGCAGCTATTTAAATTTAGTACATTAGTCATAACGGACCACTAATGATGTAGTTATCATGTTAGACCCTCTAAACGTCCACTAACTGTGATTGTTGTTCCTTAAAGGAACACTGTACTACAGTCCTCCTGAGTGGTTCCTGCAGGGGTCCATCCAGGCTGAGCCGTCCACAGTGTGGCAGATCGGAGTCGTGCTGTACGGCATGCTCACTGGATTGATGCCCTTTAGCTCCTCCAGAGAAATCGTTAACAATGATTTCTACAGACCAGCTTACCTGTCCCCAGGTAAGTGTCCACACACAATGGGTCACACTTGTTCATGTACTTGTTCAGAAGCACCTTCACCCAGAGAGAAGTGCTTAATTTTCTCTCTCTCTCTCTCTCTCTCTCTCTCTTTCTTACAAACACACAAAGAAAAACACAGTTTTGACCAAACCTGTCTCTGTGTCTCTGCAGAGGCTGAGGGTCTGCTAAAGAGCTGTCTGGACAAGCAGCCTCAGAGAAGACCCTCTCTCTGTGACATCCTGCAGCACCCCTGGCTGCAGTGAACACCGCCAACCAGCTGATTTCATTCCTCCTTTTTATTTCCCTTCATTTAATACATTTATTTAATACCTTCATTGTGTTTCTTTTTTCATCCAGTGTCTTTAATTTGTTACTCTTGATTTATTACTCGTATTTCAATACTCATAACTTAGTGCCTTTTATTGAGTACCATTATTTTATTAACTTTAAAGTAACATAAAGTAGTGATGTTTAATCCAGATGTAGTAGATCAGCTAGAACATGTTAGGAGTGCACATTTTTACTTCTTTAGTTTAGAACTGGAGTGATGAAGCTGATGTTGTTAATCAACACTAGAACTCAATAGTCGCCCAAACATCCCAAATAGTTTCTGTAAAGAAAGTCTATCATCAAAACTTCTTATAAACCACATCCAGATCTTTATTTAGATCACGCAGGTGTGTGGATGTGGTTTAGGATACAGCGAGACTTACTGTGAACTATTAGATCAAACAGATCTGCAGACAGTCACTTTACACAACAGGGTTTATTTGTGACTGAGTGCCCCATTTTTGCAATCAATTCTGATGGTGTGCTATCTAGAACCAAAAAGTTTGATCATCTGTCATCTGAGTGCTCTTATAGGATTACCTTTCAAATAGAGAATGGCGCATCATTAGGTGTCCTCTATTGCACCCCTACTAGACAGTGTCCCAAAGGGTGCCCTTTGCTGTACAGTGTTGTCCTACAATGGTACATGATGAAGTACCTGTGTAGGTTCCCCTCTAATTGAGAAGTGCCCCTCCAGTGGGTAGAACATGATGCAGTACACTATAGTGTTGTCCTACAATGGTACATGATGAAGTGAATGTGTAGCTGCCCCTCTAATTGAGAAGTGCCCCTCCAGTGGGTAGAACATGATGCAGTACACTATAGTGTTGTTCTACAATGGTACATGATGAAGTGAATGTGTAGGTGCCCCTCTAATTGAGAAGAGCCCCTCCAGTGGGTAAAATGTGGTGCAGTGTACTGAATGTACATGGGTGAGAATGAGATGGTTCTGAATGGTCGTCCTGTCAGTGGATTAAATGTGATGTGGTGGTCTATATGTGCTCTCAGAATGGGATAAACGTGTACCCGGCTAGATGCCCTTCCAGGTGAGAAAACATGATGGAGTGCCCTTGCAATGTCAATCTTTGGCAAGTTTTCTCCAAAGTGGGTGCCATAATAACAGTCTAGGGGTCCCATGAAATACTTTTTTTTTATTGAATTTTCTTGAACAATACAAAAACACAAACAATACAACATAGATGTGAACAAAAACAAAAACAGAGGTCAAGCAGGACAGCAGTAAAGGAATAGAATAGCATACACCTCTAAGTACACTATTATATATATACCCATAGGAGGAAAAGGAGGGAAACAAATAGATTGTTCATTGTTCTGCAATTGTAGATAATTTGGCTATGTAATTACATTACATTAAGTAACATAACATCATTATGTTCAAGTTTACCTTTATCCAGAACAAATCTACCTTCTTTATCCCTTATCTCAGATATAAGTTCAAAACTGATAGAGTTTGAGATTAATATTGCTATCCCTCTTTGTTTACCCTTTTTATATGATGAGAAATAATTATGACCTTCCAATTCATTCACCGATATTACAAACCCTATTAAAAAGTTGGGATGTCTTGTTAAATACTATATAAACACATTTAGAATTAGGACCCACAACAAACTCAAGAAAAGTTGGGACAAAGGCATGTTTACACTAGAGATACGACATCTTTTTTTTTTTATTCGCTTTTTAATACCCTTCTAGATTTACACAAGACCTGAGCTGCTCAATAGCCAGTGGTCATTATATTTACAGTCATTTTTGGTGGTCAGTGAAAAATGTTTACTGACTGTTTAGGACTCAGGAATGAACTTGAGACCTGACTGTGCTGACATGTGACCTGAGACGAGGCTGGAGTACCAAGACCTTAGACTTACTTATTACTTCCGACTTGTTCTTCATCAGTTCCCACTTCTAAATATCCGAAAAGCAACAAACAGCCACTTAACTGAATTCACTTCATACCCACTTCAGTGATGATATGTCTACAAAATCAAGTGTTTAATATTCTGTTTTAACAGATGAGCACAATGAAAAGGGATGGTTGTACTTCAGGTCCAGTTTTTACTACATCTCTACTGAGAAGAAGAGCTGGAGTGACAGCAGACAGAAGTGCAGACATGAAGGATCAGACCTGGTGATCATAAACAGCATAAACGTACAGGTAAGAGAGAGAGAGAGAGAAAGAGAGAGAGAGAAAGAGAGAGAGACACAGACATACAGAGAGAAAGACACAGAGATATAGAGAGAGACATACAGAGAGAGACATACAGAGAGAGACACACAGAGATAGAGACATACATACAGAGAGAGACACAGAGAGAGAGACATACAGATATATATATATATATATATATATATATATATATATATATAGAGAGAGAGAGAGAGAGAGAGAGAGACAGATACAGAGAGATACAGAGAAAGAGAAAGAGAGATAAAAAGAGAGAAAGACAGAAAGAGAGAGAAAGATATACAGAAAGAGAGAAAGAGACAGAAAGAGAGAGACATACAGAGAAAGAGAGAGAAAGTCAAGTGGGTTTTCAAGTCAAGTGGGTTTTTATTGTCATTTCAACTACATACAGAGTACACAGTGAAACGAAACAACGTTCCTCCAGGACCATGGTGCAACATAGACAGTGCATACAGACACAAGTGCAACACAAACAAACAAGTACGGACAGACAACACAACACAGTACAGACAGAGAATAATAAATAATTGCTGGTTGTGTGCAAATTGTGCAATGTGTAATAAATAGAGTCCAGTGAGGTAGTAAAGTTATTAGTGCAATGCTTTGTGCAAAAATGCTTCCCTTTTTTTTATCTGGGGTAAATGGTTGGAGAAAGATATCAGTTCAGACGTTGAGTTGTGTTGAGAAGTCTGATGGCTTGGGGGAAGAAGCTGTTGCAGAGTCTGGTCGTGTTGGACCGGACGCTGCGGTACCTTCTTCCTGATGGCAGGAGGGAGAACAGTCTGTGTGAAGGGTGGGTGGGGTCATCCACAATGCTGGTTGCTTTGCGGATGCAGCGGGTGGTGTAAATGTCCAAGACGGAGGGGAGAGAGACTCCGATGATCCTCTCAGCTGTCCTCACAATGCGTTGGAGGGACTTGCGGTCAGAGGCTGTGCAGGTCCCAAACCAAGCAGTGATGCAGCTGCTTAGGATGCTCTCTATGGTTCCCCTATAGAAGAGGGTGAGGATGGGTGGAGGGAGACGGGCCTTTCTCAGCTTCCGGAGGAAGTAGAGACGCTGCTGGGCTTTCTTGGCTGTAGAGCTGGTGTTCAGGGACCAGGTGAGGTTCTCCGCTAGGTGTACACCAAGGAACTTGGTGCTCTTAACGATCTCCACAGAGGAGCCGTTGATGTTAAGCGGAGAGTGGTCCGGTCTTGATTTCCTGAAGTCAACAACCATTTCCTTGGTCTTCTCTACATTCCAGTGAAGGTTGTTGACTGTACACCAGTCTGTCAGCTGCTGTACCTCCTCCCTGTATGCTGACTCGTCGCCTTTGCTGATGAGACCCAGCACAGTTGTATCATCGGCGAACTTTATGATGCTGTTAGAACTGTGTTTCGCAACACAGTCATGAGTCAGCAGGGTGAACAACAGAGGACTCAGTACACTGCCCTGGGGTGCCCCAGTGTTCATGGTGATGGTGCTGGAGCTGCTGTTCCCGAACCGGACTAACTGGGGCCTCCCTGTCAGGAAGTCCAGGATCCAGTTGCACAGGGGGGTGTTGAGGCCCAGCAGGCTTAACTTCCTGGTGAGATTCTGTGGGATGATGGTGTTGAATGCTGAACTGAAGTCTATGAACAGCATTCTGACGTAGGTGTCCTTCTTCTCCAGGTGGGTAAGGGAGAGATGAAGGGTGGTGGTGATGGCATCGTCCGTGGAGCGGTTGGGACGATATGCAAATTGCAAGGGGTCCAATGAAGAGGGCAGTTGGGTTTTGATGTTCCTCATGACTAGCCTCTCGAAGCACTTCATGATGATGGGCGTGAGAGCTACGGGACGGTAGTCATTGAGGCAGGACACCGTGGACTTCTTCGGCACGGGGATGATGGTGGTGGTCTTGAGGCACGTTGGGACAGTGGAGCTGCGCAGGGAGACGTTGAAGATGTCCGTGAGAACATCTGTCAACTGGTCTGCACACTCTCTGAGCACTCTGCCAGGGATGTTGTCTGGTCCTGCAGCTTTCCGTGGGTTGACTCTGCGCAGAGTTTTCCTCACGTCCACTGCAGTCAGGCACAGCGCCTGCTCGTCTGGCTTGGGTGTGATCTTGCTCACCAACGTGTTGTTCTGTGCCTCAAACCGTGCATAAAAGTCGTTTAGGGCATCGGGGAGGAAGGCATCACTGTCACAGGACGGTGGCATTGTCCTGTAGTGTGTGATTTCCTGGATGCCCTGCCACATGCGCCGCGTGTCACCCGTGTCCTGGAAGTGGTTGTGGATCCTCTGGGCGTGAGCGCGCTTTGCCTCTCGGATGGCTCGTGACAATTTGGCTCTTGCTTTCCTTAGGGCCGCCTTGTCACCCACTCTGAAGGCCGAGTCGCGGGTCCTCAGTAGCGCACGCACCTCAGGAGTCATCCACGGCTTCTGGTTTGGGCATATGGTGATGGTCTTGGAGACAGTGACATCATCAATACACTTGCTGATGTAGCCAGTGACTGATGCTGTGTACTCCTCCAAGTTAACAGAGTCGCCTTCAGTCGCAGCCTCCCTGAACATGTCCCATGCAGTGCACTCAAAACAGTCCTGAAGGGCAGAGATGGCTCCTGCCGGCCAGGTTTTCACCTGCTTCTGAACTGGTCTGGAGCGTCTGATGAGGGGTGTGTAAGCTGGAGTCAGATACACAGACATGTGGTCCGAGAACGCGAGGTGGGGGCGGGGCTCCGCCCGGTACGCGCTGGGTATGTTTGTGTAAACAAGGTCCAACGCGTTCGCTCCTCTCGTGGCAAAGTCCACATGCTGATGGAATTTAGGGAGGACTGACTGGAGATTAGCGTGGTTAAAATCTCCGGCGACAATGAACAGTGCGTCTGGGTGTCTGGTCTGCAGATCACTGACGCCCCCGTGCAGCTCCCACAGTGCCTCTTTAGCATTAGCGCTAGCGCTAGGCGGTATGTACACGGCAGCTATCAGCACGGCGGAGAATTCCCGTACTAAATAAAAAGGTCTGCACTTAACTATGATGAACTCCACCAGCGGAGAGCAGTGCTTGGCGACAGTCACAGCGTTGTTGCACCATTCTGTGTTGATGTAAACACACACGCCTCCACCGCGGGTCTTCCCGGACAGAGCCGCGCTCCTATCCGCTCTGAACGAGGCTAGCCCGTCTAGCTGAATGGCGCTGTCTGGAATACTGTCGCTGAGCCATGATTCCACAAAGACTAGAGCACAGCAGTCTCTGAACTCTCGCTGGGTCGCTCGCTGGAGTCGAATGCAGTCCAGTTTATTATCAAGGGAGCAGACGTTTGCGAGGAATAGCGATGGTATAGCCGGGCGGCTAGGGCTAGCCTTTAGCCTCGCGCGAACCCCGGCTCTCTTACCGCGCTTCCGCTTTCGCTCGCACCGCTTGCGATGACACTTCCGCCGGGCTCCGCCATCAGGAAACGCCGCGGACTGCAGGCCTGGGTCTTGTAGCAGGCTGAGCTCTTGTAGCGTCTGCAGAACTTCGTCCGAAAGATTGTTTGTAGGCTGATTTCTCCACTGAAGCAGGGTCTGGCGGTGGTAGGATATGTGCACTGGTGTTCCGATGCACATATTTGCAGAGATGGACGTGAATATCCACAAACAATGACACAAAAAGCACCAATTCTCGGACCAAGAGCGGCCGCTGCGTGTTAACGCGCCGCCGACCGGATATGTATCATATATATATAAGACATATATATATAGACATATATATATAGAGAGAAAGAGACAAAGATACAAAGAGAGAGAAGCAGAGAGAAAGAGAGAGAAAGAGAGAGAGAGAGACAGAGAAAAAGAGAGAGAGAGGCAGAGAAAAAGAGAGAAAGAGAGAGAGGCAGAGAAAAAGAGAGAGGCAGAGAAAAAGAGAGAAAGAGAGAGAGAGATCACTGAGGTAGTGATCAATGCAACAATGCCTTTTTAACACTGCAGAAGTTCATCTGTGATCTAAACAGCCACATGTGATCTTTATTAATACCCATGAAACAGAGCTGTACATATTAAAGGAAGAATAATAGTGACATGTAGATTTTATTATGGGTAAGAATTACAGTCTTTTTCTAGTTTATTATAACTACAGTAACAAATTTACTAGTACAAAGTTTAACATGGTATTAAAAATGAACTGAAAGTCTAATTAATAAGCTCAAATAATAAAGCAGCTTCATTTAAATACAGAAAAATTGAACCTAATTCACACAGATGTTTCAGCTGGGAGCCATCTTACGAGCAGATTTGAGTACCTGCAGCTGTACAGGCCACTGAATTCAGCTTTACTACAGTCTTACCATCATTAACGTTACTCGCAAAAACAAGGTTCACTGCTCATTTTATAATAAACAAATAGCTGTATTTGTGTGACTCCTGGTTCCCTTCATCACCACTGTAAGGTAATTGGACGTGCTGGGCTTCTCTACAATCAACCATCCTGAACGAGTGTAGTTACATCTCACTGACTGAGCAATGCAGAAAGTTGGAAAAAAGAAATTGTGCTCCCATTTTCTCAGGATTTCCTCGCTAATACCCTCGGCGACACTGAACCCATTTGGATCGGTCTGACGGACAGTGACAAAGAAGGCCAGTGGAAGTGGGTGAACGGCTTAGCACTGACCACTGGGTAAGACTGAGATTATCATTGTAATCAAGTTTTACTCATATCTGGTGAAGAAAACTTTACTAAACTTTAGATGAATAGTGGTCCTCCAGGGCCGAAAAAGAATAACACTGCTGTAAACACAGTCCTCTGTTACCATCATGACCAGCATATTGTTTACGTTTCACCTGTTTACTTGGGAAGTCGCAGCAAAATGTTGAGCATTATATATAACAAGAAATATAATAATAATAATAATAATAATAATAATAATAATAAAAATAATAATAACAGTCTGCTATGCTGTTGTACTAGACTCAGATAGGTGTCCTGGTCATTTAGGATAGTAACTAAACTGTCTGTATAAGTGATGTACACATTGTGACCAGAGGTTGCCATCACCACCATTGTAATTTGTTTACATCACAACTTGATGCGTTTGGTTTTCCAGTAAACTTGCCATTTTAGAAGGTTTTGTTCCACCAGCGATAATATGCATGTGCTCATGTGTCCATCAAAGAAACAAGTGCACTGATAATTATAAACTACAGCCCTGTTTATAATCTCACAAACACAGTCTGACATTACAACTCTCAGTAGATACTGGCAAACACACACACACACGATTCAAGATTCAAGAGTTTTATTGTCATGTGTACAGCAGAACAGACAGTTACACTGTACAATGAAATTCTTACTTTGCTGCTTCTCCATTCACCAATAGATAAGATAACAAATAAAAGAAATAAAAAATATATATACAAAATATACAAGGTATAACAATATAAGTTGAAGTAGATAAAAAATTTTTATAGTTAAAGAATAAAAAATAAAAGTTATGTGTGCTTTTATGTGCAGGTATGAAGAGCAGCAGCCATAAAGTGCAAGTTGCAAGTAACGAATGTAAACAATAATGTTTTGTGCGAGTAGTGAATGTAAACAGTATTCTGACAGTACAGTGAGTGTAAGGTGCAGTTTAAATCAGACCAGTTAAAACCAGTTCAGAAAGAAGAGGTTGGAGAGGTAGTGCGTGAGGTGTTCACAAGCCTGATGGCCTGTGAGTAGAAACTGTTTGTCAGTCTTGTGGTCCTGGACTTCACACTCCTGTAACGTCTGCCTGAAGGTAAACGTGTGAAGAGTGTGTGCTGGGGGTGTGTACTGTCCCTGATTATGTTGTGGGCCCTCCTGGTGACCCTGGTGTGGTAGATGTTCTGTAGTGAGGGGAAGGCTGCTCCTGAGATGGACTGTGCAGTTTTGATCACACGCTGGAGAGCCTTTCTGTCCTGAGCAGTAGAGTTTCCATACCAGACGATGATGGAGCTGGTAAGAACACTCTCAATCATACTCCTGTAGAAGGTGCTGAGAATTTTGGTTGGCATACCAAATTTTCTGTATACACACCTGTATAGCCCATTGTACGGTCATCCAAATGGCCTGACTTGGTCCACATGGTCTCGATGGCTGTCGTAAAATGTAGCATGTCTGCGTTTGACCATCTCATCCAATGTGGCCTGGGTTTTAACCTTAAACGTGAGAACATGTACAACACTATGCACAAGTTTCCCGCCATTAAGAAGAATATACGCATCATTTTAATATATAATGATTGGTCCGGACAGGCGTAGGCTTGAGTTTAGGTTTTGTGCGCACCTGGGTAATGACATGCACTATCTGGGTCACGTGGTGTTGGTGGCGGCAATGATTTGTAATATCACCTGTTCACTCGCTAGGTGAGAGTGAGTAGTAAGTGGGTGATGGGGGAAGCCTACTTTTTGCTGACCGTTTAAACGCTGTAAGCTGATGTGAACATTGCCTATGAACTGTTTGCCTTTGGACTTTTATGCCGTTTGTGGATCGTAGGTGTCTGTGGACGCTGAAGTTTTAATGCTTGGATACTTGATTTTTGATTAAAAACATAAATAACGTTAACTTAAGCTTGGACTACATGTTTTGAACAGCTAGCACGTCGGGCAATAGTTTTCCCTATTCAGCCGCTCAGCGACTTCGAAGTTTTGGACAGTCGCCAATAAAGATCTAAGAATCTAAGTGTTTATATGTCTGAATGTATTTCAGACAGTCCAGCGCTGAATGTTTTACTGGGCTAAGCTTTGGTCAAGCAAGACATTAAAACATAAAGACTGTTGCAGACGAAGACAAAAGTGCACGACTGAATGTAGTTCCCAGTTCAATCCTGTCAGTGGGTACTTACCACTCATCACTATAACATCCCAGAGCTTGCTTTGCAAGATAACCAGTTAACCAGTATCTGATTGTGTTTGGGTTTCAGGAACTGGAATACTTAAGAACCCAATGATATGGGTAACGAAGATTGTGCAGAATTTTATCCAGATAAGAAGTGGAACGATAGGAAGTGCTCTGCTGAACTACGGTGGATCTGTGAGAAATGGCTAAGTGATGATGTAATGCATGTTTAACTTCACTATTTAAAGTCACAAGAAGGCAGATTATTGTCTGGGTAATTTGCCTTCTGGTATTTTCAGTTATTCCCTCTACTGGCATTATGCCCGCACTGCATTTACTATACCATGCCTTCTTTAGTGATTTACGATTTTTAAAAGTTGAATTAAAAATGTTTATATTTCTTGTTGTGTCATCACACTGTACCCTGTATACATCATGACGGTACTTGCAGCTTAAGCAACGTTAGAACCATTTTTTGTAGAGATGTCTTATAGCATGTTGGCTTTTAATTTATAAACCTGCTACAAAATCTGAGTTACAAAGTGAAATATTACTAACATTAAAAGGCTTTTTCAAGCTTTAGTCTTCTGGAAGAAGACCAAATGTTGATTTTTTGTAGTTTGACTATATTCTGTAAACAGATATAAAATAAATGGTACTTTTAAAATTGCTGGTGATCTGTGATTGTAAAAGATTATATTTATGCTTGAAAAGTAAGTGTCCAAGTTCTTTTTCCTTTTCTGAGCATTGTAATTTCAAGTACAAGGTTTATAAGTATTTAAAATATGAATAACAGTTGTTTAGCCAATGAGGTGTTTTCTTCTATATTTAAAAGTATTAAGTGTGTCCCATGAAGTCACAACCAAACCTTCATGGAAGAAACAATTAACCAAACCTACGTACAAAAAACAGTTAACCAAATCTATGTCGAATAAACAGTCAACCAAACCTACGTAGAAGAAACAGTCAGCCAAACCTACGTAGAAGAAACAGTCAGCCAAACCAACGTAGAAGAAACAGTCAGCCAAACCTACGTAGAAAAAACAGTCAACCAAACCTACGTAGAAGAAACAGTCAACCAAACCTACGTAGAAGAAACAGTCAGCCAAACCTACGTAGAAAAAACAGTCAACCAAACCTACGTAGAAGAAACAGTCGGCCAAACCTACGTAGAAAAAACAGTCAGCCAAACCTACGTAGAAAAAACAGTCAACCAAACCTACGTAGAAAAAACAGTCAACCAAACCTATGTAGAAGAAACAGTCGGCCAAACCTGTATAGAAGAAACAGTCAATGCTAGTAAAGTCATGCTTGAGAAAGTCTGCAAGTTACAGAAACCCAGAGAAGCAAGATGAATCTGTCCAAGTTCCTTTTTACAACATAATATTTCTAGCATCAACTGTATGCTTTTTCTTCTTCACAGCTCTTTTTCTTTTACCACTGAGGTCATTTCAGATGATATCATATGACTTGATGTATTAATGTGAAAAATAAGTTCTGGCTTGATATTTAGGTCTCAAACGCAAAAACAACATTATGCTGATAAGATGAGAACAGATAGATAATTTACTCACATCCAGTTTTGACTGATCCCCACATCCTGCATAGTGTTAAAACAACAACATTTGGACTGGACTTGACTGTTTATACTGTTTTACAGTTTTAACGATAATAATAATAATAATACACGCTTGTCACTGAACTACATTAGCACCAGATTGGTTACACACAGCAACAGACAAACAGTGCAACAGAGTAAACAAGCGAATTCCACTGTGGTTCTTCACTACCTGTGAGAGTCACTGACTGACTGAGTAACTGTCTGACACTGTGTGGCACTAAAAATTACTAATAAAAAGAAATAAGCAACTAATTAATTAAAACACATCATGGGTTTTACAAACACAACAGAATATCTTCCTAATAACTGGTGCAGTAACACAGTGCTGAGTACTGAGTGTGTATTTGAGCTTGAACTGTCTGACCTTATTTGGTTAATTGCTGACTAAGATAATAAGCTACCATTTACCATTTGTATCTTAACTGCAATTTGGGAAGATACTTTGAGAAATCAAGTTCACAACAGATCTACCATGATTTGGCTGGGTTGCCATCACCTTTGTGGCTCTCAAAGGACCATTCAGTTCAGAAGTAGAAGCCTGATATCTCTCATTTGTAGAGATTTGTACGAAAGGTATCTGCAGGCTAGGGACAACAATCAAGACTGTCTGGGGAGCTGACGTATTGCCCCATACCAGGTCTTTAAGGCAATCCCCTGGCAACGGGGGGGCTTAGGCACAAACTCTTCGTCTCTGATAGCAATTCATTTGCTGTTGGCACTGGTCACCTGACTTCCAGTCTCTGAAGCTCTGGTTATTTACCAAAGTAGGCCGTTCACTAGCACTAAGCTAACAGGGATACCTAGCGGTGTTAACAAACAGGTTGCTTCTCTTTTTTGGGGAAGAAACAAAAAAAAGAGACCCATCTTCAGGACCTGCCTGGCTAAGCTCAGTGTTAAAAAAGGGTAATGAGCAGGGGGTAAGTATCCAACTAGCACCAACCACATCACACAACTAGCACAACTATCACCAACCACATCACACAACTCCCCAAAACATTACATTACTCTAAATTTGTTACATTAGAAATACCTTCTGGGTCTTAACATAATTAGTGTTTTTAAGCATATTATTTACTTTCCCAAAATTTCCTATTGGACATGGGACACAAGCCTGGAATGAGGGTGTATATGGTGTTTACAGGACGAAACACCTGATACCTGATGACTCTGAGATGCACTACTGATAATGTGTCCTAAAATTTAACAACCTCTTAACACAAGCCAAAATTAAATTAAATATTTAATAGAACTAATGTGATGTAAACATATGTAAAAATGTTTTGTTTTTTCATTTTATATAAATCTGCATCACTAAAAATTGTTTATTTTATGACATGTAGTGTATATATATATATATATATATATATATATATATATATATATATATATATATTTCCTTTTGTGTCATAAAGTGGTGTTAAAAAGAGTTAACGTGTTAAAAAAGAGTTAATATGTTAAAAACAGTTTAAACGTGTTTAGAAGAGCTAGGGTCTAATAGGAAGTGATCTTGGTTAAAAAGCAGTACTGTCTCTTTAAGAGATGTAAGCTACTCGCGTTTTCTCCCGCAGTCTGCAATGAGAGCTAAAGGGAGAGCTACATAGAGTAAAGCTAAGCAGCAAAAACCAGTTCTAAGTACTAAATATTGTGGTAAATGTTCATGAAAAAATACCCAGGTTTTATTGTTAAAAGTATTCTGTATATTTTAGACCTTCTTTCGTTTCGTCCTGTGGTTGTAAAAGTGTTTTTGTGTCGAGTGAGAGAGGCGGTGTTTCTAGTTAACTCGCTAGCTGTGTGAGTAGATCCAGCTCTGTGTATTAACTGAGATACTGAGAATATGTTCTTTTACTGTCTCAGGACTTTCAGATTGCCTTCTCACTGACGATGATGAACTATTTTGTCTTTTACAACACAGGTATGCTGTTTTATTGTGTATTACTGTCCTCTGTACCATAGAGGGTAGTGTTTAAAGACAGTATGTCGCCTCCTCATGTGTTGGTAGAAAATGAAGGATGCCTTGACAACATAATTACTCTGCAGTTTTAAATAATAATAATAATAATAATAGCTGTTTTTCCAGCTTAACTTAAGAAGTTTTACTATTTACATTTTATTTGGGGTTTTGTTTCTGAAGTTATGTTTTTAATTTAAAAGTCATTTTAATATTATAATTGCCCTTTGTAAAGCAGTATTTCAATGTGGAACATCCTCTATTTATTTTTATTTATTTAGGTAAATAACTTTTCACAACATTTTGTAAAAATATATCAATATGATTAATTATTTTGTCTTTTACAACACAAAACAGAAAAAAATGAACGAGGCGACAGACCTGACCAGTTTGTCTACGCACACATACTCAAGGCAGAGTGGGGCTTGGTGGCTTGGCCAGCAGAATTACACTGGTTACACTAGCACACCAGCTTGGTCTCCAACTTAGTACTGTGGACAGGAGATCGAACAGGCCTTGGAGGTGTCCTGCTCTGTCCAGTGGTGCACCTTCCTCACCTATCCAGTTTCATCCTTGCTGTTGATAACTTCTTTCCATATTTCTCATATATTTCCCAGAACCAACCAAAAATACTTTTAAGCTAATTTAAATCAATATATATACCATACCTTTTCGTTCTCCAAGTTGTGATAGCGTGAGGGAAATTGAATGGGTAAATAACAAAGGCCAACCCAGGCCTCCAGGGTGTCCTGCTCAGTCTAGTGGTGCACTCTTCGTTCACCTATTGGTTCTTCTTTTTTCTCATCCTTTTCTGAGCCCATTTTTTTTACTTTAGGTTTCAGAACACTTTCTCTTTTTCATTTAACTCAATATGATATGTTATAGCCTTGGGAACCTTGTTTGTTTTCTGTTTCTGATTTCATTCATTTCACTTGATATGATACACCATAGCCTTGAGAACATGCTTTTTTGTAAAGAAAGAATTTTCTTGATCCAAAACTAGAAAGGATAATACTTGTGGCAGAGGGACTTGAGGTTCAGTAACATGCGTTGGCTAGTGCACTTTCCCTGGCCTTCCTATTCAAACCACGTGGTTGAAACATCGTTGATGGGCCAAGTCATTGTAAATTTTGACATATTGGTCCTCTGCCAAGGACCAATATGTCCTCTGCCAAGGACCAATATGTCCTCTGCCAAGGACCAATATGTCTTCCTCAATTAATATATTTACTTTCTTGCCAGAGTTCACAGTGTACTCTGACCGAGAGACGGCTCTTCTATCAATGCATACAGGCCCACCATCACCTGCAGAATAGAGGCAAGACGTCACCTTGCCTACGGGCTACAATGAGATAGCTGGAAAATCTGGTTGAACCATCCATCCCATTGGAAACAACAGACAAACCCATATATCCCCAAATAGCAGGATTAATTAGAACATATTTAGACCAACTATTTTCAGGAGGGCTAATTCATAAAAAGCAATTCAGCTATTTAAGAGGAGAAAATACTCCAAGGCCCCACCAATTTTATCCACCCAAAATTTAAAATCCACTAAGAGAAATGTGGACGACAAAACACATGCCACCAGGTGTCACGCTCTGCCCGTCCTCATCCACCTGTTTACGTCCTGTCCATGTGGTTCTGTTTGGTCATGTGCTCCCCTCGTTCTCTGCTCCGCCCTTGCCCCGCCTGTTTGTCATTTTGTCATTAGTTCTGTCAGCTGTTTTCCCTTGTTAGTCCATGTATTTATGCCCTCTGTCTGCCCTCAGACTTTGTCTATCATTGTTTCTGTTGATGTTGCTTGTTAGCTGTAGCGCTGTTCCTGTCCGTCCGTCTGTCTGTTTATTAAAAATCCTGTTTCGTCTAAAGTTCGCGTGTGTCCGCATGTACTTGGTCTGCTCCTGCGGCAGCTCACAACATGACACCAGGTAGACCTATAGTCTCAGACTACAGCAGCGAAAGCTACAAAACAGTGTGCCTCGACTATTATTTAAAGCCTATCTCCACAAAGCTATATTAAGAACACAGATGACACAGAAAACATGTTTGGATCAAAATTCTTTTTTGTTTTCTATTGATGTGAAAGACCTATATACCAACATAGAGACACAGAAGGGTCAATGTTTTTTAAATAATCAACTCATCCCAGCGCACCATCACCTACACCTCTTTACACATATAGTGTCTTCACGCAGTGCGTGGTATTGTATGTAACTGTGTTCTAGCATCTGTGTGACACGTTTCTCTGTATTGGGTGAATTTAGTCAGAGCTGACCAAACGTGCAGATGCTTTCCAGAAGCTGTATGAAGAGAAATGGTCAGAATACGTATCTCACACTGTTTACGCACCATTAGTGTCACGTTGAGAAGAATTCACTGCTGTTGTATGAAGAGAACCAAGTGACCAGTGGGTGGCACTATAACTTAGTCTATCTGACGGTGTGTGTGTGTGAAAAAAGAAAATAATCAAAAAGAAAAAGAAACCAGCACTCAGTTTGAACACGTACACCATCTCCACAAGTTCAACATATGACCAAATGTGCAGATGCTTTCAGAATCTATATAAAGCAAAATGGTCAAAAGATGTATCTCACACAGCATAACTGTCTTGTCTGTTGCAGATGCTTCCCTTCCACATCAACAGAGGTCGCTCTCGCCAGAATGCTAATCATTGTTCTCTCACCTGTTTCTAATCGTCTGCCAATTTGTGTATGTATATATTCTTGGTTTGGTTTCCTTGTCTGTTACATTTCTTGGTTTGCTACTCTGGTTAACTTTGGCTCTCAGTTTCAGTTTGGATCTGTGGATTAATATAACAGACCAACCGCGTAGCCACTTACACAAGACATCCACAGGTTCAACATCTGTCTACAGCGAAATGTAGAATCAACTCCTCCAAGCTTGCCAAGTTAACACCGACCCAGATAATACTTTTCAACAAAAGATGTGTTGGCACACTTGCAAAGGTGTCTCTGAAGACTTGACAGAGATGAGACATGTGCTGGTGAAGAGTCGAGCTTTCAGTCTATGAGCAGTATCTGTAAAAACAGTTCATCAGGGTTCAGTTGGAAGTTGTGGTTCTGTTCACACCAGACATGACAAAGTCTGTCAATCCACTCATCCAGAAATGGAAGAAATGTAATTTGCTACAGGACGACGAATTGTCCTTCTAAAATGTAGGGTGCCACCAATCAGCCACAGAAGATCCACACAGATCAGGAAGCAAGTTGTTACAACATCCCGATTCTGCACCTAAACAACAATTTACCAGCTGGCAACATTTGAGGCACATCATCACATTAAACAGAGAAAACTGTCAACTACCTAAAGCAGCAGCTCAGGTCACCAACATCTCAAAGCTGCTTTTAGCTCTGGAGAAGAAGTTACCAGAACTGAGAGAAAACTGCTCTTCAAGAAACTGAAGGTAGATTAAATAAGAAAAAACATGCATGTTTGGAAAACATAAGCTCTCTGTTCACAATAAAAGCAAGAGCTGCGAACAGGTAGGATCCTCACAGTTTCAGGTTACTGAAGGTGCCACTAGAGGGCAGCAGGGTTTTAATATTGTCCTATAGTGTATCTTTACCAAAGAGTTGTCACTTAAAGGAAAGGTACCATAATTTCCTCTTAAAATAACTGGTCTGGATGTGTTTCTTTTTTCTGTTGGATTGGGCAGCAAACACATACACTGATTTGGCCTGTTTTGAAGATTTGGAGACTTTCCTTAAGATGATTTATCTGACATTTGCATTTGCACAAGTTCTTCAAATATTCACTAGTTTTTCTCATTAATTGAGAAAGCATGAAGTTTGTGCTGCACAGCTCATACCACGTGATGTTCCCCCGCATGTACAACAACCATGTGACTATCAGACGCACCGCAGAAAGTCTTCTTATCTAACAAAATCTCTCTTCTCTAGCAAGCTCAGTCTCTAATGCAATCTCCTTAATATGGAGGATGGGCCCATTTGAACAGCACTCAACTGTACTACCCAAGATTTTCTAATATAACGTATGAGGAGACTTCTATCCTCTACTCGACCTGCCTCAGCCAATCATATCACACCATAGGGAGGCGCTGAAGTGAATAAACGTGCAATCTGTGCTGTGCAACGGTGCAGCAGTCCTATGTATGATGTGTGTGAGGTGGTCCTAGGTGCAGCCCTGGTTAAAAATGGCCTGTGGGGAGAAGCTCCTCCTCATCCTCTCTGTGTTTGCTTTCAGGTAATAAAAGCGCTTCCCCGACCTCAACAGATAAAACAGTCTATTGTTGGGATGGCTGGGGTCCTTCTCAATCTTCCTGGCTTTGGTCTAGCACTGCTTATAGTAGATGGTCAGCAGGTCAGAAAGCTCAGTCTGAATGATCCCCTTCGCTGAACGCACCACCCTCTGTAGAGCCCGTCTGTCCTGCTTGGTGCTGTTTCCAAAGCAGGCTGTGAAGTTCCCAGTGAGGATGCTTTTGATGGTGCAGGTGTAGAAGTTCCGCAGCACCTTGGAAGGCGATTTGAATCCGTTATGTGTCTGAGGTGGTAGAGACACTGACTGGCCTTCTTCGCCAGGGGGCTGATGTGGTAAGACCCTGACAGGTCCTGCTAGATGTGAAACCGTCTTTCCACTGCAGCTCTCTTGATCCAGACATGGTGGTAGCTCCTCTCCTGCTTCTGCAGTCCATTATCAGCTCCTTTGCCTTTCTAATGGTGAGGAGGAGATTATTATCCTAGCACCAGTTCTCCAGGTGTTTTATCTCCTCAAAGTAGACCCTCTCATTATCATCAGAGGTTGGTCCCACCCCAACAGTGTCGTCAGCCAATTTGACAATGGTGGTAGTGCTGGAAGTGGCCCGCAGTCATAAGAGTACAGTGAGTCGCTTAGTGTGGGTGAAACATGGTTGTCTACCCGCACTGCTTGTGATCTTTGAAGTTCTTTGAAGATCCAGTGACACATGGATGTGTAAGGAATAAGACTCGAGAGGAGACATGCGATCCATGTGCGAGGCTTTAATGCGATAGAGCAGTTTAAATTCAACAAAAACGGTTCAATGTGCTCGCTAAGGCGAGAATGTCCAAAGGGTTGGAAGCAGGAGGGCTGGAGGTTATGATGGATCGTCGGCATAGATGAAGACACTCACTCGCTCCTCCTGCGTTGGTCCGATGGTTCTGGGAAACCCGAGCAGCACTCACAATCCACGGTGAAGGAGGAAGCTGATTCAGCCCTGTGTGGACAGGTTAGAGCAGTGCGCTGTATGGCGACTTTCAAAGGACCGCACAGTAGCAACACAAACAGTCTCTGAAGAGGACCGGCGGGGGCCGGGGAAAACACCGTGCAGTCTAAACGTAAAATGTCTTTTAAAGAGCCTGGCTGGAGTCGGGGGAACGAACCCGTACTGAGATTGAAGTTCGTGGATCCATGGTGGCATCGACCTCACTCCTTGGACACCGCAGTAGTGGGGCTCAGCCGACCGGGAGGTGGGTGATGAGGCGGGTGGTGAAGTCTGCGGGTTCTCTTGGGTTCCAGGGAGGTAGACAGGACCACCTGTGGAAATGCTAAGCTTGTTGAACCTGGGAAAAGACCTTGAGAGCACACCAGCCTAGAGACCATGGACAGGTAGGATCTGATCCTCACAGTTTCAGGTTACTGAAAACAACACCACACGCTGAAGCTAGTTGGACTCGCGTGAGTCCAACTGTTCTTTTAGCGTGTCTCTTTTATTAACAGAACATGTGCTCACTCTCTCTCTCATTCTGCGTCTCTCTCGCGCTACCTGTACACGTCATCAGTCCCTGACACTCTCTCCCTATCTATCTCGGTTACACCACATCTCCCCTCCCTAGAATCAATGGGTAGACTACCATTGACTCTGCAGGACCTTAGGGGATTATTATGCAGTATTATCACAGTAACACATCTTTTTTTACTTGTGCAGTTCTTCAGTCTCATTTCTCTCTTTCTTTTGTTTTTCAGAAAAAGTCTCTTTCTCACCCTTTTATTTTCAGAAACAGTCTGTGGCAAGCACAATTACAAGTCTAACCGAGATGGTCTTACTACAGCTCTCCCAAACCTTGTTCTGAGTGTAGGTGTAGATGGTTGTTCCAAAACGTTCTGCTGTGGTGGTGCTGCTGCAGGACATTCAGTTGAAGGTTGTTTTGGAACACCTCCCCGGTTATTCTCAGCTGCTCCATCACCTCCATCTCCATCCAAAGGCTGCATGGCGATGAGATGATGACGGTTTCGCCTGAGAATCCCGTGGGGTCCCTCCACCAGGTATAAGCGGGGTGTGGCATGGCCTCCAATGACAGCTCCAGCTGCTCTCTGATCTGTGACCCACACGTCTTGCTCAGGGGTAAGTCTGGCAAGATTCTGTGTGCGGTGTCGCAGATTATAGCGTGGGCATCTTTCATCTTCCTCTCCCTTTCCTTCCGCATTACTGCATCTCTATCTGGAAGAGCAGGAACTAGCAGCGTAGGAAGTGTAGGCACAGTTGTACGGAGCCTTCTTCCCATGAGAAGCTGGGCCGGACTGTACCCATTTTGTAGTGGGGTAGCCCTATATGCAAGCAGAGCAAGGTAGGGATCATCAGACTTCTTCAAGAGTTCCTTCACTGTCTGTACCGCACAATTGGCTTCAGCATTGCTCTGGGGGTATCTTGGGCTGCTGGTCACATGACGAATCCATATGATGCTGCAAACTCAGCGAAAGCAGCTCCAGAGAACTGTGGTCTGTTATCAGTGACTAGAGTCTCACAGATCCTGTGACGTGCAAAAATGGATTTCACGTGAAGGATCACATCGTTAGACCTTGTGGGAGTTAGCAAAGCAATCTCCACATACCTTGACGCATAATCCACCACTAGCAGGTAGGTTTTATTCTTTAGTGTGAACAAATCCGCTCCACACTTCTGCCATGGTTGGCCTGGGTATGGTGTTGATATCAGCGGCTCCCTATGATTCTATCTCTCCTGGCAACAGGCTCGGCAGTTAAGAACCAACTCATTCAGCTGCTGGCTCAACCCTGGCCACCATACAGACTGTCGTGCCTGCTCTCTGCACTTGACCATACCTTGATGTCCTTCGGACGACAGCTTAATGAGAACATCATTTCTCATTGCTGAGGGTATGACAAGTCTTTGACCTTTTAGCAAAAGACCATCCTGGACTGTGAGAAGGGCTCGCTCACTCCAGTATAGTTTGAGTGCAGGTTCGTTGGTGAGTCTGCTGAGACTTTGTACTCTCTATTCGGATCATACATGGCTAGCACAGGCCATGACGTCAGGGCATCCTTTAGATCTTGAAAGGCTTTTGCTTGGTCGACGCCCCATGCCCAGCAGTTGTTTTTCGACAGGAGATCGCGCAGGGGTTTGTCTCTCTCTGCCAACTGCGGGATAAACTTGCCCAGTTGGTTTACCATTCCGAGAAAAGATCTTACTTCACTCACTGTCGTTGGCCACTGCATCCTTTTCACAGCCTCTATCTTGCTTGGGTCTGAGCTGATGCCACTGGCAGAGACCATATGAGCTAGGAAGCTCACCTTTGACATTGACAGGTCGCATTTGTCAATGTTTAAGGAGATCCCTGCCTTCTGAATTTTCTCCAGCATAGCATGCAGGCGAGCATCATGCTCCTCTTGTGTACGACCCCACACCAGCACGTCGTCCATATGGCAAACTATGCCCTTAGGTCCCTCTGTGACCTCAGTTACCATTCTATTCTGAAAATGTTCAGGGGCTGAAGCTATGCCGAAAGGTAGCCTCTTGAAAAAATACGCCTCTTGAACGTTGTCAGTTTTGCTGATTCTCTTGTTAGGGGAGTTTGCCAAAACCCCATATTAGCGTCCAGCTTACTAAAAATTCTGGCTCCAGCCAGCATCCCCAGTGTTTCCTCCACTGACGGCAGGATGAATTTCTCACGACACACTGACTCGTTCAGTTTAGTGAGGTCAACACATATGCGCACAGCACCAGTTTTCTTGGGCACCACCACGATGCCAGCGCACCAGTCTGTCGGCTCTTCACCTCTGCATATCACCCCGAGGCTCTCCATACGAGACAATTGGTGTTTTTAGTGAGAACGGTTGAGCTCCAGGTTTCAACTTTATGGCGTATGGATGGCGTACTTCGCCAAGTCCGCTGCATGGTTTTGGGTAGGTTTTCTTTAACGTCTCCACTGTGACACTGTCCAGTTGTGTAACAAGTCCCAGCCTACAGCTCACAGATCTTCCCAGCAAGGCAGTGTGCAGATGACGAACTACATATGTGTCTTCCCTCACCTCTTTTTCACCTCTCCTCAGCAGCAACCTGGCGACACCCACAACATCCAATGGACTCCTCCCTGGTCCCAGTAGTGGCTTTGTTGCTTTGTGGAGCATGGGTGGATTTCCCCTATATACTTTCTGAAACATGCCCTGGGGCAAGACTGTGACATCAGCACCAGTGTCGATCTTAAACATCACGCTACTGTCATGGAGTTTGATGCTGACCATCCATGGATCACCATCAGTCGTTATGCTGCTGAGGAAGATAGTATCCTCCTCCTCTCCTTTTACTTCATGCACCACTTTTGGTGCCCTGCACACACGACTATAATGTCCCTTCCTGCCACATGTATGACACTTAGCTTCATTGGCAGGACAATCATGTTTTGGATGTGCAAAAGAACTGAACATTTATGACACTGCTGCTGTGAAGACTTTCCTTTGCCACCCTGAGCACTGTGTGACTTGTTAACATGCTGAGGTTTGTTCATAGCAGGCTTACTATTTTTAAGCATTCTGACTCTGTCCACAGACTTAACTTCACTTCCCTGTGCTCTGATGTCACCTCGCAGAGAAGCTTGCTGCTTTTTCACCTCCTTGCTCTGACGTGCCAGCCTGACAGCTTTTTCTAAGGTGAGTTTTGCGTCCAGCTGCATGCGCTCGGACAGCCCTTTATCCAGCAGTCCCACTACGAGTCTGTCTCTGATTAGCTCATCGTGCAGCACCCCAAAGTTGCAATATTCAGCTAGGGCATATAAAGCAGTGACAAACTAATCCACAGACTCTCCTTCTCTCTGTTTACGCATGTTGAACACTCGTAGATCACGTTTTTCTTAACCACGAAAAACCGCTGGAAGCCATCACGTACCTCCTTGTAAGTGCTCCTTTCCACACCCGTTAAAGTTAGCCCACGCAAAATGTCATCCGCCTCGTCTCCCATGCAGTATATCAAGGTGTTAACTTGATTCTGAGCTTGCATTCAGGTTACTTGCCAGGCGAAATATTTCGAACCTCCGGATCCATTTGTCCCACTTCTGCGACTTTGAAAAGTCGAAGGACTCCGATGGCTGGATATTAAACGTAGCGCATGGCCCTGCCCCGGCAGCGACTCTCTGTACAGCAGAGAGCACTAACGGGGTACAGGTGTGAGTGATGGTAGCCATGGTGATGTGGGTGTGTGCGAGGTGTGTCTGGGTTGCCATGGTGATGTAGGGGTGTGTGGAGTGTGTCCTAGGCTACCTAGTAAACAGGTGACCACAACCGGACAATCCAGCGAGTCTACTAACTTGGTGGTGAGTGTGGAGGGATAATAGTGTTAAATGCTGAGCTATAGTGCTGACCATGACTGAAGTGAACTCCCAAGGAAGGTAGAAAGGATAAAACTTAAGGTGCTCCAGGATAGAGTGACAATGAGAGTAACGACACTGCCACTGAAGCACCAGCTGCTTTTCACCATCATGCACACTTACCTCCCCTCGACTCCCCCAACTCCACTGTCCTGTCCATGCCGGTTTGTCCGGCTGGATGGCGTGGCTCGGTACCGCTGGGCTCAGCCATGTCTTGGGGAAACAGAGGACATTGTAGTCCCGAATGTCCCTCTGGAACCTGATCCTGGAGTGGAGGTTGTCAAGCTTGTTCTCCAGAGATTGAATGTTGGGTAGCAGGATGCTTGGCAGTGGTGCTCGGTGTGCTCAAGCTCTCAGCCTGTTCCTGTTTCCTCAGGATTGTACTCGGCCAGCTCGGATCTGGAGTTAATTATGAGGGAAGGTGAGAGCAGCGTAGACTAATGGAAACAAGAGTCTTCCTATCATAGCTAATGTGAGCTGTGCTGAAAACAATGCAACAAGCTGTGAATACAAGCCCAGAGACTTCAGATCGGTACACTGTATTCAGTACACTGTATCTCAAAAGCAGCTGTCAAAGCAAAACTATGTAACTGGAATGATTGCAGTAATGAAGATGTGTTGCTGCAGGCCCTGAATCTAAAACTAAACTTGAATTATTAATTAATGAATTAAACATTTCAATAAATCTTTTATTAAGTAATATAAGTACATTTTTGTCTCTTCGGGGGTCTTGTAACCTCCCAACCCCCTTTATGGCACACCTACACAGTTCTGTCTGCTGTTATGTCTATGTGACAGACTAATAGACGACTTCTAACTGATGACTTTAACCTTTACACACGTTACAAAACCCACAGCGCAGTAGCATGATGTCAGTCAGTTTCAATACTGGTGAAGTGCCTCAACTTGAGAGCAAGAGCACTTTGAAGGACTGTAGTAGAAACTCCTACTACATACTAAATCTGAGAGGGATAACAGGATAGTCAGGCTCAAGG
The DNA here is from genome assembly GCA_021613375.1 of Megaleporinus macrocephalus. NCBI lineage: Eukaryota > Metazoa > Chordata > Actinopteri > Characiformes > Anostomidae > Megaleporinus > Megaleporinus macrocephalus. The sequence goes on along the minus strand of CM038724.1, from coordinate 11,252,844 downwards.
GACAGCGTACACAGCCATGAGCCTGCGCTTAACCAGCGTCAAGTGAAGGCTAGACGTTCATGTTGACCCATGGAGCCGTACTATTAGCTGCCAGCTTCATACGTGGTCACGGTGCATACAGCTCAGAGGTGACTCACAGAGGCAGACAGAAGGAGCTTGCAGTGAAAGATCCACAATCTTCATCCAATTTATTAATATACATAAAAAATTATATTTTTCATTCTTTAAATTGTTCTTAACAGTAAATGAATTGTTTGGATGAATCATCACAATGTAAATATGATTAATACTTTAATGTGAAAATGTTATTAAATATATATATTTATAAAAATATACAAGGGCCCAGTAAAACATACATCTGGTAGAATCCAGGGTCAGGCTGATTTGTGCTGCTCTGAAAGGAGGTTCAACATTCACATGAAAAGTTGTGCTAGACTGAGTTCACACGCTTGAATTCACACCTCAACCACGTAATGTTCCTCTGCATGTACAACAACCACGTGACTTGTAAACAAAAGCGAAGAGCTTCTCTCACAATCTCTCTTCCAGAAATGGTCAGTTTCTAATATAGTCTCTTTTAAATAGATGATGAGGCCACCTGACCACATAGTGATGCACAGACCAGCACAGAGGCCTTCGGAGGGGCTGGTATTTGTAGGCCACTTGCCTCACCTCATCTACCCAAAAAGAACTTTTAGAACATTATAACGTGATAATATTCTTAAAACCATACATTTTATTTTCCTATAGCTCCACATTTCCTTCATTGTACTGAACATACAACAAACTGTGAGTATAATCAACAAGACATCATATTAATATACTGTATTCAACAGGCTGCCCTTTTGAAATGCATAGATGATTAGAGAATCTTCCCCAAACTCCTTTACTAAATAAATAAAAATAAAGAATACATATAAGTGTTCACTGCAGCAAACAGAAGTGTGCAGTGAAACAGTGAGAGTGAACAATGCTGAATAATGTGCAGAGTGCAAACTTAACAAGTGGATAAAATGAATGCCTGAAATGAATAAAGGTGCAACTAGTGCTGTGCAACGGTGCAGCAGTCCTATGTATGATGTGTGTGTGAGGTGGTCCTAGGTGTGGCTCTGGTTGAGTCCATTTGGTCTCTGCAAAGAAGCTCCTCCTCATCCCCTCTGTGTTCGCCTTCAGGGTGCTTTCCCCACCTCAACATATAGAAGAGTCATTGCTGGGATGGCTGGGGTCCTTCTCAATCTACCCTTCTCAATTGTCCTGGGTTGCAGTAATGCAGTGTTGCAGATTTTACTGCAGGCACTGAATATAAAAGTAGCCTTTAATTATTAATTAATGTATTAAATGTGTCAGTATATAATCTTTTGATTAAGTAAAATAAGTACTTTTCTCTTTGGGGGTCTTGGAACCTTCCAACCCCCTTTATGGCACTCCTAAGAAGTTCTGTCAAGACGACTACTAACTGACTTTAATCTTTACACATGCTACAAAACCCACAGCGCAGTGGCATGATGTCAGTCGGTGTCCATAAAGGTGAAGTGCCTCAACTTCCTGTTCTGAGAGCAAGTGTATATTAATACACTGGGGCACTTTGAAGGACGGTAGTAGAGACTCCACATCTGCAGATAAAGCAACAGCCATTGTATTTAGAGCAGATCAGATCCACTTAATGGCATCAACACGTTTACAGAAGATACAGGATCTGGAGATGGATCAGGATATGTATGCAAATTCAAGATTTATGACAGACGACACATCAACACATCCACACGACAGCAACGATTATGAGAATGTCTATGCTAATGATGAAGTCCCAGCGACTGGTGTGAACAGAAGCCTTAAAGGATCTACTGCCTCAGGTACACACACAGCCTACACCACACAGCATCTTGTGATCCTCCAAGCTAGGAATTAGCTGATAACATATATAGACGTACATTTACTGTGTCACAACGTATCAGTCATGCTAGTGTACTGACTGGTAACTAATGTTCTTTAGTATTCGCTCATCTACAGTAGGGCACAGTCAGTGAAACCAAAAGCATTTGAGTTTAAAGACGTGTACACACCTGAAAGTTGATGATGATGATAGACTGTCTCAGCTGGTCATTTTTCTATAATTGAACTATGGTTCAGTATGATAGCACTGTCACCTCACAACAAGACGGTCCGGGATGGATTCCCAGTCCGGGCTGTTCTGTGTGGAGCATGTTCTACCCGTGCTTTTCTTCGGGTACTCCGGTTTTCTCCCACAGTCCAAACGCTTTGGTGTGGAACATGGGCCGAGGTACCTTTCACACCTGCTATTTCAGTTCACACCAAACTGAACAGTCAAGGCCTAAACAAGCACCCTGAATCGGAGTCAGTGAAATTTTAGTAACATTTTAGTAATAGTTTACACAGCTGACTCAACCCATCTTCAGTCTCTTGTACTGTAAAACAATACACTGACGTAGTTCTAACAGGTTCTAACGAGGACAAATGAGAAAAGATAAAGTAATAAACTTGAAGTGCTTATGAAAATGCATTAATGTTTAATGTACGTGTAGTTCCTGTAAAGTAATGTCCAAATTAATGTATCACAGAAATGTCATACTTATAGTGAAAGGGAAATTGGTGAATATTATCGTGTATGTTTCTAGTTTCTGGAATCAACACTGCAGGAAGCAGATGCTACAGACTGACTGCAGGGTGTCTGGGGCTGCTGTGTGTTCTCCTGCTGGCTGCCATCACCGTGCTGTGTGTCCAGTTCAACAACTTGACCAAAGAGAGAGACCAGCTACTGACCAGTTACACCAACCTAACTGTAGAGAGAGACCAGTTACTGGCCAGTTACACCAACCTAACTGTAGAGAGAGACCAGTTACTGACTAGTAATAACACCCAGCTGACTACAGAGAGAGACCAGTTACAGATTAGTAACACCAAGCTGACTATAGAGAGAGACCAGTTACAGATTAGCAACACCCAGCTGACTACAAAGAGAGACCAGTTACAGATTAGCAACACCCGGCTGACTACAGAGAGAGACCAGTTACAGATTAGTAACACCCGGCTGACTACAGAGAGAGACCAGTTACAGATTAGTAACACCCGGCTGACTACAGAGAGACACCAGTTACAGATTAGTAACACCCGGCTGACCACAAAGGGAGACCAGTTACAGATTAATAACACCCGGCTGACTACAGAGAGAGACCAGCTACAGATTAGTAACACCCGGCTGACTACAGAGAGAGACCAGTTACAGATTAGTAGAACAGTGAACAGTGAGCACGGTGTACGTACATATTGTACTGTCCACTTCTCCAGCCTTCTCATTAGAGGCAGAGCTCATTCCACCTGCTGGTGGATTCCTGAACTACTTGTGATTGGAGGTCCAAAGATTTAGTTTAAAATCCATAAAATCAGTATAACACAATACATCAGCTCCTACCTGACTTACTGTATGTGGACACATTGCAGAGGTCATCATAGGAAATAACAAGGATTATAACAGTGTCAGTGACCATCTTTCTAAAACCTTTCTTAACTCTGATTTTTAATGAGACACAAACAATTATGTGCTAACACCACCCCCTGCTGGAGAAACAGTGGACTGCTACATATAGGTGTTTTACATATTTAGAAAAATAAGTTTAAACTGAATTAGTGTTTAAATAGCTCACTTTCTCAACACAGTGATTCTCAGCTTAGAATCATCATCCTCAGCTTACTAGTCCAATCATAATATAGCATCACACTACTAGCTCACCAGACTCTGAGCACTGGGAGGCTCATGGGAAGTGCCAGATTTGCAGCAAGAGAGAGTCTGTATTATAGGTAAGTTGTAATTGTTAGCTGGAGAATGTGTACCGTACTTCTGTTTATTTTAAGATAAATCATATTAAAGATCACTTTACAAACTAAATAAGATACTCACTCCATGTCATGCCCCGCTCGTCCTCCCCTGTCTAAGTCCGTGTTTACGTTCTGTCAGTCCCATGTGCCTGTGTTTACGTTTGTTATGTGCTCCTGAGTCTCCACCTTTGCCCCGCTGTTCCCTATTAATGTTTAGTCTCGTCACCTATCTCCCCCCCCCCCCCCCCCCGTTATCCTGTGTTACTTATACCCTGTGTTTGCAGTCTGTGTTTGTTGGTCATTGTCTAGGTAATGTCTTGGTATGTGTCGTGGTATCTCTGTCCTTGTATCCGTTTTGTTCGCCTTTCGTTTTGTTTATTAAAGTATCGTTTATTTAAAAGCTTGCGCTTGTGTCCGATCCTGCTGCACCCTGACACTCCACCTTACCTGCTACTATTGTGAGAACACTTTAAAAACTATACACGCAATGTTTTAATTATATACATATATTACCAGAAAGTGTTATTTTCTTTGGAGCATGATGCTGAAATGAAATGACAGAGAAATGTATGTTGAGGTTTCCTGAATAGACAAGACTAACATTGATGTTAGACAGTAAGGCTGTGTCCCAAAAGGCAGCATCTGGAACATTTCTGCACTACTGAATGCACTCCTAATGATTGTGTGATTTTATTTATTCATTAATTTATTTATTTTATTTATTATATTTTATTTTTATATGTATGTAATGTAGTAGCAGTCTGCAGATTGGGACGTGACCAGAGAGTAATGTAACTTGAGAGTACTTTCTGACTAAAGTTAATATAAAAGTTAGCTAACCCAAACCCTCCTAGTCTGTTACCATAACAACACATTATACTAAAGCTGTTTTATTGCAGTATGTATGTTCATTGTTGCTGTTCATTGCTCTCATCACTGACCTCACATTTAAGCTGGTGCAAGCTACCCCACGCTCCTGCGAGGCGAGAGCCGCCCCCAACCTAATGACCAAAGCCAGTTACTAAGATAAAACAGACCATTCATTCTTCTTTCCCTCAAACCTGACTAATCTTCCAGTTTCAGAAAACTTTGCTTCATCAGACCAGAGAATTTAGTTTGAGGTCTGAGAGTCCTTCAGGTGCCTTTTAACAAACTCCAAGTGATCTGTCTGGTACCTTTTACTGAGGAGTAGCTTCCGTCTGGCCACTCTACCATACAGGCCTGATTGGTGGAGTGCTGCAGAAATGGTTGTCCTTCTGGAAGGTCTAGTAATTTCTCAGTGTTATAAATTATAATGAAGCTCTGCAATCTACCTTTAATCTGTTCTGTTAATGTATGACTTTCTCTATGAAAGATAAAAACAGTGAGCAAGGATGGATCTACTTCAGCTCCAATCTTTACTACATCTCTACTGAGAAGAAGAGCTGGAGTGACAGCAGACAGGACTGCATACGGAGAGGAGCAGACCTGGTGATCATAAACAGCAGAGAGGAACAGGTGAGAGAGAGAGAGAGAGAGAGAGAGAGAGATCACTCTTCTTCAGCTGTATCGTGTTCGTATTGTGCTGCTTTGTCGTATCGGGAGTTCATCAGTAAAGTGTTTGGCACTGAAGCTTGGATTGGTCTGACGGACAGTCACACAGAGGGGGTCTGGAAATGGGTGGACGGCTCAGCACTGACCACTGGGTAAGAGACCACTGAACTGAGCCTTTGAGTTGTTCACTCCCTTTAAGAAGGTCTATATGAGTAACAGTGAAGATAATCTAGTTCTTTGTGTTTCAGGTTCTGGTGGACGGGGGAACCCAATAATTATGGGGGAAATGAGGACTGTGCTGTAACTGGCTACAGCAAAGCTTCTTCCAAAACCTGGGCTGATTTTTCCTGTGATCACCCTGTGGTTGGAATCTGTGAGAAACTGGGTTCTAAGTTAGTCTACATGAGAGACGTTTCTATACTTCTTAAAGAGTTTTCAGTTCTCACAGTTTAATCATGACAATCTCGTGTTTTACTGTTGTTGCTGGTTTTTGGCTTTGCTGTCGTGTCACATCCGTGAGTGTAAATGTGTAAATGGGTTTTCAACTGCTTTCATTAAGACTCAACAGTTCTGTAGAGACTGAATGAGTGCTGTAGTAACTGCAGCATCTTCAGTGGTTTGGAATTGGAAAGCTGATCTGAGTAGAAAACAGGCTGTACACTCATATAACACATGACTCATAACACTATAACACAACTCCTCCCAGCTTAATGACTACAAATGGCAGCAATGTAAGGAAAAAGGTAAAGGAGTGTTTAAGTGATTCTACAGGATTTTCATTATTCCCTTCTCTGCATTCGTTTATGGTTCGGTTAACTGAAATGCTTTTAAAAGTTCCTCACTGCAGACCTATTTATAGCATTACTTTATAGCAGAATGTATTAATCTATAAAGCAATCTGGAACTAATAGTAGAAAGAGAGTTTGATGTGAGGTCTTAACAGAATGGCTTGCGCTTCTGCTGCCATAATAATACTGTTTTTTTTTTCTTATTGCTGTTCATTAATGTTAAAGCACTGTTGTATACAACATGTAGCCACATCAAAAACATATTCATTAAAATAAAGTTTAGCTTGTTTCAAAGACTGTGTGTGTGTGTGATAATAAAAAGTCACCTTTTAGTCTAACAAAGTCAATAGGGCAGCAATGAAAGAAATTTCAAACAGGTGCAGCCACTGCCCGCTGGGTAGAAATGAAACACCACTCAATCCTTTTGGGGTTCCTTAGCTCCTCACGTTGACCCTTCAACATGCATCCCAGAACCCTTTTGTAAAGGGATGTTCTCTGAGGGATTTAAGAAAATACTAGCAGACCCTAAACGAGTTGAGCTACCAGGCACACCTGCTGCACTCCTATTGGCTGCACTGATACAACTGTTAGATGTGCATAGTGCAAACATGTAAACAAATTTAGTCAGTTCTATCAGAGATTCTGTCTCATCATGAGATCACACTCAGGCCTTCTCCTCTAGTACCCTATATCTGTCTTTTGGTGGTCTGTTTTATATTCTAAAATGTTGGAAGACTGTTGTTGGGTATGCACCACCTTAACCAGACGGGGGTCATTTTGATTTCTTAATGAACAAATCAATCAGACCACGAAATGAGCTGATCCGAGACCACCAAACCGACTTTGGTCCAGTTTTGGGGCCATTTACAAGGGTCCCATCTGACGTGGTCACATATGCAAAGAAAACCATGACTTAGTGGTCTGAGTCAACTTTAGTCGTTAAACCCTCCCAAGTATAAAAACACTTCAACAACTGCAACATCCTTAGAGAGACCGTAACTGGAGTAGAAACTGGGTAAGAGCACACAACCTTGTGGTACAGCATATAGAATCTGGCCCCTGACGACTGGGAGAGTTGAATGCTGAGGTAAACTCTAGAAACACTAGTGTAGGTTCCATCACTGACACCATAGAATAAAGTGGAGGCCCAAGTTTACTACATTGTTCACAGATCTTGTTAGTATACAAACTGTAAAGGGTCTAGAAGAGAGTGTGTAATGGTGTTGTACCAGTAACAGCAGTGTTTTAGATTTACAGTGATGTTTTGGGTGTTGTTTTCTTGTAGAGTAGTTTAGCTGATCTTCTAGATCTTCCCATGAGTTCCACCATTTCTTTTAATACCATTTCTTAATGATGTTTCCAGCAGTGTATATTGTGTAAGAGGAGCCCGTGTTTGTTGAGTGTTATTAGGAGGTTCCAAGAGTCAGAGAATTCATTACACACTGGAAATGTCATGAATAGGTTCTAAAGTCAATTAAGGCCTAACGAGGCCTAATTACTGTTAAACAGTTTTTATTTCAACAAATAACTGTGCATTACAATTGGCATAAAAAGGTTAAAACATACGGATTCAATCAGCGTCTGCTGATGTTTTGGGGCACATTTCCACCAGTTGCTCAATCATACACTGGAACTGTAAGGGGTCGGTCAGGTCAGTTCAGCCACAGCCGCCAGAGGGCGCCAAAAACCCACCAAGGCCGTAAGGCGGGAATGTTTATGGGAAACCCCCCATAAAAGACTGGAAGCTCTCGCAGATCATTGTCGCCCTCTTATCTGTGTAGACCGGTAATGGTAGCTCTACGGAGGAAAAGAAAACTAGAAAACCAAAAAAAAAGAAAAAAGAGAAAGAAAACCCTAAAGAAAAGAGGATTATTAATCCCAACAAAAGAGGAAAATATCCCAAATAAAAAAGGAATTTAGAATTCTAACAAAGGAGGATTTAAACATCCCAAAACAAAGAAAAAGGAAACGCAAAAAGGGAAAAGAGAGGGCCAGGTCTCTGCACCTCTCTATTTTTGTTACCGGTTTGAAAGGCAATTCCTTTGTTTGAAGCCGTTGCTGCGCTTTTTGGTGCAGTTTTTCTTATACATGCCAGCTCAGTGTCAAGAGTGTACACCTGGTGGTGCAGCGGTAATAGTGCTGGTCTCTCAACACAAAGAATGTGGGTTTAAATCTGCATCAGGGCTGTATAGCTGTCTATTGTTTCCCCTTTCATCCTTTATTTTCTACGTTGTCATAAAAGCTTTTACACCACAAATATCACATTTTCACACCTTAGTGACGAGCACACACTCCCTTTTTATTACTAAAACCTTTTACTTTCAGCTTTCCATCTCTGCACTTGGCTCCTACCTCACCATATCCCTTAACAGGAGCGGCCCATACGCCCTAAAGGAGAAGAAGGAACTTTGAGGTAAGTCAAGACTTTCGATGGTCACATGTGATTTCTGCTGGGAAAAGAAGTTCTGCTCCGTGGAACTCGTCAGTGTTACAAATGTTTTACACTGCACCACGGAGGAGAACAGAATGGAGATGAATGAGTACAGAAGAGCAAAATCTGGTTTTAGGTATGGCAGGTTTGATTCAGATAACTCTGATAACTGTGGGGAAAATGAGAGGAGCTCAGCCTGTCAGGACCTGAAGAGCTCAGGTACAGCATATACACATACAGATACACACAGTGATACATCCTAGTTATCTATATTCTTCTAGAGCACTGATGCTGGTATGTGAGCCTTTTTTGTTTGGGGTGTAACAATGAAAATAAACTTATAATTACAATTATAATAAAAGCATGACACCATGAACTGTGGAGAATAGACATTCTGATAATTGTATTGTAATGAATGTAACCACAAACAACCAGCAACAAACAACAAACCACAACAGCATGTTCATTAGAATTATCATTTGAACTTTGATCAAAATATCATAAGATTATCAAATTTAGCAGTAATTTAAACGTCACGTTATTGACAAAGAACACATTATTGACAAAGAACAAACAACAAACCACAACAGCATGTTCATCATTAGAATCATCATTTCTCATCATTTGAATTTTGGCCAAAATATTACAAGGTTATTAGATTACCGCATCTGAAGTTTAATATATGAATGTTTTTAATTCTGCAAATTAAATTAGATTTCTCATTCCTGAGGCATTTGATTTGGTGATCTGTTCTGTATAAAAAATACTTAATTGACAGTAGCTTTTTAGGAACGTCATGGAGCTTCACCAGTTTCCTGAACCTAGACTGTCAATGTGTTTGTAAATGCTCACCATACATAAATATATAAATATAAATATATAAATACATCTAAGTAACACAACCATAATGTTTGGGTGTGCTCGAAAATAAATGGGACTCTATGGGGGAAAAAAAGAGGGATGAAAAAAAACAACAAACAGACAACACTGTAGTCCAGGGTCTGCCCTACTACGGTGTCTGTCGGTTGAGCAGAAGTTTAGTAGCTTAGCGAGCATTTTTCTATACTATTCATTCTTTAAGAGGAAAAAAATCTGTTGTTTCCCAGAATCCGCATCAAAAATCTGTACACAAGTCCGAATCACACAATCAGACTGGACAATCTGGAGTTGGAACAGAGTTGATATTCCAAAAACTGCAGGACAAGTTATGTGGTGAAAATCTGGCAGAAAGCAAAAAATGAATAACACTGTAGTTGTGCATTAGTATAATAAATACTGATGTACGTTACAGTCTCGCTCAGCGTGAAATTTAAGCTAATGACACAGAGTGACTTGTAGCTGAAAGATCCACTGCTGTGTGATGTAAACTATATTAAAAAAAAGTTTGAGCATTTACAGCTCATCAACAGGGGCACTATGGGTTCAGAGACTAAAGGTGCAGGGGCTCCTGCGCCGCCACCTGCCTCCCCATGCCAGGGCCTGTGAAATCATTTACTTACATCATTTTCACTGTAAGAAAATGATTTCACACCACAGAAGTTTCACTTCCACCTAAGTTGTTTTATTTTATCCTCAGAGCCCTCTGAAAGTGGAAGAGGTTTTGGTTTTTGAATTTTGCTGTGGCAGCACAAACGAAAGAAGAAGGCACTAAATGTCATCTCCACACAAAATAACTGCCCAGCGTTTTAACCAACTACTGAAAATATAAATCAGCAGCACAGTCCACAGCATGTTCTACTTCTCAGGCTACAATTAGAGTATGATTATGTCTAGCTCTGTCAGCAGGGGGCAGTTTAATGATTTAGGAGGGTATGTGAATAGGGCTTTCACTGGCCTTAGTATTAGGTTAGTATTAACTGTATAAAACTGTGCATGGTAAAGGCAGCAGTAGTTGGCTTCCTATTGGCCAGCTTCTTGTTTGAATGATGCCTTTGCTGCCATGTTTGTTAACTGGGACAGTCGCAGCCTCAGGCCTGGTTTGTGATCACACTAGATGTGTACATGTGTACAGTCTATCTAAACCTCTTCAAGTGGGCTCAGGCACGGTACGGAGTGATCACACTGGGGAAACGACCCAGACATTGGGGGTCAAATGTGCTCGAGCATGGTATGGATCAACTACAGAGCTCAGGTACACCCTAAATCTCACAGTGTACCTGTGCTCTTCATCTATCTCACAACCAAGGATTTGTTGCTTAGGCAGCTAATTTAAAGTTTAGATCAATACAATCTTGGATTCACTGTCTCATGACAGAGGGTCCCATTTTACAGTGGCAGCATCTTAATGTCCTCACATCTAACCTGATTAATGGTTAGTGCTGAGCTTCTGACCAATCAGAGACAGAGGATGGAGTTTGGTTCAATGTTGGAAGATGGAGCAAACAAACCAGATGGTTATGTAATATGTGAGGATCCTATGTGTGGGAGAGGATCATGAAGCTCTGTGGCAGGTTCAAGTTCTCCAGGCATCTCAGGAAGAACATTCTCTTCTATACTCTCTTGGCTATGGAGACCATGCTCCTCTTCCACTAAGCCCAGGAACTTAAGTGACTCCTCAGCAGAAACCACAGCCTTGTTGATATTGAGAGGGTGTAGGAAAAGGGAGTGGTGCACATGAAGTCCACCATCATCTCTACAGTCTTTTGTGTTGAGCAGCAGGTGGTTGCACTAGGAGACCAACTGCCTGACTTCATTTCTGTAGGCAGACTCCTCATCATTGAATATGAGGTGTTGTCATTTTAGAATCTTCACAGCTGGCTCCAATAGACATTCTGTCTCTTGTTTGTGAGGAAATCCATGATCCACCAGCAGCTGGGATCTGGCACAGCTGGGGAAGTTTGACTTGCAGCAGCTCCGGCACTTGACAACTGGTGTTGAATGCTGAGCTAAAGTGCACAATCAGGACTCTAGGATGGGGTCCAGCACTGATAAGATGCTGTAGCGTGAAGTGCAGTGTCAAATTGGCCATCAGTAGACTTGTTAGCTCTGTATTCAAACTACAGGAGGTCCAGTAGGGGGCATACTTTGGTCTTCAGATGGGTTATATTAAAGCATTCAACAACCTTGATGACTACAGAGGTCAGAGCTATTGGTCTAGTTCTGTTCATTCTTAGGGTGCTGGAATGAACAAACCAATGTTCGAGTTTTTTTTTGGAAAGATTTACTGCTTGACTCTTCAACTCCACACACGCCACTGGCTGTTTGTCATGAACTTCATGCAAGAGGATTAGGAGGAAACAGTGGTAACTTATGTCCATTCTGTCCCCTGTCTCTTTCTCTGTCCTCTCAGTCCCAGAACCAGTCCTGCTCATCCATTTATTACAGTTATGTTTTTTATTTTGTCAAATTATGCTAATCATTAGGAAGCCAATACATTTTAAACAAAACATAAACAAAACATTTGACATCTGAAACCTTAAAAACAACTACAAACGTAATTTTAGTTGCAGTTTAGATGGAGAAAATAATTAGGGCTTGATAATCTGTCTCTCTTCTCTTTTAGGAAGTTACTCTGCAGGAAGCAGAATCTACAGACTGGCTTCAGTGTGTCTGGGGATCCTATGTGTTCTCACGCTGACTGTCATCACAGTAATGTGTATGAGGTTTAACCACCTGGCTACTGAGAGAGACCAGCTACAGGAGAGCAGCACCAACCTGACTGTGGAGAATGAAGGACTACAGACTAGTAACAAGAACCTTGCTAGTGAGAAAGACCAGTTACAGGCCAGGTATAACCAACTAAACACTAAGAGAGACCAGTCACAGACCAGATACAACCAACTAAACACAGAAAAAGACCAGATAGAGATCAGATACAACACACTAAATGCAGAGAGAGACCAGCTACAGAGCAGATACAACAAACTGAATACAGAGAGAGACCAGTTACAGACCAGTTATACCAACCTGACTAGAGAAAAAGACCAGTTACAGATACATCTCACCAACCTGACCATAGCTAGAAGCCAGCTGCAGACTAGATATAACAATTTGACAACTGAGATGGAGCAGTTAAAAAAGAAGAAAAATGGGCTGACTGTAGAGAGAGACCAGTTACAAACTAGTTATAACAGTCTAAAAATAGAGAGAGACCAGTTACAAACCAGTTATAACAGCCTAAAAATAGAGAGAGACCTGGTAAAAACTAGTTACACCAACCTGACTATAGAGAGAGACCAGTTGCTGACCAGTTACACCAGCCTGACTATAGAGAGAGACCAGTTACAGACCAGTTACACCAACCTGACTATAGAGAGAGACCAGTTACTGACTAGTTACAGGAACGTTACAGCCGACAGGAACCAGTTAAAGAATAAGAAAGACGTGCTTCAGAACAAGTTGTCTGTTGTAGGTAAGAAAATGTGATATCAGTCCCAGACAAGCTACTCTGATTACATGTAAATAGTTCTTTCTTCTTCAGTAAACATACTAAATAGAGACTGGTGGTCAGTAGAATGTCTAGATTACCTTATACCATGTGCTTACTGCAAAATTACCACATTTTTATTAATATTACAATTGTAACATTTTATATGTATACAGTTAGGCCGAGAAATATTTGGACAGCAACAAAAGACACAAGTGGAATTTTAGACTGAAACACAAGAAGAAATCTATCGGAGAGATAGCAGAAATGTTAGGAGTGGCCAAATTAACAGTTTGGTGCATTCTGGGAAAAAAGAGCGCAGTGGTGAGCTCAGGAACTCAAAAAGACCTGGACATCAGTAGTGGATGTACGCAGAATCCTTTCCATGGTGAAGAAAAATCCCTTCACAGCATCCACCCAAGTGAAGAACACTCTCCAGGAAGTAGGTGTTTTAGTATCCAAGTCTACCATAAAGAGAAGACTTCATGAGAGCAAATACCACAAGAGTCTTCACCACAAGCTGCAAACCATGAATCAACCCTAAAACATATAAAGGCCAGATTAGACAAAAAACATCTAAAGAAGCCTGGAATAGCATTCTATGGACAGATGAAACTAAGATCAACCTGTATCAGAATGATGGACAGAAGAAAGCACCAAAGCCCACCACATCCTCTGTAAAACCTGGTGGAGGCAGTGTGATGACATGGGCATGCATGGCTTCCAATGGTACTGGGTCACTGGTGTTTACTGATGGTGTTCTGAAGTGTACAGGGATATACTTTCTGCTCAGATTCAACCAAATGCAGCAAGGTTTATTAGATGGCACTTCACAGTACAGATATACAGTGACCCAAAACATACTGTGAAAGCTACCCAGGAGTGTTTTAAGGCAAAGAAGTAGAATATTCTGCAATGGGCGAGTCAATCACCAGATCTCAACCTGACTGAGCATTGATTTCACTGCTTAAGACAAAACATAAGGCAGAAAAACCCTCAAACAAGCAAATTCTGATGACAGCTGCAGTAAACGCCTGGCAAAGCATCATAGAGGAGGAAACCCAGAATTTGGTGATGTATTTGGGTTCCAGATATCAGGCAATCATTGCCTGCAAAGGATTTTCAAAAAAGTATTAAAAATTAACATGGCACGGTGGCGTAGTGGTTAGCACTGTGACCTCACAGCAAGACGATTCAGGTAATGTTAATTTGTCCAATTACTTTCGAGCCCCTGAAATGAGATGGCTTTGTAGAAAAATGGTTGGAATTTCTAAACATTCCATAAGATATTTTTGTTCAACCCTTTGAGTTAAACCTGGAAATCTGGACTCCAATTGTATCCCAGTTGTTTCATTTCAAATCCAATGTGGTGGCATAGAGAGCTTAAATCATGAAGATTGTGTCACTGTCCAAATATTTCTGGGCCTAACTGTATATGTATGTAATATAGATGTACTGTGAGCATCATATGTCTTACTCTCTGAACAGAAACATATAATAAGCAAGGATGGCTGTACTTCAATGAAAGAGTGTATTACGTTGCTCCTGGAATGAAGACATGGACTGAGAGCAGACAGGACTGTAAACAGAGAGGAGCTGACCTGACGATCATAAACAGCAGTGAAGAACAGGTGAGTAGAGGATCTGTGCTTGTGAGAGAGGAACTAGCAGTACCAGCAGTGTTTTCATGCTCTGTGATCATGTTTACAAGAGTTTTTGATTAAAACACTGGAAGACGGTCGAGTCTGGATTGGTCTGTTTGACAGAGTAACAGAGGGGGTCTGGAAATGGGTGGATGGTTCAGAAGTGAGTATCAAGTAAGTGACTGAAATTTCATCTTTCAAGTTAGAGATGGTTTAATACTGCTACTTCTGTTCCAATATCGATACTGGCCAGTGGCGGCCTGGTTTGTCCGCAGCTTGTCTTGCATAGCACGTCTAAGAAAAGCCTCTTGCCAGACTCTAGTGCTGCGAACTGAGGCCAAATATGTGTATGAGGAATATGATGCCTAAAGTTTGGGGGAGGGTTATTCAATAGTTAGTACAGTCTTATTGGTATTAGTGCTGGTCTAAGATTGGATTTATTCCTTGTTCTTTACCAGTTTTCAGCACTTTCTGCCAATATTGTCCCAATATTGAGAATATGATCAGTGCTATCTCTACATACAGTACAAGCTCCACTAACTTTACTTAAAAAAACTCTAAATTATCTTCTAAGGCTTAAAATCTCTGAAGGATTATTGGCTCAACTGACAGCAGTAACCTTATTTTACTATCTATTTCATTGTTATTTGGGAATTTGGGAAAGTTGCGCTTGTTCTACATTAAACCTAAATGAGCACATAATACTGACCTGACTGTTTTCTCTCTGGCTAACAGGTATTGGTGTCCAGGGGAACCGAATAATTCAAATAATGAGGACTGTGCTGAGCTTTTGAGTTCGACAGAAACGGAGTGCTGGAATGACATACCATGCTCTTTGAAAGAAGGATGGATCTGTGAGAAAAGTGCTTTTTAGAGAAAACCTTCAGAGGAGAACTCTTACAAAACAGGCCAAATGTAATGGAGACTTTAACTCTATACTCTCGAAAACATCACTTCTTCAATGCAAATCTAAGAAAAAATGCATTTGAGGCCTCAGGGACAAAGAGAGAAGCTAACTGTACTGCATAAAAGAGTCATATGACAGTACAAGACGGACAGAAGGCAGCCCGGGTAGGAGGTTATGTGAACATATAACTGTGTTAAGCCATTCATACAATGACTGTGTTGCAATAACATACAGTGTACTGTAGACAAGTATATACCGTACACTGGATTCTTGTTGCAGTACAGTATTCAGTATGCTAGAATCTGATTACCAACATCTAAAGCAGAACCAATCAGACTTGCCTCGTGTTCTTAGAGATTGCTGCTAGTCACTTTTAACTATATATACCTTATGAATATATATTGTAAGCCTGGGGGACTTTGGGGGATGTTGTTTTCTAATCAATTCCAAAGCAAAAGTACATAAAAATACAGTGGATTTGTCTGAGTGGTACATTTATATCCACAGTCACTTAAGAAGTTTAATATTTTTATGGTGTTTAGTGTTGCTGTTCAATGTTACTGCGTATGAAAACTCCCGAGTTTATTAAACCACCCGAGTCTCTGTTCTTTTGCAAAGGGGGGTAACTAGCCCTAGTTTAGGCGTGCTAAATTGAGTGTCAGCACCGCTAAAGATTGTTAAAAAAATGTTATAGTTAAAAAGAGAGTATATGTTTAAAGCAATTATTTTAACAAAGAATATACAGCAGCCCCCCTGCCTTTGCAAAATGGTATGATCCAGCTTCTATTTCTCGGAGCAGCGCGTGCACAAGTCAAGTCAAGTCAAGTGGGTTTTATTGTCATTTCAACTACATACAGAGTACACAGTGAAACAAAACAACGTTCCTCCAGGACCATGGTGCAACATAGACAGTGCATACAAGACACAAGTGCAACACGAACAAACAAGTGCGGACATACAACACAACACAGTACAGACAGAGAATAATAAATAATTGCTGGTAGTGTGCAAATTGTGCAATGTGTAATAAATAGAGTCCAGTGAGGTAGTAAAGTTATTAGTGCAATGTTTTGTGCAAAAATGCTTCTCTTTTTATCTGGGGTAAATGGTTGGAGAGAGAGAGAGAGTGTACATGTACCAGAAAGATATCAGTTCAGACGTTGAGTTGTGTTGAGAAGTCTGATGCCTTGGGGGAAGAAGCTGTTGCAGAGTCTGGTCGTGTTGGACCGGACGCTGCGGTACCTTCTTCCTGATGGCAGGAGGGAGAACAGTCTGTGTGAAGGGTGGGTGGGGTCATCCACAATGCTGGTTGCTTTGCGGATGCAGTGTCAGTGCTGTATCTGACTGGTGTTGTGTGTCTAGTCAGTTTTGTAAAGGAGTATTTTTGTACTTTGCACTCAGAATCAACACATTGCAGTCAATATTGGCCTAGCTCTAACTCTAACCCATATTTCTGATCACTCTTTATTCTGTTATTGTTAGCTAGGAGTGACTGTCTGAGGGTTTATTTTAGTTTAGCAGGCTAATGCTGCAGGTCGTCTGTTTATAAAGGAGTGAGAGAAGCTGTAGCTGCTGTGCTGTTGGTTAGTCTCTGTGTTATTAAAGCTAAGGTGCTAGAGTAGTGCTGTCTGTATGTGTATTAGATAATTAATGTTACAGAATCATAAGATATGAAGAGATGATGCTATAACTCTGTGTGTGTGTGGTCAGCAGGTCAGATATAGATATTCAATTCTAATAATCGAGGAAACATGATCTTAATCATATGCTCAGAATATATTGATAATGGTAATAATTCTGATAACTGATTATTAGAATTGGTGTGTCTGATCTAAATTATTCTAATCATCCTGTCATGACACTTGCCCAAGTTTTATGCCCTGAATTTCTCTCCCATTCTCTCCCTCTCATTCTCACCCTAGCCCACCTTAATTTCTTATTCCCTGTGTAATAGACACGCTGAATTTAGAATTTAGAACTAGGTGCAACTTGACCAAGGAATCTCACATCACCTGCATGTAACCCATCCATGCAGTGAAACACCCACATACGCATATACTACTGAACACACTAGGGGGCGGTGAGTTCACTTGCCCAGAGTGTTGAGCAGCCCTAACCACAGCACCCAGGAAGTAGAAACCACTAAACGTGTCCTAATCATTTCCAGTCAAATTATGTAGAAGTTATTCAGAAAAAAATATATAAAATTCATATTTTCACAGAAACGTTAATCATTAACTTACATTAACTTTGTCTTTGTAACAGCATCTCTTTTTGGAGAGACTTGCATTCTTCGAAGGAATCTGTTGGGATTCAATCAATTTAGTCAATGCTCTTGAGGTCTTCCTTTCAGACCCTTAGCACTGAGGTGTCTTCTCACAGTGGACGGATGGACAGAAACACCTGTGGATGCCTCCAGATTGGAAGCAAGAATGGAGCTTGATGATCTTCAATCGCTTCAATCGTCAAAGCTGAAAGCTTTAAATATAGCTTATCTGATGGGGACAGTTTTAATAGGCTCCTATGTTTTGAATAATTATTTTGAATAATTTGGTGTTTTTACAGAATCATTTTTACTTTTTTCACACTTTTCTTTATTTGACAGAATATTTTTTGAAATTAAGTTATACTTAAGCCATGTGGTACCTTTAAATATTAATTTAGAATTAAATAAATTAAGGCTAAAAGCAATATTTACCAAACAATTACATGATAATCACATCCTATTTGTAATTATTGGTGCACTAAAATATTCATGCCATTGCATTTTCAACCAAAAACATTTTTTAAAGAAATCCCACATTTGTTTGTGCACTAAAGACAAAAGCTCCCATATAATGCCTGACAAGGATGGAGAACATGTGGCAAGGAATCCAGATTTTTCTGATTCTGAGGTCCATATTTGAGGCCTCTGCTCTTTGGCTCAACCTACTGGTCATCTATAGGTTTAAGTCAGGGCACTAGAAAGACCATGGAAAGCTAGTTGGAACATGAGCAAATGCTTTCTTCCAGCCACCCTCATTAACAACATATATACCATCTAATTGTGGTTTTGAAGTTGTCTAGGATCTAAAGTCTAAGCAAATGTCTGCAATGCCTCTTTGCAATGCTTCTTTGGCCATTTGTGTCATCCTTCTCACCATGTGGAGAGAAAGATTTTTTTTTTCTCATGCGTATCGTATTCCACAAAAAACTTTGGACATGGTCTGGACAATATTGGCCCTTTAATAATTTTAAGAGTTTTCAAGCAGCCAAATCTCCTTGAATTTGTAACCAAACCCACTATTCATAAGTTACTCTTGCAATCAGTGTAGAAATCCTGGTTTTCTGCTCATGTCTGTAAATGTTTCTGCGTTGGCTTCCTCAATCTGTGGCCTAAATGCAACACTTTGAGTTGGAGGGTGCGTTGCAAGCTCAAACCATTCACAACAGGCAAAACAAGTACAGCTCATTTAAAGTTAAGGATTAGTGTAGACAGTAGAATGCAGATGAAAGAAAATTTCCATGCAAGTCCAGGAATTAACAGATCTGGTTCCAATTATAGCACCGATTCCTGTGAAGACCATTATGTAAAAATGGAGAAACTGAGGGATCTTAGGACCGGAGGAAACCAGGAAACCAAGAACTCAGGTGGAGTATGTTCACGTATCATCGCTCTCCAGAGAAAGCCATGTACATCTGTTTTCTATATTATTTGAACATGACAGCTGCTCTTAATAACCTGTGAAAGTTTCATGATGAATGGACCAATGGAAATGCTCTAAATTAGCTTGTGAAAAATCCATTCCATTAACTTACACTGAAAGTAAGACTGTTTCCTTGGGCAGCGACAAGTTATTCAAATAATATTAATACAGTAAGTAGTGATTTTCCATACGTCAGTGTGTTTATTTTACCCTTTACAAGCTTCTCCTTGTGGAAAAAAAACAGTTTTATTTACAGTTCTCATCTAATACCCGTTTTGACTGTTCAGTACTTCATTAAGCTAAATCAAGATTGCTGCTGAAGGAACTGAACACATTCATACAATGTCTGGGGCGTCCAGGAGAAATCTAAACTACACTTTGTTCTTCAAACTGGAGCTCAAGATATGATCTACTTCTCTCACAATAAGATATTCATGTTACTTTGTATTGTTTGTATGATTATTTACATCTGTTCTAATGATTTCTGGCATTACTTACTGGTGAACATACACTTATTTATAAGATAAAGGCTTTTAAACTATCAGCTTAGGAGCCTAACACAGTAATGTACCTCAAGAAAGATGATACTATGCTTGTGATATATAAAAGACATCCATATTGCATTCATGAATGTACGCTTGGTAGTGTTCAACCAGAATTAATAAAATACAGCATAATGACGTTTTATATGTATTATGCTGAGATATAGTGATATATATAACTATATGCATTTAATCGCCTATTTTCAAAATCCTTTAGTGTACATATACGACCCAACTGGTCTTTGGTCTCTTGCAGTACGGTACAATGATAAAGCTCTTATGGGTTCCAGCAGAAACAAATTATTGTGCCAGCCACCAATATTGGCACCCCTAGTTCTTTCTCAAATCTACATGTCCCACATTTTTTTGTGCACTAAAGACAAAAGCTCCCATATAGTGCCTGACAAGGCTGGAGAACATGTGGCAAAGGAGCCAAATTCTTCTGATTCTGATGTCTCTACTCTTTGGCTCAACCTACTGGTCATCTATAAGTTTAAGTCAGGGCACTAGGAAGACCATGGAAAAAAACTTGATTCTGTAATGATTCTTTATAGTTCCTGTAAAGCACAAGGCAAGATACACATTTGAGTCATATTACTATGACCTAAAAGCTAATATCCAGAGTTACTGTCATGTGCAGCATGGACAGCAGCTAGACGGGCTGGGAGACTCAATAAGGTCCAGGTAGGTTGTCTCAAGTATCTGGAGCCATGCTGACTACAATGCATCCCACAGTTCCTGGAGGGAACATGGGGGGTAGGATCTATACAGTGAACACCACGATTGAGGTGGTCCCACAAATGCTCAACTGGGTTTAAGTCTGGGAAAATAGCCAAGTCTTGGTTAGCTCTTCCAACCAATGTTGCACATTTCTAGTCATGTGGTGTGTCGCATTGTCTTGCTGGAAGATCCCATCCCCCGAGAGAAGACAATCAGCATGTATGGGTGGACGTGATCTGCAAGGATGGATTCATACCCAAATCGGTTGAGAGTGTCTTCCACATGGTAGCCACCAAAACATTCCACAGACCATAACATGAGACTTCCTTCATGGGCTACGTATTACCGCTGTCAAAAGTAGTTCATATGATAATGTGATTCACCTGTGTATCACAGAAACGTCATGCTTATAGGGAAAATGCTGAACTGGTAAATATGTGTGTTTCTAGTTTCTGGAATCAACACTGCAGGAAAATTCTACAGACTGGCTGCTGTGTGTTCTCCTCCTGGCTGCCATCACAGTGCTGTTGACTATAGAGAGAGACCAGTTTCAGACAAGTTACACCAACCTAACTACAGAGAGAGACCAGTTACAGACCAGTTACACCAACCTGACTATAGAGAGAGACCAGTTTCAGACAAGTTACACCAACCTGACTACAGAGAGAGACCAGTTACACCAACCTGACTACAGTTTTAATTCTCAGGTCTACAGAAACTACTTGCTACTTGCTATAAAAAGTCCCCCTCTGATGACGTACCAATGCAGTATTACATTTTTCTAGTTATTATTGGACAACATGACTCTCACTGCTCTTTTAATACAGCTCGACACCATGAGTACATATACAGACAAAAACGCAGGCCAGTGTCACAAAAGCATATAAATCTGTCAGTAAAGGGGCTTTTAAATGAGTAGCAGGACTTTTAGGGTCTTGAGTCACAGGCCGTTGGTAAGATGGTGGGCGTAGTATGTCTGATACATTTGGATACTAAAACTCACCTACTGAAATTACCTACTAGTCTGCTGCTCGAGCAGTACGTACAGGATCTAATCTAGTACCTACTGACTAGTAGGAGATTTTGGACACACCCGCTGTTTGTGTTTGTTTGTGTGTGCGTCAGTGTTAATTTTGACAGCAAATTTTGATTTAGTCTTAGGCCTAGTCTTTTGACTAAAATGTGACTTCGTTTTAGTCATAATTTAGTCATCTGAATAGTTTTTAGTTTTAGTCGACTAATTGTCATAAAATATAGTCTAGGCAGTTGATTCACTGAAATATAAAGGGTGTAAAATGTAAATGCTTTCTCTTCAGTTCCCTTGAATTATCTAATTCATTATATATACTTACACGAAATTAAACATTTATTAACCAGTTATGGAATATTATTCATGTTTGAAAGACCAATACACATAGATACACACAGATTTAACAAACAACATCTGAGGTCATCCGTAACTGCAAAGTAAAAAAGAGAAAACTTTATTTTATCCTTGTATCACCTTTTTATTTATCTCTTATGTATTTAATAGTTGTTACTAGTGCTGCCAATCTAATTTAATTACATGCTCTGTGGTTAATCTACATTAATTACTTTTATCACTTTTTGCTATGAAATTTTTTTTTAATTGTGCAATTGTGCTTCCCACATACCTGATCAACTAATCTGACCATTAACACCTTACTGAGTTAATACAGCGTTCCACCTGCTTCCCACATACCTGATCAACTAATCTGATCATTAACACCACCTTACTGAGTTAATACAGCGTTCCACCTGCTTCCCACATACCTGATCCAACTAATCTGACCATTAACACCACCTTACTGAGTTAATACAGCGTTTCACCTGCTTCCCACATACCTGATCCAACTAATCTGATCATTAACACCACCTTACTGAGTTAATACAGCGCTTCACCTGCTTCCCACATACCTGATCAACTAATCTGACCATTAACACCACCTTACTGAGTTAATACAGCGCTTCACCTGCTTCCCACATACCTGATCAACTAATCTGACCATTAACACCACCTTACTGAGTTAATACAGCGCTTCACCTGCTTCCCACATACCTGATCAACTAATCTGATCATTAACACCACCTTACTGAGTTAATACAGCGTTTTCACCTGCTTCCCACATACCTGATCCAACTAATCTGATCATTAACACCACCTTACTGAGTTAATACAGCGTTTCACCTGCTTCCCACATACCTGATCAACTAATCTGACCATTAACACCACCTTACTGAGTTAATACAGCGTTTCACCTGCTTCCCACATACCTGATCAACTAATCTGACCATTAACACCACCTTACTGAGTTAATACAGCGTTTCACCTGCTTCCCACATACCTGATCAACTAATCTGATCATTAACACCACCTTACTGAGTTAATACAGTGTTCCACCTGCTTCCCACATACCTGATCCAACTAATCTGACCATTAACACCACCTTACTGAGTTAATACAGCGTTTCACCTGCTTCCCACATACCTGATCCAACTAATCTGATCATTAACACCACCTTACTGAGTTAATACAGCGCTTCACCTGCTTCCCACATACCTGATCAACTAATCTGACCATTAACACCACCTTACTGAGTTAATACAGCGCTTCACCTGCTTCCCACATACCTGATCAACTAATCTGACCATTAACACCACCTTACTGAGTTAATACAGCGCTTCACCTGCTTCCCACATACCTGATCAACTAATCTGATCATTAACACCACCTTACTGAGTTAATACAGCGTTTCACCTGCTTCCCACATACCTGATCCAACTAATCTGATCATTAACACCACCTTACTGAGTTAATACAGCGTTTCACCTGCTTCCCACATACCTGATCAACTAATCTGACCATTAACACCACCTTACTGAGTTAATACAACTTTCAGGACTAGGATAAAGAAAGGCTAAGCTAACATTAGCAGCGGTAATCGCTAGTGTCTGTTCGAGGTGGGGCGCTAGAAAAGGAGGCTTTGTTAGGCTGGGTCTCATTACAGCTTTGGGGGTGACCCCCTGAACCCCCAGACAGGGAGTCTGCCTGTCACTTCCTGTCTTAGCTTCACAGGCATGCTATTGGCAGGCTATTGTTCCTGAGAGAGCGAGCGATAGGATCAGAGAACAGCTAAGTGTTTGCAGACTCCCAACAATTACAACGAGGGAGCGCGTAGAACCATGCTTTCGGGCTCCGGGCTTGTTTTTGTAGGGCAAATTGTAGGGTTTTGTTGGCTGTTTCAATTACGGGCTTGTAATTATATTATCTTGGCCCAACAATAGCTAACTATCTGTAAGCGTTCGCCTAATCATCTCTGTTAGCTGTTATTTTTTTATGGTGCTGGTATCTGTTTGGCATTCATGGCCATCCCCGAGCTGCAGTACCTGCAGTGATTTATGTTCTTTGTTCAGCAAATTTAAATAATGACAACTATCTCTCTCTCTCTCTCTCTCTCTCGTTCACTCTCAGGTGAAAAATGCGGTGGCTACCTGGATGCCAGCGATGCGGGTTATATCACTTCACCCGGCTACCCTTTGGAGTACCCGCCGCATCAGAACTGTGAGTGGGTTATTACAGCCCCGGAGCCCACCCAGCGCATCGTGCTGAACTTCAACCCCCACTTCGAGCTGGAGAGGCTCAACTGCAGGTAGGCAGGCACAGCTGGAGAGTGGAATTGTGGGACAAATGAAGGTGAATGGCCCAGTAAAAACAGGTCCAGTGATGTGGAATCTTTGTCTGTGATACTGATATCGATTTATTTTTAAACTCTCTTTCTCTTTGCTGACACAGTCTAGATAACTTAGTTCCATCATAAGTAGCAACAGGTTACAGGCTCGTACGGTCTTCCTGGGTTTAGACTAAATTTGTGTGTGTGTTTGATTAATGGCTACTCGGCTTGTCCCGCCTCTCCATATATGCCGAAGTAGTTATGATTGGTTGTTTTCCTAACTTGCCTAATGTTTTCTCGGCCCTGCCTTTCACAAAACTAAATCAGTTCTGATTGGATGTCGTCCCTGCCAAACATGTTCGTCATAGTTTTTATCCTTTCTGTAGATTTTAGTTAGTTATCGTCTCGTTTTCGGCATGGAAAAAAGGTTCGTTGACGAAAACTACGACGAAAATAGTTTGTCAACGAAATGAACACTGGTGTGTGTGTGTGTAATGAACAGCAGGTGTGTATAATCAGTGTTCCGGTGACGCGGAGTGTAAACATGGTGTGTGATTGGGTGGAAGTGAACATGTGGTGGCGACGTCATCGGGAAGTGCACACTGGGAAATGGAGTCAGGAAGCTCGGTAGTGTCGGAAGAGACCGTAGGCGTGACAAACATGCCCTCACATACTTAATATCTCACTCTTTCCCAGAAGGTTTGTACTTGAGTATTATTTTAACACTTGTTCGTTTACTCAATTACTTTTTAAAGGGAGACAAAACGTTAGAGATCTATTAAATACCAATATGCAAATCAAAAGACAGAAACACAAGACAATATGTGCAAACCCAATAGATACAAGATAGCACTTCTTCCTCTACACATCTTGTACTTACCAGCTTTGTACTGTAACAATCCAGCACGACTCGCAGGCAGAGGATCCAAAAGCAGGCTTTATTCACAATATAACAATACTCATTCACAAGGACACAGCTACATACAATCACGGACACAGCGGGGAGAGTGAGGGGAGACTATGTACACAGAAGGGAGACACACTCAACAAGGGACACCAGGTGAACATTATAATATAACACAGCTAAACAAGGACCACATGGCACGGAGGGAACGGCAGACAAGACACAATCCTTACAGAACCCCCTCCCCCAAGGGTGCCGCTCCCGAGGCGCCAAACCGGACCTAGACCAAGAGTCGCCCCAGAGGGGGGTCAAAGGCAAAGGCAGGGAAGAGGACAAGTAGTCCCTTTAAATATTGGAGGGAAGTGTCCTTCCTGTCCCCCCCTGCCCATCATGTCTATTGCTTATTGTTGAATCAATACATTTATACCAGGTGTTACAGTTTACCTGTACACAGGTAGGTGAAGGTAGTGTTACAGTTTACACGTACACAGGTAGGTAAAGGTAGTGTTACAGTGTTACATGTACACAGGTAGGTGAAGGTAGTGTGACAGTTTACCTGTACACAGGTAGGTGAAGGTGGTGTTACAGCTTACCTGTACACAGGTAGGTGAAGGTAGTGTTACAGTTTACCTGTACACAGGTAGGTGAAGGTAGTGTTACAGTTTACCTGTACACAGGTAGGTGAAGGTAGTGTGACAGTTTACCTGTACACAGGTAGGTGAATGTAGTGTTACAGTTTACCTGTACACAGGTAGGTGAAGGTAGTGTTACAGTTTACCTGTACACAGGTAGGTGAAGGTAGTGTTACAGTTTATCTGTACACAGGTAGGTGAAGGTAGTGTTACAGTTTACCTGTACACAAGTAGGTGAAGGTAGTGTTACAGTGTTACATGTACACAGGTAGGTGAAGGTAGTGTTACAGTTTACCTGTACACAGGTAGGTGAAGGTAGTGTTACAGTTTACATGTACACAGGTAGGTGAAGGTAGTGTTACAGTTTACCTGTACACAGGTAGGTGAAGGTAGTGTTACAGTTTACATGTACACAGGTAGGTGAAGGTAGTGTTACAGTTTACCTGTACACAGGTAGGTGAAGGTAGTGTTACAGTTTACCTGTACACAGGTAGGTGAAGGTAGTGTTAGTTTACCTGTACACAGGTAGGTGAAGGTAGTGTTACAGTTTACCTGTACACAGGTAGGTGAAGGTAGTGTTACAGTTTACACCCCAAACACCAGGTATACGTTGCACACACACGTGTCATCATCATGCACACCCTCAAACACCAGGTATACATTGCACGTGTGTCATCATCATGCACATCAATGTGGATGTACAAGAAAATGCATAATTTGCATAATTTGCCCTGTACAGCAGAAATTCACTCACCTTTCATGATATATGTCTGTTCAGAACGCAAACCTACATAGACTTTCATAAAGGACAACACGTCTCTGTGTCTTGTTTTCATCCCTGGTTGTAGGCATGTGCTAGTTTTTATGTTTTGGTCATGTGCTCCTCTTGTCTCCTCACCTCCCTTGCTCTGAATCTTGTGGCTCCTCTTGTTCCTAGGTGTTCCGTATTTCCTTTATTGTTATAAAGCCTTTGTTTTCCTCTTGTCCTTGTCCAACATTTTGCTATCTTACCCCGTATCCTGTGTTCCGTGTTTTCTACCCTTCCTGTGTTTGGTTGTTTTTCTATTCCCGGTTTTCCCAGCTTTGTTGTTTTGTTTGTCTGTTCTTATATGTTCCTTGATTGTTTTGTTCGTTAGTATCAGTATTTCTGTTATTTTCACTATGGACTTCATTAAAACTCATCTGCACGTGTATGTGCCTCTCCAGTCTCCTCAATCGTTACATCATAACTATTTTTGGAGATTTCTAATTATTATTGTCTGTTGCCTTGCATAATATGTGGAGTAGAGTCACACGTCTTCCAGATACTAGGAACTTTCATAGGTTTATAGCATAGAGAGCTTTAGCTATTATGGGAAAAGAGACGAGGGGAAAAGTGAAGTGACCATGAGTGCAGCAACTAATATATATAAATAATAAGGACAAAAATAATACTCCAATAAACTCCATTGAACAAATATATCCTATGAACAAATTAAAGAATCACTGTCTGTGAAACCTCTTTACTGAAGGGCAACATCCATAAGGCTATACAATACTTGCATAAGCCTTTCATGACATATGGCTGTTCAGAGCATAAACCCACATAGACTTTTATAAAGGCTAATTATATTGACTCTCACTGTGGTTCGCTGGAGTTCCCAGAGCCTTAGAAGTGGCTTTGCAATCGTTTCCAGGCAGAAGATTTCAATAAACGTGGTTTATTGCTTCTGTATTTGAATGTCTTTAGAAAAGCATGATGTGCTGCTTTTTGAGACCTTCTAGCTGCTTCACATTACCAGACAGGCTCTGTTTGAGTGATGTTTAGGTTCAACAGGTTTGGTGGTAACCATGCTGGGTGTAATAGTGAAACTGAACCCAATATTAAACTGAATTTGGTTAACTGTTTAATTAAGTAGCTAAGGGGGCAATTACTGTTTACATAGAGGCAGGAGATCTGAATGGCATGTTCCTTCAATAAATGAAATCAGCATTTTGAGTTTACTTAGGTATATTGGCTTGTAAATTCAAAGTATGCAATAATAGACTCAAATTGTGTACACTGACCCTAATTGAGGTCACTAAGGCCTGGAGTTCCTTAGATGTTCGTTTGTGACCTCCTGGATGAGCAATCTGCAATCTCTGAGAATTAGGGTGATCAGATTGTCCAGGCCTAAATTAGTGATGAGATGTTCATCCAAAGAAGCACAAACTCTGCTCACGATTTCTGTATGTCCTGTACCACAGCTCTTCAGTCCCTTTATGGTTTATGATGCTATAAATAATTCTTAGAAACGATACGAGGAACAGAAACCAAGAATGATGTTATTTTACTGAACGGCATGTTGGGAAAAGGATGAAGATGAAAATTACTTTTTACCAGCATCCTATTCAAGTTTATGTCCAATCATAAGCAACACTGCAGTTAGCGTTCTGGTGCCGGCTGCATCGCTGAAGGTGGACTGGAGAAGTCAAATAAGGAAGTTGGCGAATACTAAGTCATTTTTAGGTCTTATAAAAAGAGGAACAAGATTATGTCAAACAGTTTTTTCAAAGAACTGAAAACAGAATTTGTACAGTAATCATTTTCCCAGTACATGACTCAGAATTTCTTATCATTCTGTGAAATAAACCATTTTTTTCCAGAACACTGTAATCCGCAGCTACTCAAAATACATTTAGTGCGGTTTAGTGTTTGCTGTATCCCTCAGGGCCAGTTTACACACTGTCATTTTTTAAATTAAGTAGTTAAGTAATTGAGTAGTAAGTCGACTTCATCGATTCCTAGTCAGAATTGATTCCAGAACACCTGCAGTCGTGCATCACTAGCTTAAATGTCCGCAGATTTTCACCAGCAGGTTCACAACAGTAGCATCGGCACATGCACCGAGACTTCTTTTGTGTTTTCTTAGAAACTGCTTAAAGCAAGTTTCGTTGGAAAACTATATTTGCAGATAAATATTCCACCTATCCCAGCCAACACGGTTACGGTGTGACAGCGTACTGTTTTGGAGTCCACAACCTTGAAATGTGACAATGTTGTTAGAATGTAGTGGTAACATAGTCAGTAAGTTGTCACAACCTTCTAGAACCCTTCATACGTTCCATTACATCTACATTGTAAACCAGCAGCCATAAAACCGTAAGCAATGTTATTTAGTAGTGATGTTGTGATAAACTAAACTCAGACAGCATATAAAGCACCACCTTTTCACCACATTGCAGAAACGCTGTAAGAAAGTAGCCAACATTGTGACAACTTTGTGTGTTTTTAGAATATTACGCTCATGTGTATGTAAACTATAGATTATGTAGGTCCAGAGCAGTCACTCAATCACAGAACAGCCCTAGTTAGAATTAGCATTTACTTACCAGTCTAGATGAAACATTTCAAGTTCAGCGTCTAAACAAGAGCGCCTGCAGTGGTAGAAAGCAGCACAAGTGTTAAATCTTTCTTGCTTCTATTCGTTGCTGCTGAACGTGGACTAGACTATATGTAGGGTGGGGTTACTAGCTCAGGGTCTGAGATGACAGCATGAACACAGAATACTGATAGATATTAATAGAAGAACACGGTTAAACACATGCCCTTCAGGTAAAACATACAAGAGCAATATATTCTTCCCTGTTTGCTTGTTTATAATTTCTCATTAATAATATAAATTGTTTTGTCGAATAGTAGTTTTGTTTTAAAACTGTAGTGAGACATAATGTAATATATCTGTAGAAGAAATTGGTCCAAAATATTACTTCAAATATTGCTGCCAAGAACCCTTTTCACATGAAATATAAAAGTTAAAATAAGGATTGTTGATATGAGTCTCTTGTAATTTTAAAATTTGTTTAATCATTAACATGTTCTAAATTATACTAACCGTGGTCGTGTCCCACAACATCTACACCTATCAGCACGTCAGAGGATCCTGAGTGGGTCACATGTATGTTATAAACTACAATCAAAATAATGTGTTTATTCAACCCTGTTACCCTATTTTGTAATCCTGTTACCCTAATTTAATCCCCATTAGCCTAATTTAATCCCTGTTGCCCTAACTTTAACTCTGTTACCCTAATTTAATGCCGTTACCCTGATTTAATCCCCGTTACCCTAATTTCATCAAAATGTTTTCTCAACACACATCACTTTAAGCTCGATTTTATGTAAATATTTATGTATGCATGTATTTGAGCAAATATTTGAAAATAAAAACTGAAATTCATAAAAATGTAGTATGGTGGTGTAGTGGTTAGTACGGTGGTGTACTGGTTAGTATGGTGGTGTAGTGGTTAGTATGGTGGTGAAGTGCTTAGTAAGGTGGTGTAGTGGTTAGTACGGTGGTGTAGTGGTTAGTACGGTGGTGTAGTGGTTAGTATGGTGGTGTAGTAGTTAGTACAGTGGTGTAGTGGTTAGTATGGTGGTGTAGTGGTTAGTATGGTGGCGTAGTAGTTAGTAAGGTGGTGTAGTGGTTAGTACGGTGGTGTAGTGGTTAGTATGGTGGTGTAGTGGTTAGTACAGTAGTGTAGTGGTTAGTACGGTGGTGTAGTGGTTAGTACGGTGGTGTAGTGGTTAGTACGGTGGTGTAGTGGTTAGTATGGTGGTGTAGTAGTTAGTACGGTGGTGTAGTAGTTAGTAAGGTGGTGTAGGTGTTTAGTGCGGTGGTGTAGTGGTTAGTAAGGTGGTGTAGTGGTTAGTACGGTGGTGTAGTGGTTAGTACGGTGGCGTAGTGGTTAGTATGGTGGCGTAGTGGTTAGTACAGTGGTGTAGTGGTTAGTGCGGTGGTGTAGTGGTTAGTACGGTGGTGTAGTGGTTAGTACGGTGGTGTAGTGGTTAGTATGGTGGTGTAGTGGTTAGTACGGTGGTGTAGTGGTTAGTACGGTGGTGTAGTGGTTAGTATGGTGGTGTAGTGGTTAGTACGGTGGTATAGTGGTTAGTATGGTGGTGTAGTGGTTAGTACAGTGGTGTAGTGGTTAGTATGGTGGTGTAGTGGTTAGTACGGTGGTGTAGTGGTTAGTGCGGTGGTGTAGTGGTTAGTGCGGTGGTGTAGTGGTTAGTATGGTGGTGTAGAGTGTGTATGTTCTCTCCGTGCTTGAGTGGGTTTCCTTCGAGTACTCCGGTTTCTTCCAACAGTCCAAACACATGCATGTTAGGTTGATCCTCACTCTAAACTGCCTGTAGGTGTGAGTGTGTGTTGGCCATGCAACGGAATGGCGACCTGTCCATGGTGTACCTCGCCTTCCCCCGATGACGCTGGGTTTGGCATTGCATATATTAAGAAGTGCATCTTTGATGCTTGAGTTGAATGAACTCAAGTTGAATTATTTGCTGGTTCATTACCTTTTTTTCAACACATAACGTAAAAAATACTAAAGATAAAGAGACAGTTTTTCAAAAACCTGTCCTCCAGTTCTGAAATGACCCAAATGTTCCTGTAAGACTTCCTCAATCTGGGGTATAAAGGCAACACTGCCACACAGAGAGAGTCACTTGGAGCTGGATGGTGACTAGACACAGACTTTATCCACTAAAAACAGATACACTTCAAAACTCTGTCCTGCTAAGCTGGTGGACGCTTCATTACATGACCAGGATTACTGGAGAGAGCTGAATGGAGATAGAAAAAAATATCCACACAAGTTCACAGACGACTACTAGATCTGGTTCAAATTTCACAGGCAACTCATACGAAGAGCTGAGTATGCGGGAGACTCCTAGAACCAGTAGCAATCAAGAATCAGGTGCAGTATGTTTACATACATAAGTGCATGCAAAAACATTGTCACTGTCCAAAAAAAAAAACCATGTATCTCCATTTTTGCTGATTGATTGAAAAATGGCTTCGCTGTATGGATCTCTGAATAATCTTCTGATTATTTACAGCTGTGGTCCGACCACAAAATAAATAAATAAATACACAAATGTTATCATAAATATTAAAGTAGTTACACTTTATTTGTACAGATTGTTATGTTCTATTAAATCCAAGGCATTAACTGAGAAGGTAGTAAGCTGAAAACATACAAAATTTCTAAAAACTCCTAAATACTAAATATTACATTTTTAACCAAACTAGCTCGGAAAATAATCTGATTCCATTGACTTACATTGAAAGTAAGGACTGTTTTGGTCTCTCCAGTAAAGTTACTCATTTGTTTTTCCGTGGACAGAGACGGTATATATTGTGCTGTAAGACAATATGCTGGTCCAGCAACAGGGACAAATTATGGAAATCTGAGACACTTAACAGTGCTCTGCTTGTTACTTATTAATATCTCTAATAGTTCAATGTCTCAAGATAACAATGCATTTTATACTGAACTCTTTATGAACATGCTATTAATGTTTTAAGCACTACGGTTCCTGGAACGCATTAGCCAACTGTGAATGTTTTTAGGTAAAGTGAATGCACTGATGACAATTATCATATATCTTACTATCAACACTACAGGAAGTAGATGCTACAGACTGACCACAGTGTGCCTGGGGCTGCTGTGTGTTCTCCTGCTGGCCGCTATCACAGTGCTGTGTGTCCAGTTCAACAACATCACTACAGAGAGAGACCAGCTTCAGAAGAGGTTTGCAGAACTAGGTGAGTAAATAAAGCTCCGGTTACTAGTTATTGGTATACACACATACATACATATTGTATAATTTATTGTTTCATGCCTGCCAGTGTCTATTGCTATGAATAACAGCAATTAAACACTGCAGTTCCTGTTAAAGCCTGAGTAGACTGATAAATCAGATAATGATTGTTAACATCAACATTCCTGATTTTTATGAGGGATGCTCAAACTAATAATCTCCTTAGTGTTGGACATGTTTAATGTAATGGAGTAGTGAGGAGCGGCAGAGTATGCAGGTATCATTTTCTGAAATCCTTAAATCTCTTTGGCCAATTCCAACCTTTATTAGACAGTCAAACTCTGTGCTCACTTTTAATAAACAATTAAGACATATCTCTTTAACATGGTGTTTTAGTAAACCTGTCAAATATATAATAAATATAATAAATATAATAAAAACTGTCTGTAAAGCACTTTGAGCTGCCACTGGTATGTGCTCTATAAATAAAGATTATTATTATTGTTATTATTATTATTATTATTATTATTATTATTATTATTATTACTATTACTATGTCAACACTTTTAATGTCTGGTTAAGCTCTCAGTGTTATAATGAAGCACTGTAATTTACCTTTAATATGCTTTATTAATGTATGACTTTCTCTGTGGAAAGATATACGCAATGAGCAAGGATGGAGATACTTCAGCTCCAGTCTTTATTACATCTCTACTGAGATGAAGAGCTGGAGTGACAGCAGACAGGACTGCAGAGGGAGAGGAGCAGACCTGGTGATCATAAACAGCAGAGAAGAACAGGTAAGCGAGAGAGAGAGAGAGAGAGAGAGAGAGAGAGAGAGAGAGAGAGAGAGATCACTCTTCTTCAGCTTTATCATGTTCATATTGTGCGGCTGTGTCGTGTCAGGAGTTCATCAGTAAAGAATTTGGCAGCACTGAAGCTTGGATTGGTCTGACGGACAGTCACACACAGGGGGTCTGGAAATGGGTGGACGACTCAGCATTGACCACTCCGTAAGAGACCACTGAACTGAGCCTTTGAGTTGTTCACTCCCTTTAAGAAGGTCTATGTGAGTAACAGTGAAGATAATGTGTTTCAGGTTCTGGTCAGAGGGGGAACCTAATAATTATTGGGGAAATGAGGACTGTGCTGGAACTGGCTACAGAAAGGCTCCATACAAAACTACAGCAACCTGGGCTGATTTTAAATGTGATCGCACTATAATGGGAATCTGTGAGAAACGTTTGACTGGGTTGTAAGCTAGTCTACATGAGAGAGACCATTTTATATTTCTTAAAGACAGCATAGTTTTCAGTTTTCACAGTTTACCTATGACAATTTCATGTTTAACTGTTGTTGCTGGAACTAACAGTAGAAAGAGAGTTTGATTTGTCAAATGGCTTGAGCTTCTGCTGCTATAATAATACTGTTTTTCTCATTGCTGTTCATTAATGTTAAAGCACTGTTGTATACAACATGTAGCCATATCAAAAACATATTCATTAAAATAAAGTTTGTCTTCTTTCAAAGACTGTGTTTGTGTGTGATAATAAAAAAGGGTCCAAGTCACCTTTCAAACTAACAAAGTCAAGTCAATAAGGCAGATTTTTGGGGTTCCTCAGCTCTTCACATTGACGTGACCCTTTAACACGCTTCCCAGAACCCTTCCCAGTAAAGAGCTGTTCTCTGAGGGATTTAAGAAAATACTAGCAGACCCTAAACGAGATGAGCTACCAGGCACACCTGCTGCTCTCCTATTGGCCGTGCTGAGGTAAACTCTAGAAACACTAGTGTAGGTTCCATCACTGACACCATAGAATAAAGTGGAGGACTAAGTTGACTGCATCGTTCACAGACCTTGTTAGTATACAAACTGTAAAGGGTCTAGAAGAGAACGTGTAATGGTGTTGTAACAGTAACAGCAGTGTTTTAAGGTGGATGGTGAGACTAGGCCCTGGGGCTGTTTTCACCGTCTGCCTGCTGAGAAGCTGTTAACATCCTCCTCATTGATGGTGAGATGAAGATGTGATATAGCTTAATGCTATTGTTAAATGTACACAGACAATACAATACTCAGGATACAGATTACACATTATAAATACTATACAATATAGAATATTATAGGAATGTGGCTCAGCCAGTCGGTTTCACTATATGATGGAGTTTCCCAGGTGGGGTCTTAGCAGTGCTAATAAGGCCCATCATAAACACCATAAACAAAATAACTATATTCCCTCCTTCCTTAGTTAAGCTTCTCTCAGGAACTGAAAAAATAAAGCATTAGGCCAATTGCTGATAGAATCACGTTGATCCAACACAATTGGGTGAATTAGATTTTCAGACATAGCAAGAAACGTTTTAGATAACAGGAAACTAAGTAAGTAGCTAATTAATTTGTACCTATGGACCATATAGCCATAAAATGAGCAAAGTTAATCGTATCAAAACTGCAAAATATCTGTGTGGGTCATAAAAATGTTTGTAATGCCTTTAATAACGAGGTATGACTGAATAAAGCTGGCTGGCCCATTAGCTAACTAACTAACTAGCTGTAGCTAAATGGTTTGTGTCTTTGGCACAGCCACAAAACAGCATGCTGATTGTGAACAGCTTGAAGCAATGGTGGATAGCAATGGTTGCTGTTTGGTGGTGATTGAATTATGTATAGTTCAATTAATAATTGAATGGGCTATAATAAAGTGACAGCACAAATTTCACTACCTGAATAATTTCAGCACAATACATTTTCTTACCTGATTTGTTTTGGTAGGTCTGAGATCTAAGAGGAACTACTCATGACATTACTTTTCAAAAATAACACGCTGAATTTGTGGCAAAAAAAAAAAACTCGACTAAATTATTTTAACGTCACTCGACTTAAAATAAAAATAATAAAATAAAATAATACTTATATTGTTTTACAGTAAGGAGCTCAGGTGACATAAAAACTATTTAATAAATGTTTTATTTTTCATTTTGGTACGAACTGCTTTTCACGTTATTCCACGCAGTGACTGCATTTCAATTCGGCACAAATTTCTCTCTGTAGGAAGGACCATGTAGGTGAACCAATATGCAACAGCACCACCCTGTTAAGAACATTAAAGACAGAAGCCCACTGTTTTCATGGCTCAAGCAGTGACCTCTCCCTACATGTTGTATGTGAGCATCTATTTTTGAACCTGAAGGACAATATAACATCAATAGAAGTCAAGTTTGACTTTAAGACACAAGGTAACCCAGGGATCAGAAGCAGGAATGAGGTTACGGAACTCGTGCTGCCAGGTGATCTGATGTTTACAGAAATATGACCTACTTAATGTGGCTAGCATTCCTTTTAAAGTTAATGTTTTTCTAGTCATCTATATGTGACATATGGCATATGTTGATAGCAGCCATCACTGCCAATGTCACTGTCCAGAACTGGAGCTAGAGTGTTTAGGGCCTGGCTTTAGCCATAGGTCTCTTTTTACTGACAAATTATTTAATTTGAATAGAATTGTGTGTTAATAAAACATTCCTGCAGCACTAACTGTTCTACAAAACAAGTGTGTGATTTCTGAATTTTGTGCCAACTTAAAATAACTGTTTTATCAGACGGTGTAACAGAATTGAAAGAGTTGTACACTGACTGAAAATCATGTGAAGTGTTGTGGGAGGGTCACAGCTAGGATCTGCACCGTCCTCCCCTGGATGCAGATCCACTAGTTTTCTGATAGCTAAGAAGGAGCAGGCTTTCTTTTCTCTGGACAGCTGTTCCTAGAGTGAGCAGGCAAGTAGCACTGAAAACACGGCTTATGGTTTCGGCAGTGGGTAAAGCCAGAGTGTGTACGTGTCACTTCAGCACTTGGGCACTCAAATGGCTTGCTTTGTTCTTTCAACCTGTCAACAGCGAGGTCAGCAGCCTGGTTGAGTCTGAGCCAGTAATCAAAAGTGTCTTCATCAGACTTGGACTGCCTACGAGAGAGCTGAGCCTGGGACAGAATCAAAGTGCTTGCATCAAAGAGCATAAATGGCCTCTGGATTCCTTACAGTATCAATGTTTCTTGTCTCAAAATTACAATGTCCTTTGCCCTACCTCTGAGATGTAGGAGTATCTTTTCAGCTCGTTCCTCATTAGATCTTACCACTCACGCACTGATACAGAGTCTGAGCTATCGCCCCTAAAATTAATGGTGGATCTTTTACTTTTCTGTGGGACATAAGCTGGACTTGTGATCTGTCAAGTGAATGAGTGACATTTGGGCGGCGAAGGCACGAGGAGTGACAGCATGTGTGGGACTAATGTGAGTGATGATGCTGTCTGCTTGTTCCTGACCAATGCGCTTGATTACATCACTCATTTGACTGAGCACATCACTAAACTGCAAGGCAGGGTTTGGGGTGGAAGAGTGATTTACCTGAGGGCTAGGTGCAACAGCAGTAAGAGAATGTTGATGGGGATTCTCACTTTCACCAGCTAAGGGAACCCAGACTAAAGCTTGACCATCTTCCACAGCATGTGCGTCACCCCTTTGAACGGTGTAACATCATAGGGATCCCCAAAACACCACATTTGTGCTAGTGAAATTCATTACTACACATCAAACAAGCAAAAACACATTTAAAAAAATAATAATAATAATCACAAATCCCAATGCTAATCCTATTTGCTAAATCAGTGATTGTATCTGTCAATCTGTAACGTGCACCCACAGACGTAGGACAGCAGAACAGGAACACCTGCAATGAATATGGCACCACAGTGTAAATGCTTGGTCTGTACAATACATGCATAGCATTTTCGATATAAAACCAATGACATGTTGTATACACTTATACTAGAAGAGTTAACACAATTACTGAACTAGCAATTACAAAATGCTGTGGTTGTATAGTGATAAAAGAATACTTTTTTTAATACCATGTTAAATTCCAGCATTACAAATGTCTACAATTTCAATTTACTAGAGAAATAATAATGTTACTGCGCCAAAAGTAATGAAATTGTACAGCTGTTATCCTTTTATAAGTGAGTAGAAAATAAACCAAAACTCTAAAAATTCTCATTTCTGCCATCTTTTAGTGAACTCAAAATCTGGCATTTAGGCTAAATGGAGAAAGATTGCTAGCTAGCATTGCTCTGCTTATTAATACTGAGTTTTAAACACAATAAACACAAAATGTTCACGATAATATGGACAATGTACCTGCAATGAATATGGCACCACAGTTTAAAAGCTCGACCTGTTCTTCAGTCGTTATGCAGCTACGCAGATGTTAGCAACATTAGCATAGCTCAGAAATTATCTCCCGATTTTCCAGTGAAGAACCCAGCTGGGTATTCTGGTCTCTGGTATGTTCTGTGAGTTAATTGCAGCTTTACTGAGCTCACCGTAAGGAGCTGTACTCACCACAACAGTGTGCAGAGACAGTCTACTGCAGAGGCTCCACTGAATAACACACACACACACACACACACACACACACACACACACACACACACACACACACACTGTTGTATTGATTTCTGTGTAAAATACGAACGTTTCCCACAAAACTACATTTCTCATAATATTTTGCTGCTTCGCGCTATTTCTCTTAGTATTTCCTGTAAATTCCGGGGTTAATTGACCATTCAGGTAGGGCAAATGTGTGATTGACATGTGAATAGCTTATCAGGTATTGATAGTGGGAGGGAGCTCTAATGTGGTTCTTGTTTTTTATTTTTTTATTGCACTCTCTGTCCGGGCGGAGAGACGAATGGAAGAGACTGAAAGCGATGAACGGACATATTTTTATTTTCTCTCTTCATGTTACCGCAGTCTAGATGAAGTTCGTCCTCCGGTTGTAGTTTTGAGGTGTCCTGTAAGCTACTTTCGTCAGTTAACAGGTTACAGTGTGAGTTTATGAAGCTCTGCTGAGTTTTGTAGAGCTCAGTTGTTCTGTTAGCTTGCAACTGCTGCTACGCTAGCTAGCTCGTCAGATTGTAGCTGCTTAGTGTATCTTAGCACCGGGCAAGTTCTACAGCAAGTTAGGACTGCAACGAGAATGTTCGTGTGGGGATTACTGGACTGCGTTTTGTGGAAAACTCGTTTGTGTGTGGATTACTGGACTGCGTTTTGTGGAAGAATCGTTCGTGTGTGGATTACTGGACTGCGTTTTGTGGAAAACACGTTTGTGTGTGGATTACTGGACTGCGTTTTGTGGAAAACACGTTCGTGTGGGGATTACTGGACTGCGTTTTGTGAAAAAACTCGTTCGTGTATGGATTACTGGACTGCGTTTTGTGGAAAACATGTACGTGTGGGGATTACTGGACTGTGTTTTGTGGAAAACTCGTTCGTGTATGGATTACTGGACTGCGTTTTGTGGAAAACTCGTTCGTGTATGGATTACTGGACTGCGTTTTGTGGAAAACTCGTTCGTGTATGGATTACTGGACTGCGTTTTGTGGAAAACACGTACGTGTGGGGATTACTGGACTGCGTTTTGTGGAAAACTCGTTCGTGTATGGATTACTGGACTGCGTTTTGTGGAAAACGCGTTTGTGTGGGGATTACTGGAGTGTTTCATCATGGTTGACACAGACAGGATTCGGGCTAAACAGGAGACCCTGGGTATCCGGGAGTACTTGGCTGGCTGAACTATTTTTTTTTTCTTCCTCATGTGCACCAACAATATGGGCACCAAAGATAAACTTTAAAACAAAGTGCTTTAAAAAATCACTTACGACTGCAGTTGATTTAAAAGACATTTAAAACTGAGGTTGAGTGATTGGTGGTTGTGCATGCATTTCATGCTACCTGTTCAGTAAACGCTCTTGGTTTGGTTTAAAAGTGACTTTGTTTGTTTGTGTTTAATTATTTAATTGCGGTTCATAAATACGTATGAAAATTCATAAAGAAGTGGAGGCACTGCTATATTGTACTTTTTTTATGTTTGTTTGTGATGTACCCAACATAAACAATGTACACATCGTACCCAGCGCCTTAGGGAAGGGTTACGTAAATATTAGATATTAAGCACGAAAGTGGAATATTTCATCACTTGTGTGTTCTTTAATAAACATATTTAATAATGCACACATACATTCACACATAAACATTGGAAATGCAACTATAAATACACAATTTGCACTTTTGAATTTGCAATTAGTCTTTTTAAACTTGCATCAAAATTTTTTCATTTGAATTTGAATAATGTCCAGAATATGCTGGCATATTGATCTGTATCTTGATGTTAGCTAAATGACAGACAGGATGCTGATAAAATATAGAAGCGAATGGAGACAATAAATACTAAATGACTGTAAATAATATGGTTTTGTACAGTTTTGAACAGATCATTATTAGAGAACAAATAAGCAAAACATGCCATGTTCGGAAAACAGAAGGTGCCACTAGAGGGCAGCAGGGGTTTAATACTATCCTACAGTGTATCTTTGCCAAAAGGTTCTCATTTAAAGGGATCTTCTTCACTTCACTTCACATAGAGGTACAAAAGATTTCCCATTAAAAATGACTGGGCTGGATGTGTTTCTTTGCTTTGTTGGATTGGGCTGCTAACATATACACTAATTTAGCCTGTTGAACAAAAAGAAATGCTAAATGAAGATTTGGAGGCCTCTTTGATGGAATGTGCATACAACATGTGGAGAAACATGATTGTAGTGGTGGTTGTGCTTTAGACCCTTTCCTTGAGATTATTTGTCTGAGATTTGCATTTAACAAGTATTCAAACGAACTATTGCACCACTGCGAGAAATGGGCCCACAATTCTACAAGCTATATTGGACTTTACATTTTCTTACATGTAACTGATTTCAGATTATGAGTGCAGTCGGGGGTGTTTTGTTAGCTCAGTTTTAGAAATGTATTTAGCTCCACCAGAAATGTACACAAGTACTTCAATTATTCACTAGTTGTTGAATTAACATTAGCCTTTGCATGAGAGTTTGTGCTGCACAGCTCAAACCACGTGATGTTCCCCTGCATGTACAATAACCATGTGACTTGTAGACCCACCGCTGAATAACTTTATCTAACACGATCTCTGTTCTCTAGCAAGCTCAGTTTCTAATACAATCTCTTTAATATGGATGATTCAGATTATAAGTGCACCCAGGGGTGTTTTGCTAGGTCAGTTTTAGAAATGTTATTTAGCGCCACCAGTAATTGTACATTAGTGCTTCAAATATTTACTAGTTTTTCTCATCATGTCCTGCTGGTTTAGCTGTGCAATCATGTCTGAAAATACTGTGAGAGCAGGAAGTGAACTGGGGGAGGCGTCACTGCTGCTACACTAATTCATGGCTGCCTAAACTGTGCTACTCAAGATTTTCTAATATACCATATGAGGAGGCAGCAATGACTCAGCCAATCATATCACACCTTAGGGAGGGGCTCCAGTGCTACCCACTCTACAAAATAGCATCAGGGGACAACCAGAGGAGTTAAGAAAGGATTTGGGCTAAAATCTTAATAGTGTATAAACTACAATAGTGTATATTATGGTCTGAGATATATTACACATACACAGAACATTGTATTCTGGATGTGGGAGAACTGGCTAGGCTTAAAGACCTGAGTGAATTTGACAAGGGTTTCATTTTCAAGTTAAGTAGAGTTTGTCATTTCAACCATCTACACAGTACACAGTGAACAAAACAATGTTTCTCCAGGACCATATGGTGCACACAAGGAACATAACACAGAATAAACAGTGAACAATTTAGTGTGTAAACCATTTATTTTGTGTGTGTGTGTGTGTGTGATGACAGTCCTGAGTGAATTCACGTTCAGGAGTCTGATAATTTGGGGAAAGAAGCTGTTCCTCAGTCTGGCAGTGGAGGCCCGAATGTTGCGGAAGAGAGTGTGGGAGGAGTGAGTGAGGTCATCCACAATACTGGTGGCTTTGCAGATACAGTGTGTGGCGTGTGCTGTCCTCACTATCCTCTGTAGGGTAGGGGCGGTGCAGTTCCCATACTAGGCAGTGATACAGCTGCTCAAGAAGCTCTCTATCGTTCCTCTGTAGAACAGAGTGAGGGTGGGAGTGGGGACACGTGCTCAGCCTCCGCAGGAAGTAGAGACGCTGCTATGCTTTCTTGGTGATGGAGCTGATATTAAGGGACCATGAAATGTTCTCTGGTATGTGAACTCTGAGGATGTTGGTACTCTGGACGATCTCCACTGTGGAGCCTTTGGTGCTTAGCGGAGTGTACTCCCGGGGCTCCCTGCTGAAGTCAACAACCAGCTCTTTTGTCTTGTCCACATTGAGAGACGGGTGGTTGGTTTCGCACCAGTCTGTACAGCTGTGGCCCTCCTATCTGCATGCTGCATCGTCATTACCCTGAAGTGAGCAGGGTGAACAGTACAAAATGCTGGGGTGCCCTAATGTCCGGTACGGTGGTGCTTGAGATGTTGCTATCAATCCTGACTGAGATCTTCCAGTCAGGAAATCCAGGATCCAGTGGCAGAGGGAGGTATTCAGGCCCAGCAGTCTAAGCTTCCCAACCAGCTGCTGGGGGATGATGGTGTTGAATGCTGAACTAAAGTCTATGAACAGCGTTCTGACATCAGTGTCTTTTTTTGTCTAGGTGGTTGAGGGGCCAGGTGCATGGTGGTGGTAATGGCATTGTCCGTTGAGGGGTTGTAGTGGGTGTGGGGTTGTAGTGGGTAAAGGCCTTGATGGTGATGACCTTGGAGGCAGTGACATCATCAATGCACGTAGAGGTGAAGTAAGTCACTGACGTTGTATATTCCTCTAAGTTGACAGAGCTGTTATGTGTGGAAGCTTCACTGAACGGTTGACCAGGTGACAGCATTTCTGAATCAGCAATGCTTGTGGAGTGCTCCCAGTCAGAAGTGAGTTCCCTCAGAGAGTGGTCCGAGGTGAGATAAGCCACAAACTGGCACCATGGATGTGGATGCCTAAGGCTCATCGGTATGCGAGGGCAACAAAGGCTGAGGCAACAAAGGATGCTTTTCACCCTTTATGTAAGTTCTGTTATAGTTAAGATGTGGACTGTCTGGGGGGCCTGCAACTGTGCAGCAGTCATATGTATGATGTGTCTGAGGTGGTCCTAGGTGTGGCCCTGGTTCAGAATCAAAAGAGTCATTCTGTGGGGAGAAGCCCCTCCTCATCCTCTTTGTGTTTGCTTTCAGGTAATGAAAGCGCTTACCCGACCTCAACAGATAGAACAGTCTATTGTTGAGATGGCTGGAGTTCTTCTCACTCTTCCTGGCTTTGGTCCAGCACTGCTTATAGTAGATGGTCAGCTGGTCAGGAAGCTCAATCCGAATGATGCCCTCCGCTGAACGCACCACCCTCTGTAGAGCCCGTCTGTCCTGCTTGGTGCTGTTCCCAAACCAGACTGTGAAGGTGGAGGGTGGAGGGTGGTCTGAAGTCCGTTAGGTGTCGCGTGAGGTGGTAGAGACGCTGACTGGCCTTCTTCGCCAGGGGGTTGATGTGGTAAGACCCTGACAGTTTTTGCGAGACGTGAAATGATCTGCTTTTTCCCCTGCAGCTCTCTTGATCCAGACAGGGTGGTAGCTCCTCTCCTGCTTCTTGCTGCAGTCCACTATCAGCTCCTTTGTTTTTCTGAGGTTAAAGAGGAGATTATTATCCTGGCACCAGTTCTCCAGGTGTTTTATCTCCTCCAAGTAGACCTCTCTTCATCATCAGAGATCAGACCCACCCCAACAGTGTCATCAGCAAATTTGGCAATGGTGGTAGTGCAGGGCCACGCAGTCATAGGAGTACAGTGAGTACAGCGGGCCACTTAGTGTGGGTGAAACATGGTTATCTACCTGCACTGCTTGTGATCTTTGAAGTTCTTTGAAGATCCAGTGACACATGGATGGATGGATGAAGTTCCAGATCTACTAACTTGGTGGTGAGTGTGGAGGGATAATAGTGTTAAATGCTGAGCTATAGTGCTGACCATGACTGAAGTAAACTCCCAAGGAAGGTAGAAAGGATAAAACTTAAGGGGCTCCAGGTTAGAGTAACAACGAGAGTAACAACACTGGCACTGAAGCACCAGCTGCTTTTCACCATCAAGCACACTCACCTCCCCTCGACTCCCCCAACTCCACTGTCCTGTCCATGCAGGTTTGTCCGGCTGGATGGCGTGGCTCGGTACCGCTGGGCTCAGCCATGTTGTGGGGAAACAGAGGACATTGCAGTCCCGAATGTCCCTCTGGAACCTGATCCTGGATCGGAGGTTGTCAAGCTTGCTCTCCAGAGATTGAATGTTGGGTAGCAGGATGCTTGGCAGTGGTGCTCGGTGTGCTCAAGCTCTCAGCCTGTTCCTGTTTCCTCAGGATCGTACTCGGCCAGCTCGGATCTGGAGTTAATTATGAGGGAAGGTGAGTGCAGCGTAGACTAATAGTAACGTGTTCCTATCATAGCCAATATGAGCTGTGCTTAAAATAAAAAGATCCCACAGAAAAATAAATAGACAAAGGTCACGTTTAGTCATCTTGAAAACTTTATTTATCGACCCCTTGCCTCCACTCATTTCCCTCAACAGAACATTTAACTGCTTAGTATGTTTTCGCTTTGTTTCTTCAACTTCCACATGCAACAAGCTGTAAACACAGGCCAAGAGACTTCAGATCAGTACACTGTATTCAATACACTGTATCTCAAAAGCAGCTGTTAAAGCAAAACTATGTAACTGGAATGATTGCAGTAATGAAGATGTGTTGCTGCAGGCACTGAATCTAAAACTAATCTTTAATTATTAATTAATGAATTAAACATTTCAATGAAACACTAGATAAACTAGTGGAATTTTCATGATGTAATGTTCCTGAAAAGCCTTCAAATTTGTACTAGAAAGCACTAAAAGGTATTGAAATTAATCTGCAATGCTCCAAATATACTCAAAACAAAACAAAAAAAAACAGGCGCTTTTCTTATTTTTATTTTAAAATGTATATTTTAGTGCCTACCAAAAAGTGTTTATGTGCCCCAAGACTTTTTCATTTGGAAAAGTATGTCTGCATGTGTGTCACCAGAAAAAAATTGGATTCTTTTACTGATTTGACGTTATT
Organism: Megaleporinus macrocephalus; assembly: GCA_021613375.1. Classification (NCBI taxonomy): domain Eukaryota; kingdom Metazoa; phylum Chordata; class Actinopteri; order Characiformes; family Anostomidae; genus Megaleporinus; species Megaleporinus macrocephalus. The sequence goes on along the minus strand of CM038724.1, from coordinate 11,208,563 downwards.
CAAGCTGGAGTAGAGAGTGAACAGGGTCAGGTAATAGGCCCATACTGCTCCTTTATTTTGGTATCGTTTGGAGCTGTTTGTCTGGAGTAAAACTCCCTCTGCTGCCCGATTTCAGTACATCGCCGCAGTTACCCTTCCTTTTTAGCTCTGCTAATTAATCTAAAACAGCATAAAATATCTTTTTCTTTGGTTTGGGACTTTGTTTAGGGTTCATAGTTAATGTTTTGATTCTTGTTTTGTGTCTGTATGTCTGCTGCGCGGCGCGTTTCCACTCTGTGCGCTGCGCTCTGAATTCGCTGTGAGACTCAAAAACACACCTGTTTGCCTTCTCGGTTACGCGTCCAGATGTCTCCGCACCTGATTGGTCCACAGACTTGATTGAAATGTTTTTGGAAAGAAGAAGGACGGGGCTTTCCAATGGTATCTGCCAAACTATGGATGTCGGAGAGGAACATATTTTAATAATTTTTAAAACGAATTTTCCCGTTCGTTTGATGTATAATATGTCCAGATTGACCGAAAGATTTACGAAAAAAAATGTTCGTAGTGTACCTAATATTTTGTCATACTAACGCTCTGGACGAGGTAGTTTTTTACCAAAATATTTATTTTCTGAATGTCATTAAAGAAAAACTGGCAAAACGACCGAAAAGAGATTCTAAGCTTTCATATGGTACCTTGGTTGTCTTTGGTGGAACTGTAGATCTTCAGATATATTCTTAAATATATTTATTATTGATACGCGTTAAGAGGTTAATATACATAAAAAAAATATTTTAAATTCTTTAAATTGTTCTTAACAGTAAATGAATCGTTTGGATGAATCTGCACAATGTAAATATGATTAATACTTTAATGTGAAAATGTTATTAAATATATATATTTATAAAAATATACAAGGGCCCAGTAAAACATACATCTGGTAGAATCCAGGGTCAGGCTGATTTGTGCTGCTCTGAAAGGAGGTTCAACATTCACATGAAAATTTGTGCTAGACTAAATTTACACTCTTGAATTCACACCTCAACCAAGTGATGTTCCTATGCATGTGCAACAACCACGTGACTTGTAGACACAAGCGGAGAGCTTCTCTCACAATGTGTCTCCCACCAAAGGTCAGTTTCTAATACAGTCTCTATAAAATACATGATGAGGCCACCTGACCACATAGTGATACACAGACCAGCACAGAGGCACTGGTAGAACCTTTGGAGGGGCTGGTATTTGTAGGCCACTTGCCTCACCTCATCTACCCAAAAAGAACTTTTAGAACATTATAACGTGATAATATTCTCATAACTATACTTCTTATTTTCCTATAGCTCCATATTTCCTTCTTTGTACTGAACATACAACAGAACAATGAAGGAAATATGGTTGAGTCCAAATGGTCTGTGGAAAGAAGCTCCTCCTCATCCCCTTTGTGTTCGCCTTCAGGGTGCTTTCCCCACCTCAACACATAGAAGAGTCATTGCTGGGATGGCTGGGGTCCTTCTCAATCTACCCTTCTCAATTGTCCTGTGTTGCAGTAATGAAGATGTCTTGCTGCAGGCACTGAATCTAAAACTAGCCTTTAATTATTAATTAATGAATTAAATGTGTCAATATATAATCTTTTCATTAAGTAAAATAAGTACTTTTTTGTCTTTTTGGGGGTCTTGGAACCTTCCAACCCCCTTTATGGCACTCCTAAGAAGTTCTGTTTGTTATTATGTCTATGTGACAAACTAATAGACGACTACTAACTGATGACTTTAACCTTTACACACAGAACAAAACCCACAGCGCAGTGGCATGTGTGCTTAAACTTCCTCTCTTGAGTGGAAGTGTATATTAATTCACTAGCACTTTGAAGGACGGTAGTAGAGGCTCCACATCTGCAGATAAAGCAAAAGTCATTGTATTTAGAGCAGATCAGATCCACTTAATGGCATCAACACGTTTACAGAAGACACAGGATCTGGAGATGGATCAGGATATGTATGCAAATTCAAGATTTATGACAGACGACACATCAACACATTCACAAGACAGCAACGATTATGAGGATGTCTATGCTAATGATGAAGTCCCAGCGACTGGTGTGAACAGAAGCCTTAAAGGATCTACTGCCTCAGGTACACACACACAGCCTACACCACACAGCATCTTGTGATCCTCCAAGCTAGGAATTAGCTGATAACAACATACAGATCTGTAGACGTACGTTTACAGTGTCACACCGTATCAGTCATGCGAGTGTACTGACTGGTAACTAATGTTCTTTAGTATTCTACATCTACAGTAGGACACAGTCAGTAAAACCAAAAGCATTTGAGTTTAACCCCCTGGGGTCGACAGACGTGGGGGCGCGTTTCTATTAATATCTTTGCGATAACGCGGCGCAGAAATACAGTTTAAACATTTCCTGAATCAACCCAATCCTGAGTCTGTACCTCACTCATGTCCGAAGTTATGAGCCTATAAATAAAAAGCAACCCAGTCAGCCTCTCTTGTCTGACTGGTGGATGCTCTGTTTCGTGTGAAGCTGACCAATGGGCTTTCATAAAATCACTAATGACCCACCCACACATCAAATCTATCAATATTCATCAGAGAGAGACGTACCAGGGAGCAGAAAGTTCACAGCTGCTGAAGCTACAGGAGCTCTACTAAAAAGCAGTGATGAAGATAGCGGTGCATCAGAGCCTGAGACTGTGATTCATATGATGAGGAAGTATATGAAAACAATCGGGATCCGTTTGAAGATCGCTAAGTGTATTTATAAAAATGTCTTTATGGCGTGAGCTAGCTAGCAGGCTAAAGGGTGTTTCTGTATGTGAGGAATTGATTTGTGAGCGCCATCTAGCTAGGTAGCTAGTTAGGTTACATGACCTAATTGATTCGTCTCCCATAGTAAATGCTTACTTTGCTATTTAAAAGTTCATTTTCTGCACATTAGTAAATGTTTACTGTATGAATGTAATTTCCTTTATTAAACCTTCACTTACAAATATCAATACAGTTTATGACCACTGATGGATACAGTAAACATTTACTAATGTATTTCTTAATGTTTATGGCTGTTGGCTGTTGTATCAAGTAGAGTGGCAACATTCTACTCAATAAACGTTTTTACAGAATTGATTTCACATTTGTACACTATTTTATTCATACATTCAACTATTGATGTGAAGCTAAGGCTCTGGTAAATCCATTTTCAAACACTTTGTCCACATAAGTAAAATACATTTTTTACATGATATATGAAGAATTTTAAAATTGGACTTTCAGGTTTAGGACCAGATAATCTCCTCCTACTTTCTCTAGGTCACTTATTTTCGACAGCAGAAACTGTTCTGAATATTTTGATATAAAATATGTGGGTATTATGTTACATGCAAGTGTCTTTAAAGTATATATTTAAAAATCGAGATAATGCCCTTAGACCCTAAAGGGTTAAAGACGTTTACGCACCTGATTACGCGCAAGTTGATGATGATAGACTGTCTCAGCTGGTAATTTTTCCATAATTGAACTATGGTTCAAGTATGATAGCACTGTCACCTCACAACAAGACGGTCCGGGATGGATTCCCAGTCCTTGTGCTTGAGTGGGTTTCCTCCGGGTACGCTGGTTTCCTCCCACAGTCCAAACGCTGTGGTCTGGAACGTGGACCAAACAAGCACCCTAAATCAAAGTCAGTGGATCACAGAAATGTCATGCTTATGGAGAAAGTGAAAACTCTGAATTGGTGAATATTATCGTGTATGTTTCTAGTTTCTAGAATCAACACTGCAGGAAGCAGATACTACAGACTGACTGCAGTGTGTCTGGGGCTGCTGTGTGTTCTCCTGCTGGCTGCCATCACAGTGCTGTGGGTCCAGTTCAACAACCTGACTACAGAGAGAGACCAGTTACAGACCAGTTTTACCCAGCTGACCACAGAGAGAGACCAGTTACAGATTACCAACACCAGGCTGACCACAGAGAGAGACCAGTTACTGATTACCAACACCAGGCTGACCACAGAGAGAGACCAGTTACTGATTAGTAACACCCAGCTGACTACAGAGAGAGACCAGTTACAGATTAGTAACACCCAGCTGACTACAGAGAGAGACCAGTTACAGATTAGTAACACCCGGCTGACAACAGAGAGAGACCAGTTACAGATTAGCAACACCCGGCTGACCACAGAGAGAGACCAGTTACAGATTAGTAACACCCGGCTGACTACAGAGAGAGACCAGTTACAGATTAGTAACACCCGGCTGACCTCAGAGAGAGACCAGTTACAGACCAGTAACAACAACATGAAAAATAAGATAGTCAGTTACAGACGGAGAAAGAAAACCTTCAGAAGAAGTTTGCAGAATTAGGTGAGTGAATAAAGTTCAGGTTACTGCTTACAGGAAACTACTCTGGAGCTGCTCAGCTAAGAACAGTGAGCACGGTGTACATACATATAGTACTGTCCACTTCTCCAGCCTTCTCATTAGAGGTAGAGCTCATTCCACCTGCTGGTGGATCTTGAACTTCTTGTGATTGGAGGTCCTAAGATTTAGTTTAAAATCCATAAAATCAGTATAACACAATACATCAGCTCCTACCTGATTTACTGTATGTGGACACATTGCAGAGGTCATCATAGGAAATAACAAGGATTATAACATATCAGTCAGTGTCCACATTTCTAAAACCTTTCTTACCTCTGATTTTTTAATGAGACACAAACAATTGTGTGCTAACATCACCCCCTGCTGGAGAAACAGTAGACTGCTTAATGTGCTCTTAATGACTGAGTATCAAAGCCTCATGCAGGTGTTTTACATATTTAGAAAAATGATGTTTAAACTGAATTAGTGTTTAAATCATATCGTAGCATCACACTACTGGCTCACCAGACCCTGAGCACAGGGAGGCTCATGGGAAGTGTCAGACTTGCAGTAAGAGATTATAAATAAATTGTATTTGTTACCTGGAGAATGTGTACATGTGTTGTATGAGCTATTCTGTGCTGGGTTCTGTTTACTGTGATGGTGGACATTCCACAAACCCCAGCTGGGGGGTGTGGTGAGGGGTAGAGGGGTGCTACAATGGACACAGAGAGTCAGACTAGAAGGAAGAGAGAGTCTAAATAGTAAATAAATTGTTAATGTTAGCTGCAAGATGTGTACATGTGCTGAACTGTGAGGTAGTTTGTGCAGTTGGTGCTTATCCTCAAACACTGCCATAAACACAGGGCCAGTGCTGATACCTAGAAAAAAGACCTAGCAACACCTACAGAGAAGAGAATAAATACAAGACTACATACAGTACAAGTGCAATACTTATCTAGATATCCTAGAAGATAAAGTGCAATTACAGTTTATACCAGTACTTTAGTAGATTAGTGTTTATAAGTGCTTTACAAAGAGATGGGTCTTCAGTCTGCGTTTGAAGACCGCGAGAGAGTTCGCTGTTCGGACAGCCAGTGGAAGTTCGTTCCACCATCTGGGCTCCAGGACAAAGAAGCGTCTTGTCGCGTGTCTTCCATGAATCCTGAGTGATGGTGGGTCAAGCCGAGCCATACTTGAAGCGCGAAGGGCTCGAGGTGCGGTTCGACTTTTGACCATTGCCATAAGGTAAGGAAGAGCTGGTCCATTCTTGGCTTTGTAAGCATCAGAACTTCAAACTGAATGCGAGCAGCTACAGGAAGCCAGTGAAGGGAGCGCAGCAGTGGAGTGACATGAGTGTACCTGGGAAAATTGAAGACGAGCTGTGCCTCTGCATTCTGGATCAGTTGTAAGGGCCTGATGGTCTGCAGAGGAAGACCAGCCAGGAGCGAGTTGCAGTAGTCGAACCTTGAAATGACAAGAGACTGGACGAGCACCTGGGAGGCCTCCTGAGAGAGGAAAGGTCGGATGCGTCTGATGTTGTGAAGAATGTGCAATCTGCATGACTGAGTCAGGTTCGTAATATGGGCTGAGAACGATAACTGGTCATCCAGAGTCACCCCAAGGTTTCTTGCATCTTTAGACGGAACAATCAAAGAGTTCTCGAATGAGATGGCAAGATCCTGCTGAGGACCTGTAGTTCCAGGAATGAACAGCAGCTCAGTCTTGCTGGGATTGAGCTTCAGATGATGAGCTGTCATCCATTAAGAGATATCAGTCAGACATGCAGAGATGCGACTGCAAACCTGAGTATCAGATAGTGGGAAGGAAAGCATTAGTTGAGTGTCATCAGCATAGCAGTGGTAAGAGAAACCATAATTACATCACCAATAGATCGGGTGTAGAGTGAAAAGAGGAGAGGACGGATAGGAGTATCTATCTAAAAAAAATCTTTTATAGTACTTTTATCTTTTATAATACTCTTTATCAGACTTTATCAGTCATGTAGTGTATCCACCGCTTAAATCAGTTCCTTTGTCGCCTTCTTCTGCTGATACTACATTATAACAGAGTAAGAAGTTTATCTGGGAATTTATTTTACATTTTAATTAAATGTTATTGCAAAAGCACCTTACTCACCTCAAAACAGGTGGAAAGAGTTACAGGTAGTGAAGGTAGTGTTACAGTTTACCTGTGCACAGGTAGGTGAAGATTTCATTACTGTGGTGATGATAGGATCCATTGTAGGTCACACTGTCTATAACGCACATATTATCTTCAGCTACAGTGGATCCTATAACAGTAATAACAGTAAAACAGGGTAAATCTGAAATAGAGTGATTTCTTTCTATAGTGTCTTTCAAGATCCTGCACGTCTCTCTCTTCCATAAACGTCCTGTTAACAATATGTCTCAAACCAAACTCCTCTTCAATCTGTTGTTAAATCTAAAGAATCGGTGGAGACACCATTTAACTGAACTGACCTACTAATGTCTGACTCTCTGTATGAAAAGAGGAAGAACAGAGGTGTTTCAGAAACAGTTTCTACTACATCACTACTGAGAAGAAGAGCTGGAATGAGAGCAGACAGGACTGCAGAGATAAAGGAGCAGACCTGGTGATCATAAACAGCAGAGAAGAACAGGTGAGAGAGAGAGCACAAGCAATTCCACACCACTCCTCTTCAGCTGTATCTATTCACATTATTCTATCCTTCATCGTGTCAGGAGTTCATCAGTAGAGTGTTTGGCAGCACTGAGGCTTGGATTGGTCTGACAGACATTGACAGAGAGGGGGTCTGGAAATGGGTGGGCGGCTCAGCACTGACCACTCAGTAAGAAACTACAGAACTGAACTCATGATACAGTTGTTCACTCTCTCTGATAGTGTAATAGTGAACACAATCTGATTCTGTGTGTTTCAGGTTCTGGTGGACGGGTGAACCCAATAATGATAAAGAAAATGAGGACTGTGCTATAACTGGACTGAGATTTTTTCCTCCTAAAATTGTATCATCCTGGGCAGATTTCCCCTGTGATCACCCTGTAGTTGGAATCTGTGAGAAACGTCTGATTTAGTCTACATCAGAGTGAACAGCAAGATCTGAATATTTAGTGTGTACTCCTACAGCATTTCTGTCTGATTACTTCTGAAAGGATATGAATCTCATTTGGTGTGGACAGAAGCAGTTTATGGGGAGGCTGTCCATTTCCCTGTTCTCCCATTAAATTTTAACATGCATCCCATTTTAACGTAAATGAAAACCGCTAGACACATCGAGAAATGACTAATGAATCAATGTTTATTGATATTTATAGCTTTGAAAATATTCAAACTTAAAGGTGTTAAAGTATTTTAGTGGTATGAGTTAAATATTATTGTATTTTTCTGCATAAAAATAATGAAGCATTTACAAATTAAGGCTCCACAGAAGCTCAATCATCTGAAGAACCCTTAAAACACGACCACAGTCCAGCAGCTCATTAATGCCCCCTAGTTGTTGATAGTGTTAACAGTCGAAGCTTCAGTATATGTTATTTAAATTAGTGCTCTCTCATTCTCTGTCTCAAGACGGCAAGTATTGTCTGTGGAGCGTCGTCATCATCTTTGCACATAAATTCAGTTAATTTTTGGAGAATTTTCCAGAAAAGAAATGAAACGTGTTTCCACTGTTGTAACAAGTGTGTCAATGAAATATTTCTTAATCTTAAGCTGCAGCTTTTTTATCAGTTATTTACAAATTAAATAGAAATTTAAACAGAATTGTCCTCAACTGTCACATTTAGCCATAAAGTTTATATATAAATCACAAATAGCTTGGATGAAAGTATGTTGTCGCCCCTCTTAATTATTGAGTTCAAATACTGACCCACACTCGCTAACAGGTGTATAAAGTCACCGTTATTTCATTTTCATTGAAAAGCGTTAGTCATAGAATGAAGCAAACTGAAGAGTTCAGTAACTTTAAAAAGGACATAATAATTCAAAAACTGTTTTATTAGATTTACATTCTTCAGTGTTTTAAATCTAGTTTATCCCCCCATACTGTACATCAGCATTCAATCTCTGTTTAAAACACTCTGTTTGAGCTCCTGTACCTTTATGCCCCGCCTTCAGATGAGCTCTGTGTACTCTGATTGGTCAGCTCACTTGTTCTGTTCTGACTAGTTAACAAGTTAACTGTTACAAGCCCGCACCTGTCTTACAGTCTGCAGACAGACTGTTCTCCTGAGCAGCTGTTAACACTTTGACTATTTTACTATTCCATCTTCTCCACATGTCTACAAAACTAAACACTCCTCCTGAACTCCTCTAGTACAGGTGATCAGTTTTCAGTGCAGTAGAAGAGGTAAAGTCAAAATCACGCAATAATCATGTGATCAAGATAAAACAGATCAAACAGCTAATTCCCAATTGTATATAAGCTTCATTAGACTGGAACACATAAACTGTCCAGCTGTTGTTTAACTTCATAGTATTAAATTACAAAACCAAGATATTCAATTAAATCTCAGCATAACTGCCCACTGAATGAGTGTTTCACTGCTTTTAATATGAATTATGCATATACATTCTTCCTTACTGCCCTCTAGTGGTACTCTAGTGCAGCTTAATTTATTTTAATTCGTTACAGAGGTGAGTAGTTTCAACCAGTTACTTTTACTGTAGTTACATGTACAAGGACCAGGCTTAATAGATTCATACTTGTTGGAGTATTTTCAGTAATACTTCATGTTTAATTATAGTAAATATAGTAATACTAAATAATTATACTGAATGTGGTAATGAAATCTGCCTCTGTGCTGGTTCATTCTGTATGTATAAGTTTGTAAGTTTTCTGACTCCATACTTTTTCTTTTTCTAATTTGTTTCATTTGTGTACTGTTACTTCTACTCTATGTCTGTTTCTACACTCCTACTGTTTCTACAGCCTGTGTCTCCCCCTATAAGGACTGTGATGCCTCCGCAGAATGTTGGTGATTGGTGGTCCCGCTGTTCATGTACAGAGGGGGCCAGGCAGTTATAATTCAGCGCGATACCAATTTCAAATGAAAGTAAAACTGACCAATCACATCTTCCCTCTAAGTGGGCGGGCCTAACTGTATGATAATTTCTGCCTGCTGTGTCGACGCTAGCTGGAGAAACAACTGGCTAGCGCTAGGCTATCACCGCTAGCTAGTTTGCTGAGTCACGATGGAATCCAAAGCTAGCACTACCACTACAGCGACGAACGCCGTTGCAGGTGCCATCAGCCAATAGCGTTCGGCCCAGGTCCCACCACCTAACTGTGAAAACCACCCCCTCTGAAACCTCGAGTGCAAATATCTCTTTAATCTAATGTGTATTTATGATGTTTGATTATTACATTAATGTGTAAGAAGTGAAAGAACTTCACTACAAACAGATCAACAACATGTTTTTGTGTTGTTTATTATTTGATGGTTAGGATGTGACAATGCATCTCAGTCTGGACCCTCTGGGTGCTCAAAGTCATGCCTGCCTTGAGCACTCACAAGGTGGAGGTGTTTATGGAGGTTGGTGTTTGGTCCTCTCCCTTACTAATCCATTACTGATTTGCTGTTGTCATCATCTGACAGGAGATCTGATCTCTGCTCCACAGCCAAGAAAACCAGCACGCCCACCATCCTTTGGAGCTCCTTTCATCCTTTGCGAGCTCCTTAGGGGGCGCGTGGCCAATGGACTGTGGAGCATTGTTCATTCCACATTCGATGTCGTCCCAGTGGAATTTCACAGGATCAGTCTGTAAAGAAGAAGTTCAGTCAGTTCAAATGAGCTATTTTAGTTTCATCTCCAAATATAAAGTGTAGGGACGGACTGGTGAGAGAACAGTACATCTAGAAACTTCACGTACTACATTCCAAAAAGCTACAACTGGGTTTCCATGATATCAGCTCTTTAAAAGAAGCTCTAGCTAAGAGAAAAGAAAAGGAACAGTACTGGATAGATACCTCTTCAGTGCAGAAGTCAGAAGCAAAGTGAAGATGCTTCTGCACTAATGCCACACAACCAGGCTGTTGGTCCTCTTGATGGTCCTGAAGTGGAACTTGAAGCATCACACGGAGCATCAGGTCATAATCTGGAACATCAGTCTCACACTCTACATGGTACGTGCAGAGATGGAGCTCCTCATCTTCAGAGTCTTCTTCAGAACCTTCATATGATTCTTCATCAGAATCTTCTTCAGAACCATCATAAGAACCTTCATCCGATTCTTCATCTGGTTCTTCATCAGAATCTTCTTCAGAACCTACATCCAGTTCTTCAAATGACTCGTCATCAGATAATTCTTCAGGTTCTTCCTCAGCTTTAATGGTAGAACCGTCATCTGAATCCTCATCAGGTTCATCATCAGCTTTAATGGTAGAACCATCATCATCAGACTCTGAGTCCAGATGTACTTCAGATGTTTCATCTATGACTGTAAAAAGAATCAGTGATTGAGTTTCAGCTGCTTTAAACTACATAAAGTCATTAGTCAATAGTAACTCATTCATGTTAACAGTAAAGATTCTATCTTACCCTGTAGCTCACACTGCAGCACTGGAGAAGTGGACACCCCAGCATTCATCAGGCCACACTCAAGGCGGTCGAGCTGGCAAACAACGGCGTCCTGCTTCTCTGCTTCAATATCGAGCTTCACAGAAACAGATCTGTAACCGTCCTTCCTGTACCAATCACTCCCGAATGGATAGTTACAGTTTGGACACCTCCTGGTTTGATCATAGCTGTACTGGCCGTTACCGTATCCATAATACCAGTAACGGTCATCCCAGTACTGCCCATTCCAGTGTCCAGTGTTCCTGTGAGCTGTTCCATCGTTCCAGTCATACCCGTTCCAGTAGGTGGTCGTCCTGCATGGGTCATTCCAGTACATCTGGTCCCATTGATGGATATTCCAGTATCCATAGTTCTGGTACCAGTTCTGGTGACCCCAGTTTGAGCTGGTCTTGGGGGCGTCAATCCAGGCTGTATTAGCAGCACTGGTGTAGTTCCAGTGGTGGTCTGTCTGGTAGATGCGGTCCGTCATTCTTTTTTCCAGCTGAAACACAAACACAGGTTTACCTCCAAACAGTTCAGACACCAATCTGCTGTGACTGGTCAGCGCCGCGTTGGTGTCATAATGAGGTCGGGGAGTGGCAGCGGCCCTATTTATCAGTTCTGTAGCTCCGCCCCCTTGGTTACGGTTGCTAGGTGTCAGGACATTCCGAGCAGGTGTGCAGTGCAGAGATATGAATGTGAGCGGTAGACGAGTTACTCCGTGTAGTTCTCAGTGTTTAAGCACAAGTTCACAGTGGAGCAGATAACAGGAGCCTGTAGGATCTGAACATACTTCCAGAAGATCCTGATCTCTCTGCAGACCAACAGCACTGCAGTAGTAAAGACTCACACTAACACATTATGTTGAAATATGTTTAAGTACGTTTGAGTTTAAAGTGAAACTCCACCAACTTTTCAAAATCTCTGCATAATTAAATGAGAGCTACATCATCAGAGTCGTTCAGAAAGGTTTGGTGTGAAACACTCCATCCTAGAGGAACTTACCGAGTTGGACTTGTTCACAGTGGTGGTGATAGAGGCGTCTGAAGAGTTTACTGTGTGTGAAAGCTCCCTCACAGGAAGTTGTTAGGTGAAATGATCAGATATGAGTTCTGAAGTCTGTCACATTGTTTTATAGCAGTTTGGTGAGAAAGTTCACAACTATTTTACATCCACATCACATAGAAACTCAGAAGACACGTGTAGGTCCACTGCTGGTTTGGATGGTCACTAATAAGGTTTGTGTTGTTGGTGTTGTGAGCCCTGGTTCCATTCAGCACCACTGTAAAGAAATCAGAGCTGCAAAGTGTTTCTACAGGTAATCATTTTACATCAAAACACTCTGAAGAACCTGTTTACGTCTACATAAACAGCTGATCACTACTTTAATATGTGTATGTACTGTTTCAGTCAATCACTGATTGAGGTATTAGGTTTTTACTGCAGACCTCTACCACGCCGTCTGGAGTCCAGCATCTGCTGCAGAGTGTAGACCGGGCCTCGTCAACCTCTATAGGCGGAAGTGGGATCTCTTTGGGGGATGCCTCAGCATGAAGACCTGGAGTCTCAACTCAGTCAAGTCATCTTTTTGCTTTGACTCAGTTAAGTTGTAAAGACATAACCTGTTGAGTTTACTGAACTTAACTAAGTTTTGTTCACACAACAACCTGGAAATGTACTAATTATTTCAATTATTTCTTTAAGTGGACCTAAAGAAATTAATTTTGTTAACTTGACTCAAATTGGCAGAACTTACTTTTTTCAATTTTCACAACAATGCAGCAACTTCTTTTAACATGATATAGCAAGGTTTTAACATACTTTACTAAGTTGCATTAGTCTGTTTTAAGTAATCGTTTATATAATAGTAAAAGTTCAAATCAGCCTGCTGAAAAATTACTCTGAAAGGAGAAATAATTTTGGTTTGCTATATGATCCAAAACCTTTTTATTAACTATTCACAATATTTCTATTAGTTTGCTTTAGTAGAAATGTGACATTGGGTAATTCACAATATTTCTATTAATTGGCTGAAGCAGAAACATCATCAGCTGGGGGCAAGTGTCAGGCTGGGAGCGAGGAGCAGACGAGGAGACAGGCAGGACGAAGGGGACGGACGCAGATGCAAGACTTAACAAAATACTTTTAATAACTAAAGTTATGAAAACCAAAACATGAAGAACATACTAACAGAAATCAAACAGACCAGAACATGGAGAAACATCAAAGATATAATCACAGAAAACAAACCACAAGACAGGGAGCAAAACAGAGGAAATACATACACAGGATAACAAGAGGCAACAAGAAACACCTGAGAACAATAGGCGGGGTCACAGATGGAAAACAGGTGAGGGGCGGAGACAAGCGAGCACATGACCAAAACAAACAGAACCACATGGTGAAAAACGTAAACACAACCACATGGGACAGACAAGGGAATGTAAACAAAGACAGACAGGCAGGAAAACAGGGCAGGACGTGACAGCAAGGACCTCACACTTTTATCGAGCCAGTGATTCTGTAAAGAAAGCATCGAAAAAATTACTGAAACAAAACTTCAAACACTTGTTTTAATGCATTCAATTGATGTTAAAATGCAAAGTGCCTGTAAAACATTAAAATATCTAATATCACTGCTAACTGTGTTCACAGTCATGCTGAATGCATAAGCCAAGTTCACTTCCAGTCACTAAAATCTTGCCACACTGCTACTAACACAGAGACTTTTCACAAACACTTCTTACTCTAAATACTCTTTTATTCAGCTCTGCTCGAGAGGAAGACTCTACACAACCTCACTGAGCTTCCTCTCAAACCCGTTTATCCACACCGAGATTCTATAACTTAAATATTAAATATTTGTATAATGGTAATAATAAGGAAAAATTACTTATTATACCTGTGTCACCCCTAACACTATAGCTGTGATCAGGTGGAACGTCAATTTAAAAAATCTCAATTTGTTTAATCTTCTTTTGAGACCCTAATCATCAGTAATTATTAAATAGAGACCAACCTAAAAATCTGTATCATCTGTAGTCTAACTGCTCAAGATCTAAAGTAACTGATTATATTTCATATCATAATGTAATGCTTGGACTTTAATTATGCCCTTTCCAGCAATCTCAGCAATTCCAGCAGTCCACCAAATCAACATGTTCTACACAGTCCATACGACATATTTATCATTTGAAATGTCAGATTTAGGTGAAAGGTTTACATGTACGTGGTTTTATTGTAATATTATTGGTAATCAGTGTTTAATAAGCTGTAATCTGATTATTGTCTTTATTATTGTTGATATAACAGAATACAGGTACATAGTTTTGGATATCTAGACATGCAGGGCAAAGACAGGTTTATTAGGCTGTGTCTCCTGTCCTATCTGTACGTCATAAAGTGTATATTAGTCATGAAGATCACACAGCCCTCTGTTACCATGGGATTATTGAAATCACCATCAATTAAAGATATGTTAGAAAGTTAGAATCCAAAGCAATAAGCAACAGCTCTATAACTGACAAGGCTTGTAAGGTTAGTTGTCCACGTTTATCCTTAAACAGTAGATAATTTTACTTAAAAGAAAAACTACATGTAACTACAAACTTATATTGATGTACGATATGAATATTGAAAGTCAGTGCATTGTTGATCATTGAAGAACGGGGTAACAAAGTATACAGAGAATCAGATGGACTACAGTCTGTAAGTGTAGAACTACAAAGTGCTCCTATACGCTCAGTAAAGCTGATTAAATCCCAGCATCATCAAGCAGCAAAGGTGGGATACACCAGGACAGTTCACCAGTCCATTGCATGGCCAACATACACTTACAATTTAGAGTGATCAACCTAACATGCATGTGTTTGGACTGTGGGAGGAAACTGGAGTACCCGAAGGAAACCCACTCAAGCACGGGGAGAACATACACACTCCACACAGAACCCGGACCGGGAATCCAACCCAGATCATCTTGCTGTGAGGCGACAGTGCTGACCACTACACCACTGTGCTAACTACTACACCAGCGTACTAACCACTACACCACTGTGCTAACCACTACACCACCATACTAACCACTACACCACTGTACTAACCACTACACCACCATACTAACCACTACACCACTGTACTAACCACTACACCACCATACTAACCACTACACCACTATACTAACCACTACACCACTATACTAACCACTACACCACTATACTAACTACTACACCACTGTACTAACCACTACACCACTGTACTAACCACTACACCACCGTGCTAACCACTACACCACTGTACTAACTATTACACCACTGTACTAACCACTACACCACTGTACTAACCACTACACCACCGTACTAACCACTACACCACCATACTAACTACTACACCACTGTACTAACTACTAGACCACCATACTAACCACTACACCACCGTACTAACCAATACACCACCGTACTAACTACTAGACCACCATGCTAACCACTACACCACTGTACTAACCACTACACCACCATACTAACCACTACACCACTGTACTAACCACTACACCACTGTGCTAACCACTACACCACTGTACTAACTATTACACCACTGTGCTAACTACTACACCACTGTGCTAACCACTACACCACCATGCTAACCACTACACCACCATACTAACCACTACACCACTGTGCTAACCACTACACCACTGTACTAACTACTACACCACTGTACTAACCACTACACCACTGTGCTAACCACTACACCACTGTACTAACCACTACACCACTGTGCTAACTACTACACCACTGTGCTAACCACTACACCACTGTACTAACCACTACACCACTGTACTAACCACTACACCACCATACTAACCACTACACCACCATACTAACTACTACACCACTGTACTAACTACTAGACCACCATACTAACCACTACACCACTGTACTAACCACTACACCACCGTACTAACTACTAGACCACCATGCTAACCACTACACCACTGTACTAACCACTACACCACTGTACTAACTACTACACCACTGTACTAACTACTACACCACCATACTAACTACTACACCATTGTACTAACTACTAGACCACCATACTAACCACTACACCACTGTGCTAACTACTACACCCCTGTACTAACTACTACACCACTGTACTAACTACTACACCACTGTACTAAATACTACACCACCATACTAACTACTACACCACCATACTAACCACTACACCACCATACTAACTACTACACCACTATACTAACCACTAAAAAGTATGGGATGCTTACGGAAACAGCACAGTACAGCTGTCGGACTATTTGTAAGGTCGGGTCCTGTTGACAGATGATTGTTTAATGAGGTTCCTTCGTACTTAGCACAGGGGACCTGTTCTAACCATTGCCCTTACAAAGAACCAACGCCTGAAATCTCCTGCCTGAGCTCGGAATACCATCCATCACTGCTCACCTTCTACTCTGCTCAGCGTGCCTGCCTGGATAACTCTACTAGGCCCCTCTGGTTTCCTGTCTACCGCCCCTCCCCTCTGCCCAGTACTCTGCTCATAACAGTTCACTGTTGTTCTCAATAAACAGCCTGCTTATGGATCTTACCTTTACCTCTGAGTCTTGTGAATGATCACAGCTATTGAGGAGCATTTCTATTGGTCCATTCCTGAAATGTAGTTTTAATTGTAAACAGCAGCTGTCTTTGTCATGTGAAGAAATAAAAATAGAGATACATATTTTTTATGGACAGTGATGATATAGAATAAGCTGCCAAACAGCCCGTTTTGAGTTCATCACACAAAACACAAACCACAAAACAGCAAGTTTAGCTTAAAGACACCATCGAGTAGAAAACGGTGTTCACCTTATAGTAGTTGAGTAAGGAGAGTTCAGTATGTAGAACTGAAAACGGTGGAAATTTCAGGCTGTGAAGGTTATGTCAGTACTTTTCATACCCTTCCCACCTTAAATCCTACTGTACAGGCGCCAGAATGTAACTGCAGCAGCACTTAAGGTGGAACAGAAAATGTACAGAACAAGCTGGTGAACAAGAAGTCAAATTCAGCTTCCACAACTTTAACAAGATCCTTAGTTAGTTTGATCTGCACGTTTCACTCCAGACAGCTTCTCAAACCTTAAACATCATCCAGCAGCTTCACTTAGCTTCACACTGAAGAGACTGAAGAGAGAAGCAGTTCCACCTTTATTACCATCACAACCTCAACAGTAACCTGTAAGTAGCAGCCCTGCTGTGTGAGTGTATCAGTGTCTGCTGGTTGAAGCAGATCATCTTAAACTGAGAGTTTCACAGTGAGTAACAACTTTATTTACTTTGTGTTGATGTGGAGATTGAAAGCAAGCAGCTAGTACAGGTAACATTACACACTAGCAAGTCTCGACTAACTTAAATCAATAAATCAATAGTGTTTATCAATAATCAAATCATAGGGTGTAAATGGACGTGGAAAAGATAAATGTGTCATACGGCACTTTTAAGCAGTTTAACTCCGCCCCTTCCCACTGAAGTTATAAGCACAGTTTCAGGCTGTTTTCAGTGAGAAGAGGCTGAAAAATAATCACATCAAAATTAATGTTAACACAATATTATACATTTGTAGTACAAGAGAAACATAGTAAATTATTATTATTATTATTATTATTATTTATTATTATTATTATTATTGTAAAAGTCTTAAATCAGAGAAAACTGAACATGGTAAGTTCTTAATCTGGACTGTAAATATTTACTTGTACATTAGAATAAACAAGAACCACAACAGCAGACCACTTTCTAAAAGGTGGGCTGTCAGATCTGTACATTCTACACGTTCACATCATAACCAGCACAGGTACTACACAGGTATGATACTACTGTTGCTTAGCATCAGGGAGACATGCAGACGTCAACAACAGACTTCCAAAAATGAACTAAGTCCCACTTTTATACCTCCCCAAATCTCACTCTCTCCATTCCCATGATGACCATCGTCATTATGACATCATCGGCAGGTCACCGTATATGAGAGAGCAGCAGTGAACGTGAGGACAGTTGACGTTCAGGCTCTTCTACGAGAAACTTTCATCTCACACTCTTGGTTGTACCTGTTGAACACCTGTAGAAGAAGCATGTCTCCGTATTTCCTGCGTTCCAGGAACGTCCTGAGTGAGTTTCTCTGAGCTGTATTTGATCTCACACACTTCTTCTCCATAATGAACTTTCTGTACTGATTAGAAAAAGAAGTGATCACAGCGGAGGAAGCAGCAACACATCATGTAGCTGTTCAGCTCATTTCAAACACAATCATGAAGCATATTGAAGTCAGTAAGCAGCCAGGAGGAGAAACATGTGCTCCTGTCTTCTAGTTCTGAGTGAAATCTAGAAAAAGAGCTGTAAGACTTTTCTTTTCAATCATTACTACAAGAACAAGATACGAGCAGAAAGGTGGAGTAGAGTTCTGTAGTTAAGAGAGAAATGTGTCATAGCTGGAGCTCCTGAACTGCTAGACCTGAATCTCAAATCAGCCCCCGCTTCCTATATAGAGTGTGTAGGTAGAAGCTGCAGATACACATCATGATACGCGCTTAGGATCCAGTATGTTGTGATATGTTGTGATTCTGTCTGCAAGACCATATATCCAGATTTTCTACACCTCCTTTTAGGAAAACTGTCACAGTATAAAAACACCCCCCCCCACATCACTGCTGTCCCAACACCACCTCATATCTCCACAATGATAACTTTACAGGAGAATGAAAAACATTCTGTACTTTTAATGGAAGTCAAGGTAACCGTCTTCACTGGCTATTCTGGTCCTTTAATCATGAAATGAATCCACAGCATAAAGAACAACAGTCGTTTTCAAACTACATCAAAAACTGAAACACACTGTTTGAAGACGTGTTGTGTGAAGATAGAGTTTCAGATCTTTTTACTCTGCAGGAGAAAACTCAGACAACACAGCCCCCCAAGTGGACGAGAGGAACAACAGCAGCGTCCAGAGGGGGAAGAGAAAGTCCAGCAGCTGCAGCAGCCAGTCACCCAGAAAGAGAAGGAGGACAGAGGAGGAGAAGGAGAGAGAGGAGGAACAGCAGCAGGTTGTATCAACCTCTGCTGAGAGTGAGGAACAGGAAAGGAGCTCCTGCGAGTCGGCACGCTCTGTGTCCAGTGAGGATGTTTCATCTGAGGAGCAGAGCAGTGCCACCGTCAGTGAAGCTGAGGAGTCGACTCTCTCTGAAGATACGCTGGAGGAGACGTATGTGCAGCAGGAGCGTCTGGGTGAAGGAGGATACGGCTTGGTGTACGCCGGTTACCGCAGAGATGACCTGCTGCCGGTAACTAACACACATACAACTTCTGCAGCTGCTGTAAAGAGCAGACTAACCCCCTTTATCAACACTGAGAGAAACAAAGACCACCTCAATATGGGGACAGTAGAAAGCAGTGGTCAGTCATTGGTTCAGAATCATTCAGCAATAATGAGTTTAATCCAGATTTACTTTATCTTGCAGGTGGCTATCAAACACATCCCCATTCACAAAGTGAAAATAACTACTTTGGTGAGTGGGAACACACACACACACACACTCTGTTCTGTTATCAGTAGTGTGGAGCTTGTGTGGAGATGAAAGTGAATAAGATTGTATGGGAGGAACAAAGGATGAAAAAATGAACAACAGGATAGTCGTGTGCTGAAGTCTGGAGGAGCACTATGTGGAACAGTGTGTTCTGTTATAGGTTGTGGATGGAGAAGAGGAGGAGTGGCCACTGGAAATGCTGCTGATGGAGATGGCGGGTGAGGCTGAGGGGGTTTCTGTTGCACTGCTGGACTATTACGAGCTGGAGGACGAGCTGGTCATAGTCATGGAGCGGCCGGTGCACTGCATGGACCTGTTCAAGTACCTCGATAGCAAAGGAGGTTGCTTAGAGGAGGAGGAAGCCAAGGTGAGACACAGTGCTGCTGAAAAAGACTCCCTCAACTACTGAGCCTGGATTTCATTTCAGATCCACAAACACAGTTTCCCCCTTTAACCCCAAACAGAGAACAAGTATGTATGTACAAGTGACACCTGCAGTTAGTTTAAGCAGCCAATACACACAGTACAGAAGTCCATCATGCAGGAATACAGTAAGGAGCTTTCTACACAGTGAGCAGATCTAATCTACCTAGAAATATCAGATCAGATATTTATAAACATAGTAAACAATCAGTCTTCTCTGAGAACTCTTTCTCTTTATGAGCTCCTGCATGTCTCTCCACTGTAGCTTAATCCTCTCTTTCATACTGTAGGTCATCCTGAGGCAGCTGGTGGAGGGGATGATCGCCATACACTCTAAAGGGGTCCTGCACCGCGACGTTAAACCAGAAAACATCCTGGTACAGACGGACCCTGAGGGTCCTCATGTGCGAGTGCTGGACTTTGGCTGTGGCTGCCTCTTGAAGGAAGACCCCTACAGCAGCTACTGTGGATTCGGAGGTTTGATTCTCATAAAGCAGCTATTTAAATCTAGTACATTAGTCATAACGGACCACTGATGATGTAGTTATCATGTTAGACCCTCTAAACGTCCACACGTGTCCACTCACTGTGATTGTTGTTCTTTAAAGGAACACTGTACTACAGTCCTCCTGAGTGGTTCCTGCAGGGGTCCATCCAGGCTGAGCCGTCCACGGTGTGGCAGATCGGAGTCGTGCTGTACGGCATGCTCACTGGATTGGTGCCCTTTAGCTCCTCCAGAGAAATCGTTAACAATGATTTCTACAGACCAGCTTACCTGTCCCCAGGTAAGTGTCCACACACAATGGGTCACACTTCATCATGTACTTGTTCAGAAGCACCTTCACCCAGAGAGGAGCGCTTAACATGGTGTGTGTCTCTCTCTATCTCTCTCTCTCTCTCTCTCTCTCTTTCTCACACACACACAAAGAAACACACAGTTCTGACCAAACCTGTCTCTGTGTCTCTGCAGAGGCTGAGGGTCTGCTAAAGAGCTGTCTGGACAAGCAGCCTCAGAGAAGACCCTCTCTCGGTGACATACTGCAGCACCCCTGGCTGCAGTGAACACCGCCAACCAGCTGATTTCATTCCTCCTTTTTATTTCCCTTCATTTAATACATTTATTTAATACCTTCATTGTGTTTCTTTTTTCATCCAGTGTCTTTAATTTGTTACTCTTGATTTATTACTCGTTTTTCAATACTCATAACTTACTGCCTTTTATTGAGTACCATTATTTTATTAACTTTAAAGTAACATAAAGTAGTGATGTTTAATCCAGATGTAGTAGATCAGCTAGAACATGTTAGGAGTACACATTTTTACTTCTTTAGTTTAGAACTGGAGTGATGAAGCTAATGTTGTTAACCAACACTAGAACTCAATAGTTACCCAAACATCCCAAATAGTTTCTGTAAAGAAAATCTATCATCAAAACTTCTTATAAACCACATCCAGGTCTTTATTAAGATCACGCAGGTGTGTGGATGTGGTTTAGGATACAGCGAGACTTACTGTGAACTATAAGATCAAACAGATCTGCAGACAGTCACTTTACACAACAGGGTCTATTTAACATTTAACCTATGGTTGAATAAATGTTGCCAAAGTGCCCTCTAGAGTGGCAAAAAGTGTCCTGGTAGCTGCCCTTAAAAAAACTCAAAAAATGACTGAGTGTCCCATTTTTGCAATCAATTCTGATGGTGTGCTATCTAGAACCAGAAAGTTTGATCATCTGTCTTAATGAGTGCTCTTTTGGATTACCTTTCAAATAGAGAAAGGCGCATCATTCGGTGTCCTCTATTGCACCCCCACTAGACAGTGTACCAAACGGTGCCCTTTGCTGTACAGTGTTGTCCTACAATGGTACATGATGAAGTACCTGTGTAGGTGCCCCTCTAATTGAGAAGAGCCCCTCCAGTGGGTACAATGTGATGCAGTGTACTGAATGTACATGGGTGAGAGTGAGATGGTTCTGAATGGTGGTCCTGTCAGTGGATTAAATGTGATGTGGTGGTCTATATGTACTCTCAGAATGGGATAAACGTGTACCTGGCAAGATGTCCTTCCAGGTGAGAAAACATGATGGAGTGCCCTTGCAATGTCAATCTTTGGCAAGTTTTCGCCAAAGTGGGTGCCATAATAACCATCTAGTGGTCCCATGAAATACTTTTTTTTAATAGAATTTGCTTGAACAATACAAAAACACAAACAATACAACATAGATGTGATCAAAAACAAAAACAGAGGTCAAGCAGGACAGCAGTAAAGGAATAGAATAGCATACATCTCTACGTACATTAATATATATATACACATAGGAGGAAAAGGATGGAATCAAACAGATTGTTCATTGTTCTGCAATTGTAGATAATTTGACTATGTAATTAGCCCACTTCCACCAGTACCTAGATCCTTTTTCTTTCTGTAGTCTCAGAAAGAATGTCATAATTTCCATCCGGTGTAGATAATTGACAGTCTCTATGAAGAGGTCCATGGTGGGAGGGTCTCTTTTCAGCCAGCACTTTGTAATCGCTTTTGTCCAGCTGCTAAAAGTACCTTTAGCAGGTAAGCATCACACTTATTTACAGATTTTAGGATAATACCACGGTACAACATGACAAAGGAGGAGTCAAGTACCAAATCTAAGGTTTCTGAAATTATTTCTCTTACCCCGTTCCAATAAGGTTGGACACAAGGGCACAACCAAAAAATGTGGGCATGGTCTGCTGGCCCCACACCAGTAGAACAGGATTGTAGAACTGGATTGGGTGTTCCAAGCATTTATCCATGTCTCCTCTGATAGAGATATGCCTAGTTCTTTCTCCCATCGTTGTTTTATATAATCAGTTGAATTGTTATTCAGAGATCTTATGGCTGAATACAGTCGTCCTATAAGGCCTTTACTACTTCCTGAGTCATATGCAGATATATTTTAATAAACAGTGAAGGTTCTTATATGTTTAAACTTTTTACCACTTTTTCAAAGTAGTGGCGTAGCTGCAAATGCCTATAGAAATCCTGTTTACCCAGTCCAAACCCCTGACACAGAGACTGGAAGCTGTTCAATTCCCAATTGTTTACAATTTTGCACAAGGTGGTAACACCACACCGAGCCCAGTGCCTGTATCTATGATCCAGAGACCCTGGAACAAAGTCTAGATCATGAGCTGGCCAGCTAAGTAATTTTGCTTCTCCCTGGAGTTGAAAGCCTTTGATGATCTCCAGCCAAACAGTGAGGGAAAGCTTAATCCAGGGGTTCTGTTACTTTGCTATTTCCCTTTCTTTAGGACTACGTCCCAGTATAGCTTGTAGAGGAGTGTCCTCTAAGGACAACTCTATATCCTTCCACCTGGCTTCGTATGCTGGATTACACCAATACACAAGCGGTCTTAGTTGAGCAGATAAATAGTAATTCCTGAGACAGTGTTGGCTCACTCCACCTTTCTCTCTTGAAAGTTGCAGGGTAGAATATTTTGTGGTCTTTTATTGTTCCACAAAAATCTAGACAACTGCTTATCCCGTTCCCTAAACTGCTCCCACTGGAAGTGATAGAAACAAATATAATATTCTGGGAAAAATATTCATTTTAATTGTCTGCACCCGGTTAGTAAAGTCTAAAGGCAACTGACTTCACCTTTTAATATCTTCCTTGATGTTCTTAGTTATGCAGTTGTAATTAGTCTCATATAGTAAGTACAGATCCTTTGATATATGTATTTCCAAATACTTGATGGACAGAGAGGACCACTTAAAATGATATGTTTGAATGAGTTCCGGTGAAGGAGTGTAGTGACATGCCAATGTCTGGGTTTTGTTAATGTTTAGAACGTATCCAGAATGCATCCCATATGTTGACAAAATGCTCACCAATCGAGTTATACCTGATTCTGGATTTTTAAGGGAAATCAATACATCATCTGCATACAAACACACTCTGTACTCTCTGCCCATGATAGATATACCTTCTAGATGTGGATCTTGTCTAATAGTTTGAGCCAGAGGTTCAATGAAGAGATTAAACAAACTTTAATCCTCGCTGAAGGTGAAGAATAAAGAGTGCATATACAGTTTATAAAATCTTCACTAAAACCAAACCTATTCATAACTTGGAAAAGTAATTCCCACCCCACCGAGGCTTTTTCAGCATCTAGACTTAGTATGACCAAACTTATTTTATTTTCATTTATATGCTTAACTATATGAAGGGCCCTCCTTATATTGTCTTGGGTTTGTCTGTTCTTTATGAAACCCGTTTGGTCTTCATCGATCAGTAAAGGCATCACCTCCTCCATCCTTTTAGCTATTACAGATGCATACAATTTATAATCTGTGTTGAGCACACTAATCGGTCTGTATCCTTTACATTCCATTTTATTTTTGCTATCTTTTGAAAAAACAGGTATGCAAGCTTTTCTCCAGGAAGGGGGCAATGCTCCCTCCTTTAAAATATAATTAAAACAGGGCTCAAGTATAAAGGGATGAGGTGTTCTCTAAAGGTTTTATACCACTCTGGGGGGAACCCATCAGTGCCAGGCGATTTATTAGAATTAAGATTGGAAATTGCTTCATCAATCTCCTCACTGGACTTACGTCTAAAGCAGGTTACGTCTAAGTAGTGTAACATCATGTTCAAGTTTACCTTTAACCAGAACAAATCTACCTTCTTTATCCCTTATTTCAGATATAAGTTCAAAACTGATGGAGTTTAAGATTAATATTGCTACCCCTCTTTTTTTACCCTTTTTATATGATGAGAAATAATTATGACCTTCCAATTCTGTCACCGATATTACAAACCCCATTAAAAAGTTGCGACGTCTTGTAAAATACAATATAAACACATTTAGAATTAGGACCCGCAACAAACTCAAGAAAAGTTGGGACAAAGGCATGTTTACACTAGAGATACAACATCTTTTCTTTTTAAAGTCACTTTTTAATACCCTTCTAGCTTTACACAAGACCTGAGCTGCTCAATAGCCAGTGGTCATTATATTTACAGTCATTTTTGGTGGTCAGTGAAAAATGTTTACTGACTGTTTAGGACTCAGGAATGAACTTGAGACCTGACTGTGCTGACATGTGACCTGAGACGAGGCTGGAGTATCAAGACCTGAGACTTACTTATTACTTCCGACTTGTTCTAGATAGTTCCCACTTCTAAATATCCGAAAAGCAAAAAACAGCCACTTAACTGACTTTATTCACTTCATACGCACTTCAGTGATGATATGTCAACAAAATCAAGTGTTTAATATTCTGTTTTAACAGATGAGCACAATGAGAAGGGATGGTTGTACTTCAGGTCCAGTTTTTACTACATCTCTACTGAGAAGAAGAGCTGGACTGACAGCAGACAGAAGTGCAGACATGAAGGAGCAGACCTGGTGATCATAAACAGCATAAAAGTACAGGTAAGAGAGAGAGAGAGAGAGAGAGAGAAAGAGAGACATACAGAGAGAGACACACAGAGATAGAGAGAGAGACATACATACAGAGAGAGACATACAGAGAGAGAGAAACAGATAGAGAGAGAGACAGAGAGAGAGAGACAGATATATATATAGAGAGAGACATACAGAGAGAGAGAAAGAGAGAGAGATACAGAGAGACACAGACATACAGAGAGAGACACACAGAGAGACACAGATATATATATATATATATATATATATATATATATATATATATAGAGAGAGAGAGAGAGAGAGAGATACACAGAGATACAGAGAAAGAGAGAGACATACAGAGAAAGAGACAGAGAGATACAAAGAGAGAGAGGCAGAAAGAAAGAGAGAGAGACAAAGATATACACAGAGAGAAAGAGAGAAAGAGAGACATACAGAGGAAGAGAGAGAGAGATATACAGAGAGAGAGAAAGACAGAGAGAGAGACAAAGATATACAGAAAGAGAGAAAGAGACAGAAAGAGAGACAGACATACACGGAAAGAGACAGAAAGATATACAAGGAGAGAGACAGACATACAGAGAAAGAGAGAGAAAGTTATACAGAGAGAGAGAGAGAAAGAGACAAAGATACAAAGAGAGAGAAGCAGAGAGAAAGAGAGAGAAAGGGAGAGACAGAAAGATAGCGAGAAAGAGAGAGACAGAGAAAAAGAGAGAAAGAGAGAGAAAGGCAGAGAAAAATAGAGAAAGAGAGAGAGGCAGAGAAAGAGAGAGAGAGAGATCACTGAGGTAGTGATCAATGCAGCAATGTCTTTTCAACACTGCAGCAGTTCATCTGTGATCTAAACAGCCACATGTGATCTTTATAAATACCCATGAAACAGAGCTGTACATATTAAAGGAAGAATAATAGTGACATGTAGATTTTATTATGGGTAAGAATTACAGTCTTTTTCTAGTTTATTATAACTACAGTAACAGTTTCATTAGTACAAAGTTTAACATGGTATTAAAAATGAACTGAAAGTCTAATTATTGAGCTCAAATGATAAAGCAGCTTCATTTACATACCATACAAAAGAAACGGACCCTAATTCACACAGACGTTTCAGCTGGGAGCCAATAAAAAGACATTACATTGCTTACATTGATCAGACTTTATAGTGATAAGATGACGACGACTAAGAACGAGATGTGAAATAAACAAAACAACTTCATGTTTTAATTTGTTTATAAAGATGAGATTGTCTCGTGTGATTAACTTACTAAGATACGTAGATCCACTTTGCAATGGATTTCCAGGTGTGCACACTATTAGCATTATTATTTTTTATTCTGGTTATTGGTGTTTTACATGATATTTATAAAATGTTTGGTTTATTAACTGCAAATCAAGTACTTTTTCGGGGTGTAAAACTATAATGTTCAAATCTACAGGAAGTCCTAACAGACGTAAGACTGGTTATACAGATGCACCAAAGACGAAACTGATGAACAAGATTATGAGTGAAGTTTACAAGCGTTCATCTTACGAGCAGATTTGAGTACCTGCAGCTGTACAGGCCACTGAATTCAGCTTTACTACAGTCTTACCATCATTAACGTTACTCGCAAAAACAAGGTTCACTGCTCATTTTATAATAAACAAATATCTGTATTTGTGTGACTCCTGGTTCCCTTCATCACCACTGTAAGGTAATTGGACGTGCTGGGCTTCTCTACAATGAACCATCCTGAACGAGTGTAGTTACGTCTCACTGACTGAGCAATGCAGAAAGTTGGAAAAAAGAAATTGTGCTCCCATTTCCTCAGGATTTCCTCGCTAATACCCTCGGCGACACTGAACCCATTTGGATCGGTCTGACTGACAGTGACAAAGAAGGCCAGTAGAAGTGGGTGAATAGCTTAGCACTGACCTCCGGGTAAGACTGAGATTATAACTGTAATCAAGTTTTACTCATATCTGGTGAAGAAAACTTTACTAAACTTTAGATGAATAGTGGTCCTCCAGAGCCGAAACAGAATAACACTGCAGTAAACACAGTCCTCTGTTACCATCATGACCAGCATATTGTTTACGTTTCACCTGTTTACTTGGGAAGTCGCAGCAAAATGTTGAGCATTATATATGACAAGAAATATAATAATAATAATAATAATAATAATAATAATAATAATAATAATAAAAATAAAAATAATAATAACAGTCTGCTATACTGTTGTACTAGACTCAGATAGGTTTGCTGGTCATTTAGGATAGTAACTAAACTGTCTGTATTAGTGATGTACACATTGTGACCAGAGCTTGCCATCACCACCATTGTAATTTGTTTACATCTCAACTTTATGCGCTTGGTTTTCCAGTAAACTTAACATTTTAGAAGGTTTTGTTCCAGCAGCGATGATATGCATGTGCTCATGTGTCCATCAATGAAACAAGTGCACTGATGATTATAAACTACAGCCCTGTTTATAAGCTCACAAACACAGTCTGACGTTACAACTCTCAGTAGATACTGGCAAACACACACACACACACACACACACCTGTAAAGCCCATTGTACGGTCATCCAAATGGCCTGACTTGGTCCACATGGTCTTGATGGCTGTCGGAAAATGTAGCATGTCTGCGTTTGATCATCTCATCCAATGTGGCCTGGGTTTTAACCTTAAACGTGAGAACATGTACAACACTATGCACAAGTTTCCCACCATTAAGAAGAATATACGCATCATTTTAATATATAAGGATTGTTACGGACAGGCGTAGGCTTGAGTTTAGGTTTTGTGCGCACCTGGGTAATGCCGTGCACTATCTGGGTCACGTGGTGTTGGTGGCGGCAATGATTTGTAATATCACCTGTTCACTCGCTAGGTGAGAGTGAGTAGTAGGTGGGTGATGGGGGAAGCCTACTTTTTGCTGACCATTTAAACGCTGTAAGTTGCTGATGTGAACGTTGCCTATGAACTGTTTGCCTTTGGACTTTTATGCCGTTTGTGGATCGTAGGTGTCTGTGGACGCTGAAGTTTTAATGCTTGGATACTTGATTTTTGATACAAAATAAAACAACGTTAACTGAAGCTTGGACTACATGTTTTGAACAGCTAGCACGTCGGGCAATAGTTTCCCTATTCAGCCGCTCAGCGACTTCGAAGTTTTGGACAGTCGCCAATAAAGATCTAAGAATCTAAGTGTTTATATGTCTGAATGTATTTCAGACAGTCCAGGGCCGAATATTTTACTGGCCTAAGCTTTGGTCAAGCAAGACATTAAAACATAAGGACTGTTGCAGACAAAGACAAAAGTGCACGACTGAATGTAGTTCCCAGTTCAATCCTGTCAGTGGGTACTTACCACTCATCACTATAACATCCCAGAGCTTGCTTTGCAAGATAACCAGTTAACCAGTGTCTGACTGTGTTTCAGGAACTGGAATACTGGAGAACCGAATAATATGGGTAACGAAGATTGGGCAGAATTTTATCCAGATAAGAAGTGGAACGATAGGAACGGTGGATCTGTGAGAAAAGGGCTAAGTGATGATGTAATGCATGTTTAACTTCACTATTTAAAGTCACAAGAAGGCAGATTATTGTCTGGGTAATTTGCCTTAAGGTATTTTAAGTTATTACCTCTACTGGCATTGTGCCCGCACTGCATTTACTATACCATGCCTTCTTTAGTGATTTACGATTTATAAAAGTTTAATTAAAAATGTTTATATTTCTTGTTGTGTCATCACACTGTACCCTGTATAAATCATGACGGTACTTGCAGCTTAAGCAACTTTAGAAACATTTTTTAATTTATAAACTTGCTACAAAATCTGAGTTACAAAGTGAAATATTACTAACATTAAAAGGCCTTTTCAAGCTTTAGTCTTCTGGAAGAAGACCAGATGTTGATTTTGTGTAGTTTGACTATATTCTGTAAACAGAAAAAGAAATAGTATTTTTTAAAATTGCTGGTGGTCTGTGATTTTAAAAGATTATATATATGCTTGAAAGTTGAGTGTCCAAGTTCTTTTTCCTTTTCTGAGCACTGTAATTTCAAGTACAAGGTTTATAAGTATTTAAAATATGAATAATAGTTGTTTAGCCAATCAGGTGTTTTCTGCTATATTTAAAAGTATTGAGTGTGGCCCATGAAGAAACAGTCGGCCAAATCTTCATGAAAGAAACAGTCAGCCAAACCTTCATGGAAGAAACAGTCAGCAAAACCTACGTAGAAGAAACAGTCGGCCAAACCTATGTAGAAGAAACAGTCAGCAAAACCTACATAGAAGAAACCAGTGTAATGAGCAGGGGGTAAGTATCCAACCCCCTGGGTCTTCTGTAGGTGACTAGCACCAACCACATCACACAACTCCCCAAAACATTGCATTACTCTAAATTTGTTACATTAGAAATACCTTCAGGGTCTTAACATAATTAGCGTTTTTAAGCATATTATTTACTTTCCCAAAATTTCCAATTGGACATGGGACACAAGCCTGGGATGAGGGTGTATATGGTGTTTACAGGACGAAACACCTGATGACTCTGAGATGCACTACTGATAATGTGTCCTAAAATTTAACAACCTCTTAACACAACCCAAAATTAAATTAAATATTTAATAGAACTAATATACTAGTGTAGCAGATGTAAAAATGTTTTGTTTTTTCATTTTATATAAATCTGCATCACTAAAAATGGTTTATTTTATGACATGTAGTGTATATATATATATATATCCTTTTGTGTCATAAAGTGGTGTTAAAAAGAGTTAACGTGTTAAAAAGAGTTAATATGTTAAAAACAGTTCAAACGTGTTTAGAAGAGCTAGGGTCTAATAGGAAGTGATCTTGGTTAAAAAGCAGTACTGTCTCTTTAAGAGATGTAAGCTACTCGCGTTTTCTCCCTCAGTCTGCAATGAGAGCTAAAGGGAGAGCTACACAGAGTAAAGCTAAGCAGCAAAAACAGTACTAAGTACTAATGTTGTGGTAAATGTTCATAAAAAACTCCAGGTTTTATTGTTAAAAGTATGCTGTATATTTTAGACCTTCTTTCGTTTCGTCCTGTGGTTGTAAAAGTGTTTTTGTGTCGAGTGAGAGAGGCGGTGTTTCTAGCTAACTCTAGCTGTGTGAGTAGATCCAGCTCTGTGTATTAACTGAGATACTGAGAATATGTTCTTTTACTGTCTCAGGACTTTCAGATTGCCTTCTCACTGACGATGATGAACTATTTTGTCTTTTACAAAACAGGTATGCTGTTTTATTGTGTATTACTGTCCTTTATACCATAGGGGGTAGTGTTAAAAGACAGTATGTCGCCTCCTCATGTGTTGGTAGAAAATGAAGGATGCCTTGACAACATAATTACTCTGCAGTTTTAAATAATAACAATATTAACTGTTTTTCTAGGTTAGCTTAAGAAGTTTTACTATTTACATTTTATTTGGGGTTTTGTTTCTGAATTCATGTTTTTAATTTAAAAGTCATTTAAATATTATCATTGACCTTTGTAAAGCAGTATTTCATTGTGAAACATCCTCTATTTATTTTTATTTATTTAGGTAAATAGCTTTTCACAACATTTTGTAAAAATATATCAATATGATTAATTATTTTGTCTTTTACAACACAGAACAGAAACAAATGAAGGAGGCGACAGACCTGACTTCTGGCCAGTTTGTCTACACACACATACTCAAGGCAGAGTGGGGCTTGGTGGCTTGGCCAGCAGAATTACGCTGGTTACACTAGCACACCAGCTTGGTCTCCAACTTAGTACTGTGGTCGGGAGATCGAACAGGCCTTGGAGGTGTCCTGCTCAGTCCAGTGGTGCACCTTCCTTACCTATCCAGTTTCATCCTTGCTGTTGATAACTACTTTCCATATTTCTCATATATTTCCCAGAACCAACTAAAAATACTTTTAAGCTAATTTAAATCAATATATATACCATACCTTTTCATTCTCCAAGTTGTGATAGCGTGAGGGAAATTGAATGGGTAAATAACAAAGGCCAACCCAGGCCTCCAGGGTGTCCTGCTCAGTCTAGTGGTGCACTCTTTGTTCACCTATTGGTTCTTCTTTTTTCTCATCCTTTTCTGAGCCCATTTTTTTTACTTTAGGTTTCAGAACACTTTCTCTTTTTCATTTAATTCAATATGATATGTTGTAGCCTTGGGAACCTTGTTTGTCTTCTGTTTCTGATTTCGTTCATTTCACTTGATATGATATACCTTAGCCTTCAGAAGAATCTTTTTTGTAAAGAAAGAATTTTCTTGATCCAAAACTAGAAAGGATAATACTAGTGGCAGAGGGACTTGAGATTCAGTGACATGCTTTGGATAGTGCACTTTCCCTGGCCTTCCTATTCAAACGACGTGGTCGAAACATCGATGATGGGCCAAGTCATTGTAAATTTTGACATATTGGTCCTCTGCCACCTATGTCTTCCTCAATTAATTCATTTACTTTCTTGCCACAGTGTACTCTGACCAAGAGACTAATACAGCTCTTCTATCAATGCATACAGGCCCACCATCACCTGCAGAATGGAGGCAAGAAGTCACCTTGCCTACGGGCTACAATGAGATGGAAAATCTAGTTGAACCATCCATCCCAACGGAAAAAACGGACAAACCCATATATCCCCAAATAGCAGGATTTATTAGAACATATTTAGACCAACTATTTTCAGGAGGGCTAATTCATAAAAAGCAATTCAGCTATTTAAGAGGAGAAAATACTCCAAGGCCCCACCAATTTTACCCACCCAAAATCTAAAATCCACTAACTAAGAGAAATGTGGACAACAAAACACATGCCACCAGGTGTCACGCTCTGCCCGTCCTCATCCACCTGTTTACGTCCTGTCCATGTGGTTCTGTTTGGTCATGTGCTCCCCTCGTTCACTGCTCCGCCCTTGCCCCGCCTGTTTGTCATTATGTCATTAGTTCTGTCAGCTGTTTTCCCTTGTTAGTCTTGTTGGTTTGGTTTCCTTGTCTGTTACATTTCTTGGTTTGCTACTCTGGTTAACTTTGGCTCTCAGTTTCAGTTTGGATCTGTGGATTAATATAACAAACCAACCACGTGGCCACTTACACAAGACATCCACAGGTTCAACATCTGTCTACAGTGAAATGTAGAATCAACTCCTCCAAGCTTGCCAAGTTAACACCGGCCCAGATAATACTTTTCAACAGAAGATGTGTTGGCACACTCTCAAAGATGTCTCTGTAGACTTGACATGTGCTGGTGAGGAGTCGAGCTTTTAGTCTATGACCAGTATCTGTACAAACAGTTCATCAGGGTTGAGTTTGAAGTTGTGGTTCTGTTCACATCAGACATGACAAAGTCTGTCAATCTACTCAGTCAGAAATGGAAGCTATGTAATTTGCTACAGGACGACGAATACCAGTCATTCCAAAATGTAGGGTGCCACCAATCAGCCACAGAAGATCCAAACAGATCAGGAATCAAGTTGTTACAACATCCCGATTCTGCACCTAAACAACAACGAAATTTACCAGCTGGCAACATTTGAGGCACAACATCACATTAAACAGAGAAAACTGTCAACTACCTAAAGCAGCAGCTCAGGTCACCAACATCTCAAAGCTGCTTTTAGCTCTGGAGAAGAAGTTACCAGAACTGAGAGAAAACTGCTCTTCATGAAACTGAAGGTAGATTAAATAAGAAAAAACATGCATGTTTGGAAAACATAAGCTGTCTGTTCACAATGAAAGCCAGAGCTGCGGACAGGTAGGATCTGATCCTCACAGTTTCAGGTTACTGAAGGTGCCACTAGAGGGCAGCAGGGGTTTAATATTGTCCTATAGTGTATCTTTACCAAAGAGTTCTCACTTAAAGGAGAGGTACCACCATTTCCCCTTAAAATAACTGGTCTGGATGTGTTTCTCTGTTCTGTTGGATTGGGCTGCAAACATATACACTGATTTGGCCTATTTTGAAGATTTGGAGACTTCTTTGGTGGAATGTGCAAACAACAGGTGGAGGAACATGACTGTAGTGGTCATTGTGCTTTGGAGCATTTCCTTAAGATGATTTATCTGACATTTGCATTTAATGACTATTCAAACTAATCATTGCACCACTGAGAGAAACAGGCCCACAGTTCAATAAACAGCTATACTGGACTTTACATTTTCTTACATGTAACTGATTTCAGATTATGAGTGCAGTCGGGGGTGTTCTGCCAGGTCAGTTTTAGAAATGTTATTAAGATCCACCAATAAATGTGCACAAGTACTTCAGATATTCACTAGTTTTTCTCATGAATTGAGAAAGCATGAAGTTTGTGCTGCACAGCTCAAACCACGTGATGTTCCCCCCGCATGTACAACAACCATGTGACTTTCAGACCCACCACAGAAAGACTTCTTTATCTAACACAATGTCTCTTCTCTAGCAAGCTCAGTTTCTAATGCAGTCTCTTTAATATGGAGGATGAGCCTGTTTGACCAGCACTCAACTGTACTACCCAAGATTTTCTAATATAACGTATGAGGAGACTGCAATCCTTTACTGGACCTGCCTCAGCCAATCAGGGAGGCGCTCTGGTGCTACCCCGTCTAAAAAATAGCTTTAGGGGGCAACCACAGGAGTTAAGAAGGGATATTGGCTATAATACTATACTACAATAGTGCATAGTATGATATACAGAAACTGAACAGTGGATTCTGGATGTGGGAGAACTGGCCAGGCTTGAGACCTGAGTTCTGGACCAGGAGTCTGATAGTTTGGGGAAAGAAGCTGTTCCTCCAATGATACTGCCCACTCACATGAAACAATATTATAATATAGAGTATCTGAAATTAAGGAGTGTATATAAGAGCAAGATAAAGTATGTCCTGAGATAATAATAAAATAGAAAATAGAAAAAAGTAGAGGAAATATAAAAATAAAGAATATATATAAATGTTCACTATAGAAAACAGAAGTGTGCAGTGGGGGTAAACAATGCTGAATAAAGTGCAGAGTGCAAACTGTGCAACTAGTGGATGAAATGAATGACTGAAATGAACAAACGTGCAACCTGTGCTGTGCAACGGTGCAGCAGTCCTATGTATGATGTGTGTGAGGTGGTCCTAGGTGCAGCCCTGGTTCAAAATGGCCTGTGGGGAGAAGCCCCTCATCATCCTCTCTGTGTTTGCTTTCAGGTAATGAAACCTCAACAGATAAAACAGTCCATTGTTGGGATGGCTGGGGTCCTTCTCAATCTTCCTGGCTTTGGTCCAGCACTGCTTATAGTAGATGGTCAGCAGGTCAGGAAGCTCAATCCGAATAATCCCCTTCTCCGAACGCACCACCCTCTGTAGAGCCCGTCTGTCCTGCTTGGTGCTGT
Source organism: Megaleporinus macrocephalus (assembly GCA_021613375.1). Lineage (NCBI taxonomy): Eukaryota > Metazoa > Chordata > Actinopteri > Characiformes > Anostomidae > Megaleporinus > Megaleporinus macrocephalus. The sequence goes on along the minus strand of CM038724.1, from coordinate 11,173,884 downwards.
TCCCAAACCAGGCTGTGAAGTTCCCAGTGAGGATGCTTTTGATGGTGCAGGTGTAGAAGTTCCGCAGCACCTTCAAAGGCGGTCTGAATCTGTTAGGTGTCTGAGGAGGTAGAGACGCTGACTGGCCTTCTTCGCCAGGGGGCTGATGTGGTAAGACCATGACAGGTCCTGCAAGATGTGAAACCGTCTTTCCACTGCAGCTCTCTTGATCCAGACAGGCTGGTAGCTCCTCTTCTGCTTCTTGCTGCAGTCCATTATCAGCTCCTTTGCCTTTCTGATGTTAAGGAGGAGATTATTATCCTCCAGGTTATCCACCAGTTCTCCTGGTGTTTTATCTCCTCCAAGTAGACCCTCTCATCATCATCATCATCAGAGATTGGACCCACCCCAACAGTGTCGTCAGCAAATTTGACAATGGTGGTAGTGCTGGAAGTGGCCCGCAGTCATAAGAGTACAGTGAGTACAGCGGGTCGCTTAGTGTGGGTGAAACATGGTTGTCTATTCGCACTGCTTGTGATCTTTGAAGTTCTTTAAAGATCCAGTGACACATGGATGTGTAAGGAATCAGACTCGAGAGGAGACATGCGATCCATGTGCGAGGCTTTAATGCGATAGAGCACTTCAAATTCAACAAAAACAGTTCAATGTGCTCGCTAAGGCGAGAATGTCCAGAGGGTTGGAAGCAGGAGGGCTGGAGGTAGCCAGCGGCTGATCCAGAGGGCGGGCTGGATGGTGATGATGGATCGCCGGCGTAGATGAAGACACTCGCTCCTCCTGCTTTGGTCCGATGGTTCTGGGGAACCCGAGCAGCACTCGTGTTCCATGGTGAAGGAGGAACCTGATTCAGCCCTGTGTGGACAGGTTAGAGCAGCGCGCTGTATGGCGACTTTCAAAGGACTGCGCAGTAGCAACACAAACATTCTCTGAAGAGGACCGGCGGGGGCTGGGGAAAACACTGCACAGTCTAAACATAAAATGTCTTTTAAAGAGCCCGGCTGGAGCCGGGGCAACAAACCTGTACTGAGATTGGAGTTCGTGGATCCGTCGTGGCACCGACCTCACTCCTCGGACACCGCAGTAGTGGGGCTCAGCCGACTGGAGGTGGGTGATGAGGCTGGTGGTGAAGTCTGCGGGTTCTCTTGGGTTCCAGGGAGGTAGACGGCACCCCGCTGTGGAAATGCTAAGCTTGTTGAACCTGGGAAAAGACCCTGAGAGCACACCAGCCTAGAGACCATGGACAGGTAGGATCTGATCCTCACAGTTTCAGGATACTGAAAACTAGCTTATATGGGTTTGTGCTAATGAGAGCTGCCGCTAGCACTAACGGGGTACAGGTGTGAGTGATAGGTAGCCACGGTGATGTGGGTGTGTGCAAGTTGTGTCTAGGTTGCCATGGTGATGTAGCGGTGTGTGTGGAGTGTGTCCTAGGCTGCCTAGTAAACAGGTGACTGTGACAGTACAATCCGGTGAGTCAGGGAGCTTACAGGATGGATGGATGAAGTTCCAGATCTACTAACTTGGTGGTGAGTGTGGAGGGATAATAGTGTTAAATGCTGAGCTATAGTGCTGACCATGACTGAAGTAAACTCCCAAGGAAGGTAGAAAGGATAAAACTTAAGGGGCTCCAGGTTAGAGTAACAACGAGAGTAACAACACTGGCACTGAAGCACCAGCTGCTTTTCACCATCAAGCACACTCACCTCCCCTCGACTCCCCCAACTCCACTGTCCTGTCCATGCAGGTTTGTCCGGCTGGATGGCGTGGCTCGGTACCGCTGGGCTCAGCCATGTTGTGGGGAAACAGAGGACATTGCAGTCCCGAATGTCCCTCTGGAACCTGATCCTGGATCGGAGGTTGTCAAGCTTGCTCTCCAGAGATTGAATGTTGGGTAGCAGGATGCTTGGCAGTGGTGCTCGGTGTGCTCAAGCTCTCAGCCTGTTCCTGTTTCCTCAGGATCGTACTCGGCCAGCTCGGATCTGGAGTTAATTATGAGGGAAGGTGAGTGCAGCGTAGACTAATAGTAACAAGAGTGTTCCTATGATAGCTAATGTGAGCTGTGCTGAAAATAATGCAAAAAACTGTGAATACAAGCCCAGAGACTTCAGATCAGTACACTGTATTCAGTACACTGTATCTCAAAAGCAGCTGTCAAAGCAAAACTATGGAACTGGAAGGGATGCAGTAATGAAGATGTGTTGCTGCAGGCCCTGAATCTAAAACTAGCCTTTAATTATTAATTAATGAATTAAATGTTTCAATAAAGAATCTTTTATTAAGTAATATAAGTAAATCTTTGTCTCTTCGGGGGTCTTGTAACCTCTTAACCCCCTTTATGGCACACCTACACAGTTCTGTCTGCTATCATGTCTATGTGACAGACTAATAGATGACTTCTAACTGATGACTTTAACCTTTGTACACGCTACAAAACCCACAGCACAGTAGCAGGATGTCAGTCAGTTTCAATACTGGTGAAGTGCCTCAACTTCCTGTCCTGAGAGCAAGAGCACTTTGAAGGACTGTAGTAGAAACTCCTACTACATACTAAATCTGAGAGGGATAACAGGATAGTCAGGCTCAAGGGACAGGGTACACAGCCATGAGCCAGCGCTTAACCAGCGTCAAGTGAAGGCTAGACATTCGTGTTGACCCATGGAGCCGTACTATTAGCTGCCAGCTTCATACCTGGTCACAGTGCATACAGCTCAGAGGTGACTCACAGAGGCAGACAGAAGGAGCTTGCAGTGAAAGATCCACAATCTTCATCCAATTTATTAATATACATAAAAAAAATGGATTTTAAATTCTTTAAATTGTTCTTAACAGTAAATGAATTGTTTGGATGAATCATCACAATGTAAATATGATTAATACTTTAATGTGAAAATGTTATTAAATATATATATATTTATAAAAATATACAAGGGCCCAGTTAAACGTCCATCTGGCAGAATCCAGGGTCAGGCTGATTTGTGCTGCTCTGAAAGGAGGTTCAACATACACATGAAAACATGTGCTAGACTGAGTTCACACGCTTGATTTCACACCTCAACCATGTGATGTTCTTCTGCATGTACAACAACCACGTGACTTGTAGACACAAGCGAAGAGTTTCTCTCACAATGTCTCTTCCACAAATGGTCAGTTTCTAATATAGTCTCTTTAAAATAGATGATGAGGCCACCTGACCACATAGTGATACACAGACCAGCAAAGAGGCACTGGTAGAACCTTCGGAGGGGCTGGTATTTGTAGGCCACTTGCCTCACCTCTTTTACCCAAAGGAAACTTTTAGAACATTAAAACGTGATATTATTCTCAAAACCATACTTCTTATTTTCCTATAGCTCCACATTTCCTTCATTGTACTGAACATACAACAAACTGTGAGTATAAACAACAAGACATCATATTAATATACTGAATTCAACAGGCTGCACTTTTGAAATGCATGGATGATTAGAGAATCTTCCCCAAACTCCTTTCCTAAATAAATAAAAATAAAGAATATATATAAGTGTTCACTATAGAAAACAGAAGTGTGCAGTGAAACAGTGAGAGTGAACAATGCTGATTAAAGTCTGCAACAAGTGGATAAAATGAATGCCTGAAATGAATAAAGGTGCAACTAGTGCTGTACAACGGTGCAGCAGTCCTATGTATGATGTGTGTGTGAGGTGGTCCTAGGTGCGGCTCTGGTTGAGTCCATATGGTCTGTGGAAAGAAGCTCCTCCTCATCCCCTCTGTGTTCGCCTTCAGGGTGCTTTCCCCACCTCAACAGATAGAAGAGTCATTGCTGGGAAGGCTGGGGTCCTTCTCAATTGTCCTGGGTTGCAGTGATAAAGATGTGTTAATGAATTGAATGTGTCAATATATAATCTTTTGATTAAGTAAAATAAGTACTTTTCTCTTTGGGGGTCTTGGAACCTTTCAACCCCCTTTATGTCTATGTGACAGACTAATAGACGAATACTAACTGATGACTTTAACCTTTACACACGCTACAAAACCCACAGCACAGTGGCATGCTGTCAGTTGGTGTCAATACTGGTGAAGTGCCTCAACTTCCTGTCCTGAGAGCAAGAGTATATTAATTCACTGGCACTTTGAAGGACTGTAGTAGAAACTCCACATCTGCAGATAAAGCAAAAGCCATTGTATTTAGAGCAGATCCACTTAATGGCATCAACACGTTTACAGAAGATACAGGATCTGGAGATGGATCAGGATATGTATGCAAATTCAAGATTTATGACAGACGACACATCAACACATCCACACGACAGTAACGATTATGAGGATGTCTATGCTAATGATGAAGTCTCAGCGACTGGTGTGAACAGAAGCCTTAAAGGATCTACTGCCTCAGGTACACACACACAGCCTACACCACATCTTGTGATCCTCCAAGCTAGGAATTAGCTGATAACAACATACAGACCTATAGACGTACGTTTACAGTGTCACAACGTATCAGTCATGCGAGTGTACTGACTGGTAACTAATGTTCTTTAGTATTTGCTCATCTACAGTAGAACACAGTCAGTGAAACCAAAAGCATTTGAGTTTAAAGACGTTTACACACCTGAAAGTTGATGATGATAGACTGTGTCAGCTGGTAATTTTTCTATAATTGAACTATGGTTCAGTATGATAGCACTGTCGCCTCACAACAAGACAGTCCGGGATGGATTCCCAGTCTGGGCTGTTCTGTGTGGAGCATGTTCTCCCCGTGCTTGAGTGGGTTTCCTCCGGGTACTCCGGTTTCCTCCCACAGTCCAAATGCTTTGGTGTGGAATGTGGGCCGAGGTATCTTTCACACATGCTATTTCAGTTCACACCAAACTGAACAGTCAAGGACTAAACAAGCACCCTGATTCAGAGTCAGTGTAAAGTCCTATTTTAATTACAGTGATAGTTTACACAGCTGACTCATCTTCAGTCTCTTGTACTGTAAAACAACACACTGACATAGTTCTAACAGGTTCTAACGATAATGTTCAGAAAGATAATGTATTGAAGTGCTTATGAACATGTATTAATGCTTTATGTATGTGTAGTTTCTGTAAAGTAATGTGAAAATGTGAAATAGTGAAAGTGAAAACTCTGAATTGGTGAATATTATCATGTATGTTCAAGTTTCTGGAACTACAGACTACTGCTACAGACTGACTGCAGTGTTTCTGGGGCTGCTGTGTGTTCTCCTGCTGGCTGCCATCACCGTGCTGTGGGTCCAGTTCAACAACTTGACTACAGAGAGAGACCAGTTACAGACCAGTTTCACCAACCTAACTGTAGAGAGAGACCAGTTACAGACCAGTAACAACAACATGAAAAATAAGATGGTCCAGTTACAGACGGAGAAAGAAAAGCTTCAGAAGATGTCTGCAGAATTCGGTGAGTGAATAAAGTTCAGGTTACTGCTTACAGGAAACTACTCTGGAGCTGCTCAGCTAAGAACAGTGAGCACGGTGTACGTACATATTGTACTGTCCACTTCTCCAGCCTTCTCATTAGAGGCAGAGCTCATTCCACCTGCTGGTGGATCTTGAACTTCTTGTGATTGGGGGCCTTAAGGACACAATACATCAGCTCCTACCTGACTTACTGTATGTGGACACATTGCAGAGGTCATCATAGGAAATAACATATCAGTCAGTGACCATCTTTCTAAAACCTTTCTTACTTCTGATTGTGAAGGTCTAGAAACACCTGCATGTGTGGCTGCTTCTCTTTTTTAATGAGACACAAACAACTGTGTGCTAACATCACCCCCTGCTGGAGAAACAGTGGACTGCTACATGCTGGTGTTTTACATATTTAGAAAAATAAGTTTAAACTGAATTCGTGTTTAAATAGCTCTCTTTCCCAACACAGTGATTCTCAGCTTAGAATTGTTAGCTGGAGAATGTGTACCGTACTTCTGTTTATTTTAAGATAAATCATATTAAAGATCACTTTACAAACTAAACAGGATACTCCATGTCATGCCCCGCTCGTCCTCCCCTGTCTAAGTCCGTGTTTACGTTCTTGTCATACCCCGCCATGTTCCCCGCGTCCCTCGCCTGTTTACGTCCTGTCAAGTCCATGTGGACTTTGTTTACCTTTTGTCATGTGTTCCTTGCCTCCGCCCTCCACCTGTGTCCCATTATGTTCACCACCTGTTTCCGTTTCCCTCTCGTTGTCCTGTGTATTTAGTCCGCCTGTTTTGCCCTCTCCCTTGTCGCTCATTGTTACTGTTGTTGTTGATGTTGTGGTGTACTCCGTCTGTTTGTTTTGTAATTAAATCCGTGTTTGAACTACAGTTCGCAAGTGTGTCCGCAACTGCCTTTCCCTGCTCCAGCTACACCGTGACAGAATGAGCGACCCTAAGGACACAGCGAGCTGTTCGATCCCTCGGTTTTGAGTCCTGTCTGGTGTTTCGTTGTTTTCCTTGTCCTCGTGTTGGTCTCCTCCCGTTTCGTCTCGTCATCCTCCTCCTGTGTCCTCTCGTCAGCCTCCTCCCTTGACCTCTCGTCGTGTTCCTCATTTCTCTTGTCTCCCTCCTCCCTTGTCGTCTCGTCGTCTTCCTCCTGTGACTTCTCGTCGTCTTCCTCCCTGTTCGTCTCGTCGTCCGAACTCGTCCTCGTCTCTCCTGGTTTTGTGTTTGTCCTGGTTTGTCTGTCCCTGTTTTTTTTTTGCCTGTTTTTCTGTGCCTGTGCCTGTCTGCCCGTTCCTGTTTTTCTGTTCCTGTCTGCCCGTTCCTGTTTTTCTGTGCCTGTCTGCCCGTTTCTGTTTTTCTGTCTGCCTGGTCCGTCTGTCTGTCCATCTGGTCCGTCCGTTTGTCTGTTCCCGATCTGTCCGTCTGTCTGCCTGGTCCGTCAGTCTGTCTGTTCCTGGTCTCCATCTGGTCCGTCCGTTTGTCTGTCTTCCTGGTCTCCGTCTGTCTGCCTGGTCCGTCCCTGGTCTCCGTCTGTCTGCCTGGTCCGTCCGTCTGTCTGTCCATCTGGTCCGTCCGTTTGTCTGTTCCCGGTCTGTCCATCTGTCTGCCTGGTCCGTCAGTCTGTCTGTTCCTGGTCTCCACCTGTCTGTCTGGTCCATCCGCTTGTCTGTTCCTGATCTCCGTCTGGTCCGTCTGTCTGTTTCCTTCTGCCTGGTCCGTCTGTCTGCCCTAATCCTGTGTCTGGTCCCTGTTTTGTTTTCTGGGTCTCCTCCTCGAGGTGGGCTTCCGGGGTGTGTTCTCTTTCGCGCCTCTGGAGCTGCGTCCTTTGAGGGGGGGTGCTGTCATACCCCGCCATGTTCCCCGCGTCCCTCGCCTGTTTACGTCCTGTCAAGTCCACGTGGTCTTTGTTTACCTTTTGTCATGTGTTACTTGCCTCCGCCCTCCACCTGTGTCCCATCATGTTCACCACCTGTTTCCGTTTCCCTCTCGTTATCCTGTCTATTTAGTCGGCCTGTTTTGCCCTCTCCTTGGTCGCTCATTGTTGTTGTTGATGTTGATTGTGAATATTAATTGTGTCGTGGTGTATGTTGTGGTGTAGTCCGTCTGTTTGTTTTGTAATTAAATCTGTGTTTGAACTACAGTTCGCAATTGTGTCCGCAACTGCCTTTCCCTGCTCCAGCTGCACCGTGACAGTTCTGTCAGTCCCATGTGCCTGTGTTTACGTTTGTCATGTGCTCCTGAGTCTCCGCCCTTGCCCCGCCTCGTACACCTGTTCCCCATTAATGTTTAGTCTTGTCACCTGTTCCCCCCGTTATCCTGTTTTACTTATACCCTGTGTTTGCAGTCTGTGTTTGTTGCTCATTGTCTAGGTAACGTCTTGGTATGTGTCGTGGAATCTCTGTCCGTGTAGCTGTTTTGTTTGCCTTTCGTTTCTGTTTTGTTTATTAAAGTATAGTTTATTTAAAAGCTTGCGCTTGTGTCCGATCCTGCTGCACCCTGACACTCCACATTACCTGCTACTGCTGTTAGAACACTTTTAAACTATACATGCAATGTTTTGATTATATACATATATTACCAGAAAAGTATTATTTTCTTTGGAGCATGATGCTGAAATGAAATGACAGAGAAATGTATGTTGAGGTTTCCTGAATAGACAAGACTAACATTGATGTTAGTCAGTAAGGCTGTGTCCCAAAAAGCACCATCTGGAACATTCCTGCACTACTGAAAGCACTCCTAATGATGGTGTGATTTTATTTATTCATTAATTAATTTATTTTATTTATTATATTTTATTTTTATATGTATGTAGTGTAGTAGCAGTCTGCAGATTGGGACGTGGCCAGAGAAGAATGTAACTTTAGAGTACTTTCTGACTAAAGTTAATATAAACATTAGCTAACACAAACCCTCCTAGTCTGTTACCATAACAACACATTACATTAAAGCTGTAATATTGCAGTATATATGGTCATCGTTGCTATTCATTGCTCTCATTACTGACCTCGCATTTAAGCTGGCGCGAGCTACCCCACGCTCCAGCGAGGCTAGAGCCGCCCCCAACCTAACAACCAAAGCCAGTTACTAACATAAAAAAGACCATTCATTCTTCTTTTCCTCAACCCTGACTAATCTTCCAGTTTAGGAAAACGTTGCTTCATCAGACCAGAGAATTTAGCTTGAGGTCTGAGAGTCCTTCAGGTGCCTTTTAACAAACTGATCTGTGATCTGTCTGGTACCTTTTACTGAGGAGTAGCTTCCGTCTGGCCACTCTACCATACAGGCCTGATTGGTGGAGTGCTGCAGAAATGGTTGTCCTTCTGGAAGGTCTAGTAATCTCTCAGTGTTATAAATTATAATGAAGCTCTGCAATTTACCTTTGCAATTTAATCTGTTCTGTTAATGTATGACTTTCTCTGTGGAAAGATAAACACAGTGAGCAAGGATGGAAGTATTTCAGCTGCAGTTTTTATTACATCACTACTGAGAAGAAGATCTGGAGTGACAGCAGACAGGACTGCATATGGAGAGGAGCAGACCTGGTGATCATAAACAGCAAAGAAGAACAGGTGAGAGAGAGAGAAATAGAGTGAGAGAGAGAGAGAGAAAAAGAGAGAGAGAGTGAGAGAGAGAAAAAGAGAGAGAGAGTGAGAGAGAGAGAAAAAGAGAGAGTGAGAGAGAGAGAGAAAAAGAGAGAGAGAGAGAAAGAGAGAGAGAGAGAGAAAAAGAGAGAGAGTGAGAGAGAGAGAAAAAGAGAGAGAGTGAGAGAGAGAGAGAGAGAGAGAGAGAGAAAAAGAGAGAGAGAGTGAGAGTGAGAGAGAGAGAGAGAGAGAGAGAGAGAGATCACTCTTCTTCAGCTGTATCGTGTTAATATTGTGCTGCTGTGTCGTGTCAGGAGTTCATCAGTAAAGTGTTTGGCACTGAAGCTTGGATTGGTCTGACGGACAGTCACCCAAGGGGGGAGCGGGTCTGGAAATGGGTGGACAGCTCAGCACTGACCACTGGGTAAGAGACCACTGAACTGAGCCTGTGAGTTGTTCACTCCCTTTAAGAAGGTCTGTATGAGTAACAGTGAAGATAATCTGGTTCTGTGTGTTTCAGGTTCTGGTGGACGGGGGAACCCAATAATTATGAAGGAGTCATTGAGGACTGTGCTGTAACTGGCTTCAGGGGTGCTCCATCCAAAACTGTACAATCCTGGGCTGATGTTCCCTGTAATTACCCTGAAGTTGGAATCTGTGAGAAACAGTTAACTGGGTTCTAAGTTAGTCTACATGAGAGAGACGTTTCTATATTTCTTAAAGATTGCATAGTTTTCAGTTCTCACAATCTCGTGTTTTACTGTTGTTGCTGTTTTTTGGCTTTGTTGTCGTGTCATATCTGTAAGTGTAAATGTGTAAATGGGTTTTCAAGCTGTTTTAAACCGCTTTCATTAAGACTCAACAGTTCTGCAGAGACTGTATGCGTGCTGTAGTAACTGCAGCATCTTCAGTGGTTTGGAATTGGAAAGCTGATCTTTGTAGAAAACAGGCTGTACACTCATATAACACATGACTCAGCCTTCAGAACTAAATAACAGTGCACAGGAACTCAGCTCTACTTTTAAAGACCACAAATGGCAGCAATGTAAGGAAAAAGGTAAAGGAGTGTTTAAGTGATTCCATAGGATTTTCATTATTCCCTTCTCTGCATTCATTTATGGTTTGGTTAACTAAAATGCTTTTAAAAGTTCCTCACTGCAGATCTATTTATAGCATTACTTTATAGCAGAATGTATTAATCTATAAAGCAATCTGTAACTAATAGTAGAAAGAGAGTTTGATTTGAGGTCTTAACAGAATGGCTTGTGCTTCTGCTGCTATAATAATACTGTTTTTTTCTTATTGCTGTTCATTAATGTTAAAGCACTGTTGTATACAACATGTAGCCATATCAAAAACATATTAATTAAAATAAAGTTTAGCTTGTTTCAAAGACTGTGTGTATGTGTGATAATAAAAAGTCACCTTTCAGTCTAACAAAGTCATGAGATCACACTCAGGCCTTCTCCTCTAGTACCCTATATCTGTCCTTTGGTGGTCTGTTTTATCTACTAAAATGTTGGAAGACTGTTGCTGGGTATGCACCACCTTTACCAGACTGGGGTCATTTTGATTTCTTAATGAACAAATCAATCAGACCACGAAATGAGCTGAACCAAGACCACCAAACCGACTTTGGTCCAGTTTTGGGGCCATTTACAAGGGTCCCATCTGACGTGGTCACATATGCAAAGAAAACCATGACTTAGTGGTCTGAGTCCACTTTAGTCGTTAAACCATCCCAAGTATGAAAACACTTCAACAACTGCAACAGCCTTAGAGAGACCGTAACTGGAGTAGAAACTGGGTAAGAGCACACAACCTTGTGGTACAGCATATAGAATCTGGCCCCTGACGACTGGGAGAGTTGAATGCTGAGGTAAAGTCTAGAAACACTAGTGTAGGTTCCATCACTGACACCATAGAATAAAGTGGAGGACTAAGTTTACTACATTGTTCACAGACCTTGTTAGTATACAAACTGTAAAGGGTCTAGAAGAGAACGTGTAATGGCGTTGTAACAGTAACAGCAGTATTTTAGATTTCCCATGAGTTCCACCATTTCTTTTAATACCATTTCTTAATGATGTTTCCAGCAGTGTATATTGTGTAAGAGGAGCCCGTGTTTGTTGAGTGTTATTAGGAGGTTTCAAGAGTCAGAGAATTCGTTACACACTGGAAATGTCATGAATAGGTTCTAAAGTCAATTAAGGCCTAACGAGGCCTAATTACTTTTAAACAGTTTTTATTTCAACAAATAACTGTGCATTACAATTGGCATAAAAAGGTTAAAACATACGGATTCAATCAGCGTCTGCTGATGTTTTGGGGCACATTTCCACCAGTTGCTCAATCATACACTGGAACTGTAAGGGGTCGGTCAGGTCAGTTCAGCCACAGCCGCCAGAGGGCACCAAAAACCCACCAAGGCGGTAAGGCGGGAATTTTTATGGGAAACCCCCCATAAAAGTCTGGAAGCTCTCGCAGATCATTGTCGCCCTCTTATCTGTGTAGACTGGTAATGGTAGCTCTACAGAGCAAAAGAAAACTAGAAAACCAAAAAAAAGAGAAAGAAACCCCTAAAGAAAAGAGGATTATTAATCCCAACAAAAGAGGAAAACGTTTCAACAAAAGAGGAAAATATCCCAAATAAAAAAGGAATTTAGAATTCTAACAAAGGAGGATTTAAACATCCCAAAACAAAGAAAAAGAAAAAGGAAACGCAAAGAGGAAAAGAGAGGCCCAGGTCTCTGCACCTCTCTATTTTTGTTACCGGTTTGAAAGCCAATTCCTTTGTTTGAAGCCGTTGCTGCGCTTTTTGATGCAGTTTTTCTAATACATGCCAGCTCAGTGTCAAGAGTGTACACCTGGTGGTGCAGCGGTAATAGTGCTGGTCTCTCAACACAAAGAATGTGGGTTTAAATCTGCATCAGGGCTGCATAGCTGTCTATTGTTTCCCTTTCCTCCTTTATTTTCTTCGTTGTCATAAAAGCTTTTACACCACAAATATCACATTTTCACACCTTAGTGACGAGCACACACTCCCTTTTTATTACTAAAACCTTTTACTTTCGGCTTTCCATCTCTGCACTTGGCTCCTACCTCACCACATCCCTTAACAGGAACAGCCCATACGCCCTAAAGGAGAAGAAGGAACTTTGAGGTAAGTCAAGACTTTCGATGGTCACATGTGATTTCTGCTGGGAAAAGAAGTTCTGCTCTGTGGAACTCGTCAGTGTTACAAATGTTTTACACTGTACCACGGAGGAGAATAGAATGGAGATGAATGAGTACAGAAGAGCAAAGTCTGGTTTTAGGTATGGCAGGTTTGATTCGGATAACTCTGATAACTGTGGGGAAAATGAGAGGAGCGCAGCCTGTCAGGACCTGAAGAGCTCAGGTACAGCATATATACATACAGATACACACAGTGATACATAGTTATCTATATTCTTCTAGAGCACTGATGCAGGCATGTGACCAAAAATACAAAGACCTTTTTGTTTGGGGTGTAACAATGAAAATAAAGTTATAATTACAATTATAATAAAAGCATGACACCATGAACTGTGGAGAATAGACATTCTGATAATTGTATTGTAATGAATGTAACCACAAACAACCAGCAACAAACAACAAACCACAACAGCATGTTCATTAGAATTATCATTTGAACTTTGATCAAAATATCGCAAGATTATCAAATTTGGCAACCGATGGCAACCCACCATCATTTTGGTAGCTTTCCAGGTAAAGCAGTAACTTTAAACGTCACAGAGTTGATGAGTTTGTTCTTGATCTGAATGTCCACATTGCTTTTATCATGTAGACGGTTTGTTATAATATATATGTACTGCAAAATGTAACACGTGTTTATACATACCAGCAGCTTCAAAACACATCAGATTACCGCACCTGAAGTTTAATATCTGAATGTTTTTTTAATTCTGCAAATTAAATTAGCTTTAAAGTAGCTTTCTAGGAACATCATGGAGCTTCACCAGTTTCCTGAACCTAGATGTAGATGCTTACCATACATAACAAATATTAATAAATCTAAGTAACACAACCATAATGTTTGGGTGTGCTCGAAAATAAATGGGACTCTATGGGGGAAAAAAAGAGGAATGAAAAAAAAACAACAAACAGACAACACTGTAGTCCAGGGTCTGCCCTACTACGGTGTCTGTCGGTCGAGCAGAAGTTTAGTAGCTTGGCGAGCATTTTTCCATCCTATTCATTCTCTAAGAGGAAAAAAATCAGTTGTTTTCCAGAATCCACATCAAAAATCTGTACACAAGCCCGAATCACACAATCAGACTGCACAATCTGGAGTTGGAACAGAGTTGATATTTCAAAAACTGCAGGACAAGTTATGTGGTGAAAATCTGGCAGAAAGCAAAAAATGAATAACACTGTAGTTGTGCATTAGTGTAATAAATACTGATATACGTTACAGTCTCGCTCAGTGTGAAATTTAAGCTAATGACACCGAGTGACTTGAAGCTGAAAGATCCACTGCTGTGTGATGTAAACTATATTAAAAAAAAGTTTGAGCATTTACAGCTCATCAAAAGGGGCACTATGCGTTCAGAGACTAAAGGTGCAGAGGCTCTTGCGCCGCCATCGGCCTCCCCATGCCAGGGCCTGTGAAATCATTTTCCTACATCATTTTCACTGTAAGAAAATGATTTCACACCACAGAAGTTTCACTTCCACTTAAGTTGTTTTATTTTATCCTCAGAGCTCTCTGAAAGTGGAAGAGGTTTTGGTTTTTGAATTTTGCTGTGGCAGCATAAACAAAAGAAGAAGGCACTAAATGTCACCTCCACACAAAATAACTGCCCAGCGATTTTACCAACTACTGAAAATATAAATCAGCAGCACAGTCCTCAGCATGCTCTACTTCTCAGGCTACAATTAGAGTATGATTATGTCTAGCTCTGTCAGCAGGGGGCAGTTTAATGATTTAGGAGGGTATGTAAATAGGGCTTTCACTGGCCTTAGTATTAGGTTAGTATTAACTGTATAATACTGTGCATGGTAAGGGCAGCAGTAGTTGGCTCCCTCTTGGCCAGCTTCTTGTTTGAGTGGTGCCTTTGCTGCCATGTTTGTTAACTGGGACAGTCGCAGCCTCAGGCCTGGTTAGTGATCACACTAGATGTGTACATGTGTACGGTCCATCTGAACCTCTTCAAGTGGGCCCAGGCGCAGTACGGAGTGATCACACTGGGAAATCAACTATTGTTATGGATCAACTACAAAGCTCAGGTACACCCTAAAACTCACAGTGTACCTGAGCTCTTCATCCGTCTCACAACCAAGGATTTGTTGCTTATTGTTACTCTTGTGCGCATGCGTGAAAGTGCGTGCAGCCTTTGCAGTAGCTCCGGTTCGCGTGTTCGTGTTTTTGCTTTTTAACTATAGTTTTATTTAATAATATTATTTATTTTTACAAAGTAACTTAGTGAAGCTGTGCCCTCTCGAATCATGCTAGTAGAGAGAGCTTTGGTCAGTTTGTTCGCTGTGAAAGTTCTACTTTCACTCTCCTGGTGCACCGCGGCACAGCATGGCTCCTTTGTTTACACTCGGGATCAGCTGATCACGCTGAAGCCGGCCGGCATGGAGACCAGGGCCGCCAACATCCCCGAGGAGCTTTGGAGACGGACGCACAGGGGATGTAGAGGAGGAACTAAACAGCGCACGGCGAAAGCGAGGGCGAAGAGACGGAGGCTTATGGAGAAAAAGGGATATAAGCCGCGTCTCCCCACTCTCGTCATGGGCAACGTTAGATCACTGGCTAATAAGATGGACGAGCTAACAGCGTTAGCCACGAGTCAGAAGGAATACCGGCAGTGTAGTTTAATGTGCTTTTCGGAGTCGTGGCTACACCAGAACATTCCAGATGAGAACGTTTCAATCGCTGGCTTTCAGACTGTTCGGGCGGACCGGGACTGCACCGAGAGCGGTAAGCGGAGAGGGGGGGGGGCTGGCTGTGTTAGTTAATAAACGCTGGTGCGCCCCTGGTCACATTACCATCAAGGAGGGAATCTGTTGTCCGGACATTGAGCTGTTGGCTGTTGGACTCAGGCCATATTATTTGCCGCGGGAGTTTTCCCATGTTGTTGTCGTGGCTGTTTATATCCCCCCCTCTGCAAACCCGACGTCGACATGTGACGTCATTCACTCCACCATAGCGCGTCTTCAAACTCAACACCCGACTGCTTTCATTGCTATAACAGGTGACTTCAACCATGTCACTATGGCCAGGACATTACCAAACTTCACTCAGTATGTGGAATGTCCCACCAGAGAGGAGAGAACACTGGACCTGCTGTATGCTAATGTTAAGGATGCATACAGCTGCTCCCCCCTCCCCCCTCTGGGTGGATCTGATCATAACTTGGTCAGCCTTAGCTCAAAGTATGTGCCTCAGGTGAAGAGTCAGCCTGTGACCACGAGGACAGTGAGGAGATGGTCAGAGGAGACTTCTGAAGTGCTGCAGGACTGCTTTGAGACTACAGACTGGACAGCACTCTATGAGCCTCATGGAGAGGACATTGACGGGCTCACAGAGTGCATCACAGACTACATCAACTTCTGTGTGTACTCCACTGTCCCAACCAGGACTGTTAAATGTTACCCAAACAACAAGCCGTGGGTAACAAAAGACATTAAAGCCCTCCTCAACAAGAAGAAGAGGGCTTTCAGAGCTGGAGACCGGGAGGAGGTGAGAACGATTCAGAGAGAGCTGAAGAGAACCATCAGGGAGGCTAAGAACAGATATAGGAGGAAGCTGGAGTGGAAACTCCAGCAGAACAACATGAGGGATGTTTGGAGTGGTATGAGAACTATCACTGGCTTTAGGTCCAGCAACAACAGGGGAGTAGAGGGCAGTGTGGACAGGGCCAACGAGTTAAATGTGTTTTTTAACAGATTTGACACTGTAAGCCCTGACCTCCCCCTCCCTGACTCCTCTGCTGCCAGGCCTCAACAGCCCACTCCACTCCCTCCCCCTCCTGATAGCCTCCCACCCTCCTGTGATAGTCCACTTCACACCTCCTCTCCTCCCCCACCAGTCACCTCTACAGTGCATCTCACAGCTGACCAGGTGAGAAGACAGCTACAGAGACTCCACACGAACAAGGCTGCAGGCCCTGATGGTGTCCCCCCCAGGGTGCTTAAAGCCTGTGCCACCCAACTTTGTGGAGCCCTGCAGCATGTCTTCAACATGAGCCTGAGTCTCCAGAGGGTCCCTGTGATGTGGAAGACGTCCTGCATTGTTCCTGTGCCAAAGACTCCGCGGCCCAGTGACATCAAGGACTACAGGCCAGTGGCACTGACGTCCCACATCATGAAGACCATGGAGAGACTTGTCCTGGATCAGCTCCGGCCCATGGTCCAGCCACTTCTAGACCCCCCCCAGTTCGCCTACCAGCCTCATCTGGGAGTTGAGGATGCCATCATCTACCTGCTGAACCGAGTCTACGCTCACCTGGATAAGCCAGGCAGCACTGTGAGGATCATGTTCTTTGACTTCTCCAGTGCATTTAACACCATTCAGCCTGCTCTTCTGGGTGACAAGCTGAAAGTGATGCAGGTAGACGCCCCACTCGTGTCCTGGATTGTTGACTACCTGACTGGCAGACCACAGTATGTACGTCTGCAGCACTGTGTGTCGGACAGAGTGGTCAGCAACACTGGAGCCCCGCAGGGAACTGTCCTCTCTCCCTTCCTCTTCACCCTCTACACCACTGATTTCAACTACTGCTCAGAGACCTGCCACCTTCAGAAGTTCTCTGATGACTCTGCACTAGTTGGATGTATCAGCAGGGGTGATGAGGATGAGTACAGGGCGACGGTGAACGACTTTGTTGCGTGGTGTGAGCTGAACCATCTGCAGCTCAACGTGACAAAGACAAAGGAGCTGGTGGTGGACCTGAGGAGGGACAAAACACAGGTGACCCCTGTTTCCATCAGGGGGGTCAGTGTGGACACTGTGGAGGACTATAAATATCTGGGCGTGCACATTGACAATAAACTGGACTGGGCTAAGAACACTGACGCCCTCTACAAGAAGGGCCAAAGTCGTCTCTATTTTCTGAGGCGTCTGAGGTCCTTCAACATCTGCAGGACTATGCTGAGGATCTTTTATGAGTCTGTAGTGGCCAGTGCCATCCTATACGCTGTTGCATGCTGGGGCAGCAGGCTGAGGGTAGCAGATGCCAACAGACTTGATAAACTGATCCGCAGAGCCAGTGATGTTGTGGGTGTGGAGCTGGACTCGCTGACGGCGGTATCTGAGAGGAGGATGCTGTCTAAGCTGCAGGCCATTATGGATAATGGCTCCCACCCTCTTTATCACTCAGTGATGAGACGCAGGAGCACATTCAGTGCAAGACTCATTCAGCCAAAACGCCACAGGAGGTCATTCCTACCAGTGGCTATCAGACTTTATAACTCCTCTCTTACTGTACGACACCTCTCACATGTACAGTGATACCAGTAGAACTATAATTTAATTATGTATGTAAGAACTCAAATGTGCAATAACTTTCCTACTTCTAAAACTCTTACTGCTGTATACAGTATATCTGTATTTAATATTATAGACACAGTCACTTTATATTTTATTCTTTACATTTTATTATTCTATTGTAATATAAGACTTATATATGTGTACATATGACAAATTTCTTTTATGTTGTAAATTATTATTAGAGTGTATATTCTTCTTCTGCTACTGTAAAAACTGCAGTTTCCCCCTGGGATCAATAAAGTATTTCTGATTCTGATTCTGATTCTGATTTAAAGTTTAGGTCAATACAATGCCGGATTCACTGTCTCATGACAGAGGGTCCCATACTATAAACTGAATATCACAGATTAAGAACAGCTGCTATCATGTCTGGTTGTGCTGGTTTTGATGGTCCTGGATCTTCTACCAAAGGGAAGTGGCCGGAAGAGGTGATGTTCAGGATGAGAGGGGTCAGCTGTAATTTTGCTGTCACGCTTTATCACCCCACTGTTGTAGATGTCCTAAAACAACTACATCTGATGATTTGTCTACCTGTACTGATTATTTGCTGGAGTTTGGTTCAATGTTGGAAGATGGAGGAAACAAACCAGATGGTTATGTAATATGTGAGGATCCTATGTGTGGGACTGGATCATGAAGCTCTGTGGCAGGTTAAATTTTTACAGGCATCTCAGGAAGAACATTCTCTTCTATACTTTCTTGGCTACGGAGACCAGGCTCCTCTTCCACTAAGCCCAGGAACTTAAGTGACTCCTCAGCAGAAACCACAGCACTGTTGATATTGTAGGAAAAGGGAGTGGTGCACATGAAGTCCACCATCATCTCTACAGTCTTTTGTGTTGAGCAGCAGGTGGTTGCACCAGGAGACCAACTGCTTGACTGCTTGCTTCATTTCTGTAGGCAGACTCCACATCATTGAATATGAGGTGTTGTCATTTTAGAATCTTCACAGCTGGCTCCAATAGACATTCTCTTGTCTCTTGTTTGTGAGGAAATCCATGATCCACCAGCAGCTGGGATCTGGCACAGCTGGGGAAGTTTGACTCCGGCACTTTGGTGTTGAATGCTGAGCTAAAGTGCACAATCAGGACTCTAGGATGGGGTCCAGCACTGATAAGATGCTGTAGCGTGAAGTGCAGTGTCAAATTGGCCATCAGTGGACTTGTTAGCTCTGTATTCAAACTACAGGAGGTCCAGTAGGGGGTATACTTTGGTCTTCAGATGGGTTATATTAAAGCATTCAAGAACCTTGATGACTACAGAGGTCAGAGCTATTGGTCTAGTTCTGTTCATTCTTAGGGTGCTGGAATGAACAAACCAATGTTCCATTTTTTTTTTGGAAAGATTTACTGCTTGACTCTTCAACTCCACACACGCCACTGGCTGTTTGTCATGAACTTCATGCAAGAGGATTAGGAGGAAACAGTGGTAACTTATGTCCATTCTGTCCCCTGTCTCTTTCTCTGTCCTCTCAGTCCCAGAACCAGTCCTGCTCATCCATTTATTACAGTTATGTTCTTTATTTTGTCAAATTATGCTATTCATTAGGAAGCCAATACATTTTAAACAAAAGATAAACAAGACATTTGACATCTGAAACCTTAAAAACAACTACAAATGTAATTTTAGTTGCAGTTTAGATGGAGAAAAAATTAGGGCTTGATAATCTGTCTCTCTTCTCTTCTAGGAAGTTACTCTGCAGGAAGCAGAATCTACAGACTGGCTTCTGTGTGTCTGGGGATCCTGTGTGTTCTCATGCTGACTGTCATCACAGTAATGTGTATAAGGTTTAACCACCTGGCTACTGAGAGAGACCAGCTACAGGAGAGCAACACCAACCTGACTGTGGAGAAAGAAGGACTACAGACTAGTAACAAGAACCTTGCTAGTGAGAAAGACCAGTTACAGGCCAGTTATAACCAACTAACCACTAAGAGAGACCAGTTACAGACCAGATACAACCAACTAAACACAGAAAAAGACCAGATAGAGATCAGATACAACAAGCTAAATACAGAGAGAGACCAGCTACAGAGCAGATACAACAAACTAAATACAGAGAGAGACCAGTTACAGACCAGTTATACCAACCTGACTAGAGAAAAAGACCAGTTACAGATACATCTCACCAACCTGACCATAGCTAGAAGCCAGCTGCAGACTAGATATAACAATTTGACAACTGAGATGGAGCAGTTAAAAAAGGAGAAAAATGGGCTGACTGTAGAGAGAGACCAGTTACAAACCAGTTATAACAGCATAAAAATAGAGAGAGACCTGGTAAAAACTAGTTACACCAACCTGACTATAGAGAGAGACCAGTTGCTGACCAGTTACACCAGCCTGACTATAGAGAGAGACCAGTTACAGACCAGTTACACCAACCTGACTATAGAGAGAGACCAGTTACTGACTAGTTACAGGAACGTTACAGCCGACAGGAACCAGTTAAAGAATGAGAAAGACGTGCTTCAGAACAAGTTATCTGTTGTAGGTAAGAAAATGTGATATCACTCCCAGACAAGCTACTCTGATTACTTCATGTAAATAGTTATTTCTTCTTCAGTAAACATACTAAATAGAGACTGGTGGTCAGTGGAATGTCTAGATTACGTTATACCATGTGCTTACTGCAAAATTACTACATTTTTATTAATATTACAATTGTAACATTTTATATGTATACAGTTAGGCCGAGAAATATTTGGACAGCAACACAAGACACAAGTGGAATTTTAGACTGAAACACAAGAAGAAATCTATCGGAGAGATAGCAGAAATGTTAGGAGTGGCCAAATTAACAGTTTGGTGCATTCTGGGGAAAAAAGAGCGCAGTGGTGAGCTCGGGAACTCAAAAAGACCTGGACATCAGTAGTGGATGTACGCAGAATCCTTTCCATGGTGAAGAAAAATCCCTTCACAGCATCCACCCAAGTGAAGAACACTCTCCAGGAAGTAGGTGTTTTAGTATCTAAGTCTACCATAAAGAGAAGACTTCATGAGAGCAAATACAGAGGGTTCACAAGAAGCTGCAAACCATGAATCAACCCTAAAACATATAAAGGCCAGATTAGACAAAAAAAAAACATCTAAAGAAGCCAGCCCAGTTCTGGAACAGCATTCTATGGACAGATGAAACTAAGATCAACCTGTATCAGAATGATGGACAGAAGAAAGCACCAAAGCCCACCACATCCTCTGTAAAACCTGGTGGAGGCAGTGTGATGACATGAGCATGCATGGCTTCCAATGGTACTGGGTCACTGGTGTTTACTGATGGTGTTCTGAAGTGTACAGGGATATACTTTCTGCTCAGATTCAACCAAATGCAGCAAGGTTTATTAGACGGCACTTCACAGTACAGATATACAGTGACCCAAAACATACTGTGAAAGCTACCCAGGAGTGTTTTAAGGCAAAGAAGTAGAATATTCTGCAATGGACGAGTCAATCACCAGATCTCAACCCGATTGAGCATTGATTTCACTGCTTAAGACAAAACATAAGGCAGAAAAACCCTCAAACAAGCAAAAACTGATGACAGCTGCAGTAAAGTCCTGGCAAAGCATCATAGAGGAGGAAACCCAGAATTTGGTCATGTATTTGGGTTCCAGATATCAGGCAATCATTGCCTGCAAAGGATTTTCAAAAAAGTATTAAAAATTAACATGGCACGGTGGCGTAGTGGTTAGCACTGTGACCTCACAGCAAGACGATTCAGGTTTGATTCCCGGTCCGGGCCTGTGTGGAGCATGTTCTCCCCGGATTTGAGTGGGTTTGCTCCGGGTACTCCGGGTCCTCCCACATGTCCAAGACGTGCATGTTAGGCTGACTGGTCACTTTAAATTGCCCGTTGGTGTGAGTGAGTGTTTTGGCCATGCGATGGACTGGCGAACTGTCCATGGTGTACCCAGCCTTCACCCGATGGCGCTGGGATTGGCTCCAGCCCCCCCCGTGACCCCGACTAGCGGGATTAAGCGGCAGATAATGGATGGATGGATTTTATTCACAGTAATGTTAATTTGTCCAATTACTTTCGAGCCCCTGAAATGAGAAGGCTTTGTAGAAAAATGGTTGGAATTCCTAAACATTCCATAGGATATTTTTGTTCAACCCTTTTAAACCTGAAAATCTGGACTCCAATTGTATCCCAGTTGTTTCATTTCAAATCCAATGTGGTGGCATATAGAGCCCAAATCATGAAGATTGTGTCACTGTCCAAATATTTCTGGGCCTAATTGTATATGTATGTACTATAGAGATACTGTGAGCATCATATGTCTTACTCTCTGAACAGAAACATATAACAAGCAAGGATGGCTGTACTTCAATGAAAGAGTGTATTACGTTGCTCCTGGAATGAAGACATGGACTGAGAGCAGACAGGACTGTAAACAGAGAGGAGCCGACCTGACGATCATAAACAGCAGTGAAGAACAGGTGAGTAGAGGATCTGTGCTTGTGAGAGAGGAACTAGCAGTATCAGCAGTGTTTTCATGCTCTGTGATCATGTTTACAGGAGTTTTTGATTAAAACACTGGGAGAGGGTCGAGTCTGGATCGGTCTGTTTGACAGAGTAACAGAGGGGGTCTGGAAATGGGTGGATGGTTCAGAAGTGAGCATCAAGTAAGTGACTGAAATTTCATCTTTTAAAGTTAGAGATGGTTTAATACTGCTACTTCTGTTCAAATATCGATACTGGCCAGTGGCGGCCTGGTTTGTCCGCAGCTTGTCTTGCATAGCACGTCTAAGAAAAGCCTCTTGCCAGACTCTAGTGCTGCGAACTGAGGCCAAATATGTGTATGAGGAATATGATGCCTAAAGTTTGGGGGAGGGTTATTCAATAGTTAGAACAGTCTTATTGATATTAGTGCTGGTCTAAGATTGGATTCATTCCTTGTTCTCTACCAGTTTTCAGCACTTTCTGCCAATATTGTCCCAATATTGAGAATCTGATCAGTGCTATCTCTACATACAGTACAAGCTCAATTAACTTTACTTAAAAACCTCTAAATTAACTTCCAAGACTTAAAATCTCTTAAGGATTATTGGCTGAACTGACAGCAGTAACTTTATTTTACTATCTATTTCATTGTTATTTGGGAAAGTTGCGCTTGTTCTACATGAGTCTAAACCTAAATGAGCACATAATACTGACCTGACTGTTTTCTCTCTGGCTAACAGGTATTGGTGTCCAGGGGAACCGAATAATTCAAATAATGAGGACTGTGCTGAGCTTTTGAGTTCGACAGAAACGGAGTGCTGGAATGACGTACCATGCTCTTCGCAAGAAGGATGGGTCTGTGAGAAAAGTGCTTTTTAGAGAAAATCTTAAAACTGGAGAGGAGAACTCTTACAGAACAGGCCAAATGTAATGGGTACTTTACTCTACACTCTCGAAAACATCACTTCTTCAAGAAAAAATGTTTACATCACTGGCACATGACAGTACAAGACAGACAGAAGGCAGCCCGGATAGGAGATGATGTAAGCATATATGCGATGAGCCATGTGTTAAGCCATTCATACAATGACTGTGTTGCAATAACATACAGTGTACTGTAGACAAGTATATACTGTACACTGGATTCTTGTTGCAGTACAGTATTTAGTACACTGGTTAAATATTTTTATGGTGTTCAGTGTTGCTGTTCAATGTTACTGCGTATGAAAACAGTTCTATAAAAACTCTGCACAAATAAAGCGGACGTTTTTATAAAACCACCCGAGTCTCTGTTCTTTTGCAAAGGGGGGTAACTAGCCCTAGTTTAGGGGTGCTAAATTGAGTGTCAGCACCGCTAAAGATTGTAAAAAAAAATGTTATAGTTAAAAAGAGAGTATATGTTTAAAGCAATTATTTTAACAAAGAAAATACAGCAGCCCCCCTGCCTCTGCAAAATGGTATGATCCAGCTTCTATTTCTCGGAGCAGCGCGTGCACACACAGTGTCAGTGCTGTATCTGACTGGGGTTGTGTGTCTAGTCAGTTTTGTAAAGGAGTATTTTTGTACTTTATCACTCAGAATCAACACATTGCAGTCAATATCAGCCTAGATCTAACTCTAACCCATATTTCTGATCACTCTTTATTCTGTTATTGTTAGCTAGGAGTGACTGTCTGACGGTTTATTGTAATTTAGCAGGCTAATGCTGCAGGTGGTCTGTTTACTGTTTATAAAGAGTGAGAGAAGCTATAGTTGCTGTGCTGTTGGTTAGTCTCCGTGTTATTAAAGCTAAGGTGCTAGAGTAGTGCTGTCTGTATGTGTATTAGATAATTAATGTTACACAATGATTAGATATGAAGAGATGATGCTATAACCTAACTCTGTGTGTGTGTGGTCAGCAGGTCAGATATAGATATTTAATTCTAATAATCGAGTCAACATGATCTTGATCATATGCTCAGAATCTGTTGATAATGGTAAGTATTTTGATAACTGATTACTAGAATTGGTGTGTCTGATCTAAATTATTCTAATCATCCTGTCATGACACTTGACCAAGTCTTATGCCCTGAATTTCTCTCCCATTCTCTCCCTCTCATTCTCACCCTAGCCCACTTTTATTTCTTATTCCCCGTGTAATAGACACGCTGAATTTAGAATTTAGAACTAGGTCCAACTTGACAGAGGAATCTCACATCACCTGCATGTAACCCATCCATGCAGTGAAACACCCACATACGCATATACTACTGAACACACACACTAGGGGGCAGTGAGTTCACCTACCCAGAGTGTTGGGCGGCCCAAACCACAGCACCCAGGGAACAGAAACCACTAAACGTGTCCTAATCATTTCCAGTCAAAGTACGTAGAAGTTATTCAGAAAAAAAAATTAAAAATCATATTTTCACAGAAACGTTAATCACTTACTTACATTAACTTTGTCTTTGTAACAGCATCTCTTTTTGGAGAGACTTGCGTTCAGTTCTTCAAAGGAATCTGTTGGGATTCAATCAATTCAGTCAATGCTCTTGAGTTCTTCCTTTCAGACCCTTAGCACTGAGGTGTCTTCTCACAGTGGACGGATGGACAGAAACACCTGTGGATGCCTCCAGATTGGAAGCAAGGATGGAGCTTGATGATCTTCAATCGCTTCAATCGTCAAAGCTGAAAGCTTTAAATATAGCTTATCTGATGGGGACAGTTTTAATAGGCTCCTATGTTTTGAATAATTATTTTGAATAATTTGGGTGTTTTTACTGAATCATTTTCACTTTTTTCACACTTTTCTTTATTTGACAGAATATTTTTTGAAATAAGTTATACTTAAGCCATGTGGTACCTTTTAATATTAATTTAGAATTAAATAAATTAAGGCTAAAAGCAATATTTACCAAAAAATTACATGATAATCACATCCTATTTGTAATTATTGGTGCACTAAAATGTTCATGCCCTTGCATTTTCAACCAAAAACATTTTTGAAAGAAATCCCACATTTGTTTGTGCACTAAAGACAAAAGCTCCCATATAATGCCTGAAAAGGCTGGAGAACATGTGGCAAGGAATCCAGATTCTTCTGATTCTGATGTCCATACTTGAGGTCTCTGCTCTTTGGCTCAACCTACTGGTCATCTATAGGTTTCAGTCAGGGCACTAGACAGACCATGGAAAAAACTTGATTTGGTGATGAATTAATCCATTTTAAGTTGTTTTGATTTAACAGTATATTTTGGTTTTATCAGAACATGGTCCCAACGAAGATCCAATATTCTCTAGCTAGCTGAAGACTCTTAAAACTGTTGGAACATGAGCAAATGTTTTCTTCCAGCCACCCTCATTAACAACATATATACCATCTAATTGTGGTTTTGAAATATTCTAGGATCTAAAGTCTAAGCAAATGTCTGCAATGCCTCTTTGCAATGCTTCTTTGGCCATTTGTGTCATCCTTCTCACCATGTGGAGAGAAAGAAATTATTTTTTCTCATGCGTATCGTATTCCACAAAAAACTTTGGACATGGTCTGGACAGTGGTCTGGCCCTTTAGTAATTTTCAAGCAGCCAAATCTCCTTGAATTTGTAACCAAACCCACCATTTACAAGTTACTCTTGCAATCAGTGTAGAAATCCTGGTTTTCTGCTCATGTCTGTAAATGTTTCTGCGTTGACTTCCTCAATCTGTGGCCTAAATGCAACATGACCACATAAAAAAAATCACTTTGACTTGGAGGGTGCGTCGCAAGCTCAAACCATTCACAACAGGCAAAACAAGTACAGCTCATTTAAAGTTTAGGATTAGTGTAGACAGTAGAATGCAGATGAAAGAAAATTTCCATGCAAGTCCAGGAATGAACAGATCTGGTTCCAATTACAGCACCGATTCCTGTGAAGACCATTATGTAAAAATGGAGAAACTGAGGGATCTTAGGACCGGAGGCAACCAGGAAACCAAGAACTCAGGTGGAGTATGTTCACGTATCATCGCTCTCCAGAGAAAGCCATGTACATCTGTTTTCTATATTATTTGAACATGACAGCTGCTCTTAATAACCTGTGAAAGTTTCATGATGAATGGACCAATGGAAATGCTCTAAATTAGCTTGGGAAAAATCCATTCCATTAACTTACACTGAAAGTAAGACTGTTTCTTTGGGCAGCGACAAATTATTCAAATAATATTAATACAGTAAGTAGTGATTTTCCATACGTCAGTGTGTTTATTTTACCCTTTACGAGCTTCTCCTTGTGGAAAAAACCCAGTATTATTTACAGTTCTCATCTAATACCTGCTTTGACTGTTCAGTACTTCATTAAGCTAAATCAAGATTGCTGCTGAAGGAACTGAACACATTCATACAATGTCTGGGGCGTCCAGGAGAAATCTGGAACTACAATTTGTTCTTCAAACTGGAGCTCAAGATATGATCTACTTCTCTCACAATAAGATATTCATGTTACTTTGTATTGTTTGTATGATTATTTACATCTGTTCTAGTGATTTCTGTCGTTACTTACTGGTGAACATTTATAAGATAAAGGCTTTTAAACTATCAGCTTAGGAGCCTAACACAGTAATGTACCTCAAGAAAGATGATACTATGCTTGTGATATATAAAAGACATCCATATTGCATTCATGAATGTACGCTTGGTAGTGTTCAACCAGCATTAATAAAATACAGCATAATGACGTCTTATATGTATTATGCTGAGATATAGTGATATATATAACTATATGCATTCAATCGCCTATTTTCAAGATCCTTTAGTGTCCATATACGACCCAACTGGTCTTTGGTCTCTTGCAGTACGGTACAATGATAAAGCTCTTATGGGTTCCAGCAGAAACAAATTATTGTGCCAGCCACCAATATTGGCACCCCTAGTTCTTTCTCAAATCTACATGTCCCACATTTTTTTGTGCACTAGAGACAAAAGCTCCCATATAATGCCTGACAAGGCTGGAGAACATGTGGCAAAGGATCCAGATTCTTCTGATTCTTTTGTCTCTACTCTTTGAATCCATTTTGGCTTGTGTTTTGGATCGTTGTCCTGCTAGATGATCCGGCCACAGCCAAGTTTAAGCCTCCAAGCTGGGACAGGTTTTGACTCAACAGTATATTTTGGTTTTATCAGAACATGGTCCCAAGAAGATCCAATAAAAATCTCTATCAAGCTAAAGACACTTAAAACTGTTGGAACATAGGCAAATGCTTCCAGCCACCCTCCTTAACAACATATCTAATTGTGGTTTTGAAGTTGTCCAGGATCCAAAGCCTAGGCCTAGCCTAGGTCTGTAATGCCTTTTCTATGATACCTGGAGCTTCTTTGGCCACTTGAGTCATCCTTCTCACTATGTGTGGGGTCAGTGTAGACATGTGTCCTCCTTGCAGCAGGTTGTTAACACCTCCAGTTGCTTTTATCATCTTAATTTTGGCCCTGATAGTAAATATTTTCACAACTGATTAGCAATTTTCCTGTAGTTTTTGTGGCACATCACTGCTGCACTCTCAAGTTTTCTTAGAGTGATGGAGAATTAAGCCTGTGTGTCACTAAGTTTGTGATCGCCCAATTTTGACCAAGTTCTCTTAGTCGCTCAGGTGAACTTTATAATATAAAATATTAAAGGGAAAATAATTCGGTTAGCTTTCAATGGAACACACCAATTCCTAGGCATACCAACAATTACGGTACACATAGTTTTTAACAATAGCTCTAATAAATACGCAATTAAGAATGATTTTACAGTCCCTTCTGCTCATGCTTACTTGGGGTGCCGATATTTTTCGTAAAGTAGAAAGATCTAAAGATTTCAGGGGTACATCATGAATGATAATGTATCGAACTAAGGGTGTTACTGTAATGCTTATAAACATGTCCTGTAGTTCCTGTAAAGCACGAGGCAAGATACACATTTGAGTCACATTATTATGACCTAATAGCTAATATCCAGAGTTACTGTCATGTGCAGCACGGACAGCAGCTAGACGGGCTGGGAGACTCAATAAGGTCCACGTAGGTTGTCTCAAGTATCTGGAGCCATGCTGACTGCAATGCATCCCACAGTTGCTGGAGGGAACATGGGGGTAGGATCTATACAGTGAACACCACGATTGAGGTGGTCCCACAAATGCTCAACTGGGTTTAAGTCTGGGAAATAAGTCTTGGTTAGCTCTTCCAACCAATGTTGCACAT
The DNA here is from genome assembly GCA_021613375.1 of Megaleporinus macrocephalus. Classification (NCBI taxonomy): domain Eukaryota; kingdom Metazoa; phylum Chordata; class Actinopteri; order Characiformes; family Anostomidae; genus Megaleporinus; species Megaleporinus macrocephalus. The sequence goes on along the minus strand of CM038724.1, from coordinate 11,145,698 downwards.
TTCTAGTCATGTGGTGTGTCGCATTGTCTTGCTGGAAGATCCCATCCCCCCCAGAGAAGACAATCAGCATGTATGGGTGTACATGATCTGCAAAGATGGATTCATACCCAAATCGGTTGAGAGTGTCTTCCACATGGTAGCCACCAAAACATTCCACAGACCATAACATGAGACTTCCTTCATGGGCTACGTATTACCGCTGTCAAAGACCAGTTTCAGACCAGTTACACCAACCTGACTACAGAGAGAGACCAGTTACACCAACCTGACTACAGTTTTAATTCTCAGGTCTACAGAAACTACTTGCTACTTGCTATAAAAAGTCCCCCTCTGATGACGTACCAATGCAGTATTACATTTTTCTTGTTATTATTGGACAACATGACTCTCACTGCTCTTTTAATACAGCTCAACACCATGAGTACATATACAGACAAAAACGCAGGCGTAAGCATGGTGTGTGATTGGGTGGAAGTGAACATGTGGTGGCGACGTCATCGGGAAGTGCACACTGGGAAATGGAGTCAGGAAGCTTGGTAGTGTCGGAAGAGACCGTAGGCGTGACAAACATGCCCTCACAGACTTAATATCTCACTCTTTCCCAGAAGGTTTGTACTTGAGTATTATTTTAACACTTGTTAATTTACTCAATTACTTTTCAAAGGCAGACAAAACATTAGAATTTAGTAGAGATCTATTAAATACCAATATGCAAATCAAAAGACAGAAACACAAGACAATATTTGCAAACCCAGTAGATACAAGATAGCACTTCTTCTTCTACACATCTTGTACTTACCGGCTTTGTACTGTAACAATCCAGCACGACTCGCAGGCAGAGGATCCAAAAGCAGGCTTTATTCACAATATAACAATACTCATTCACAAGGACACAGCTACATACAATCACGGACACAGCGGGGAGAGTGAGGGGAGACTATGTACACAGAAGGGAGACACACTCAACAAGGGACACCAGGTGAACATTATAATATAACACAGCTAAACAAAGACCACAAGGCACGGAGGGAACGGCAGACAAGACACAATCCTTACAGAACCCCCTCCCCCAAGGGTGCCGCTCCCGAGGCGCCAAACCGGACCTAGACCAAGAGTCGTCCCAGAGGGGGGTCAAAGGCAAAGGGAGGGAAGAGGACAAGTAGTCCCTTTAAATATTGGAGGGAAGTGTCCTTCCTGTCCCCCCCCTGCCCATCATGTCTATTGCTTATTGTTGAATCAATACATTTATACCAGGTGTTACAGTTTACCCGTACACAGGTAGGTGGAGGTAGTGTTACAGTTTACCTGTACACAGGTAGGTGGAGGTAGTGTTACAGTTTACCTGTACACAGGTAGGTGAAGGTAGTGTGACAGTTTACCTGTATACAGGTAGGTGAAGGTAGTGTTACAGTTTATCTGTACACAGGTAGGTGAAGGTGGTGTTACAGTTTACCTGTACACAGGTAGGTGAAGGTAGTGTTACAGTTTACCTGTACACAGGTAGGTGAAGGTAGTGTTACAGTTTACACCCCAAACACCAGGTATACGTTGCACACATACGTGTCATCATCATGCACACCCCCATACACCAGGTATACGTTGCACACACACGTGTCATCATCATGCACACCCCCATACACCAGGTATACGTTGCACACACACGTGTCATCATCATGCACACCCCCAAACACCAGGTATACGTTGCACACACACGTGTCATCATCATGCACACCCCCAAACACCAGGTATACGTTGCTCACACACGTCATCATCATGCACACCCCCAAACACCAGGTATACGTTGCTCACACACGTCATCATCATGCACACCCTCAAACACCAGGTATATGTTGCACACACACACGTGTCATCATCATGCACATCAATGTGGATGTACAAGAAAATGCATAATTTGCATAATTTGCCCTGTACAGCAGAAATTCACTCACCTTTCATGATATATGTCTGTTCAGAACGCAAACCCACATAGACTTTCATAAAGGACAACACGTCTCTGTGTCTTGTTTTCATCCCTGGTTGTAGGCATGTGCTAGTGTTTATGTTTTGGTCATGTGCTCCTCTTGTCTCCTCACCTCCCTTGCTCTGAATCTGTGGCTCCTCTTGTTCCTAGGTGTTCCGTATTTCCTTTATTGTTATATATCCTCTGTTTTCCTCCTTGTCCTTGTCCAACATTTTACTATCTTACCCCGTATCCTGTGTTCCGTGTTTTCTAGCCTTCCTGTGTTTGGTTGTTTTTCTATTCCCAGTTTTCCCAGCTTTGTTGTTTTGTTTGTCTGTTCTTATATGTTCTTTGATTGTTTTGTTCCGTTCGCTTTAGTATCAGTATTTCTGTTATTTTCACTATGGACTTCATTAAAACTCATCTGCACGTGTATGTGCCTCTCCAGTCTCCTCAATCGTTACATCATAACTATTTTTGGAGATTTCTAATTATTATTGTCTGTTGCCTTGCATAATATGTGGAGTAGAGTCACATGTCTTCCAGATTCTAGGAACTTTCATGGGTTTATAGCATAGAGAGCTTTATCTATTATGGGAAAAGAGACGAGGGGAAAAGTGAAGTGACCATGAGTGCAGCAACTAATATATATAAATAATAAGGACAAAAATAATACTCCAATAAACTCCATTGGACAAATACATCATATGAACAAATTAAAGAATTACTGTCTGTGAAACCTCTTTACTGAAGGGCAACATCCATAAGGCTATACAATACTTGCATAAGCCTTTCATGACATATGGCTGTTCAGAGCATAAATCCACATAGACTTTTATAAAGGCAAATTATAATGACTCTCACTGTGGTTCGCTGGAGCCTTAGAGGTGGCTTTGCAATCGTTTCCAGGCAGAAGATTTCAATAAACGTGGTTTATTGCTTCTGTATATGAATCTCTTTAGAAAAGCATGATCTGCTGCTTCTTGAGACCTTCTAGCTGCTTCACATTACCAGACAGGCTCTATTTGAGTGATGTTTATGCTGGGTGTAATAGTGAAACTGAACCCAATAGTCAACTGAATTTGGTTAACTGTTTAATTGAGTAGCTAAGGGGGCAATTACTGTTTACATAGAGGCAGGAGATCTGAACGGCATGTTCCTTCAGTAAATGAAATCAGCATTTATAAACAGCATTTTGAGTTTACTTGGGTATATTGGCTTGTAAATTCAAAGTATGCAATAATAGACTCATATTAATTCATATTCATAAATAACAATTAGGATGTGTACACTGAGCCCAATTGAGGTCACTGAGGCCTGCAGTTCTTTAGATGTTCGTTTGTGACCTCCTGGATGAGCTCCTGGATCTGCAATCTCTGAGAATTAGGGTGATCAGATTGTCCAGGCCTAAATTAGTGATGAGATGTTGATTCCAAAGAAGCACAAACTTTGCTCACTATTTCTGTATGTCCGGCACTGCAGCTCTTTATTCCCTTTATGGTTTATGATGCTATAAATAATTCTTAGAAACGATACGAGGAACAGAAACCAAGAATGATGTTATTTTACTGAATGGCATGTTGGGAAAAAGGATGAAGATTATTGATGAAGAAAATTACTTTTTACCAGCATCCTATGCAAGTTTATGTCCAATCATAAGCAACACTGCAGTTAGCGTTCTGGTGCCGGCTGCATCGCTGAAGGTGGACAGGAGAAGTCAAATAAGGAAGTTGGCGAATACTAAGTCAATTTTAGGTCTTATAAAAAGAGGAACAAGATTATTCTTGGTCCAACAGTTTTTTCAAAGAAGAGAAACAGAATTTCTACAGTAATCATTTTCCCAGTACATGGGAAATCATTATCATTCTGTGAAATAAACCATTTTTTCCAGAACACTGTAATCCGTAGCTACTCAATATACGTTTAGTGCGGTTTAGTGTTTGCTGTATCCCTCAGGGCCAGTTTACACACTGTCATTTTTAAAATTAAGTAGTTAAGTAGTTAAGTAGTAAGTCGACTTTATCGATTCCTAGTCAGAATTGATTCCAGACCACATGCAGTCGTGCATCACTAGCTTAAATGTCCGTAGATTTACACCAGCAGGTTCACAAGAGTAGCATCGGCACATGCACCGAGACTTCTTTTGTGTTTTCTTAGAAACTGCTTAAAGCAAGTTTCGTTGGAAAACATATATTTGCAGATAAATATTCCACATATCCCAGCCAACACGGTTACGATGTGACAGCGTACTGTTTTGGAGTCCACAACCTTGAAATGTGACAATGTTGTTAGAATGTAGTGGTAACATAGTCAGTAAGTTGTCACAACCTTCTAGAACCCTTCATACGTTCCATTACATCTACATTGTAAACCAGTAGCCATAAAACCGTAAGCAATGTTATTTAGTAGTGATGTTGTGATAAACTAAACTCAGACAGCATATAAAGCACCACCTTTTCACCACATTGCAGAAACGCTGTAAGAACGTAGCCAAGGTTGTGACAACTTTGTGTGTTTTTAGAATATTACGCTCATGTGTATGTAAACTATAGGTTATGTAGGTCCAGAGCAGTCACTCAAACACAGAACAGCCCTAGTTAGCATTAGCAGTTACTTACCAGTCTTGATGAAACATTGCAAGTTCAGCGTCTAACCAAGAGCGCCTGCAGTGGTAGAAAGCAGCACAAGTGTTAAATCTTTCTTGCTTCTATTCGTTGCTGCTGAACGTGGACTGGTCTTTGCCAAGTCTAGACTGCTTGACTAAATGTAGGGTGAGGTTACTGGCTCAGGGTCTGAGATGACAGCATGAACATAGAATAATGATAGATATTAATAGAAGAACACGGTAAAACACATGCCCTTCAGGTAAAACATACAAGAGCAATATATTCTTCCCTGTTTGCTTGTTTATCATTTCTCATGAATAATATGAATTGTTTTGTAGAAAAGTAGCTTTGTTTTAAAACTGTACTGAGACATAATGTAATATATCTGTAGAAGAAATTGGTCCAAAATATTACTTCAAATATTGCTGCCAAGAACCTTTTTCACATGAAATATAAAAGTTAAAATAAGGATTGTTGATATGAGTCTCTTGTAATTGTTAAGAAAATTTGTTTAATCATTAACATGTTCTAAATTATAGTAACCGTGGTCGTGTCCCACAACATCTACACCTATAAGCACGTCAGAGTATCCTGAGTGTTTATAGGTCACATTTATGGTATAAACTACAATCAAAATAATGTGTTTATTCAACCCTGTTACCCTATTTTGTAATCCTGTTACCCTAATTTAATGCCCGTTACCCTAATTTAATCCCCGTTACCCTAATTTCATCAAAATATTTTCTCAACACACATCACTTTAAGCTTGATTTTATGCAAATATTTATGTATGCATGTATTTGAGCAAATATTTGAAAATAAAAACTGAAATTCATAAAAATGTAGTATGGTGGTGTAGTGGTTAGTATGGTGGTATAGTGGTTAGTATGGTGGTGTAGTGGTTAGTATGGTGGTGTAGTGGTTAGCACGGTGGTGTAGTGGTTAGTACGGTGGCGTAGTGGTTAGTATGGTGGCGTAGTGGTTAGTACGGTGGTGTAGTGGTTAGTACGGTGGTGTAGTGGTTAGTACGGTGGTGTAGTGGTTAGTATGGTGGTGTAGTGGTTAGTACGGTGGTGTAGAGTGTGTATGTTCTCCCCGTGCTTGAGTGGGTTTCCTCCGAGTACTCCGGTTTCCTCCAACAGTCCAAACACATGCATGTTAGGTTGATCCTCACTCTAAACTGCCTGTAGGTGTGAGTGTGTGTTGGCCATGCAACGGAATGGCAACCTGTCCATGGTGTCCATGTTGATGCCTAAATTGTCCTCCAATTCTGAAATGACCCAAATGTTCCTGTAAGACTTCCTCAATCTGGGGTATAAAGGCAACACTGCCACACAGAGAGAGTCACTTGGAGCTGGAGGGTGACTAGACACAGACTTTATCCACTGAAAACAGATACACTTCAAAACTACGTCCTGCTAAGCTGGTGGACGCTTCATTACATGACCAGGATTACTGGAGAGAGCTGAATGGAGATAGAAAAAAATATCCACACAAGTTCACGGACGACTACTGGATCAAATTTCACAGGCAACTCATATGAAGAGCTGAGTATGCGGGAGACTCCTAGAACCAGCAGCAACCGTGAATCAGGTGCAGTATGTTTACATATCTAAGTGCATGCAAAAACATACAAACTGTACATACAAGTACAACACGTCTTTTGCATCATTAAATCATGTGTAAACTTCAAACTGTGATTAGTTTTTTTTAACATATTGTTGCTGTCCAAAAAAAACCCCATGTATCTCCATTTTTGCTTATCGACTGAAAAATGCTAATGGCTTCGCTATATGGATCTCTGAATAATCTTCTGATTATTTACAACTGCGGTCCGACCACAAAATAAATAAATAAATACACAAATGTTATGATAAATATTAAAGTAGTTACACTTTATTTGTACAGATTGTTATGTTCTATTAAATCCAAGGCACGGACTGAGATGGTAGTAAGCTGAAAACATACAACATTTCTAAAAACTCCTAAATACTAAATATTACATTTTTAACCAAACTAGCTCGGAAAATAATCTGATTCCATTGACTTACATTGAAAGTAAGGACTGTTTTGGTCTCTCCAGTAAAGTTACTCATTTGTTTTTCTGTGGACAGAGACGGTATGTATTATACTGTAAGACAATATGCTGGTCCAGCAACAGGGACAAATCATGGATATCTGAGACACTTAACAGTGCTCTGCTTGTTACTCATTAATATCTCTAATAGTTCAATGTCTCAAGATAACAATGCATCTTATACTGAACTCCTTATGAACATGCTATTAATGTTTTAAGCACTACGGTTCCTGGAACGCATTAGCCAACTGTGAATGTCACGTTTTTAGGTAAAGTGAATGCACTGATGACAATTATCATATATCTTACTATCAACACTACAGGAAGTAGATGCTACAGACTGACCACAGTTTGTCTGGGGCTGCTGTGTGTTCTCCTGCTGGCCGCTATCACAGTGCTGTGTGTCCAGTTCAACAACATCACTACAGAGAGAGACCAGCTTCAGAAGAAGTTTGCAGAACTGGGTGAGTAAATAAAGCTCCGGTTACTAGTTATTGGTATACATACATACATATTGTATAATTTATTGTTTCACGCCTGCCAGTGTCTATTGCTATGAATAACAGCAATTAAACACTGCAGTTCCTGTTAAAGCCTGAGTAGACTGATAAATCAGATAATGATTGTTAACATCAACATTCCTGATTTTTATGAGGGATGCTCAAACTAATCTCCTTAGTGGTGGACATGTTTAATGTAATGGAGTAGTGAGGAGCAGCAGAGTATGCAGGTATCATTTTCTGAAGTCCATATTCAACACAAGAACAGGGCTACAACATAACAAAACCAGATAACAACATAACAACGTCACATATTAACAAAGTTAGCGGAGAACAGACAGGAAGAAAAGTATAACAGGACACTTGAGAGACTGTGGGAGCATCAGTGGACTTCAGCAGGCAATTTGAGAATGATCCACCACCCAAATAATACCTGCTCTGTGGTGGTCCGGACCGTTAAAGAACAGGGTAACAAAATATACAGATCAGATAATCAGATAAACTACAGACTGTAAGTGAAGAACTACAAAGAGCTCCTATATGGTCAGTGGAGCAGATAAAACGGATAACGAGTGTAGAAGAGCTGTCAGCTCCCACCTCCTGTCAAATTCTATAGTGAACTTGCCATCCAGTGCTTTAGTTCCTCCGCAATCGCTTGCAGAAGATGTGTCTTCACACTGATGATCACTGGGCAGAGAGCGGCAGACGACAAAGCATTTATGTCTGTGAGAGTCTCTCCATCAGAGTGACCATGGACTTGAGAACTGAACTGATGTCCTCTGGCACCTGGGCTGTTGTAAGTTCTTAACCTCAGTCAGCCCTTTTGCTAGTGCCAGGGTCAAGACAGCACCATGGTAACAGACCATCTCTGTTCCACAAGATGTTCAAGCTTGCAAAAAAGAGTTCCAGCAAACTGGCACTTCATTGATCAATTTGTGTTCAATCACTTCCTTTAGGAGTTTTTTTTTTTTAAGTGCAACTGTGACTTTCATTGAAGTGACTGACCAGACTATTTGCAGCTGCTACAGTGTTACAGACCGGATCCTTCTTTAGGAAGGCATTGATGCACTGTTGCATTCACAGGTCCATCAGGATGGACTGTCGTGTAACACGTCCAACCAATTTTGCCATCGCTACATGCAGAATGGTGCCTCTTTAAGGCAGAAATAGAAATGTCTGGCGGGTAAAGAAGTTAGACATGGAGGGGACCCGGTGAGGGTTTGGAAACTGCGGTTCTCCTTGACTACAAAAGGAGGAGACACTGGTGGAGCTGTGGAGCGAGCAAGAGTGTCTCCTTGACGTGTCTTTTTTATAGCAAAAGAGGTGGACAGAAATCGCTGAAGCCCCCTAAATCCCTGCTGAGTATGCTATGGTAAAGCTGACTAGGTAGCTAGCTAGCTATTCTTCCAATCTTCACTTCATTGCCTTCTTGAAAATACATGTGGAGTTCAGAACGTAGCTCCTAGAAAAAAAAGTACTTAGTACTTAGAGACCTTTAAAATTAACTTCTGTCACTGAAATTGTCAGCAATACCCCTTCTGCCCAGCAGCAGTCTACCCCCCCTAAGTTTTAACACTGTTACCATGACAGCCCTAATAACTCCCACCTGATCCTCACTTCCACCCTAATCTTCTCTGCTATACAAACCTCTCAGTTGCGCTCACACTTTGCAAGGTATTTGTCAGTTCCTCTGCCTTGATTATTCACTTGTCATTGTTTGTATTTTTGACTTTTGTCTGCTCTTTGGACTGATTTTTGCTCTTGCTTTGGATATTTTTGCCTGGTTTATCTGCTTTTTGGCTTTTGACCTATTTTTCTGTCCTCAGCCTTGCCCCTTGGATTTCCCTGTTTTAATAAACCACCTTCCAGAAGCACATCAGTGTCGTGAGGTCAGATACTGATGTTGGACGAGAAAGGCTGGCTTGCAGTCTCCACTCTAATTCATCCCAAAGGTGTTATATTAGGTTGTCAGGACTCTGTGCAGGCCAGTCAAGTTCTTTCACACTTTCACTCGCTCCTCCATGTCTTTATGGAGCTGCTTTGTGCACTGGTGGGCAGTCATGTTGGAACAGGAAGGGGCCGTCCCCAAACTGTCCCCACAAGGTTGGGAGCATGAAATTGTCCAGAATCTCTTGGTCTGCTGAAACATTAAGAGTTCCTCTCACTGGAACTAAGGGGCCGAGCCCACCTCCTAAAAAAACCCACACCCCCTCCACCAAACTTTACACTTAGCACAATGCAGTAAGATGAGTACTGTTCTCCAGGCAACCGACTCATCCATCAGATTGCCATACGGAGAAGAGTGATTCGTCACTCCAGAGAACACATCTCCACTGCTCTCCACTGAGTCCAGTGGTGGTGTTATTTACACCACTGCATCCAACGCTCTGCATTGCGCTTGGTGATGTATGGCTTGGATGTAGCTGCTCAGCCATGGAGGTCTGTAGTGATTGACTCAGCAGAAAGTTGGTGACCTCTGCGCACTATGCTCCTCAGCATCCACTGACCCCGCTCTATGATTTTACGTGATCTACCACTTCGTGGCTGAGTTGCTGTCCTTCCCTATCGCTTCCACTTTGTTATAATACACTGACAGTTGCTTGTGGAATATTTAGTAGGGAGGGAGTTCCACGACTGGACTTGTTGCACAGGTGGTGTCCTATAACAGCACCACGCCAGAGTTTACAACACACCTGTGGCCATAGAAGTGATTGGAACACCTGAATTCAGTGATTTGGATGGGTGAATGAATACTTTTGGCAATATAGTGTATCAGCAATGTCATTCAGAGTAGTTGATGTGAAAATTGTAAAGAAAGATACTAACATTGTCTACAACAAACATGCTGCTGTTTTGTTTGCTATCCCAAATGTCACCTACACAGTTGTGGTAAATCTCTTTGGCCAATTCCAACCTTTATTAGACAGTCAAACTCTGTGCTCACTTTTAATAAACAATTAAGACATATCTCTTTAACATGGCGTTTTAGTAAACCTTTGACACTGTAGTACCTGTCAAATAGTCTTTGCTAATAAGTTTATGTTATTACTAATAAAAACTGTCTGTAAAGCACTTTGAGCTGCCACTGGTATGTGCTCTATAAATAAAGATTATTATTATTATTATTATTATTATTATTATTATTATTATTATTATTATTATTACTAGGTCAACGCTTTGAATGTCTGGTTAAGCTCTCAGTGTTATAATGAAGCACTGTAATTTACCTTTAATATGTTTTATTAATGTATGTCTTTCTCTGTGGAAAGATATAAGCAATGAGCAAGGATGGAGATACTTCAGCTCCAGTCTTTATTACATCTCTACTGAGATGAAGAGCTGGAGTGACAGCAGACAGGACTGCAGAGGGAGAGGAGCAGACCTGGTGATCATAAACAGCAGATAAGAACAGGTGAGAGAGAGAGTGAGAGAGAGAGAGAGAGAGAGAGAGAGAGAGAGAGAGAGAGAGAGAGAGAGATCACTGTTCTTCAGCTTTATCATGTTCATATTGTGCGGCTGTGCCGTGTCAGGAGTTCATCAGTAAAGAATTTGGCAGCACTGAAGCTTGGATTGGTCTGACGGACAGTCACACACAGGGGGTCTGGAAATGGGTGAACGACTCAGCACTGACCACTCCGTAAGAGACCACTGAACTGAGCCTTTGAGTTGTTCACTCCCTTTAAGAAGGTCTGTATGAGTAACAGTGAAGATAATCTGGTTCTGTGTGTTTCAGGTTCTGGTCGGAGGGGGAACCTAATAATTATTGGGGAAATGAGGACTGTGCTGGAACTGGCTACAGAAAGGCTCCATACAAAACTATAGCAACCTGGGCTGATTTTAAATGTGATCGCACTATAATGGGAATCTGTGAGAAACGTTTAACTGGGTTGTAAGCTAGTCTACATGAGAGAGACCATTTTATATTTCTTAAAGACAGCATAGTTTTCAGTTTTCACAGTTTACCTATGACAATTTCATGTTTAACTGTTGTTGCTGGAACTAACAGTAGAAAGAGAGTTTGATTTGTCAAATGGCTTGAGCTTCTGCTGCTATAATAATACTGTTTTTTTCTTATTGCTGTTCATTAATGTTAAAGCACTGTTGTATACAACATGTAGCCATATCAAAAACATATTCATTAAAATAAAGTTTGTCTTCTTTCAAAGACTGTGTTTGTGTGTGATAATAAAAAAAGGGTCCAAGTCACCTTTCAAACTAAAGAAGTCAAGTCAATGAGGCAGAATTTTGGGCGTGACCCTTTAACACGTGACCCTTTAACACGCATCCCAGAACCCTTTTGTAAAGGGCTGTTCTCTGAGGGATTTAAGAAAATACTAGCAGACCCTAAACGAGATGAGCTACCAGGCACACCTGCTGCTCTCCTATTGGCCGCGCTGAGGTAAACTCTAGAAACACTAGTGTAGGTTCCATCACTGACACCATAGAATAAAGTGGAGGACTAAGTTGACTGCATCGTTCACAGACCTTGTTAGTATACAAACTGTAAAGGGTCTAGAAGAGAACGTGTAATGGCGTTGTAACAGTAACAGCAGTGTTTTAGGATGGTGAGACTAGGCCCTGGGGCTGTTTTCACCGTCTGCCTGCTGAGAAGCCTGTTAACATCCTCCTCATTGATGGTGAGATGAAGAAGATGTGATATAGCTTAATGCTATTGTTAAATGTAGACAGACAATACAATACTTCAGATACAGATTACACATTATAAATACTATACAATATAGAATATTATAGGAATGTGGCTCAGCCAGTCGGTTTCGCTATATGATGGAGTTTCCCAGGTGGGGTCTTAGCAGTGCTAATAAGGCCAATCATAAACGTCATAAACAAAATAACTAAATTCCCTCCTTTCTCAATTAAGCTTCTCTCAGGAACTGAAAAAATAAAGCATTAGGCCAGTTGCTGATAGAATCACGTTGATCCAACACAATTTGGTGAATTAGATTTTCAGACATAGCAAGAAGCGTTTTAAATATCAGGAAACTAGCTAGGTAGCTAATTAGTTTATGCCTATGGACCATATAGCCATAAAATGAGCAAAGTTAATCGTATGAAAACTGCAAAATATCTGTGTGGGTCATAAAAATGTTTGTAATGGCTTTAATAACGAGGTATGACTGAATAAAGCTGGCTGGCCCACTAGCTAACTAACTAACTAGCTGTAGCTAAATGGTTTGTGTCTCTGAGACAGCCACAAAACAGCATGCTGATTGTTAACAGCTTGGAGCAATGGCGGATAGCAATGGTTGCTGTGCAGTGGTGACTGAATTATGTATAGTTCAATTAATAATTGAATGGGCTATAATACAGTGACAGCACAAATTTCACTATCTGAATAATTTCAGCACAATACATTTTCTTACCTGATTTGTTTTGGTAGGTCTGAGATCTAAGAGGAACTACTCATGACATTACTTTTTTAAAAGTAACACGCTGAATTTGTGGCAAAAAATAAAAAACCTGTTGAATTATTTTAACATCACTCGACTTCACATAAAATAATACTTATATTATTTTACAGTAAGGAGCTCAGGTGACATAAAAACTATTTAATAAAGGGTTTATTTTTCATTTTGGTACGAACTGCTTTTCACGTTATTCCACGCAGTGACTGCATTTCAATTCGGCACAAATTCCTCTCTGTAGGAAGGACCATGTAGGTGAACCAATATGCAACAGCACCACCCTGTTAAAAACATTAAAGACAGAAGCCCACTGTTTTCATGGCTCAAGCAGTGACCTCTCCCTACATTTTGTATGTGAGCATCTATTTTTGAACCTGAAGGACAATATAACATCAATAGAAGTCAAGTTTGACTTTAAGACACAAGGTAACCCAGGGATCAGAAGCAGGAATGAGGTTACGAAATTCGTGCTGCCAGGTGATCTGATGTTTACAGAAATATGACCTACTTAATGTGGCTAGCATTCCTTTTAAAGTTAACGTTTTTCTAGTCATCTATATGTGACAAATGGCATATGTTGATAGCAGCCATCACTGCCAATGTCACTGTCCAGAACTGGAGCTAGACCAGGAGTGTGTTTAGGGCCTGGCTTTAGCCATGGGTCTCTTTTTACTGATAAATTATTTAATTTGAATAGAATTGTGTGTTAATAAAAAACATTCCTGCAGCACTAACTGTTGTACAAAACAAGCTGTGTGATTTCTGAATTTTGTGCCAACTTAAAATGTTTCATCAGACGGTGTAACAGAATTGAAAGAGTTGCACACTGACTGAAAATCATCTGAAGTGTTGTGGGAGGGTCACAGCTAGGATCTACACCGTCCTCCCTTGGATACAGATCCACTAGTTTTCCGATAGCTGAGAAGGAGCAGGCTTTCTTTTCTCTGGACAGCTGTTCCTAGAGTGAGCAGGCAAGTAGCACTGAAAACACAGCTTATGGTTTCGGCAGTGGGTAAAGCCAGTGTGTACGTGTCAATTCAGCACTTGGGCACTCAAATGGCTTGCTTTGTTCTTTCAGCCTTTGGTCAGCAGCCTGGTTGAGTCCGAGCCAGTAATCAAACGTGTCTTCATCAGACTTGGACTGCCGACGAGAGAGCTGAGCCTGGGTCAGAATCAAAGTGCTTGCACCAAAGAGCAGAAATGGCCTCTGGATTCCTTACAGTATCAATGTTTCTAGTCCCAAAATTACAATGTCCTTTGCCCTACCTCTGAGATGTAGGAGTAACTCTACAGCTTGTTGCTCTGTCGCAATGTCCTGCTTTTTAATGTCGTTCCTCATTAGATCTTACCACTCACGCACTGTTACAGAGTCTGAGCTATCGCCCCTAAAATTAATGGTGGATCTTTTACTTTTCTGTGGGACACAAGCTGGACTTGTGATCTGTCAAGTGAATGAGTGACATTTGGGCCGTGAAGGCACGAGGAGTGACAGCATATGTGGGACTAATGTGAGTGATGATGCTGTCTGAATTACCAATTACAAAATGCTGTGGTTGTATAGTGATAAAAGAATACTTTACGTTTACGTTTAATACCATGTTAAATTTCAGCAATACAAATGTCTACCATTTCAATTTACTAGAGAAAAAATAATGTTACTGCGCTAAAAGTAATGAAATTGTACAGCTATTATCCTTTTATAAGTGAGTAGAAAATAAATCAAAACACCAAAAATTCTCATTTCTGCCATCTGGTGGTGAACTCAAAATCTGGCATTTAGGCTAAAAGGAGAAAGATTGCTAGCTAGCATTGCTCTGCTTATTAATACTGAGTTTTAAACACAATAAACACAAAATATTAACAATAATATGGACAATGCAATGAATATGGCACCACAGTGTAATGCTCGGTCTGTTCTTCAGTCGTTATGCAGCTACACAGATGTTAGCAACATTAGCATGGCTCAGAAATTATCTCCCGATTTTATAACTCTTTAAATATCGAGTTTCCAGAGAACCCAGCTGGGTATTCTGGTCTCTGATAGGTGTATCTCAAGATATTAAGAACTAAAGTGGAATGTTTTATCATTTTCTGTGAGTTAATTGCAGTTTTACTGAGCTCACCGTAAGGAGCTGTACTCACCACAACAGTGTGCAGAGACAGTCTACTGCAGAGGCTCCACTGAATAACACACACACACACACACACACACACACACACACACACACACACACACACACTCACTCTCTCACACACACACACACACACACATTATTGAATTGATTTCTGTGTAAAATACGAACGTTTCCCACAAAACTACATTTCCCATAACATTTTGCTGCTTCGCGCTATTTCTCTTAGTATTTCCTGTGAATTCCCGGGTTAATTGACCATTCAGGTAGAGCAAATGTGTGATTGACATGTGAATAGCTTATCAGGTATTGATAGTGGGAGGGAGCTCTAATGTGGTTCTTGTTTTTTATTTTTTCTGCTCGGGCGGAGAGAAGAGTGGAAGAGACTGAAATCGCTGAAAGGACATATTTTTATTTTCTCTCTTCACGTTACCGCAGTCTAGATTAAGTTCGTCCTCCGGTTGTAGTTTGGAGGTGTCCTGTAAGCTACTTTCGTCAGTTGACAGGTTACAGAGTGAGTTTATGAAGCTCTGCTGAGTTTTGTAGAGCTCCGTTGTTCTGTTAGCCTGCAACTGCTGCTACGCTAGCTAGCTCCTCGGATTGTAGCTGCTTAGTGTATCTTAGCACGTTTTGTGGAAAACACGTTCGTGTTTGGATTACTGGACTGCGTTTTGTGGAAAACACGTTCGTGTGTGGATTACTGGACTGCGTTTTGTGGAAAACACGTTCGTGTGTGGATTACTGGACTGCGTTTTGTGGAAAACACGTTCGTGTGGGGATTATTGGAGCGTTTTGTGGAAAACACGTTCGTGTGGGGATTATTGGAGCGTTTTGTCTTGGCTGACACAGACAGGATTCGGGCTAAACAGGAGACCCTGGGTATCCATGAGTACTTGGCTGGCTGAACTATGTTTTTTTTGCCGTGGATTGAATTGTTTGTTTTTTTTCTTCCTCATGTGCACCAACGATAAACTTTAAAACAAAAGCGTTTTAAAAAATCAGTTAAGACTGCAGTTGATTTAAAAGACATTTAAAACCGAGGTTGAGTGATTGGTGGTTGTGTATGCATTTCATGCTACCTGTTCAGTAAACGCTCTTGGTTTGGTTTAAAAGTGACTTTGTTTGTGTTTAATTACTCAATTGCGGTTCATAAATACGTGTAAAAATTCATAAAGAAGTGGAGGCACTGATATATTGTACTTTTCTTTATGTTTATTTGTGATGTTCTCAACCTAAACGATGTACACATCGTACCCAGCCCCTTAGGGAAGGGTCACATATATATTGGATATTAAGAACGAAAGTGGAATATTTTATCACTTGTATGTTCTTTAATAATATATTTTATTCACACATACACATTGGAAATGCAACTATAAATACATAATTTGCACTTTTGAATTTGCAATTGACTTTTCAAACTTACATCTAATTTTTTTCATTTGAATCTGAATAATGTCCAGAATATGCTGGCGTATTGATCTGTATCTTGATGTTAGCTAAATGATAGATAGGATGCTGATGAAATATAGAAGCAAATGGAGACAATAAATACTAAATGACTGTAAATAATATGGTTTTGTACAGTTTTGAACGGATCATTATTAGAGGACAAATAAGCAAAACATCCCATGTTTGGAAAACAGAAGGTGCCACTAGAGGGCAGCAGGGGTTTAATACTATCCTACAGTGTATCTTTGCCAAAGGGTTCTCATTTAAAGGGATCTTCTTCACTTCACTTCACATAGAGGTACGAAAGATTTCCCATTAAAAATGACTGGGCTGGATGTGTTTCTTTGCTTTGTTGGATTGGGCTGCTAACATATACACTAATTTAGCCTGTTGAACAAAAATAAATGCTAAATGGGCATTTGGAGGCCTTTTTGATGGAACGTGCATACAACATGTGGAGGAACATGATTGTAGTGGTGGTTGTGCTATAGACCCTTTCCTTGAGATTATTTGTCTGACATTTGCGTTTAACAAGTATTCAAACTAACTATTGCACCACTGCGAGAAACGGGCCCAAAATTCTACAAGCTATATTGGACTTTACATTTTCTTACATGTAACTGATTTCAGATTATGAGTGCAGTTGGGGGTGTTTTGTTAGCTCAGTTTTAGAAATGTATTTAGCTCCACCAGAAATGTACACAAGTACTTCAATTATTCACTAGTTGTTCTCATGAATTAACATTAGCATTTGCATGAAAGTTTGTGCTGCACAGCTCAAACCACGTGATGTTCCCCCACATGTACAATAACCATGTGACTTGTAGACCCACCGCAGAATAACTTTATCTAACACAATCTCTGTTCTCTAGTAAGCTCAGTTTCTAATGCAATCTCTTTAATATGGATGATTCAGATTATAAGTGCACCCAGGGGTGTTTTGCTTGGTCAGTTTTAGAAATGTTATTTAGCGCCACCAGTAATTGTACATTAGTGCTTCAAATATTCACTAGTTTTTCTCATCATGTCCTGCTTGTTCAGCTGTACGATCATGTTTGAAAATACTGTGAGAGCAGGAAGTGAACTGGGGGAGGCGTCACTGCTGCTACACTAATTTATGGCTGCCTAAACTGTGCTACTAAAGATTTTCTAATATACCATATTAGGAGGCAGCAATGACTCAGCCAATCATATCACACCTTAGGAAGGGGCTCCAGTGCTACCCACTCTACAAAATAGCATCAGGGGACAACCACAGGAGTAGAAATCTAAATGGTGTATATATTATGGTCTGAGATATATTACACGTACACAGAACAGTGGATTCTGGATGTGGGAGAACTGGCTAGGCTTGAAGACCTGAGTGAATTTGACAGGGGCTTCATTTTCAAGTCAAGTAGAGTTTGTCATTTCAACCATTTACACAGTACACAGTGAACAAAACAATGTTTCTCCAGGACCATATGGCGCACACAAGGAACATAACACAGACTAAACAGTGAACAGTTTAGTGTGTAAACCATTTATTGTGTGTGTGTGTGTGTGATGACAGTCCTGAGTGAATTCACGTTCAGGAGTCTGATAGTTTGGGGAAAGAAGCTGTTCCTCAGTCTGGCAGTGGAGGCCCGAATGTTGCGGAAGAGAGTGTGGGAGGAGTGAGTGAGGTCATCCACAATACTGGTGGCTTTGCAGATGCAGTGTGTGGCGTGTGCTGTCCTCACCATCCTCTGTATGGTAGGGGCAGTGCAGTTCCCATACTAGGCAGTGATACAGCTGGTCAAGATGCTCTCTATCGTTCCTCTGTAGAACAGAGTGAGGGTGGGAGTGGGGACACATGCTTTCCTCAGCCTCCGCAGGAAGTAGAGACGCTGTTAGCTTTCTTGGTGATGTTGCTGATGACTGATTGAGATCTTCCAGTCAGGAAATCTAGGATCCAGTGGCAGAGGGAGGTATTCAGGCCCAGCAGTCTAAGCTTCCCAACCAGCTGCTGAGGCATGATGGTGTTGAATGCTGAACTAAAGTCTATAAACAGCGTTCTGACATTAGTGTCTTTTTTTCTAGATGGTTGAGGGCCAGGTGCACAGTGGTGGTGAAAGCATCGCCCATTAAGGGGTTGGGATGATAACCAAACTGCAGGGGGTCCAATAAAGGAGGGACAAGCCTCTTGAAGCACATGGCAGAAGTGAGTGTGACGGGACGATAGTCATTGAGGCATGACACAGAAGACTTCCTGGGCACAGAGACAGGGGTTGTTTTAAAGCACTCGCCCTGGAAAGCTGTCTGGACCGACAGCAGGGTCTTTCTCTGTAGTCAGACAGAGCACCTGGTCACTGGTTGGTGGTGGACTTCCTCGCAGCCATGGTGTTTTGTATATCAAAACATATGTAGAATCATTCTTCATGTCTGGAGTGGAGGGTTGTAGTGGGTGATAGCCTGGATGGCGATGTTATGGGTTCTGAGCAGCATGCGCAACTCTGCTGTTATCCATTGTTTCTTGTTGGGGCATGTGGTGATGACCTTGGAGACAGTGACATCAGTGCACTTAGAGATGAAGCAAATCACTGATGTTGTATATTCCTCTACATCGACAGAGCTGTAATGTGTTGCAGCTTCACTGAACAGATGACCAGGTCAGAACCCAGTCAGAAGTGAGTACCTACAGAAAGTGGTTTAAGACAAGTCACAAACTGGGACCAAACTGGTTGTCGATGCCTAAGCCTCATCGATATGTGAGGGCTGCATTTGCACCCTTTATGAATTGCAAGTTCTGTTATAGTTAAAATGTGGACTGTCTAGGGGTCCTGAGAAGGTTTGAGACCCCTGCTGTAATCCCTTATGTTACCAACTGTGCTCACGCATACTGGGAGAGTAACATCACACAACCAGTGGGGCACAATGTTACTGTTGACACTGCAAAACATCCAATCATCTTGCAGAATCCATGGCCAGACAAATCTGTGTTGCTCTGACAACAAAACATGTTTCAGCATTAGTATAAACAGTTTGCACTGTACTGAATTCACACCTCAACCACATGGACTTCCTCTGAACATACAACAACCATGTGACTTGTAGACGGACCGCAAAAGTCTTCTTTATGTATGAAAGTCTGTCTCCTCCTGCAAGATCTCTAATGCAGTCTCTTTAATACAGATGATGAGCCTGTTTTAAATCAAATCAAAGTTTATGTATTATTTACATACAGGGGTTGGACAATGAAACTGAAACACCTGTCATTTTAGTGTGGGAGGTTTCATGGCTAAATTGGACCAGTCTGGTGGCCAATCTTCATTTGCACATTTGCACAGCCTTCATTTGCACATTGCACCAGTAAAAGCAGTGTGAAGTTCAGTTAGCAGGTAAGAGCACAGTTTAGCTCAAAATATTGCGATAACACAACATTAGGGGTGACATACCAGAGTTCAAAAGAGGACAAATTGTTGGTGCACGTCTTGCTGGCGCATCTGTGACCAAAACAGCAAGTCTTTGTGATGTATCAAGAGCCACGGTATCCAGGGTAATGTCAGCATACCACCAAGAAGGACGAACCACATCCAACAGGATTAACTGTGGACGCAAAAGGAAGCTGTCTGAAAGGGATGTTGGGGTGCTAAACCGGATTGTATCCAAAAAACATAAAACCTCGGCTGCCCAAATCACGGCAGAATTAAATGTGCACCTTAGCTCTCCTGTTTCCACAAGAACTGTCCATCGGGAGCTCCACAGGGTCAATATACACGGCCGGGCTGCTTTGTGCCAATGCCAAACGTCGGTTTAAATGGTGCAAGGAGCACAAATCTTGGGCTGTGGACAATGTGAAATGTATTGTTCTCTGATTCCACCTTTACTGTTTTCCCCACATCCGGGAGAGTTATGGTGTGGAGAAGCCTCAAAGAAGCGTACCACCCAGACTGTTGCATGACCAGAGTGAAGCATGGGGCTGGACCAATGATGGTTTGGGCTGCCATATCATGGCATTCCCTTGGCCCAATACTTGTGCTAGATGGGCGCATCACTGCCAAGGACTTGTGAACCATTCTGGAGGACCATGTGCATCCAATGGTTCAAACATTGTATCCTGAAGGCGGTGCTGTGTATCAGGATGACAATGCGCCAATACACACAGCAAGACTGGTGAAAGATTGGTTTGATGAACATGAAAGTGAAGTTGAACATCTCCCATGGCCTGCACAGTCACCAGATCTAAATATTATTGAGCCACTTTGGGGTGTTTTGGAGGAGCGAGTCAGGAAACGTTTTATTCCACCAGCATCACATAGAGACCCGGCCACTATCCTGCAAAAAGAATGGCTTAAAATCCCTCTGACCACTATGCAGGACTTGTATATGTCATTCCCAAGAGAAACTGATGCTGTATTGGCCACAAAAGGAGGCCCTACACCATACTAATCAATTGTTGTGGTCTAAAACCAGGTGTTTCAGTTTCATTGTCCAACCCCTGTACTTAGTCATACATGGTACAACTGCCCACATGAAACAATAAGATAATATAGAGCAGAGGTCACCAATAGGCGGACCGCGGTCCGGGTCCGGACCCAGACGTTATCCAATGCGGACCCAAAGTGCTAAACTATTAAGAGGGATTTAATTTTGAAAGTGTTTTTTTTTTTTTTTTAAGAGTTAAAATTATTTTAAACGGCGGAGCTCTTCTTGTCTTTATGGTATACTATTGGTATATTATTTTTTTCATGTAGCCTTTGTTCTTACTTCAAGTGAGTAAAAACATTAATTAAAAGTTTTATAAATAATTCATTCTGTTCAGCATTTAAACAGTAAATATACTGAACGGTATGTGTGATGTGTTGATGTTTCAGTAGCTGATGGTATAAGATGCTAATACTAGGCTACTTCAGTAAACAGGATACACCACTGAATCATAACACATGTCAGAAATGATGATGGTCCGGACCGGCCTGAGGAAATGTCGCCTAAATGGACCTTAATGAAACTCTAATTAAATACCACTGATATACAGTATCTGTAATTAAGGAGTGTATATAAGAGCAACATGAAATAAGCATTAAACGTACGTTCTGAGATAATATAATAGAAAGAAGAAAAAAGTAGAGGAAGTATAAAAATAAAGAATATATAAAAATGTTCACTATAGAAAACAGAAGTGTGCAGTGGGGGTGAACAATGATGAATAAAGTGCAGAGTGCAAACTGTGCAACCAGTGGATGAAATGAATGACTGAAATGAATAAACGTGCAACTACTGCTGTACGTATGTATGATGTGTGTGTGTGTGAGGTGGTCCTAGGTGCGGCCCTGGTTCAGAGTCAAAAAGCCCCTCCTCCGACCTCAACAGATAGGACAGTCCGTTGTTGGGATGGCTGAGGTCCAATTTCCTAGCTTTCGTCCAGCAATACTTATAGTAGATGGTCAGCTGGTCAGAAAGCTCGGTCCGATCGTTGCTATCAGCTTGAATGTACCACCCTCTGTAGAACCCGTCTGTCCTGCTTGGGGCTGTTCCCAAACCAGGCTGTGTAGTTCCAAGTGAGGATGCTTTTGCTGGTGCAGGTGTAGAAGTTCCCCAGCACCTTGGAGGGCAGTCTGAAGTCTCTTAGGCGGCTGAGGTGGGAGAGACCCTGACGGAGTTTCTTCGCCAGGAGTTGATGTGATAAGACCATGATAGGTCCTGCAAGACTTGATCCAGACAGGGTGGTAGTCCACTATCAGCTCCTTTGTCTTTCTGACGTTAAGGAGGAGATTATTATCCTGTCACCAGTTCTTCAGGTGTTCAATGTCTTCCGAGTAGACCCTCTCATCATCAGAGATTAGACTCACCCCAACATAATAGTGTTAAATGCTGAGCTGTAGTCAACAAACAGCATTTTCACATAAATATTCCACCTGGTGTTCAAGTGAGTCAATGTGGTTTGGAGCAGATGAGTGGTGGCATCATTTGTGGAGCAGTTGTGGCAGTATGTCCAGCAGTCCAGCAGTGAGAAAGTTAGACACTACACGTTTGGGGTTGGCACTGTTGAAATTGCAGTCCCGAATGTCCCTCTGAAACCTGATCCTGGCCCGGAGGGCGTCAAGCTTGTTCTCCAGAGATTGAATGTTGGCTAGCAGGATGCCTGGCAGTGGTGCTCAGTGTGTTCAAGCTCTCAGCCGGCTTGCTTTTCTCAGGGCCTTCCTCAGGATCATACTCAGTCAGCTTGAATCTGGAGTTAATAATGATGGAAGGTGAGTGCAGTGTACACTAATAGCAACAAGAGTGTTCCTATCATAGCTAATGTGAGCTGTGGAGAAAATAAAAAGATCCCAAAGAAAAATAAATATAAAAAGGTCACGTTTGGTCAGAGCAGTTGTAACGGTTGAACTTTATTCATCGACCCCTTGCCTCCATTCATTTCCCTTAACAGAACATAAAATGTACCAACTGCCCAGTCTGTTTTAGCTTCATGGTTCTTCAACTTCCACATGCAACAAGCTGTAAACACAGGCCAAGAGACTTCAGATCAGTACACTGTATTCAATACACTGTATCTCAAAAGCAGCTGTCAAAGCAAAACTATGTAACTGGAATGATTGCAGTAATGAAGATGTGTTGCTGCAGGCACCGAATCTAAAACTAGCCTTTAATTATTACTTAATTAATTAAACGTTTCAATAAATAATCTTTTATGAAGCAAAATAAGTACTTTTTGGAACCTCCCAATCCCCTTTTTAGCATGCTTAAGCAGTTCTGTCTGTTATTATGTCTATGCGACAAACTAATAGATGACTACTAACTGATGACTTTAACCGTTACACACGCTACAAAACCCACAGCGCAGTGGCATGCTCTTTCAATAAAGGTGAAGTGCCTCAACTTCCTGTCCTGAGAGGAAGTGTATATTAATTCACTGTCACTTGAAGGACTGTAGTAGAGACTCCACATCTGCAGATAAAGCAAAAGCCATTGTATTTAGAGCAGATCAGATCAACTTAATGGCATCAACACGTTTACAGAAGATGCAGGAACTGGAGATGGATGAGGATATGTATGCAATTTCAAGGTTTATGACAGACGACACATCAACACATTCAAACGACAGCAACGATTATGAGGATGTCAGCAACGATTATGAGGATGTCTGTGCCGCTGAAGTCCCAGCGACTGGTGTGAACAGAAGCCTTAAAGGATCTACTGCCTCAGGTACACACACACAGCCTACACCACATGGCACCTTGTAATCCTCGAAGCTAGGAATTAGCTGATAACATACAGACCTATAGACGTACATTTACTGTGTCACAACGTATCAGCCATTCGAGTGTACTGACTGGTAACTAATGTTCTTTAGTATTCGCTCATTTACAGTAGGACACAGTCAGTGAAACCAAAAGCATTTGAGTTAAAAGACGTTTACACACCTGAAAGTTGATGATGATAGACTGTCTCAGCTTGTTATTTTTCCATAATTGAACTATGGTTCAGTTTGATAGCACTGTCGCCTCACAACAAGATGATCTGTGTTGGATTCCCAGTCTGGGTCGTTCTGTGTGGAGTGTGCATGTTCTCCCCGTGCTTGAGTGCGTTTCCTCCTGGTAATCTGGTTTCCTCCCAAAGTCCAAACACATGCATGTTGTCTTAATCAGTCACTCTAAATTGCCCATAGTGAGGTGAGGTGAGGTGAGGTGAGCGTGTGTTGGCCATGCGATGGACTGGTGACCTGTTCATGGCGTACCAAATGAAGGGTGTCACCCGATAATGCTGGGATTGGCTCCAGCCCCCCGTGACCCCTGACTAGTGGGATAAAGCAGAAGATGGTTGGATGGATGGTTCAGTTTCATCCGGAGACCACATCTTTTGGTCAGACAAAGTTTTGGGTCTTTGGTCTGGAACCTGGGCCGAGGTACCTTTCACACCTGCTATTTTGTTCCACTCTAAACTGAACAGTCAAGGACCAAACAAGCACTGTAAGTCCAAGTCAGTGCAAAGTCCTGCTGACTCAACCCATCTTCAGTCTTTTGTACTGTAAAACGATACACTGATGTAACAGGTTCTAACAGGGACAATGTATTAAACTTGAAGTGCTTATGTTGTGCTTATAGAAAAAAGTTAAAACTCTGAATTGGTGAATATTGTCATGTGTGTTTCTAGTTTCTGGAATCAACACTGCAGGAAGCAGATACTACAGACTGACTGCAGTGTGTCTGGGGCTGCTGTGTGTTCTCCTGCTGGCTGCCATCACCGTGCTGTGGGCCCAGTTCAACAACCTGACTACAGAGAAAGACCAGTTACAGACCAGTTACACCAACCTAACTTTAGAGAGAGACCAGTTACTGACCAGTTTCACCCAGCTGACCACAAAGAAAGACCAGTTACAGATTAGTAACACCCGGCTGACTACAGAGAGAGACCAGTTACAGATTAGTAACACCCGGCTGACTACAGAGAGAGACCAGTTACAGACTAGAAACACCCAGATGACTACGGAGAGAAACCAGTTACAGACTAGAAACACCCAGCTGACTACAGAGAGAGAGCAGCTACAGACCAGTAACGACAACATGAAAAATAAGATGGTCCAGTTACAGAGGGAGAAAGAAATGCTTCAGAAGAAGTTTGCAGAATTAGGTGAGTGAATAAAGTTCAGGTTACTGCTTACAGGAAACTACTCTGGAGCTGCTCAGCTAAGAACAGTGAGCACGGTGTACGTACATATTGTACTGTCCACTTCTCCAGCCTTCTCATTAGAGGTAGAGCTCATTCCACCTGCTGGTGGATCTAGAACTACTTGTGATTGGAGGTCCTAAGAAGTAGTTTAAAATCAGTACATACATCAGCTCCTACCTGACTGACTGTATGTGGACACATTGCAGAGGTCATCATGACCATCTTTCTAAAACCTTTCTTACCTCTTAATGTGAAGGTCTGGAAACACCTGCATGTGTGGCTGCTTCTCTTTTTTAATGAGACACAAACGACTGTGTGCTAACATCACTCCCTGCTGGAGAAACAGTGGACTGCTTACTGTGCTCTTAATGACTGAGTGTCAAAGCCTCATGCAGGTGTTTTAAATATTTAGAAAAAATATTTTTAAACTGAATTAGTGTTTAAATAGCTGTCTTTTCCAACACGGCGATTCTCAGCTTTGAATCATCATCCTCAGCTAACTAGTCCAATCAGATTGTAGTATCTCACTACTCGCTCACGAGACTCTGAACACAGGGAGGCTTATGGGAAGTACTAGTTCTAATCAGGCCTGATCAGTGTGCCTGACTCGAGGCCTCCCCCTGGTGGCTGGAGGGGGCCTCGACCTGGCACCAGCCCTTATATACTTATTCTAGCTTGTCTAGATGTAAAAACAAATTTTAGTACAAAAAAGGGGAAACTGAAATGGGGCCATTTCTTTTTTATACTATGGTGGTTTACAAGGTCGTGCACGTCCCTCTCTGCCATAATTGTACTTTTAAAAAATATGTCTGAAATCAAAGTCTTCTAAATCTATTGTTAAATAGTGTCTCAAACATAACGCAGCACATCTGTAATCGTTTTGTATAATGGCTTTATCTGGGGTAGTTTTAGAGCCAGTAAACTTTTCATATTTTTGGTTCCCATCACCATCACTGATGGTCAGAATTAATGGAAGTCCAATTTAATTGAACCTATTAACTTGTGACTCTGTATAAAAGAGAAAGGAAAGTGCTTCAGAAACAGTTTCTACTACATCACTACTGAGGAGAAGAGCTGGTCTGAGAGCAGAAAGGACTGCAAAGAGAGAGGAGCAGACCTGGTGATTATAAACAACAGAGAAGAACAGGTGAGAGAGAGAGAGAGATACTCCACATCACTCTTCTTCAGCTGTATCTATTCACATTATTCTGTCTTTCATGTCAGGAGTTCATCGTTAAAGAATTTGGCGGCACTCAAGCTTGGATTGGTCTGACGGACATTGACAGAGAGGGGGCCTGGAAATGGCACAACGGCTCAGCATTGACCACTCAGTAAGAGACCACTGGACTGAACTCTGCTCATGATGCAGTTATTCACTCTCTCTGATAGTGTAATAGTAAACACAATCTGATTCTGTGTGTTTCAGGTTCTGGTGTGAGGGTGAACCCAATGATTATGGAGGAAATGAGGACTGTGCTGTAACTGGACTGAGATTTGCTCCACCTAAAATTGTACCATCCTGGGGAGATTTCCCCTGTTATCACCCTGTAGTTGGAATCTGTAAGAAAAGTTCAATCTAGTCTACATGAGAGTGAACAGCAAGAGCTGATTTTTCTGTGTTTTCCTTATCAGTCTTTTAGAAAGGATATAAATCTGATAAATCATTGTACATACTATTCTTTTAGCTATAACGCATGCCTTTGTGTGCTTTTATAAAGATCAGTATATCATACAGAAATATCACAAGTTTATACTACATTAAAATCACGAGAAGGTTATCAGTTATCTACATAGCAAATATAATCTCTTAGGGTTGGGCGATATGGACCAAAAATAATATCTCGATATTTTTAGCTGAATGGTGATATACGATATATATCTCGATATTTTTGTCTTCCTATAAGGTGATAACAAAAAGGCACTTCTGCATCAAAGCTGCATGTCTTAAATGTCACACAGGCACTTCTGTCTAGGGCTGGGTATAGGTCAACATTTTTTGATACGAATATGATATGAACCTTTTTTCTGAATTGTAACAAAAAATACAAAAATATATTGTATTTGTTAAAATGTATTTTACAGAAAACATGAGTCAGTCTCATACTGTCACCATAATCTTTTTATTTTTTATCTTTTTATTTGGATCTTTTTCAAACAATGAGAATCTGTGCTGTTTTATTAAGAACAATTTTTAGCATTACTTATGCTTAAACTATAAAACTATGCAATCCTTTAAGAATAAAACTGGTTACTGATCTGTGGCGTTCATCCCTTCTCTTAGCCGACATCCTCAGCTTTTCAGCTACAGTGAAAGAGGTTGCTTCTCCGTGAAATGGATTTTCAAGTAACTGTTAATGTCAAACTTAGAGAACACGAGCGATACCTAACAGCGTTACAGTTATATTTATACGGTGGCTGAATTAGCCATGTCGCTAGCTAACTAGCTAATACGTGCTGGTACTGTGCTAATGTTAGCTGAATCATAACTGCCCTTCAGCGCTAACAGGCGACAGTAAGAGTGTTAGTTTCTCTCACAAAGCAAGAAAGCAGCTCAGTAAACTGTTAACTAGCCTGACGACATTTTATCACTGGAAACAGCCGTTTAGCGTATTTAGTCCAGATTCTCG
Organism: Megaleporinus macrocephalus; assembly: GCA_021613375.1. NCBI lineage: Eukaryota > Metazoa > Chordata > Actinopteri > Characiformes > Anostomidae > Megaleporinus > Megaleporinus macrocephalus. The sequence goes on along the minus strand of CM038724.1, from coordinate 11,118,290 downwards.
CGTCTCCGGCAGCGCTGTAGCTCTGCTGTTCCTAAAGCCACTAACTTGAAGCATTTGCTGCAGCTGCTCAGAGACAGACTCTTTCGAAGTAGAGCCAAACTTTGGAGCGCTTCAACATGTTTAACTAGCTCTGTTTGTGTGTTCCCTACATTTCTGCGTGTCACGGTGCACATCACGTTTTTTTGGGGTTTTTTTATTCTGCGTTGTCTGCAAAGTACCGAAAATAGGCACCACATTTTTTTAGACTTTTTGGTACTCTGTAGTACCAGCCCTACTTTCTACAGGCATCCTCTTCGATATCTTTTGTGTGCTTATTCGTCTCCATGCTGTCGCTGCAGTGGGGAGAGGTGAGTTTTGGGAGGGAGAGAGGCGGGGCAGTGTGAAGATGAGAGAGACTGGGAGAGGGAGAGAGGCGAACTGGTGGATCTACAAGTGTAATTGCAGCATAACACAGACTATATTGATACAAACGAGATTGTCTCATCTTGTATCTCATATAAAAATATATCAATATTTCTTAAATACTTGATATATATCGCCCAGCCCCATAATCTCTCCAACAGAATTGTCAGTTCTCAATTGTCATGTTTGAAACTCAAAGAATAGAAACCGGTCAAGTAATGTAAATACTGTTGTGAGTATAATACTGCATTGGTTTTGATTTCTATTAAAAAATCGTATGTTTCTCAGTTCTCTTAATTTTCTTATATCAACCACCATATTTTAGTTTACAAGCAAGTGTCTGTGCTTCATAACAGTAAATTTATAGGACCTTAATATCATTACATGTATCATCCAACCAATCAGCCAGGCCCTAGCTTTCACAGTTCGACTGGTCGAACTGAAACTGAATGGTATGGTGCACATTTTCAGTTACATAATTTTCTTTTTTATTAAATTTACATGCATCAGTGTTCTAAGAACATTTTTCCCTGTACAGTACATCAGCCTTCACTCTCTGTCTAAACGCTCAGTTTGAGCTCCTGTGCCTTTATGTCCTGCTTGCAGATGAGCCCAGTACACTGATTGGTCAGCTCACCCACTCTTTTCTGACTAGTAAACCATCAGAGCATTTGAAAGCGGTAGCAGCATCCTTTTACAAGATCTGCCTTTACACGTGCCTGCACCTGTCTTACAGTCTGCAGACAGCCTCTTCTCCTGAGCAGCTGTTAACACTGTGGCTATTTTACTATTCCATCTTCCCCACATGAATACAAAACTTAACTAACTCCTATTGGCCTTCAGTAGTTACTGGGAGTTGTGTAAGAACGGGCCAGGCTTGCTGGTTGGTGGGCAGTACAGATAGTGTTGCGAGGTCATGTCATCCTAAAGAAACTGAAAAAGAATGTTTTAGACAACTGAGAAAAGTGGTTTCTGTGTGAGAGAGTTTCGGCCTTTGGCGCATACTTTGGCTTTACGACTGCTTACATGAAACAAAAAGACAACATAACAGTAAAGCAGAAGGAAAACATGGAAAAGCACAATAGATCCTCTTTAAACATGGCACTGCCAAAGGATGCCATCTTTGTCACAAGTCAGTGAAATTTCCGTCCTGCTACATCTGTCCTGGTCAACTGTAAGTAATACTATTGTTGCATTGAAGCTTCAATTAATGTCTATGGGATGTCCACCAAGCTCATAGAGGTGTAAGGGTCAGATGTACTTTTGGTCATAGTATAACTGCTACTTTTAATATGAATTTTGCATTTACACTCTTCCTTACTGCCCTCTAGTGTGACTCTAGTGCAGCTTGTATTTTACAAAAGCGTCATTCTGGAGGCAGACTGACTTCCTTACTGCCCTCTAGTGGTACCCTGGTGCAACTTAATACTTATTATATGTTCCTCACAGAAGGGAGTAGTTGCAACCAGTTACTTTTACTGTAGTTACATGAACAAGGACCAGGCTTAATAGATTTATACTTCTTGGAGTATTTTCAATAATAGTTGATTTTTAATTATACTTAAGTATACTAAATATAATTATACTAAATATAGTAAATAAATCTACTTCTGTTCTGGTTCATTCTATATGTATAAGAGCTGTAATGTCCTCTGCAGATCTATAGAGAAGTTTTCCGACTCCATACTTTTTCTTTTTCTAATTTATTTCATTTGTGTACTGTTACTTCTGCTCTACGTCTGTTTCTACACTCCTACTTCATTTTCTAGTCTCACCTGAATACAGCTGCTTTACCCACTTCGGGGTATGTATGTGAGCAGAGAGATAAAAGTGTGAGACATGAGCAGGGTAGTGAATTAGCTGTCAGAACAGTCATGACTGGCAATAAAGTATTTAATGTCTTACTTTTTCAAATGTAGTGTTTTTATAAATATACTTTCATTCAGAACTGAATTCACACAGTATTTACTTACAAACATGTAGAGACGGAGTGACTGAACACTAGAAACACTGTGAAATGTTCATGAACATTTCATTTTAAACAGGTGATGTAATCATGTCTGAGTATAAAAGGAGTCTTGTTCTTTATTAGTAAGGGGGGATCGAGACTCAGCACTTTGTTAAAACACATTAGCAAAAAATCCGGTAGTTTAAAACTATGGCTCCACAGTCAGTGATTCCAAATTACTGTTCTAGAAAGAGGTCAAGAGTCCTCTGTGTCTAAAGGACAAGGCTGAAAACCATACTTTGACCTTTGATCCCTCAGAGGGTCCTGACCTCTAGATCAACATGTGCTGCTTTTACACCTGTTCTGTTTCTGGATATGCTTATTTCAGCCTGACGATATAAAATGTTAAACAGCACGGATGTGTAGTGGGTGGGCTGCTATGATTATGGTCACCTCTGATGATGAAATCTTCACTGGAATATCCAGACTCAGGTCTGTCCTTACAGTTCCTCCCATCTGTGCTTCCTGCTTCCGGCTGAGGCGGTTCACACTTGGGACAAGGCGGATTCCAATGTAGTCGGAATTCCTTCCCAGACTCCCCAGATACGCCAGGTCAGTCCCCTCACCGTCATCATGGCCATCATAAGCACTGACTTTCTGCATCTTCCATGGTTCCTAAAGCTCTGGCGCATCCATATTCACCGTCCTTTAGGTCCAGGCCTCCTTCTTTCTCTGAATGGACTTGGGTAACTAAGTACCCATATTTTGGGTGAAGGGAATGTACTTACATTGACTGTAACATGTATTAAATTGCTTGGGGTGAGGCTCAGATACAACTTTACAGCAGGGCAGCATTATATATATGGAAAACAGTGCAAACATACAATAAATAGACAATATTAAAGTAAAAATAAGCTAGAATATATACATTTAGTAATAACCGAAATATATAAAGGAAAAAACAAAATATACACAAGATATATACATAAGATATACAGGAGGACATATGTAGAAACTTTTGCATAGGCAGGTAATCTAAGAAGATATATCTATTTAAAGTGACTTAGTGATATTGTCCATAGCAGCGATATCAGAATAAATAATATAATAGTATAATAGTATAATATAATGTATATAGCAGTGGCTGAGTAAACGGTATTGGGGTCTACCAGACAGTGATGCAGCCCGTTAGGATGCTCTCTATAGTGCATCTATAGAAGCTGGTGAGGAGATCAGGAGGCAATCCAAACTTCCTGAGCCTGTGCAGGAAGAAGAGACGCTGACGGGCGGATCTCACAATCGTGTTGGTGTGGAGGGACCAGGTGAGTTCATCAGAGAGGTGAACGCCGAGGAACTTATCACTGCTGACTCTCTCCACTTCAGCCCCGTTGATGTAAAGGGGAGAGTGACCGCCCTTCTGCTGCTTCCTGTAGTCCACAATCATCTCCTTCGTTTTGCTGATGTTTAGATGGAAATTGTTGCCGTGGCTCCACTCTGACAGAGCGCTGACCTCGTCTCTATAGGCTGTTTCATCTCCATCTGTGATGAGGCCTAGGATGGTAGTGTCATCAGCGAATTTGAACATGAGGTTGGAAGAGTGTTTGGCTACACATTCATTAGTGTACAGGGAATACAGCAGGGGGCTGAGTACACATCCCTGGGGGACCCCCGTGCTCACAGTGGAAGAGATGCTGTCACCCACTCTCACCACCTGCGGTCTGCTCGTCAGGAAGTCCAGTATCCAGTTGCAGAGATGAGAGTTCAAACCCAAGTCTTTGAGCTTCGGGATGAGTTTGGCTGGGATGATTGTGTTGAATGCTGAGCTGTAATCTATGAACAGCATCCTCACATGTGTTCTTCCTGTCCAAGTGTGTGAGAGCAGTGTGTACTGTTGTCGTCTGTAGATCTGTTAATTGTTGTAATTGTCTGTAGATCTGTTAATTGTTGTAATTGTCTGTAGATCTGTTAATCCATAATTTCTACACTCTGATTGAGACCCTATGTGTGATCGCAGAAGAAGAGTTCTGGTGCTGCTAGAAACTAGAACTCAATCTACAAAGGTGCGATCCAGACTCGTGTTTGGGGCTGACTGATGTAGGGGTCTGCATAGGTGTGTCCAGTCAGCACTGATTGCCACTAGGGAGTCTGGGAATTGGAGTTCTTTCACCTTTTACTGTCAGGCCTCCCTCTATGCCATCTGAGCCCTCTGCTGGTGGCTGGCAGGACAGCGTGAGCCGTGATGAACTGAGGAGGCTGTAAATTCTGCTTGTAATCTAATGTGTATGTAACATCTTCCCCTCAGCGCCTGCAGAGGTCTCAGTCTCCAGAGTACTAGATACCTCTGGACACACACACACACACAAACACACACACACATTCGCCTATCAACCACCACGCACACCTGTCACCCATTACATCCCACAGCAGTAGCTCATTAGCAGGTTCTTATAGGTTCTCCATGCACTGCATTCAGTACGTGGTATTAAGCGACACTTGGTACAGCCCTCTGCCTCCTTTGGTCCGGTCCAGCAGCCAGCTCCCAGCAGGCTTCCCCTCGGTCCAGTAACCTACCCTCTTCCCAAAGCGGAGCATCCCAATCTCCCCTGGTAGGCTTGAGGTTCCTGCACTCTCTGAGCTATCTGAAGATCAGTCCTCCATCGTCTGAACTCCCCCTGGCGTCCATCCCCCACGGGGCTCCTTACAGAGAGGTTTGTTTGGATCTTCGGACCCCCCTGTTGTACTCGCAGCTTACAGTGAGCTTTCCCCGACGCTGGCCGACTCCATTTCACTTTTGAAGACCTCCTATTGACTTTGAACATTATTACTTTATTATTAGAGGTGAAGACCCTCACAAGGGAGGGGTTTTAATCTAATGTGTATTTTTGATGTTTGATTATTACATTAATGTGTAAGAAGTGAAAGAACTTCACTACAAACAGATCAACAACATGTTTTTGTGTTGTTTATTATTTGATGTGTAGGATGTGACAGTGCATCTCAGTCTGGACCCTCTGGGTGCTCAAAGTCATGCCTGACTTGAGCACTCACAAAGGAGGTGTTTATGGAGGTTGGTGTTTGGTCCTCTCCCTTACTAATCCATTACTGATTTGCTGTTGTCATCATCAGGCAGGAGATCTGATCTTCTTTATCTGCTCCACAGCCAAGAAAACCAGCGCGCCCACCGTCCTTTGGAGCTCCTTTCATCCTTTGCGAGCTTCTTAGGAGGCGCGTGGCCAACAGTCTGTAAAGAAGAAGTTCAGCCTAATAAACATGAACAACTCTTTAGTGACATCACAAGAACAATCCGTTCAAATAAATATAAAGTGTAGGGACGGACTGGTGAGTGAACAGTACATCTAGAAACTTCACGTACTACATTCCAAAAAGCTACAACTGGGTTTCCATGATATCAGCTCTTTAAAAAAAGCTCTAGCTAAGAGAAAAGAAAAGGAACAGTACTGGATAGATACCTCTTCAGTGCAGAAGTCAGAAGCAAAGTGAAGATGCTTCTGCACTAATGCCACACAACCAGGCTGCTGGTCCTCTTGATGGTCCTGAAGTGGAGCTCGGAGCATCAGGTCATAGTCTGGAACATCAGTCTCACACTCTACATGATAAGTGCAGAGATGGAGCTCCTCATCTTCAGAGTCTTCTTCAGAACCTTCATATGATTCTTCATCAGAATCTTCATCTGGTTCTTCATCAGAATCTTCTTCAGAACCTACATCCAGTTCTTCAAATGACTCCTCATCAGATAATTCTTCAAGTTCTTCCTCAGCTTTAATGGTAGAACCGTCATCTGAATCCTCATCAGGTCCATCATCAGCCTTAATTGTAGAACCGTCATCATCAGAATCTGAGTCCAGATTTACTTCAGATGTTTCATCTATGACTGTACAAAGAATCAGTGATTGAGTTTCAGCTGCTTTAAACTACATAAAGTCATTAGTCATTAGTAACTCATTCATGTTAACAGTAAAGATTCTATCTTACCCTGTACCTCACACTGCAGCACTGGAGAAGTGGACACTCCAGCATTCATCAGGCCACACTCAAGGCGGTCGAGCTGGCATTTATTTATCTATTTATCAGTTCTGTAGCTCCGCCCCCCTGGTTACGGTTGCTACGTGTCAGGACATTCCGAGCCGGTGTGCAGTGCAGAGATATGAATGTGAGCGGTAGACGAGTTACTCCGTGTAGTTCTCAGTGTTTAAGCACAAGTTCACAGTGGAGCAGATAACAGGAGCCTGTAGGATCTGAACATACTTCCAGAAGATCCTGATCTCTCTGCAGACCAACAGCACTGCAGTAGTAAAGACTCACACTAACACATCATGTTGAAATATGGTTAAATACATTTGAGTTTAAAGGGAAACTCCACCAACTTTTCAAAATCTCTGCATAATTTAATGAGTGCTACATCATCAGAGTCGTTCAGAGAGGTTTGGTGTGAAACACTCCATCCTAGAGGAAGTTGGACTTGTTCACAGTGGTGATGATAGAGGCGTCTGAAGAGTTTAATGTGTGTGAAAGCTCCCTCACAGGAAGTTGGTGAATAGGTGAAATGATCAGATATATGAGTTCTGAAGTCTGTCACATTGTTTTATAGCAGTTTGCCCCGTCACCAGTGCTTAATTTCTAAAACATCAGGTAATGGAACATTAAAGGTGGGGTGATCCAGCAAGTGGCAGTGAGGGAAAAGGTCCTGGACCGCATAGGCACAACAGTGCTTCAAGTGTCCATCTAACATAGTAGCAATCTGGATAAATAGCTTTTGATGTCCTACAAAAAAAAGTAGTCAAAGAGGTGGTGGATCCACATAAATAAGTTCTGGAACACAGGTACCTAAAATATGAGATATATGAATATATCTTTATCCGGCAAGACCCAGCACAAATTAAGCACTGCCCGTCACCCCTGGAAACGCACATACCTGATTTCATTGGACGACACAGGGAACAACCTTGTTACGCCCACATGCGGCCAGCTGAAGAGGGGGAGTGTGTTCACGTCCATTGACGCGACGGAGCAATGTAAATGCAGCGTTAGCCAGAAGACCAGCAATCACAGGGGATAGAAAGGGTTCTTTTCTGGTTTATGGGAGGGGTTCTTCTCCCAGCTGATAGAAAGGGTTCTCTCATGGCTGATAGCACTACTTACTGTATTAGTTCTGTTTTAATTCTGTATTAATTCTGTTTGAATATTTAAATAAAGTGTTTTACTGTAAATAAAAGCTTCCTGCTTGGAAAAATATCTTTTTAAATATAAAAATGTCCCCCAGTGTCTAAAACCTTTACACAGCACTGTGTATATAGTTTAAGAACTGATGTTGTGTAGTGTGGGGAGGAATGGATCAGAATAAACAACACACGGTGGAACTGAACCTGATCTTTTATGCACAGAATACCATGTACCCTCACAGAAACACATCAACTTCTCAATGTTTTTACCCACAATTCTTGGTGTAAGATGGTCGTGTTGTGTTTTGAACTGGATGACTGAACTGAAATGCTGTATGTGTTGTGAATGTGTATATGTGTGTAGTCCACTGTAGTGTTCATATGACTCTTAAAAATAAAGTATACATATATTTAATAAATATAAATAGAAAGTGTCCAATTTAGTCTCAAGAAGTATTGAACTAGTACAATAAGTATACTACTACTACTATACTACTGATGTTAGTATACTTACTACGTAGTGTGTGTTTGGGAAATTCTACTTAAACTTTACTGAAGTTCACTTAATAAAATGAACTACACTTTGTTGTAAAGGAGATTCAGTCATGCAGTAATGAAAATATTCTGGTTTTGTACTTTATCCAGACTGACAGACAGAAGAGAGTCTTTGTTTAAACAGCAGAACCACCAGCGATGAAGTTCAAGTATACTTTAACATTTTAATCCTTGAGAGAACATGAGAACAATAGAGCAGAAGATACGAAACATCTAAAACGATTTATTTCACCATTTCCTTTTCACATTATTGTAAGCAATCCTGCTCAGCGCCACCAGAGGTCTCTATCCCCAAAATACTGAGTAGCCTAGAACACACTGCACCTGCCCCTGCCACATGCTCCAAATCACCCTCTCCCTACTTAAACCTCTCACACCCTCACCACAGTGCGTGGTATTGTTTGTACCCCAGTACACGCAAACCAAACCTCTTTGCTGAACTAAGACAAGCCAAGCTATGCTGAGCTATGCTACACTAAGCTAAGCTAAGCTAAACTACAATACACACAGTAACATGTTACTAGAGCTTCCCAAAGAAATCTGTGTTAACAACCATTACAGCACATCAGTGTCTCTCTGTCTATCACGTTGAACGGGCTGTTTTCACTCTCTCTGAGTGCAGTAAACATGTGGGCTGTGTGGAAGTATTTGTTAATAACTTGTTAGTTTTGGGTATGAAGAGATGTATGTTACACTCTTTTAGCAGTAATGTGATCACACTGCATTTTTTGGAAAGCAGATAAAAATATTGAGTTATTTTCTTGTTAAGTCAGTGTTCAGTAAATGATGTTCTGTTCAGAAATGTTGTGCATCCACTTATTATTAGTGCGACAATTTAGCAGCAAATAAAGTGAAAACCTCTAGATATCAGGCCTAAAAATCAGCCAGAAAAATTGGCAGCACATATCGGCCATTGGCTGACCCTGCCTTCTAAACATCGGTATCGACTATAGACAAACCCATATTGGTCCATCTCTACTCAGCAGTACATACAAGTTCAATTTTCAAGATTTAAGTTTCATAATGCAGGGCAGCATTATATACATGAAGTAAAAATAGACAGTAATAAAGTAAAATAAGCTAGAATATATATATATATATATATATATATATATATATATATATATATATATATATATATATATATATATATATATATATATATACTAATAACTGAAATAAAGTAAGGTGTATACAAAAAATGTACATAAGATATACAGGAGGACGTATGTAGAAACTATATAGAAACTTTTGAATAGGCAGGTTATCTAAGAACATAAATATATTTAAAGTTACTGAGTGCTATTGTCCATAGCAACAATATATTGCAGTATAATAAATAATATGGCAGTGGCTGAGTAAACGGTTTTGGGGTCTTCCAGCTTCACAGTTTGTCCAGAAGCCTGACAGCCTGTGGGTAGAAGCTGTTCAGTAGGCGGGTTGTTCTGGCCTGGATGCTGCGGAATCTCCTGCCTTATGGCAGTATAGTGAACAGGCCGTGTCCTGGGTGACCGCTCTTAACCTGACCTTCTGGATGTTCCTCAGGAAGCGGGACTGGTAGATGTCCTGTAAGGCTGGTAGTTTGTTCCTCAGGCAGCGGGACTGATAGATGTCCTGTAAGGCTGGTAGTTTGTTGCCTACGATGTATTCTTCTGTCCTCACCACTCCTTTTATGGCCTTGTTGTCGCAGGGAGTGACTTTGCAGCTGCTATATCAGACAGTAATGCAACCCATTTGGATGGTCTCTAATGTGCATCTGTAGAAGCTGGTGAGGACGTCAGGAGGCAGTAACATAGGATTCGGGTCTAGTTCAACCCATGTCGTGCATTAGCTTGTGCATTAAAGGCTTAACTGTGTTCAAATAGCTGAATGGCAGTTTTAGTAGCTGGTAAATTCAGATTCTTCTGTTAGATCTATGTGTCTTTGGACACAGCAAATAGAAAAAATGTTGTATTTCCCGGATCTCCTGAATACCATGTGGTGGTGAACGATGTGAGGTTGTATTTAATAGCTGGGTTGTTTACGAAACTTGCAAAAGTCAAAAACAATGAACATAAAGCCAAAAAATGGTTAATATAGGATTATATTTATACAAAAATATACATTTGCCAGTTGTTTCTTTGTAAAGTCACACTTTTCACATCACACAGTGTAGTCTGAAAACAGGTAAATGGTAGGTAAACAATAAACAGGTAATGATGTCATATACTGGCATTGAGCTGCTGACTTGTTTAAAGAAACAGTACAAAGTAGTAGGTAAACATTTGAACAATACAAAATACTAAAAATACCACTTCTGTCATCCTCTAGCTGTTCATCAGCGGTCAGTGTCTGACCACACTGTTAACTGCATATTGCGGTTAGTAATGATTAGGATGAATGTACACAGTGGCTACTCTTTAGACATCATCTTAGAATAAATGACCTCTAACAGTTAAAAACAACGCATTTTCAGGACATCTTTAGATCCTTTTAAATCTTTTGTGTGCCTCATTAATGATCCATGGGAGCCTTAGCTGTATGTCCAAAACTACCCAGGTACATTCTCAAATTCAGGACACAGCAGTTGCCGAATCAATCCCTACATGCTGCCGACAGTCGTGAGAGATGGCAGGAGGAAGCCAGGAGGAACAGTGGGAAAGCGACCGAGAGTTGGTGCAGTGATAGCAAGGTGGAGAAAAGAGCTCTCTCTTACTATCTCTCGCTCTCTCGCTCTCTCTCATTCTCTCTCGTTGTCTTTTTATGCTCCCGAAACCAAACAAGCATCAACCTTCAATAGGGCAGCACATGCACCTGAGCTAATAGGCAGAGTGAGAGTTTACTGCTGACCCTCCTAGTCAACGCCTCCTAGTTACCATCCCCATGCCGCCCAGCTCAGACACCGGGACCAACCATCGGCCGTAATACAGTGGCCTCGCTGCAGAATATAAGGCAGGGCTTGTGGCAGTCTATGGGTGTGTCCGAGCATGACTAGTACATCCAAATACTGTATCCGTGATTTCATGAGTCTGACGTCTTATGCCAGAGGACGTTGGGAAGATGGCAGTACGTCCAAGATTGCGTGGATACTAAATACTCACCTACTTCTACTCTACCGCTCATGCAAGTCATATTCTGGTTCCAATCTAGTACCTACTGACTTAGTAGGTGATTTTGGAAGTGTCTCTATGTTTTTTGTGGCTGACAGCTCCCTCTTGTCGTCTCTCACGGCTATCGTCAGCGTGAAGGTTTCAGGCGCCGCCTCACATTGGTGCACAGTGCACAGGCGCCTGGTACACCTGGTACCTCACTAATGCTCTAAAAGTACAATCCTCACAGAAAACGAAATCTAGTGTAAAGAAGAGTAGAGAACACCATATTAATACTCTGGATTTGTATGGAAATGTTGGAAGCTCTATGAATGAATTTTCCATTAATACACATATGGTTTTGGTACAGTTACTAGTTTATGGCTGGGATCTTTCCCCGTTCTTGTACCATCAAGAATATAGTCTTTTCTCACAGATGCGGTAGTACAAACTCAGGCACGGTTTATCATTCCACTTTTTCCCGAGTTCAGGCCCGGTTACTACACAGTCCTGCTCGCCTCCCCATTTACCATTATTGGGCTGCCCACTCACCCAGTGCCTGGAACAGCAGAGATAACATGTGATGAGAGTAAAACAACATTGTAAACACTGGGAATATTAATGGGATCTTCTTTATAATAATAGGAAATTCAAGTTTGGCTGCAAATGTTGCTAAACAGAGTGATCTCTTACCCAAAGGTCAGCGCTGAACCATCCACCCATTTCCAGATGCCCTCGGAGTCCCGGTCAGTCAGACCAATAAAAACTGCAGCATCCTTGCAGACACTCAAAGAATCCACAAACTCCTGTTGCGATGAAATGGAGTAACTATGATGCGTTCTCTAAATATTCTTTTCTTTCTTCTGCTAAGAGTGCTTGTCCCTGACGGAGCACAAGGTCTTATTTGATATGAGCTAATGCTGATAAATCTTTGTAGACCACAACGTCCCTCTATGATGTTTACCAGCCGTGTAGATGTTAGTTTATTTGAGATTTATTATGAGATGTGTGTACCTGTTCTTCTCTGCTGTTTATGATCACCAGGTCTGCTCCTCTCTCTCTGCAGTCCTGTCTGCTCTCGCTCCAGATCTTCATGTCAGTAGAGATGAAATATAGACTGGAGTTGAAATGCCTCCATCCCTCCTGCAATGCCTTCTCTAATGGATAGGATAATGAATGGATTTAAAATGACAATGTCAGCCACAGTGCTTACTAGCACAGCTAGAACAAGATGTAGTACTGTAGCTGGAACTGGGAAAGTTCTTCTTTTCCATTTGTCCCAGGGGAATGACTACAAGCCAGCTTTATTATATGCAGTCATTAAGTGTTTTAAGAGACCTTAACTACAGCACGTCAAAGTCATCGCTGATGCCCTCTAGGACTCACTGCCGCTTGCATATATAGCTAACAGGTCTGTAGACAATGCCATTAAGGCCACCATGAAGGTTTTATGTGTTTGTTTTTAACTGTACATGTGCAGTTAGTGCTGTCATCACTAATCAGCACTGTCAGCACAGCAAAACAACAGCAGAGAAGAGAAACCGTTCTGAATTGTTTAATGAGTTTGTGATTTGAACCAAGGGCGTAGATTTGCTCTTGACATTGGTGGGGACCTATGAATCTACCCCAATCTCTCTCAATGTGTCAATGAACGTACAAAACATATCTTCATCCAGACAGTGCTGCCACTTTCAAACCAATAAGCAGTGAGTTTGCATCTGAAAGACTTATTAACCTTACTTCACACCCTTACTTCACACCCTTTTGACTCTCAGCCACCCATTCAGCCGGCCCTGAAGATCTGTGAAGCAGACATGCACCGACTCTTCAAAAAACAAAGAGTGAGGAAGGCACCAGGCCCAGACGGAGTGTCACCCTCCTGCCTGAGGAACTGTGCAGACCAGCTTGCTCCTGTCTTCACCAAGATCTTCAATGAATCACTGGAGCAGTGTGTCGTACCAGCGTGCTTCAAGCGCTCCACAATAATTCCCATCCCCAAAAAGCCAACCATCTCAGGACTGAATGACTACAGACCTGTCGCACTGACTTCTGTGGTCATGAAATCCTTTGAGAAGCTGGTTCTCACCCACCTGAAGGAAATCACCAACCCCCAACTAGACCCCCTACAGTTCGCGTATCGGGCCAACAGGTCTGTGGACGATGCAGTGAATATGGGACTTCACCACATCCTCCAGCACGTAGACCGTCCAAGTACATATGCAAGAGTTCTGTTCTTGGACTTCAGCTCTGCCTTCAACACCATCATCCCCGGACATCTACACACCAAACTGACCCACCTCAGTGTGCCAGCCTCCACCTGCCAGTGGATCACAAACTTCCTCACTGGCAGAGAGCAGCAGGAGAGGCTGGGAAAGATCACCTCAGGAACCAGGACCATCAGCACAGGTGCTCCACAAGGCTGTGTTCTCTCCCCGCTGCTCTTCTCACTCTACACAAATGAGTGTACCTCCACAGACCCCTCAGTCAAAATCCTGAAGTTTGCAGATGATTTGACAGTCATTGGTCTCATCCAGGACAGTGACGAGTCTGCCTACAGACGGGTTGTGGAGCATGTGGTCCTCTGGAGCAACCACAACAACCTGGAGCTGAACACAGCCAAGACAGTGGAGATGAGAGTGGACTTCAGAAGAAAGCCCTCCAACCCTTCCAGCACTCACCATCCTCAACAGTACTGTAACGGCTGTGGACTCCTACAAGTTCCTGGGTACAATAATCTCCAGGGACTTGAAATGGGACTGCAACATCAGCACCATCATCAAGAGAGCTCAGCAGAGGCTGTACTTCCTGCGTCAGCTGAGGAAGTTCAACCTGCCCAAGGAGCTGATGGTGCAGTTCTACACCGCCACCATCGAATCTGTCCTCACCACATCCATCACAGTGTGGGGCAGCTCAGCCACCAAACACCACACCCACAGACTGCAGCGCATCATTAGGTCTGCAGAGAGAACCATCGGTGTGAAGTTACCCTCCTTACCGGACCTGCACACGGCCAGAACCAGGAAGCGGGCAGAGAACATTGTCCGTGATCTATCACACCCTGGACATCACCTGTTCCAGCATCTTCCCTCAGGTCGGCGTTTCAGTCAGTTGAGGATCAAGACCTTCAGACTTCAGAGAAGCTTCTTCCCACACGCCATCACACTCATGAACAGCTGAACATCACACACTACATTCTGAATACAGTCTACTACATACACACATCCATATCCAGATGTTCTGTCACTCTTCTTTTTGTTCTGCACTTTTTATTTATCTGATAGTCTCAGAACACTCTGTTCTGTTACCAAACACAAATTCCTTGTATGTGTGAGCATACTTGGCAAATAAAGTCCGATTCTGATTCTGATTTTGATTCTGATTCAGCCATAGTGCAGCTGAAACAGGTCTCTGACAGAGAGAGCTTCAACCGAAGTTGCGGTTTTGGGAGAACTGACAGTTGGTAGTTTGTTGTCATTTAACTTTTTAAACCATGTTGTTCATAACTACAAATGATGTTAGCCTGCTGTATGCTGTGTGCCAAAGCCTAGCATCACCATTAATGTTATGCTAACTTACACATTTTTTTAAAAATTGCTCCTTATGTCCACCTTCTTCTTTTCTGCTGCCATCCTTACTCGCTTTTGACATTTATGTGTCACCCACGTTGCATCTTGCATAGTGAGTCTCATATGACTGGAAAGTTTTCCTTCCAGTTTTGGAGCTGCTAACAACCAAATGTAGCTACAAGGTCTCTTGTTACAGCAGAGAGAGGCACTGCCAATCACACTGGCCATTTGACTCCAGTAGAGAATGTGATTTAACCCTTTCTGCACCTCTAGGTTAATCAGACGTTGACTGATCTTTTTGGAGGGGATCCAATTATTGGTTGGGACAATTTAATAATTGCTGGATATTTGTGGGGACGCGTCATTTCCGTCCATGCTATTTCTACACCGTTGATTTGAACATAGCCTTATTTGGCTCTGTTCCACATCCTGCAACATCTGGATGGCGTCTCCCAGTGGTGTCGCAAGAGGTTAATGTATAGGGGGGCTAAGCCTCTAGTAAGAAGTTCAAGAGAATGTTTGAATGCCTCTAAATCATGAATTTTTTGGGAACATAAAATAAATCCACTGGTCACATACAGATCTGTGTTACTCTTTAGTTTGTGTTAAGCAAGTATGACCTAAATATCACATCCGTCCAATTACAACAGACCCAGATCAAGCAAATGTATGGAGGTGAAGCATTGCTAACAACCTACAAGGTCTGAGATGATTGGCTTACACCTTAAGACATCTGAGATGATCGGCTTGGAAAGTCTGATATTATTAGACGTTTCACGTTATGTTTCAAAACATATAGAGCTGGAAACTACACACTAATATGTTGTAAATTTAGACCTAAGAATCTCCCTGTCAGTGCAAATCAGTCCTGATCTGATGTGGGATGTCCTGCTTATACTGTTTGCCTGTCTATAGATTTGTTTTTCTGTTCTTTTGTCTACTCCATACCAGCACTCTGTGTGTGTTTCTCTTCATTTAAGGTGGTTTAAATGATTTGCTCACCCAAATACGAGAGTTTCCTCTGAAGATCTGCAGTCAGGTTGGTGTATCTGGTCTCTAACTTGTCTCTATCTGCATTGAATTTGACAAACAGACCTGCGACAGCGGTCGCCAGGAGAACACACAGTAGCCCCAGACACACTGCAGCCAGTCGGTAGCACATGGTCACAGTTTTTCCATGTGCTGTAATAAGAGAGCAGCAACAGTGAAGCATCACAGAGTGTAAATAACTGTTCACATTAGAGGTGAAGAAATAGAAACTTTTTGGTTTTCTCTCTTACATAATTCTATGGTATGTGAATTATTCAAAAATTCGCAAAGCCTTAGCATTCATATGTAATTGGTAAAAGTGATTAGTAGGCATACAGGACAAATTAATAGGGAATGTAACAAGGCGAAAAGTTAAAACGGTCCAAATTCTTGCCCAGTGCTCTCTTATCACCCCAATATATCTATCATGCAACACTAACACTAATTACTTGGCCAAACTTTGGTGTACAACTTCGTGTCTTTATGGTAAACATCAATTAATTCATTAATACGCTAAATAGGACCAAAAGTTTCTGATGCCATAAATCCCACTAATGATATAATCCAGACATTCAGCCCAAATTTCATAGTATTATATTGCTTATACGACTCAGTGTGCAGAAAAGTTGGAGCACTTTGGTAATAAAAACAGAATTAAATGATGTGCAAATCTCAATTTAAACCCTATATTCAGTTGAAAACATATCAAATATTGAAACTGAGGACTTTTACTGTGTTTTGAGAAATATGTGCCCATTTTAAATTTGATGCCAGCAACACGTTTCAAAAAGGTTGAGACAGGAGTCTGGTCAAATAAGAACCTGGTGGTGCAGCTCGCAAGTATTTAAGCAGCAGATCAGTAACATGATAGGGGATAAACAAAAGTAGTAAAGATGAGGAGGAGTCACTACTCTATAAAAGACTAAGCTAGTAAATAATGCAGCTATTAAAAAACTATGTTTCTCAGCATATAATAGCGAAGAACTTTACCAGCTATCAAACATCATATCATTAAAGTATTCGGAAAATCCTGAGAAATCTCAGGATGTAAGGACCAAAGCCAGTATGACTTTGATCTTCAGGTTCCCAGACAGCCCGGAATTAAAACTCGACATGATTCAGCCAATAATAAAACCAGCCAATCCATCATCTCTGAACGCAGTTCATCAATGCAAGTTAAAACTCTATGACGATGTCATTT
This sequence comes from Megaleporinus macrocephalus, assembly GCA_021613375.1. Lineage (NCBI taxonomy): Eukaryota > Metazoa > Chordata > Actinopteri > Characiformes > Anostomidae > Megaleporinus > Megaleporinus macrocephalus. Next base: position 11,101,341 of record CM038724.1, on the reverse strand, counting down.
CCTGGGAAACTCTTGCTTATTTCAGCAAGACAATGAATCAGATTCTGAACAATTTATAGCATCATGGCTCTGTAGTAGAAGTCCAGGTAATAAATTGGCCTGACTGTAGTCCAGACTGGTCACCCACTGAAAACATTAGCAACTGAGCAACTAAAATCCTTAATCAAGCAATAATGGGGAACAGTTCAATCTCCTCAATTCCCAAACTCTTACAGAGAGTTGTTAAAAGAAGAAGATGTGATGAACACAGTGGTGAACATTTTTTGGAAAATGGTTGCTGGCAGCAGTTTGAACATCTGATATGTTGTCTCTGTATTATGTTTAATAGACTTTAAATGATCACCACATTATGTTAGCATTTATATTTTGTACAGTGTCCCAAGTCTTGAGAATTGTGGTTGTAGTGGGATTCTGCAACCTACGTGGGAAGCAGTCTAGTGGTGTTATTAAATAACTTAATAACGAGCACCATTAACACATTTAGATAAGCTAGTACAGCCGAGTACATGAAAGTACATGAAAGCATACTTTCCAAATGCACTTTGCACAAGTTCAGCTCAGCCTCCAGTCAAAAATGTTGCAAGACAGAAAGTCATGAATGCAAATACTGATTTGAAAGAGAGACAGAAAGAAAGAAAGAGAGAGAGAGACAGCATATGCACCTGAACTCTGCTTTTTTTTTCTTCTCATTTGACACTCCACATGACCTCCTTTCATTTCTTCATACACGTTCCAGCTGTTATTGGGATGAGGACCTCTGTCTGCGGTTCGTTCTAATATTTCATCGATATCTTCTCTCGCCGCCATCCTGCTCGTCTCGCTCACCAATCCTGATGTGTGAATCAGTATCAGTTTTAAGCGGTACCTAAACTACACTCGCGTGAGTGTGCGTGTATGTGAATGTGTGTGTGGGTGGTTTCTTCTCTGGATAGGAAGCTGAGAATGAAGCAACTAAGATTTCTTTTCACCAAAATGTCCACTTCCTCTTTCTGACTCCCGCCTGCTGTTCTTCCCTGTGATCCTCTGCTGTTTCAGAGGAAACTGTGAGTACATGTCAGAGAAGCTACAGGCCATGAACCTGAAGCAACCCCAGTCCTGCTTCTAAGGATCTACCACCCTGGAGAGTTCAGAACCAGTTCATGTGATTCTAATATTGTTGGATTTGTATGTTACATTAGGAGGGACTGATTTTGAATTTGCCCCACTCCCACCAAAAATTGCCAACATTTGTCCAGTCTCCATCCACATTGTAGACATTTCGTCCTGCTCTCATCTACAGTCCTTGGTGGGGACCTATGAAGCCGCCCTTACCCCAGTTTTATAAATGTTAACCTAACAGCCTATGTAGGCTAATAACATCCTTGCATGAGGCTGCAGTTTTCTCTGGCATAGAGAGTTTCAGCCGGAGTTAGACATGCTGCTCTGGGAGACTGTAAGAGAACTGACAGTTGGCAGTTTGTTGTGCAGTTCATTTCCAAACCATGTTATTTATAGCTACAGACGATGTTAGCCTGCTGTATGCTGTGCACCAAAGCCTAGCATCACCATTAACGTTATTATGATGGGCACGTTTCTTTGAAAAATAGCTCCATCTTCTTCTTTTTTGCTGCCATCTCCACTCGCTTTTCACACCCATATGTCTCCCATGATGCACCTGAGTCTTGCACAGTGAGTCTCACAGATGACTGGAAAGTTCTCCTTCCAGTTTTGGCACTGCTAACAATCAAACGTAGCTATGTGACACAGCCAATCACACTGGCCCTAGGTGTTACCGTTAACATGATTTAACCCTTTCTGCACCTCTAGGTTAATGAGACGTCGCTGGATATTGGTGGGGATACGTCACCTCCATCCCTTGGGATGGGACAGTAAAACATGTCCAACATTTAATGTAATCTATTCACAGATAAATTCTACACTCCTGAAATAAACCTGACTGAAAACGACTGCCACATGCCTTTACTTTGCGTAACTGTGGTGCACCTTTCTTTAGCGCTAAGGCGAGCTGTAATGCAAGTAATGCACAGCAATGCAATTCATGTGTTGTTCATGTGACTGGCTGCTTTACAGCTACGTAGAATAAGTTTATTACTTTCTCATTGAATATTTGCCCCTTTATGTTAAGTATGCTTGCTCAATATTTGTGATTAATATTATTGTTTTATATAGACTATTTATTCAATTGCAACAATTGTATGTACACTACTATACCAACGTCTTTTTACACCAGATATCGTTACAACAGATGAAAATAAGCATAACTACAATACAAAGTAACATAAATATCTTATTCTGAATGAATGTATTAAGTTCCAGTGCTTTAGTGGTCAGGGTGAAGATTGTCAGCATCCAGTGTCCAGCTAGCAAGCCAGATACAGTGGCCGGATAGTCAGCAACATAGAGTATATTGGAAAAGAACTTCACACAAGTATCCTGAACTAGATCAACAGTTGACATTTCAGGGTGAGACGTTTTAAAAAAAGAGAAGACGGTGCCTGTATTACACAATGTCATGCCTTTGAGTCAGTTGCGGTGACCTCTTGCTTCAGCCCACCCACAGCACTTCAGCTTTATGGGCTGTAAATGGAGAATGCTCTAACTAAACTGTCCAGTAGCATTGCCCTGGACCTTCCCTGAATTCAGTGTTTCCACCACTCGTGAGTCATGTTTGTCTGGGTTTGGTCCGTGTGAGATTTTGCTGCTGTTGCGTTTCTGAGTCTCGTCATGTTCCCAATACAAGGTTCTACCACTCATGTCATGGAGGGCTGGTGTCCTGCTCCAACTCATCTGTGCATCTGTTGCCAGACATACTAGATTAAGGAGGAAAATCTGCAAACTGTGCTGGACACCAACATTTCATGCATGCTTAATATTATTATTATTATTATTATTATTATTATTATTATTATTATTATTATTATTATTATTATTATTATTATTATTATTATTAAATTGCTGGAATGTTTTACATGTACACTACTACACTAAAGTCTTAAGCACATATTTATACACCAGATATAGTTAAAACAACATGCAACATGAATATCTTATTGTGAAAGAAGTAGATTATATCTTGAGCTCCAGTTTGAAGAACAAAGTGTAGTTCCAGATTTCTCCTGGACGCCCCAGACATTGTATGAATGTATTTAGTTCTTCCAGCAGCAATCTTGATTTAGCTTAATGAAGTACTGAGCAGTCAAAACAGGTATTAGATGAGAACTGTAAATAATACTGGGTGGTTTCAACAAGGAGTTGGGCACCAGCATTTCAGGACTAGAATGAACAAATTCTCTTCTACTAGTTGAAGTTTTCTTAGCTGTGTTTCTCGTTTTTTGTACTCTTCTGTTCTGTTTTTCTTTTTGTTTCAATTCCTTTTACCATATATATCAAAGGGGATGTAAAACCCCCATTAAAAGGTGCACATATACGTGTTTCTGATACTTGTTTCCATAACAGTGTTTGTCGTCAAAAACAAACATCTGCTTCGTGAATCAGAAATTGGGAGTAAAATGATTGTGGATATTGGGCAATATGAACACACATACACACACACACACGTTTGTCTTACTATATTAGTGAGGTCATCCATAGGTTTCTATTGATCTTTGTTTTACTATAACTAAATAATACTACACCTACACCTAAACCTAACCCTAACCTCAGTACCTTATATAATACTACACCTACATGTAAACCTAACCCTAATCTTAACTTCAGGACCTTATATAATACTACACCTACACCTAAACCTAACCTTAACTTCAGTACCTTATATGATACTACACCTACACCTAAACCTAACCTTAACCTCAGTACCTTATATGATACTACACCTACACCTAATCCTAACCTTAACCTCAGTACCTTATATAATACTACACCTACACCTAAACCTAACCCTAACCTTAACCTCAGTACCTTATATAATACTACACCTACACCTAAACCTAATCTTAACCTCAGTACCTTATATAATACTACACCTAAACCTAACCCTAATCTTAACCTCAGTACCTTATATAATACTACATCTACACCTAAACCTAACACTAATCTTAACCTCAGTATGTTATATAATACTACACCTAAACCTAACCCTAACCTTAACCTCAGTACCTTATATAATACTACACCTACACCTAAACCTAATCTTAACCTCAGTACGTTATATAATACTACACCTACACCTAACCCTAATACTACACCTAAACCTAACCCTAATCTTAACCTCAGTACCTTATATATTACTACACCTACACCTAAACCTAACATTAACCTTAGTACCTTATATAACACTACACCGACACCTAAACCTAACCTTAACCTTAACATCAGTACCTTATGTAATACTACACCTATATCTACACCTAAACCTAACACTAATCTAAACCTCAGTGCCCAAAAGACTAGTTTTCTGCTCCAATAGATTTTTTTAATTCGATTTTAGGAGAAAATGACATGTGGCTGTACTATACTAGTGAGGAAATGTGGTCCCCACAAGTTTACCTTTACAAACACACACACACACACACACACACACACACACACACACACACACACACACACACACACATGCACATATATATATTCTCACTTTTACTTTTTACCAATTTAGTTCTTTCTCACAACTTCCACATATTTCATGACTATTGTCAAGATTCACATTCACAGATTATAAAATCTCCTAAATGTACTATTGTATGACAATAAGCATCACAACTAAGAAACTAAGCACTGTACACAACTAAGCAATGTACTCTTTCAAATGAAGTATACTTAGAGTTAAACTTCCGTAAAGTTATAGTATGTTTTCCAATAATAAGTATATCAATATCAATATACTAGTAGTGTACTGGAATTGTACTATACTACTTCATTACTTCTTCATTACACAACTAGTGCACATTTTGTACTGCAACTACACCGCATACTTCATTAAGTGTGAACTACCAACCCCACGTAGCTACAGAGTGTAACGTGACAGCAGGGAAAGACACAGTCAATCACACTAACCGTATATGTTACTGCGAGACAGTACTCCAGCAGAGAACGTGATTTAACCCTTTCTGCACGTCTAGGTTGACGAGACGTTGACAGATCTTTTTTTTTTTTTTTTTTTTTTGGAGGGGATCATATTATTGGTGGGGACACGTCACTTCCGTCCACGCTCACTCTACGCTCTTGATATAGATACATTGTATATATAACCACCAGTCTAGTGTTCACAGCAGGAAACTTGCAAAATTCCTAGACATTGTAATGTAATGCTACCATATACCGTGGAGACCAGTAATACACTGTAAATGTCTTATTTCATGTACCACTAACAACAATAGTAGTATTAATAGAAATAACAATTAAAACAATAGCCTAATAATAATAATAGCAATAATAATTAAAACAATAGCCTAATAATAATAATAGCAATAACATGATGTGTTCTTTTTATCTTCATCACAGATGAAGCACATAAAGCTCTTGGTAATTAAATACTGATCAGTCATTCTTCTGATGTTTGTTAGTCCTTTTCAGTGATCTGTTTTTCTTTGTTCCTTCCGGTAAGTGATGTAGTAGTTAGGCAGTTAAGTAGGTAAGAAATCTTATGAGAGAACAATAGCTACCCGTTAATGCTCTACACTAGTTAAGCTCCTGTGCTGGTGGTCAGATGTCCACAGAGTTTTCTGTGATAGAGATCAGTGTGACATCATTTATATCACACACTAATGAAACACACTAATGCTATTAATGTGGGTCATGAATGGAGATGGGAATGGTTAGACTATGTCAGAGTGACAAGGAGTAAGACTGCAGCTCTAAGGAAGGAGCAACAGAGGACTAGTGGTGGGAGCAGCAGTCTGCCACCTCTTATTACTGGGGAGGACAGAGTTTTGGCCATCCCAGGCCCAGAAGTGTTGAAAATGAATGCCAGGGGGCGTAGACGTCTGTGGTATGCAAGCCTTCCAGATGTCTGGGGGCTGCTAACTCTTAAGAGCTCTTTATGAATTAAGTAAACTGAAAGCATACTATTTTTGGTTTTAAAAGAAGTAATAATGTTATGGGACGGGCTTAGCCCTTTGGTGGCTGTTCTGGGAACTGACTGACCCCATATAATAATAGCACATATAAATAAACTTCTTCTTTTCTCATGGTATCCAGACACAGTGTTTGAATGCACCTCTAAGAACTTGACCACTTCCTGAAATCAAACCACCACAATACCTTTTACTGACCTTATATGGCAAGTGCAGCCCTGCAGCGTTCCTCCAAAGAGTCCAGGTGCTAAATATAACCTTAACTTTAAAATGATATAATTACTGATTTTAAAATTATTTACAGCCAAGACCTTTCTTTCTTATTTCAGAGAAGGCATTTGAAAGATTCATATTCCAATCAATTGGGGGGATCCAAATCTTATCAAAAGAAACAAGTTCAGCATCAACCTTCATACTACAGTGATACTACAGTGTACTACAGTAACTCACTATCACCACTTCAGGTACAAAGTAGTACTACAGTGACTCACTATCACCTCTTCATATACAAAGCAGTATTACAGTGAGACACTATCACCTCTTCAGGTACAGACTCCAGCACCCTGTTTATTTATTATTGTATTTTATTCTTTGATTGTTTTTTTTATTAATTTGATTAATAATTTCAAAATGAATGAATAACTAAATACTGCTTAGTTATGATTGTTTTAAGATGTATTATTATATATCATTATTTAGACTATTGTTATCGATTATTATTCTATTATATATTTTAATAATTTTAATTAATAAATAATAATAATAATAATAATAATAATAATAATAATAATTATTATTATTATTATTATTATTATTATTATTATTATTATTGTTATTATTATTATTATTATTATTATTATATGTGCAGACATTACAGTAAGCAGTAAACTGATGATCACATACAGGCACTTGTAGTTTATGAGCTGTAAAAAGAAACAAGTAACATGTTCTGAATGTTATATATTTATTAGTCAGTAAACTATTTACAGGTTAATCAGATATTTACAATGTCCTTATAGCATACAGCATCCTGGAAGAGTCATACATAAGATCTAGTGTTCCAGACGGTTGAAGACTGGAGTGGAGTGGCAGGTGTGGAAGTCCAGAGCATGTGGGGTAGGCGGAACCAGAGCTGCTTCCAGGCCCATGACAGGTGTTCCAAACAAGAGGGATGCTGCAGAGGACAGGTTCCTCACATCAGGAGATGCACTGGCTTCAGGTGAGCGGCAGGTGTAGAAGCGTAGAGCATGTGGGGTAGGCAAAGCCAGAGCTGCACCCAGGCCCATGATAGGAGCTCCAAACAAGAGGGATGCTGCAGAGGACAGGTTCCTCATAGTAGAAGAGGCATGGGCTTGTGAGAAGCGGCAGGTTGGGAAGTCCACAGCACGTGGTGCAGGTGGAGTCAGAGCTGCTTCTGGACCCATGAGAGGAGGTCCAAACAGGAGTAAGGCTGTAGAGGACAGGTTCTTCACATAAGTATTGGCGTGGGCTTCAGTGGAGTGGCAGCTTCGGAAGCCGGGAGCACACAGGGTAGGCTTACCCAGAAATGCTTCCAGGCCCATAGCAGGACATCCAAACTGGAGGGAGTCTGTAGAGGCCAGGTTCCTCACACCAGAAGATGCATGGGCTTGAGGGAAGCAGTAGGTTTGGAAACCCAGACCGCGCAGGGTAGGGGGAGCCAGAGTTGCTTTAGGACCCACGACTGAAGCTTTGGTGTGCATGTGGCTCTTCGTCATCTCGTCCTGTAGATGGAAGCAGGGAAGGTACTGAACCCCCACAAGAACACGCTTCAATAAGATCATCTGAAATGCTGGTTGTCTGTTCTCTGTAAAGTCTCTGCAGCGCTGAGTGAAGGTAGTTCTAAATACAGTCACACAGCCCAGTAAAGCTTGTCTGGCTGGTCTTAAAGAACAACTGAACAAATGGCTTTATGTCCATCTCATTGGCTGAACTGCTAAATAGATCAATCACAGACATGAATATCAATTCCAGTAAGTTCTAAATATCCACATTCACATATTGTGCTGTACATTTCACTGTAAGTACAGATACAAATATGGCTACTGTTCTGAAGATCATCAGAGAAGAATCTGTAAGTGATGGAGCTTCATATTAACTCTTAGAGCTTGAACGTGCACAGCGGTCTTCTAACCTTCACAACTTTTAAACTCTTACAGTCATAACTACACACATAATCCATATATCAGAACATCCAGCAGACCCCGCCCTCACTTTTCACCAATGTCACATTAAACTGTGACGTCAGCATCAGAGTAATTCGGCTCTAAAAATCACCTAAAGTCCTGAAATCAGGTCTCTGCTTTAATTCTCCAGAAGAACCTGTATATGTATTCATGAAGGGATTTTTATATTCATAACATCATTAAACTATTCAAGCAATCAGGAGGAACTTTAGTGCAGAAGGTGTACAAGCCAATCCCGTCCTGTTACATTTTTAAACCTCACAAAAAGCTGATAGACGGAAAAAATGCTGCAGTAAATGAGCAGCAGGTCAACATGTTTAATTGAGGCTTATGGAGTTTAAGATGTACATGCACTCGACTATGTTTGTGTCTTTAACGCAACATATACACATTTTTCATACCAACTTACCCGTTGGTGCTGTTCTTTTCTCAGTTCCAGTTCACTATTGAATATCGTCCAGGTACTCACAATACCAAAGCAGATGCCGTATCCCGTGTGTTTGAAAGTGAAGGAGATTCACCAGTATTATCGAATCCTGAACTCAATCTTCGTGACTCTGTAGCTGGTCCATTGATGGGCGATAAAAGAGGAGATTGAACAAATTCTAAATTGGAGTTACCTCCTCCTCATCAATGTCCAGTAGAGAACACCTGGCCTCCCAGGTGCTTGTCTAGTCTCTTGTCATTTCAAGGCTTGACTACTGCAATTCGCTCCTGGCTGGTCTTCCTCTGCAGACCATCAGACCCTTACAACTGATCCAGAATGCAGCAGCACAGTTCACTCATGTCACTCCACTGCTGCGCTCCCTTCACTGGCTTCCTGTAGCTGCTCGCATTTAGTTTGAAGTTCTGATGCTTGCTTACAAAGCCAAGAATGGACCAGCTCCTCCTTACCTTATGGCGATGGTCAAAAGTCGTTTCGCACCTCAAGCCCTTCGTGCTTCAAGTATGGCTCGGCTTGACCCGCCATCACTCAGGATTCATGGAAGACACGCGACAAGACGCTTCTCTGTCCTGGAGCCCAGATGGTGGAACGAACTTCCACTGGATGTCTGAAGAGTGAACTCTCTCACGGTCTTCAAACGCAGACTGAAGACCCATCTCTTTGTGAAGCACTTATAAGCACTGATCTACTGAAGCATTGGTATAAACTGTTATTGCACTTTTTATTTTCTAGGAACACTGGCTAAGTATTGCACTTGTGCTGTATGCACTCTTGTATTTATTCTCTTCTCTGTAGGTATTCAAGCCTTGCTAGGTGTTGCTCTGTGTCTAATCTTATATTTTGTTGTCTTCTTTCTAGGTATCAGCACTGGCACTTGGGGAGGAGGATCACTGTGGGTAAACTGTGTGTACCTGTGGTTCCTTTAAGACTTCTGTTCACACCAGGCTCTGGGACTTCTTCGTTGGTGTAGACATCCTCATAATCCTTGCTGCTGTTTGAATGTGTGGATGCGTTGTGTGTCGTAATCCCTGAATTTGCGTATATATCCTCATCCATCTTAAGTTCCTGTATCTTCTGTAAATGTGTTGATGCCATTAAGTGGATCTGATCTGCTCTAAATACAATCTTTTGCTTTATAGGTGTGGAGTCTCTACTACAGTCCTTCAAAGTGACCCAGTGAATGAGTATATACTTGCTCTCAGGACAGGAAGTTGAGGCTTTTCACACCAGCACTGATACTGATCTCTGTCTCTGCTCTGTGGGTTTGGTGCTGTGTGCAAAGGTTATAGAAGTCATCGTATCTGTCCTGTAACTGCTAGTTTGTTAAACACCGTGTTTCTGATTGTAATACTGTAGAGATTATATTGTTCAGATACAATCACCACTAGTACTGGGATTAATTACAGGCAGAACTGCATAAGTGTGCCATAAACGGGGACTTACAAGAGATTACAAGACCCCCGAAGACACGAAAAGATTGTATTTATTTGCTCAATAAAAGATTCTTTACTGAAAGATTTACTTCATTAAATAACAGTTAGGATTAGATTTAGATTTAGTGTCTGCAGCAATGCCTCTTCAGTACTTTAATACTTCCAGTTCTATAATTTTGCTTGAACAGCTGCTTTTGAGAAGCATTTGAAAAAATCCCACCCCAAAAATCCTATACAGTACACTGATATGGAGTCCTGTTGTATGCTCAGTAAAAGTTAAAGAAGTGTTGAGCTATAACAGATTAAAGAGTAAAGTCATATAAATGTTTTAATGTTCTGTTAAAGGAAATAAGGGGAGGCAAAGGGTCCATGAATAAACAGGGTCCAAAATTCCCACCAGTGCCTCTGTGCTGGTCAGACAGGCTAATCATCTACATTAAAGAGAAACTGATCTTGTTAGAGAAGAGAGATTGTAACAGATAAAGAAGACTTTCTGTGGTGGGTCTACAAGTCACATGGTCGATGTGCAGGGGAGCATTGTGTGGTTGAGGTTTGAGGTGTGCAGTACCAACTTTTAGGCCTATGTTGAACCAGCTTTTGTCGTCAGTGCAGCACAAATTTATCTGACCATGGATTCTACAAGATGATGGAAAATCCAGGAGTGTCAAGAGTAACATTGGCTATGTTTACATGCAGAGATTTTCTGTAATACGATTGAATTCATTCCGATTCTAGACTAAGACTGAGGTGTTTATATGCTCACTCTACTTAACAATCTGATGAAAATCTCTGTTTACATGCACCCTACAAGCAATCGGATCCAACATTACACGCATGCGTAGAGTACAACTTGGTGTAAACGTTACCATGACAACAAGCATGAGGTGAGTTCAGTCAGAGTGAAATCGGCAAAAGTATTTTACTCGCGTTTTCATTTGACGCTCGTGTTTTTAACTGCTTCAAAATTACAGCAGACTCAGAAAAACACACCTCACATGTACTTATTAAAGAAGTCACGTCCTGTCACCGTTTTCATCCGTGTTAGCTTTGGGTCGATCTCCCACGAATTCATCCATAATTTCGTAAAACCAGAAAGTAGACGGAGCCAAGCTGCTTTTGCTGTTCAGGTTTTTAGCTTTGTAATATCCGATCTGAGAAACTTCCATCTGTTTAAAATTTGCTCTTTAGTTTGTGTTAACCCACCGTCGTTCATTTGCTCATATACTCGTCTGAAGCTTACTCGTGAGCTTTACGGCCGTCCATCCTGCTAGCTGTTTTTAAATCTTTTAACGTTTGAAGCAAACTGCACATGCGCAGAGCGTACTTAAACTTTCCAATTGGGAAGGTAATCGGATACAGGCGTTTACACGGCTATTATTCTTCTATTAAACAGATTATTTACAAGATTACCCACCTCCTTCAATGGGATAGAAATTGTAATCGGAATGACATCAATCGGACTAGACTATTCGGATTGAGGTATTAGTCAGATTATTAACAGATTATCAAGATGCATGTAAACGTAGCTATTGTACCTGCCTGGTTGTGTGATGTAACTCTTTGAAGTTGGTCACAGAAGGGAATACAGCAGAGGTCTTTAAATCTCCTCTGGCCCCCAGATAGGCAACTTACAGTGCATAAATAGAGAACACTGTTTTTTTTTGTTGGGGGGGGTGCTGAGGACCGTTTTGAAGACTTCTGTGTTACAGAGTATCTGTAACCCAGTTGTACTTAAGCCATTTAATGTAATGGTGTCTCTTAATTAAGCTCTATCCCTTTAAGAATATCATGACAGTTTTTTTTTCTTTTCCACTCTTTTAGCGCATTTTCTGGCAGGTGTAACTGCTTTACGGTAAAATTTCACAATTCCCATAGAAATGCACATGCAGGAGAGCACGAAGCTCAGATGATTTAGTGCGAGGGAAAGAGGAGGTCTGACGGATGCAGCCAGCTCCAGCAGCCTTCGTCCTGTTAATTCTGTGTACTGATTCTCCTGCTAGGTGGGCATTTCTGCATATGCTGCATAACTACGAGAAGTGATACATGTTTTATCAGTAGTAGCACTCAAAGTGTGTAAAAGTTCTGTGAAGCACACTCGGTCTGAGCTTGCTAACTCTTGTCTGTTGGCTCTATGCTAACGGGTTAACTGTTAGCATACTTTACATTTTGTATGCAGTTCAAGTGTTTAAGTGAAATACTAAATGCATTTTCAACAGAAATGTTCTGAAGATATATATGTATGTTTAAAGACATTCAATGTTCGTCAGTATTTGGGTATTTTATGTTTTATGAGTGTGTGTGAATTGGTTCCGTGCTCTGTATGAATAGAAATGCACATGCAGGAGCGCACGAGGCTCAGATGATTTAGTGCGAGGGAAAGAGGAGGTCTGACGGATGCAGCCAGCTCCAGCAGCCTTCGTCCTGTTAATTCTGTGTACTGATTCTCCTGCTAGGCTGGCGGTGTGTTCTTCGTACTTTACACCGACTGATTCCAGGATTTCGCTGGAGACGTATTGGATAGAGAGAGAGAGAGAGAGAGAGGGCTAGCGACGAGAGGAGAGAGAGAGAGAGAGGTGGTCCTGACGGTTCAAAATCTGCATGCGAGCGCTTAAGTACACACGCACAATTTTATTTATTTTTTGGGTACCCAGATACACATTTTTTCTTCTTCAAGGAGTTCAAGGACTGTTCGGATTTGAAAAATTCGTTTTTTTTTCCTCGGACACACGAAGTGAACATTTTCTAAAGAAACTGTTTTGAGAGTAGCGGAAAAATTTAAGGGTTGGAGAGCTCTCCCATAAATTTCATGCTCACCCATTGATTGGGCTGTCCCACTTACTGTAAACGGTTTAGCTGAGCCTCACAAGGACTCTGTGCTACAGACCCATTCTCTGCCAAACTCTCAAACTGAGAGGGCCGTTCCTGTCCATGAGCCCTTAGAGTTAGACTTCAGTAACAGCCCCTTAAGTCCACAACGTACACAGCAAATACAAAACAGAATTTTAAAAGAAGTCCCACAAGCCTTCTCCAGAAATGATCTTGATGTTGGCACTGCTTCTGGTGTCCAGCATCGTATAGAACTAGAACCACATGTGCCATTCAAAGAGAGAACAAGGCGTGTCTCCCCAGCTGATTTTAATGACCTGAAAAAGCATTTGCAAGATCTTTTAGCAGCAGGCATTATTGAGGAATCCACCAGTCCTTATGCATCTCCGATTGTGTTTGTTAGAAAGAAAAATGGAGAACTGAGAATGGTAGTAGATTACAGAAAGTTGAATAATCTCACTAAGAAGGATACATACCCACTACCTCGTATAGAGGAGACATTCACTCTACTGTCTGGTTCAAAATGGTTTACTGTCCTTGACCTTAAGAGTGGATATTATCAGCTCGAAGTTGAGCACTCTGACCGTCCAAAGACAGCTTTTACAACCCCGTTCGGTACATGGCAATTTCGGCGTTTACCACAAGGGCTTACAAACTCCCCAGCCACCTTTCAGCGCACAATGGAGAGAGTAATGGAAGGAATGAACCTCCAGGAAGTCATCACTTTCCTTGATGATCTCATCATTTTCTCTAGTACATTGGAGGAGCATGAGGAACGAGTGATGAAAGTGTTAAAACGCATTTCTGATTTCGGACTCAAATCTCCTTCTAAATGCAAGTTTTTCCAAACATCAGTAAGGTATCTGGGACATGTGATTTCTTCACAGGGGATCCAGCCTGACCCTGATAAGGTTGCTGCTATTAAAACCTGGCCCTGCCCTCAGACAGTTCGTGAGCTCAGGTCGTTTCGTGGATTTACTGGCTATTATCACCGATTTGTTCGTGATTATGCCAAAATTGTCTGACCTCTCAATGATTTATTGAAAGGGGAGTATGCCTCCAGATACAAGCGTTCTCATTACGGGCCCCGGGCAAAGTCACCTTCACTGAAAGATAGGTGGACTGATAGCTGTCAGGCAGCTTTTGAGTTGATTGTGGAAAAACTGACCTCCGCACCCATTCTCGGCTTTGCAGACTGGCGACTCCCTTATGTGCTACACACGGACGCGAGCACCACTGGACTAGGTGCAGTTTTGTATCAGGTTCAAGACGGTCAAACCCATGTAGTAGCCTATGCCAGTCGAGGGCTTTCCAAAAGTGAGAGAAACTATCCCGCCCACAAATTAGAATTTCTCGCTCTTAAGTGGGCCGTCAGCGAAAAGTTTCAGGATTATTTGTATGGGGCTGAGTTCAAAGTGCTTACAGACAACAACCCTTTGACTTACGTTTTGACTAGCACAAAGCTTGATGCCACTAGTCATAGATGGCTTGCGGCCCTGTCAGTTTACAATTTTGATATACACTACAGATCTGGTCTGCATAACGCTGATGCTGATGGACTTTCTCGGAGGCCTTGTGGACAACCAATAGAGGATGAGGAGTCAGAAGAGCTGAGGGAGAAGGTATCCCGGTTGCTAAGTTGTGCGAGCACAGGCACCGACAGCTTCAGTGTTCTTAATGAGGAGGCAGTGAGTACTCTGTGCATGTATCACGGTGTTTCTCAAGAAATATGTGAGTCTGATAAGAGCGGAGTCCCTGCGGTGGAAACACTGCTATGCCGTGAAGGAGCTATACCTGATGATTTGGAAGATCCAGCCCTGTGGCCAGGTCAAGAAATCATTCCTGGAATGTCTATGGATGACTGGCATCAGTTGCAAAGAAAAGACCGTAGTTTGGCCTTCATCATAGACCTGTTGGAGGGCAACATTAGCATAGCGGCTTCAGATGCGAGACTGCAGGAACCTGAGACTGCACTACTCTTAAGGGAAAAGTCCAAGCTGGTGTTACTGGATGGAGTGTTGCACCGTAAAGTTTTTGATCAGAGTGGTGAGGCTTTTCATCAGTCGGTCCTGCCAAGCAGCCACAGAGAGAGAGCATTTCATGGTGTTCATAGCGAAACAGGTCACATGGGTATAGAGAGAACAGTGGAACTTGCAAGAACTAGGTTTTACTGGCCTAAAATGGCTCAGTACATTGAAGCTAAATGTAAGACTTGTGAGAGGTGTATAAGGAGAAAGGCCAGAGCCTAGAAGGCAGCCAAGCTCGTTAACATCAAAGTGACTGTCCCACTTGAGCTTGTTTGTATGGACTTTTTGAGTCTAGAACCTGATTCAGGGGACACTCGCAATATTCTAGTTATAACAGACTGCTTTACCAAATATTCACAAGCGTACCCTACAAAAGACCAAACTGCAAGAACAGTAGCTAAGGTGCTGTGGGAAAATTTCATTAGCCACTATGGCTTTCCACGTAGATTGCATAGCGATCAAGGGGCTTGTTTTGAGTCTGAAGTAGTGATGGAGCTATGTACGCTGTCTGGGATTAAGTCTCGCACCACTCCTTACCATCCGAGGGGAAATCCGGTCGAGAGATTCAACAGGACTCTTCTTGACTTGTTGGGAACACTGGAAGAAAAGAAAAAGGAGGAATGGAGAAAATATGTCCGGCCGCTTGTACACGCTTACAACTGTAGGAGAAACGATGTGACTGGGGAAGCACCGTTCCTTCTCATGTTTGGTCGCCAGCCACGCCTTCCGATAGATCTTTGCTTCGGTATTAGTCCCAACGCAATGTAGACCACAGAGAAGACATAAGCCTCCTGCTTATCTTAGTGATTACCAAGTTGGTTGTAGGCAGCATAATGTTAGCTCATCTCCACTGCTCCACAGCTTTTTGATCTCTTTGCAGCAGCAGATTGCAGCATTGATACAAGTTGTTACTACTGTGCATGACGAGGACGTCATATTCTAAGCAGGGGAGGATGTAACCCAGTTGTACTTAAGCCATTTAATGTAATGGTGTCTCTTAATCAAGCTCTATCCCTTTAAGAATATCACGACAGTTTTTTTTTCTTTTCCACTCTTTTAGCGCAGTTTCTGGCAGGTGTAACTGCTTTACGGTAAAATTTCACAATACCCATAGAAATGCACATGCAGGAGAGCACGAGGCTCAGATGATTTAGTGCGAGGGAAAGAGGAGGTCTGACGGATGCAGCCAGCTCCAGCAGCCTTCGTCCTGTTAATTCTGTGTACTGATTCTCCTGCTAGGCTGGCGGTGTGTTCTTCGTACTTTACACCGACTGATTCCAGGATTTCGCTGGAGACGTATTGGATAGAGAGAGAGAGAGAGAGAGAGAGAGAGAGAGGGCTAGCGACGAGAGGAGGGAGAGAGAGAGAGGTGGTCCTGACGGTTCAAAATCTGCATGCGAGCGCTTAAGTACACACGCACAATATTTATTTTTTTTTGGGTACCCAAAAGGAGTTCAAGGACTGTTCGGATTTGAAAAATTAGTTTTTTTTTCCTCGGACACACGAAGTGAACATTTTCTAAAGAAACTGTTTTGAGAGTAGCGGAAAAGTTTAAGGGTTGGAGAGCTCTCCCATAAATTTCCGCACATCTAGTGTCGGTTTCATTTATAAGAAGTGAACTGGGAAAAATTGTGAATGTGCACATTTTGTTTTTTTTTATTTGTGTGAATGTCACTGTACTAAGGATAATTGCCATTCAATTTCATAAGTTACTGAGCTAAAGAAACGCTCCAGTCCATTAAATTCAGCTTTAGTGGACAGGTAGTACACTGCTACCAGACTCACAATAAATTCCTTTAATTACCAGCGCTATATCTGTTTCCGTGTTGTTGTTGTTCATACGGATTGAGCTGTTTAGGCCTTGGTTACATATCCACTGTACCAGCAAATACTAATCACAGCGAGTGCTCTTGGTCACACATGCCTCTTTCTCAGAAGTGGGAGCAGAGGGAGACTGAGTGCTGCATTCTCGTCCCAATTGTGTCTCAACTCACAGCGCAACTCCTCACGGCACTTGAAGCGGCAACAACTGCATTTCTACTCCCTCAACCGCTCTCCTCTTTATGTACCGCCCACCAGGCCGCAAACGCCAGTGAAAGTGCTGCATATGTCTGCTGACCCGGACCCTTGGCCATGCATGGCACGCTTCTCTCCAAGTCTCTCTTACTGCGTGTTCAGCATCTGCGTGCTTGCCCCTCAGCCTGACTACGCCTCCCACACACCCACAGCCGAAGGAGCCGGTAGCAGGATGTCATACTGCTTCCTGTTGTAAAAGAGAACCAGTGACCCCACAAACTCCAGCCACAGTTCAAATACGGTGCAGTCAGTGTGCACACAGTTCCTCTCAACCACAACATTGGCTTCCTGCATCTTCATACTGAAGAGTTAACAGCAACAGATTGAACAGTTTCAAGAGTGCAAATACCAAACTTGAAATTTAAATCTAGTTATTGTTAAGTGAAACAAAGAGGAAATAAAACACACTGGACCGTGGAACAGCAGAGCAGTCAACTGTCCAATTAATTTTGCAGCCTGATATGGTTGTAATCTCTACACCATTCACCTGATTTGAATGTAAATAGCCGAGACAGTGACTATCTGTAAATTATATAAGCTGCCACTTAGGGTTTTGGAGTCACCAGGAGCCTGTAATAATACAGAATTATTTCACTTCAGTTTAATTGGTGGTTATGTTGTTTGGCAGTGAGGGACAGTGAACTCATAGCCAGGGTCCTCTGAACATCTACAGTAGTAATATAGCTGGTACAAGTAAGCAGCAGCTCCTGATATGTTATTTACATACAAAGACTATGGATTAGTACCTGATCAAAGTTGCTCCTTCAACTCCATCCGTCTACTCTCATTTCTTTCACCCCCTCTCATTGTCTGGTAACACATCATTTTTTATCAAACTGAGGTTCACCTTCCTTAATTTACCACAACAAATGTTACACAGAAACCAAACTGATGTTTTTACTAGCCTCTGTCAGAGCTTTCAACTTTATTAAGGAATTTTGGGATATAAAATTGCTTCATGATCAACGCTAGGCGACCTTTTTCACTAATGTTAGCTGACACTAAATAATACATTACTACATGAAAATAAAATATAAATCACTGTCAGTAACATTTTCTTCACTCATTCACACTCAGCATTCTGGGGTGTTTTCTAAAATTCATGTCCAGATTATAACAGCTGGCTTACATAGCCTGTCCTTCTTTTCGATGGCACTGCAAGTTACCTAACAAGCTAGCTAACAAGCAGTTGGTAAAACCCACAGTTACCTCATTGGATTTAGATCTGGGAAAACTGAAGGCCAGGACAACACCTTGAACATCTTGTTCCTCTAAGCATTTCCACAGGCAGGGAAACTTATCCTGCTGAAAGAGGTCACTACCATTGGTGGAGTATAACTGCCTTATAGGGGAATAACTCCACCGTGTCTACACTGATGTTTAGGTAAGGGGCGTGTGTTAAACTGTTGTCCAAATGAACGCCTGGATGCGAGATTTTCTCAGAAGAACACTCCCTCTGCTTCTCTTCTTTCCACAGTGCATCCTGGTGCCATCACTTCCCCAGCTAAACAACACACACAGCTGTCCATGTGATATAAAAGTAAACAGGACTCTAGGACCAGGTGATCTACTGCTTCAGAGTCAGGTTCTGACTGGCCTGCACACTGTAGGTGGGTTTCGACAGTGGATGTGTTATTGACTGTTGTGTGGCGCAGCCCCATATGCAGCAAGGTGCAATGCACTGTGTGTTCTTGATGAAGATAATAGAAGATAATCATGAGTCTTGGGCACCTAAACCTTTTTGCCAGTTTGTGGTTTGTCTCATATTTGAGCACTGTTGACTGGGCGCACTCCACAAGCACTGCTGTTCCAGAGATGATCTGACCTGGTTGTTTGGCAATGAATAATGCAAAGAGTGTATATTCATAATTCATATTAAAAGCAGTAAAACACTCATTCATTGGGTAGTTATGCTAAGATTTAATTTAATACTACAAAGCTAAATGACAGCTGGACAGTTCATGTGTTCCAGTTGAATGAGTCTTATGTAAGCTTGCTTGCTCCATAAGAGCTGTATACAACAGCATATATGTTTTTAACTCTATACAATCCCCAAATTACCTGTACAGCAACAAATGTTTTCTCTTCCTTATAAGCTTTGATCTTGTTATCTTAATCAGATATTTATTGCATGTTTTTTAGTTTAACTCTGAAAACGAATCGCCTGTAGACATATAGGATCAGACTACATTAGAAAACCTATGTTTGTGTTCAGTTGCATGGGTCACATGCTAAATAACCAAAAGTACATCTGACCCTTATACCTCTATGAGCTTGGTGGACATCCCATAGACATTAATTGATGCTTGCATGCAACAATAATATCACTTACAGTTGACCAGGGCAGATGTAGCAAGACGGAAATTTCACACTTGTGACAAAGATGGCATCCTATGGCAGTGCCATGTTTAAAGAGGATCTATTGTGCTTTTCCAGTTTCCCTTCGTCTTTGGTGTGTTATGCAGGTTTTTTTTTCATATAAAGGCCAAAGTATACACTAGAGGGAGGAAATCCCTCCCACAGAAACCACTTTTCTTAGCTGCCTCAGTTTTTTTAGGATGCCATGACCTCACAACACTATCTGTACTGCCCACCAACCAGCAAGCCTTACTCACAGTAAACACTGAAGGCCAAAGCAGAGATGGGCACTCGATTGAGCGACTTGAGTCATATTCGTCTAGAAAAAGACTGCAGACTTGACTTCAAACTCGCCCCTAATGACTCTCGACTCGACTCTGACTCGTCCAAAATAACTCATGAACAATAAGAGTCAGTCTGTTATCCAGACACTGTGTGCAAAAGTTATATCAAAAATGCTTTCGCTGTGTGTGTGTGTATGTTGCCGTACTTTTGTTTCGGTGATTTTGACATATCACAACATCCGCTAATCGCAAGCGGGAAATCGGAGAGACATAAACAAACGAGGGTGGCATGGCTTCGGCTAGAGTACCGTACGTGGTAGCATTTTGCTACAGGGAGTTTAAAGTTCTCAGACATAACCGAAGGGTGGTGACGTGTAAAGAATGTGGGAAACAAATTAAAGACACTGGAGTGACCACATCAAACTTCATAAGACATCTGAAAACACACCTGGACAGGTTTGTTTACTTTTCACTAGCCACTTAGCCATTAATACAGCGAATATATAAAATACAGCTATTTTCCATCTCCTCTTTTCCCCCCATCATGCGCCCTCATCGGGCCAGACTCAATGAAGACTCTCAAATCTGAGTTCAGTGTTCAGTGTTTTTTGACAGCAAATTTTGATTTAGTCTTAGTTGTAGTCTTTTGACTAAAATGTCACTTAGTTTTAGTCATAATTTAGTCATCTGAATAGTTTTTAGTTTTAGTCTAGTTTTAGTCGACTAACTATCATAAGAATATAGTCTAGACTAAATCTACAGTCGACTAAAATATAAAGGGTGTAAAATGTAATGCTTTTTCTTCAGTTCCCTTGAATTACTTGTCATTATATATACTTTATACATTAAATATATATATATATATATATATATATATATATATATATATATATACAAAATGAAAGATTTATTAGCCAGTTATGGAATATTATTTATGTTTGAAAGACCAATACACACACAAACAGATTTAACAAACAACATCTGAGGTCTTCCGTAACTGCAAAGTGAATAAGAGAAAACTGTTATTTTATCCTTGTATCACCTTTTTATTTATCTCTAATTTATTTAATAGTTGTTACTAGTGCTGTCAATCTAATTAATTGCATGCTCTGTGATTAACTAATCTATATTAATTGCATTTATCACTTTTTACTATGAAAATATTTTTAATTGTGCAATTCAAATAAATTTTGGCATAACAGTAAATCAATAAATGAAAAACTGCCACATTTCCAGGTCACAGTGTTTACTAGAGACACACACTGCACATTGCGTACACTAATTATTGTAAATAAAACTAGCTAATCTGTTTCGTGCACTTTCTAGCTAATGGTGGGGCTGGAGGGCTGATGTCCAGCGCGGTGGTGATTTTCTCTAAACACAAACACTAAACTCTCTTTCTCTCTGCTGACACTGTCTAGATAACTTAGTTCCATCATGAGTAGCGACAGTTCACTGGCTCGTATGGTCTTCCCGGGTTTAGACCAAATTTGTGTAAGTGTGCGTTTGATTGACGGCTACTCGGCTTGTCCGGCCTCTCCATATATGCCGAAGTACTTCTGATTGGATGTTTCCCTAACTTGTCCCTGGCTTTCACAAAACTAAATTAGTTCTGATTGGACGTCGTCCCTGCCAAACATGTTCGTCTCGTTTTTATTCGTTGACTAAAGTGTCAATCAATTTCGTCATAGTTTTTATCCTTTCTGTAGATTTTAGTTTTCGTCTCGTTCTCATCATGAAAAAAACTGAGTTATAATGTAACCAACAGTTGTTGTTCACTTTACAAAACAAAAATGATTGCTAGTTTGCTCTATAATCTAAAAATGTTTAAAAAAGCTCAAGAACAAAGAAATTGTTGAAAAAAGTTAATCTGTTGTGTGTGTGTATATATATATATATATATATATATATATATATATATATATATGTGTGTGTGTGTGTGTGTGTGTGTGTGTGTATATCAGTAGCGAACTGTGACCTTTAAGCCTCGGCCCTATCCCCCAATGCCCCTAAGAAACCTTGTCCGAAAAAAAAAACTGTTTCTTCTCCTAACAAACTGCAAGTCAAGAAACAAGAAATGAGACGACAGAGGAGACGCTTGCACTTCAGAGGAATATGTAGACGACCAGCCTGAGGGGCGTCACATCAATGTCAAAACTTTAGCGTGCAAAAACATTTACGCTCACAAGTGAAACATTCACGTGCGCAAAATGTTAAAACGTGCAGCTTTATATCTTTCACCTTTTGCACACTCAAACGAGGGCATCAAAGAAATGAATCGAGACGTCAAACCACACAAAACGAACAAAATGATATAAAAGCCTTTATATCAATACATCACACACAGCAGTCACTGGCTACATACACACCAATCAGAAAAGTAGAGATGTTTCATTATGTCGTTTTCTTAACATCAACAGCGAGCTGGTCATCCAGGGGTATCTGTGTAACTGCTGGAGTTGAACTGCCTCTCAAAAGCCTTCGTCTTTTGCACCAAATTAAGCTCCGGTGTAGGTCGTCCAACTTCTTATTAAAAGTTAATCTAGAAAACGGCTTGGATAACAAATTTACAAAGGTGTCCACCTCTGTACTGATAGCCTAGCACTAGCTAGCTGTTTCTTCAGCTAGCGTCACCACAGCAGGCAGAAATGATCCTACAGTTAAGCCTGCCCACTTAGAGGGAAGATATGATTGGTCAATTTTATTGTCATTTGAAATTGGTATGGCGCTGAATTATAACTGCCTGGCCCTCTGTAAATAAACAGCGGGACCACCAATCACCAACGTTCTGCGGAGGCATCACAGCCCTTATAGGGGGAGACACAGGCTCACAGGCTTCCACTTAACCCCTCATGTTCCAACACAGATTAAATAGACATGTTTGAATAATTTATTTGTCTATATTTTTGTAATTGTTTAGATGTTGATTGTCAAACAGTAAGTAGATAAAATAAAATTATAAGTGTGTGTGTGTGTGTGTGTGTGTGTGTATGTGTATGTTAAGAATATTTTAGGTCCTCTGAGAGGTGTAGAGGGCCATGACGGTTCCCCACTGATATATATATATATATATATATATATATATATATATATATATATATATATATATATATATATATATATATATATATATATACATAGAGCTGTGTATTTTTATCATACGCTTAAATATGTTGTATTATCTTAAGACTTCACTTAGACTCGAGCCTAATAACTCAAGACTTGACTTGAACTTGTATATTGTGACTTGTGAACATCTCTGGGCCAGAGGGAGTTAGTTTAGTTCTGTGGAGAAGATGGAAGAGTAAAATAACCACAGTGTTAACAGCTGCCCAGGAGAAGAGTCTTCAACAGAGCATTTTAGACAGGCAGAGTGAGGGCTGATGTACAGTATGGGAAAGAAAAATGTTTTTAGAACATAAATCTAATAAAAAAGAAAATTATGTAACTGAAAATGTGCAACATACCATTCAGTTTGCCCCCCATTCTCTCGTTACTGTTTTTCAAAGGAAATAGAATAGTTATGTGAATTTGTACACCTGTTAGCAATGAGTGTAGGTAAACTCACTAATTAATAGGGTTGTCCACATACTGTGTTTGACTACTCATGAACTTCAGGGCCATATGTTCCTGTAGTTCTCCCCACACCTCAAATGAAGCTTCAACATGGCAGACTGACCAGTCGAACTGTGAAAGCTAGGGCCTGGCTGATTGGTTGGATGATATATGTAACGATATTAAGGTCCTATGAATTTATTGGTATGAAGCACAGACACTTGCTTGTAAAGTAAAAGGGATCATCTGCTCATGTCTGTCACACCAACATATGTTGTGGTTGATATAAGAAAATGGGAATCGAGGAACATAAGAATAAAGAAATAAAAAATTAGAATAAAAATCAAAACCAGTTAATTATTATACTCGCGTATTTACATTACCAATTTCTATTCAAACATGTGACAATTAAGAACTGACAATTCTATTGGAGAGATTATATTTGCTATGTAGATAACTGATATCCTTCTCATGATTTTAATGTAGTATAAACTATGTATCTTAACACACCCAGTCGCCTCGAAAATGGTTACGGCACACGTGATGTTTCTGACTCGTACATACAATGATATCAGACACAATCAGAAGGTTTACTTTTGCCTCTGCGCTCAGATTTATATCCTTTCTAAAAGACTGATAAGGAAAACACAAAAAAATCAGCTCTTGCTGTTCACTCTCATGTAGACTAGATTGAACTTTTCTCACAGATTCCAACTACAGGGTGATAACAGGGGAAATCTGCCCAGGATGATACAGTATTAGGTGGAGCAAATCTCATTCCAGTTATAGCACAGTCCTCATTTCCTCCATGATTACTGGGTTCCCCCGTCCACCAGAACCTGAAACATACAGAATCAGATTGTGTTTACTATTACACTATCAGAGAGAGTGAACAACTGTATCATGAGCGGAGTTCAGTCCAGTGGTCTCTTACTGAGTGGTCAGTGCTGAGCCGTTGTGCCATTTCCAGACCCCCTCTGTGTCAATGTCCGTCAGACCAATCCAAGCCTCAGTGCTGCCAAACACTTGACTGATGAACTCCTGACACGATGAAGGATAGAATAATGTGAATAGATACAGCTGAAGAGGAGTGGTGTGGAATTGCTTGTGCTCTCTCTCTCACCTGTTCTTCTGTGCTGTTTATGATCACCAGGTCTGCTCCTCTCACTCTGCAGTCCTGTCTGCTCTCAGTCCAGCTCTTCTTCTCAGTAGTGATGTAGTAGAAACTGTTTCTGAAGCACATTCCTTTCTCTTTTCATACAGAGAGTCATGCATTAATAGGTCAGTTCATTAAATTGGACTTCCATTAATTGGGAACTGATCAAACGCTGATACATGTAACGACATTCAAGTGCTGTGAATTTACTGGTATGAAGCTCAGCCAAACAATAACAGATTTTTTGCTTTAAGTTTAATACTCTTTGCAGACATCTTTTAATGGCCAAGTTGTTTGCAACTCATAGACACCAGGCAGGATGAGCAGCGGCCCTCTTATGAGTGCTGACATGTCCCTGTCACTCGATGACCTCCATCACTGCAAACGCACTAGAGAACCATTTTTTGCCATTTCAGAATGGAATCTGCGGAAAGCCTGTCGTTTCCAGTCACTCACCACTCATGCTAAAGGATAGCCACTCCTGTGTTATATAAGCTGAGCACTTGTGTAGAGTGTAGGGTCGAGGGTAAAACATTTGGTGTAAGAGTAACAACAGTTCGCGGTTGTGTGTACGCTGTAGCCAAGCAATAAGATCAGCTGGAACGGAGTCTTGTGTGAATATTTATTTGAAAAACTAATTTTGGCTTTAGCGATATTAGTGAACTTTTCCATCACTTCCAAGCATAACAACTCTTTTACTTTTAGGTTTTAGGGCATTTTCAACACAAAGATAAATAAAAAAACCTGCTACAATAGAAGAGCAGCAGGTCAACATGTTTAAGTGAGGCTCATGAACGTAAAGATGTCATTTGTGTGGTTTAAATATACATGCACTCGTTTGTGCTAATGACTTAAACTCTGTTCATTTCATATTATATTTGTGTTGTTTCATATTATTTTCTTCTTTCGTGCTCTCAGTTTTCATTGGCTGTTGGAAGAGTCTGATCAGATTAAGTGACCTCTGCACTAGATTATAGTCAGCTTTAAAAAATCAAGTGTGCTATTTTCTTCAGCTGGTCTGAAACATGATCGAGCCCCTCACACACTATTCGATTTACTTTCTCTACTGTCAACTCTGACTGCCCAATTATCCGGTCTGCAGACTAGCATCAACCAGCACAGACCAGCCAGACCCAGGACTAAAATCAAGACTAAAAAGCCTTGAAGCTCAGCTGTGTTGTAACTTCGTCTTTTGCTGTCAGAATGAAGAGGGAGACCAGACAGAGTTTCAAGCTTGTTTAATTGCAATGGCAATACCCTCTTAGCTCTGATCAGGAGCTGGTCAAAATCTGGTCTGAATCTGGTCTGATCTGAAGCTGGTCTTGAAGCTCTGTCTTATGAGGGCCTGCCCTCCTCGGGTCAAACGGCCTCCTCCTGGCCATGTCGTTAACTCTTTGCGGTTCCGGGCCGTCTCGGGCCTTGCCTGGGTGGAGGGGGTCATGAGCCCTGGGGTGTCCCAGGGTCGGGCTCTCGAGCTTTAAATTGCCCGTCATAAAGGACCCCCCACCGGCCGGGGGACAGTCACCCCCAGGACGCTCCCGCAGTCTTCTGGCCATCTGTTTTCAACAAATGCCACAGTGCGGTCCTCCCAGAATACAATCCAAATAGTAGTAATACAAGCTTAAAGTTATATAAAGAACAAAATACAACAGCTGTAAGCAAATTAACCCAGCTGATGTGATGAAACAGCTGAGACAGTAGGCGGGTCACTGCTAACCATACAGCCTACATGATGGTAGATGCCGACACTGCACCAACTACCTCACAGTTCAGCACAGAATAGCTCATACAACACATGTACACATCCTGCAGCTAACAATAACAACTTATTTACACTTTAGACTCTCTTCCTTCCAGTCTGACTTTCCATATCCATTGTAGCACACTTCCATCTGAGCAGAGCCCCCTGAGTTATAATAGAGACTCTCTCTTGCTGCGTATCATGCACTTGCCATGAGCCTCCCTGTGCTCAGAGTCTGGTGAGCCAGTAGTGTGATGCTATATTATGATTGGTCTAGTAAGCTGAGGATGTGATTCTAAGCTGAGAATCACTGTGTTGGGAAAGAGAGCTATTTAAACACTAATTCAGTTTAAACTTATTTTTCTAAATATGTAAAACACCTGCATGTAGCAGTCCACTGTTTCTCCAGCAGGGGGTGATGTCTCATTAAAAAAGAGAAGCAGCCACACATGCAGGTGTTTCTAGACCTTCACATTGAGAGGTAAGAAAGGTTTTAGAAAGATGGTCACTGACACTGACTGATATGTTATAATCCTTATTATTTCCTATGATGACCTGCAATGTGTCCACATACAGTAAGTCAGGTAGGAGCTGATGTATTGTGTTATACTGATGTTATGGATTTTAAACTAAATCTTAGGACCTCCAATCACAAGTAGTTCAAGATACACCAGCAGGTGGAATGAGCTCTACCTCTAATGAGAAGGCTGGAGAAGTGGACAGTACTATATGTACATACACCGTGCTCTCTGTTCTTAGCTGAGCAGCTCCAGAGTAGTTTCCTGTAAGCAGTAACCTGAACTTTATTTACTCACCTAATTCTGCAAACTTCTTCTGAAGCATTTCTTTCTCCGTCTGTAACTGGACCATCTTATTTTTCATGTTGTTGTTACTGGTCTGCAGCTGATCTCTCTCTGTAGTCAGCCGGGTGTTATTAATCTGTAACTGGTCTCTCTCTGTAGTCAGCCGGGTGTTACTAATCTGTAACTGGTCTCTCTTTGTGGTCAGCTGGGTAAAACTGGTTAGTAACTGGTCTCTCTCTATAGTCAGGTTGGTGTAACTAGTCTGTAACTGGTCTCTCTCTATAGTCAAGTTGTTGAACTGGACCCACAGCGCGGTGATGGCAGCCAGCAGGAGAACACACAGCAGCCCCAGAAACACTGCAGTCAGTCTGTAGCCTCTACTTCCTGCAGTGTTGATTCTAGAAACTAGAAACATACATAATAATATTCATCAGTTCAGAGTTTTCACTTTCTCTATAAGCATGACATTTCTGTGATACATTAATTTGGACATTGCTTTACAGAAACTACACGTACATAAAGCATTAATACATGTTTATAAGCACTTCAAGTTTAAAACATTATCTTTATGAACATTATCATTAGAACCTGTTAGAACTACGTCAGTGTATTGTTTTACAGTACAAGAGACTGAAGTTGAGTCAGCTGTGTAAACTATCACTAAAATTAAAAAAGACTTTACACTGACTCTGATTAAGGGTGCTTGTTTGGTCCTTGACTGTTCAGTTTGGTGTGAACCGAAATAGCAGGTGTGAAAGGTACCTCGGCCCACATTCCACACCAAAGCCTTTGGACTGTGGGAGGAAAAAACGGAGTACCCGGAGGAAACCCACTCAATCCATCCCGGACCGTCTTGTTGTGATGTGACAGTGCTATCATACTGAACCATAGTTCAATTATAGAAAAATTACCAGCTGAGACAGTCTATCATCATAATCAATTTTCAGGTGTTTAAACGTCTTTAAACTCAAATGCTTTTGGTTTCAATGACTGTGTCCTACTGTAGATGAGCGAATACTAATGAACATTAGTTACCAGTCAGTACACTCGCATGACTGATACGTTGTGACACTGTAAATGTACGTCTATAGGTCTGTATGTTGTTATCAGCTAATTCCTAGCTTGGAGGATTACAAGGTGCCATGTGGTGTAGGCTGTATGTGTGTACCTGAGGCAGTAGATCCTTTAAGACTTCTGTTCACACCAGTCGCTGGGACTTCATCATTAGCACAGACATCCTCATAATCGTTGCTGACATCCTCATAATCGTTGCTGTCGTGTGAATGTGTTGATGTGTCGTCTGTCATAAACCTTGAATTTGCATACATATCCTGATCCATCTCCAGATCCTGCATCTTCTGTAAACGTGTTGATGCCATTAAGTGGATCTGATCTAAATACAATGGCTTTTGCTTTATCTGCAGGTGTGGAGTTTCTACTAGAAGTCCTTCAAAGTGCCAGTGAATTAATATACACTTGCTCTCAGGACAGGAAGTTGAGGCACTTCACCTTTACTGACACTCCCTGACACCATGCCACTGCGCTGTGGGTTTTGTACTGTGTGCAACAGTTAAAGTCATCAGTTAGTAGTCATTTATTAGTCTATCACATAGACATAATAACAGACAGAACTTCTTAGGAGTGCCATAAAGGGGGTTGAAAGGTTCCAAGACCCCCAAAGAGAAAAGTACTTATTTTACTTAATCAAAAGATAATTGACACATTTAATTCATTAACACATCTTTATTACTACAACCCAGGACAACTGAGAAGGGTAGATTGAGAAGGACCCCAGCCATCCCAGCAATGACTCTTCTATGTGTTGAGGTGGGGAAAGCACCCTGAAGGCGAACACAGAGGGGATGAGGAGGAACTTCTTTCCACAGACCATATTGACTCAACCAGAGCCGCACCTAGGACCACCTCACACACACATCATACATAGGACTGCTGCACCGTTGCACAGCACTAGTTGCACCTTTATTCATTTCAGGCATTCATTTTATCCACTTGTTGCAGAGTTTGCACTCTGCACTTTATTCAGCATTGTTCACTCTCACTGTTTCACTGCACACTTCTGTTTTCTATAGTGAACACTTATATATTCTTTATTTTTATTTATTTAGGAAAGGAGTTTGTGGAAGATTCTCTAATCA
This sequence comes from Megaleporinus macrocephalus, assembly GCA_021613375.1. Taxonomy (NCBI): domain Eukaryota; kingdom Metazoa; phylum Chordata; class Actinopteri; order Characiformes; family Anostomidae; genus Megaleporinus; species Megaleporinus macrocephalus. The sequence goes on along the minus strand of CM038724.1, from coordinate 11,072,245 downwards.
TCCATGCATTTCAAAAGGGCAGCCTGTTGAATACAGTATAATAATATAATGTCTTGTTGTTTATACTCACAGTTTGTTGTATGTTCAGTACAATGAAGGAAATGTGGAGCTATAGGAAAATAATGGTTATGAGAATATCATCACGTTATAATGTTCTAAAAGTTCTTTTTGGGTAGATGAGGTGAGGCAAGTGGCCTACAAATACCAGCCCCTCCAAAGGTTCTACCAGTGCCTCTGTGCTGGTCTGTGTATCACTATGTGGTCAGGTGGCCTCATCATCTATTTTAAAGAGACTATATTAGAAACTGACCTTTTGTGGGAGAGACATTGTGAGAGAAGCTCTTCGCTTGTGTCTACAAGTCACGTGGTGGTTGCACATGCAGAGGAACATTATGTGGTTGAGGTGTGAAATCAAGCGTGTGAACTCAGTCTAGCACATGTTTTCATGTGAATGTTGAACCTCCTTTCAGAGCAGCACAAATCAGCCTGACCCTGGATTCTACCAGATGTATGTTTTACTGGGCCCTTGTATATTTTTATAAATATATATAATTAATAACATTTTCACATTAAAGTATTAATCATATTTACATTGTGATGATTCATCCAAACGATTCATTTACTGTTAAGAACAATTTAAAGAATTTAAAATAATTTTTCTTATGTATATTAATAAAATAGATGAAGATTGTGGATCTTTCACTGCAAGCTCCTTCTGTCTGCCTCTGTGAGTCACCTCTGAGCTGTATGCACCGTGACCACGTATGAAGCTGGCAGCTAATATTACGGCTCCATGGGTCAACATGAATGTCTAGCCTTCACTTGACGCTGGTTAAGCACAGGCTCATGGCTGTGTACCCTGTCCCTTGAGCCTGAATATCCTGTTATCCCACTCAGATTTAGTATGTAGTAGGAGCCTCTACTACAGTACTTCAAAGTGCTCTTGCTCTCAGGACAGGAAGTGGAGGCACTTCACCAGTATTGAAACTGACTGACATCATGCTACTGCGCTGTGGGTTTTGTAACGTGTGCAAAGGTTAAAGTCATCAGTAAGTAGTCGTCTATTAGTCTGTCACATAGACATGATAGCGGACAGAACTGTGTAGGTGTGCCATAAAGGGGGTTGGGAGGTTACAAGACCCCCGAAGAAACAAAAATGTACTTATATTACTTAATAAAAGGTTCTTTATTGAAACGTTTAATTCATTAATTAATAATTAAAGTTAGTTTTAGATTCAGGGCCTGCAGCAACACATCTTCATTACTGCAATCATTCCAGTTACATAGTTTTGCTTTGACAGCTGCTTTTGAGATACAGTGTACTGAATACAGTGTACTGATCTGAAGTCTCTGGGCTTGTATTCACATCTTGTTGCATTATTTTCAGCACAGCTGAAAATAGGAACACTCTTGTTTCCATTAGTCTACGCTGCACTCACCTTCCCTCATAATTAGCATCCTGCTACCCAACATTCAATCTCTGGAGAGCAAGCTTGACAACCTCCGATCCAGGATCAGGTTCCAGAGGGACATTCGGGACTACAAGACATGGCTGAGCCCAGCGGTACCGAGCCACGCCATCCAGCCGGACAAACCTGCATGGACAGGACAGTGGAGTTGGGGGAGTCGAGGGGAAGTAAGTGTGCATGATGGTGAAAAGCAGCTGGTGCTTCAGTACCAGTGTTGTTACTCTCGTTGTTACTCTAACCTGGAGCCTCTTAAGTTTTATCCTTTCTACCTTCCTTGGGAGTTCACTTCAGTCATGGTCAGCACTATAGCTCAGCATTTAACACTATTATCCCTCCACACTCACCACCAAGTTAGTGGATCTGGAACTTCATCCATCCATCCTGTAAGCTCCCTGACTCTCCAGATTGTACGGTCGCAGTCACCTGTTTACTAGGTAGCCTAGGACACACTCCACACACACCCCTACATCACCATGGCAACCCAGACACACACCCACATCACCATGGCTACCTATCACTCACACCTGTACCCCAGTGCTAGCAGCAGCTCTCATTAGCACAAATCCATATAAGCTAGCCACACGCTAGCTTCACCGTGTGGCGCTGTTTTCAGTAACCTGAAACTGTGATGATCAGATCCTACCTGTCCATAGTCTCTAGGCTGGTGTGCTCTCAAGGTCTTTTCCCAGGTTCAACAAGCTTAGCATTTCCACAGCGGGGTGCCGTCTACCTCCCTGGAACCCAAGAGAACCCGCAGACTTCACCACCAGCCTCATCACCCACCTCCAGTCGGCTGAGCCCCACTACTGCGGTGTCCGAGGAGTGAGGTCGGTGCCACGACGGATCTACGAACTCCAATCTCAGTACGGGTTCGTTGCCCCGGCTGCAGCCGGGCTCTTTAAAAGACATTTTACGTTTAGACTGCGCAGTGTTTTCCCCGGCCCCCGCCGGTCCTCTTCAGAGACTGTTTGTGTTGCTACTGCGCAGTCCTTTGAAAGTCGCCATACGGCGCGCTGCTCTAACCTGTCCACACAGGGCTGAATCAGGTTCCTCCTTCACCGTGGAACGCGAGTGCTGCTCGAGTTCCCCAGAACGATCAGACCAACGCAGGAGGAGCGAGTGAGTGTCTTCATCTACGCCGGCGATCCATCATCACCATCCAGCCCGCCCTCTGGATCAGCCGGTGGCTACCTCCAGCCCTCCTGCTTCCAACCCTCTGGACATTCTCGCCTTAGCGAGCACATTGAACTGTTTTTTTATAATTTGAACTGCTCTATCGCATTAAAGCCTCGCACATGGATCGCATGTCTTCTCTCGAGTCTGATTCCTTACACATCAATGTGTCACTGGATCTTTACGTTTCACCCACACTAAGCGACCCGCTGTACTCACTGTACTCTTATGACTGCGGGCCACTTCCAGCACTACCACCATTGTCAAATTGGCTGACGACACTGTTGGGGTGGGTCCAATCTCTGATGATAATGAGAGGGTCTACTTGGAGGAGATAAAACACCTGGAGAACTGGTGCTAGGATAATAATCTCCTCCTTAACACCAGAAAGGCAAAGCAGCTGATAGTGGACTGCAGCAAGAAGTAAGAGAGGAGCTTCCCCCTGTCTGGATCAAGAGAGCTGCAGTGGAAAGACGGTTTCACATCTCGCAGGACCTGTCATGGTCTTACCACATCAGCCCCCTGGCGAATAAGGTCAGTCAGCGTCTCCTAACGGACTTCAGACTGCCTTCCAAGGTGCTGCAGAGCTTGAACACCTGTACCATCCTCACTGGGAACTTCACAGCCTGCTTTGGGAACAGCACCAAGCAGGACAGACGGGCTCTACAGAGGGTGGTGCGTTCAGCGGAGGTTATTATTCGGATTGAGCTTCCTGACCTGCTGACCATCTACTATAAGCAGTGCTGGACCAGAGCCAGGAAGATTGAGAAGGACCTCTGCCATCCCTACAATGGACTGTTCTACCAGTTGAGGTCGGGTAAGCGCTTTCGTTCCCTGAAGGCGAACACAGAGAGGATGAGGAGGGGCTTCTCCCCACAGGCCATTTTGACTCTGAACCAGGGCTGCACCTAGGACCACCTCACACACATCATACATAGGACTGCTGCACCATTGCACAACACAGGTTGCACGTTTATTCATTTTTAGTCATTCATTTCATCCACTAGTTGCACAATTTGCACTCTGCACTTTATTCAGCATTGTTCACCCCCACTGCACACTTCTGTTTTCTATAGTAAACATTTATATATATTCTTTATTTTTATATTTCCTCTACTTTTTTATTTTATATTTTATCATTATCTCAGGACTTTATCTTGCTCTTATATACACTCCTTAATTTCAGATACTCTATATTATCTTATTGTTTCATGTGAGTGGGCAGTATCATTGGAGGAACAGCTTCTTTCCCCAAACTATCAGACTCCTGGTCCAGAACTCAGGTCTCAAGCCTGGCCAGTTCTCCCACATCCAGAATCCACTGTTCAGTTTCTGTATATCATACTATGCACTAATGTAGTATAGTATTATAGACAAAATCCTTTCTTAACTCCTGTGGTTGCCCGCTAAAGCTATTTTTTAGACTGGGTAGCAGCAGAGCGCCTCCCTATGGTGATATGATTGGCTGAGGCAGGTCCAGTAGAGGATTGCCGTCTCCTCATACGTTAAATTAGAAAATCTTGGGTAGTACAGTTGAGTGCTGTTCAAACGGGCTCATGCTCCATATTAAAGAGATTGCATTAGAAACTGAACTCGCTAGAGAAGAGAGATTGTGTTAGATAAAGAAGTCTTTCTGCGGTGGGTCTACAAGTCACATGGTTGTTGTACATGCAGGGTGCAGCACAAACTTCATGCTTTCTCAATTAATGAGAAAAACTAGTGAATGTTTGAAGTACTTGTGCACATTTATTGGTGGATCTTAATAACATTTCAAAAACTGACCTGGCAGAACACCCCCGACTGCACTCATAATCTGAAATCAGTTACATGTAAGAAAATGTAAAGTCCAGTATAGCTGTTTATTGAACTGTGGGCCCTTTTTTTCTCAGTGGTGCAACGATTAGTTTGAATACTCATTAAATGCAAATGTCAGATAAATCATCTTAAGGAACGGCTCCAAAACACAATGACCACTACAGTCATGTTCCTCCACATGTTGTTTGCACATTCCACCAAAGAAGTCTCCAAATTTTCAAAACAGGCCAAATCAGTGTATATCTTTGCAGCCCAATCCAACAGAACAGAGAAACACATCCAGACCAGTTATTTTAAGGGGAAATGGTGGTACCTCTCCTTTAAGTGAGAACTCTTTGGTAAAGATACACTATAGGACAATATTAAAACCCTGCTGCCCTCTAGTGGCACCTTCAGTAACCTGAAACTGTGAGGATCAGATCCTACCTGTCCGCAGCTCTGGCTTTCATTGTGAACAGACAGCTTATGTTTTCCAAACATGCATGTTTTTTCTTATTTAATCTACCTTCAGTTTCATGAAGAGCAGTTTTCTCTCAGTTCTGGTAACTTCTTCTCCAGAGCTAAAAGCAGCTTTGAGATGTTGGTGACCTGAGCTGCTGCTTTAGGTAGTTGACAGTTTTCTCTGTTTAATGTGATGTTGTGCCTCAAATGTTACCAGCTGGTAAATTTTGTTGTTGTTTAGGTGCAGAATCGGGATGTTGTACCAACTTGCTTCCTAATCTGTGTGGATCTTCTGTGGCTGATTGGTGGCACCCTACATTTTGGAATGACTGGTATTCGTCGTTCTGTAGCAAATTACATAGCTTCCATTTCTGGATGAGTGGATTGACAGACTTTGTCATGTCTGGTGTGAATAGAACCACAACTTCCAACTGAACCCTGATGAACTGTGTGCACAGATATCTGCTCATAGACTGAAATCTTGACTCTTCACCAGCGCATGTCTCATCTCTGTCAAGTCTTCAGAGACATCTTTGCAAGTGTGTCAACACATCTTCTGTTGAAAAGTATTATCTGGGTTGGTGTTAACTTGGCAAGCTTGGAGGAGTTGATTCTACATTTTGCTGTAGACAGATGTTGAACCTGTGGATGCCACGTGGTTGGTTTGTTATATTAATCCACAGATCCAAACTGAAACTGAGAGCCAAAGTTAACCAAAGTAGCAAACCAAGAAATGTAACAGACAATGAAAACCAAACCAAGATTATATACATACACAAATTGGCAGACGATTAGAAACAGGTGGGAGAACAATGATTAGCATTCTGGCGAGAGCGACCTCTGTTGATGTGGAAGCATCTGCAACAGATGTCACAGTTATGCTGTGTGAGATACATATTTTGACCTTTTTGCTTTTTATAGATTCTGAAAGCATCTGCACGTTTGGTCATATGTTGAACTTGTGGAGATGGTGTACGTGTTCAAACTGAGTTTTGGTTTCTTTTTCTTTTTAATTGTTTTCTTTTTTAACACACACAGCATCAGATAGACTAAGTTATAGTGCCACCCACTGGTCACTTGGTTCTCTTCATACAACAGCAGTGAATTCTTCTCAACATGACACTGATGGTGCGTAAACAGTGTGAGATACGAATTCTGACCATTTCTCTTTATACAGCTTCTGGAAAGCATCTGCACGTTTGGTCAGCTCTGACTTAAATCACCCAATACAGGGAAACGTGTCACACAGATGCTAGAACATAGTTACATACAATACCACACACTGAGTGCAGTGTGTGAAGAGACTATATGTGTAAAGAGGTGTAGGTGATGGTGTGCTAGGAGGAGTTGATTATTTATGAAACATTGACCCTTCTGTGTCTCTATCTTGGTATATAGGTCTTTCACATCAATGTAAAATAGAAAAGAGTTTGGATCCAAACATGTTTTCTGTGTCATCTGTGTTCTTAATATAGCTTTGTGGAGATAGGCTTTAAATAATAGTCCAGGCACGCTATTTTGAAGCTTTCGCTGCCGTAGTCTGAGACTATAGGTCTATCTGGTGTCATGTTGTGAGCTGCCGCAGGAGCGGACAAAGTACATGCGGACACACGCGAGCCTTAGAAGAAACAGGATTTTTAATAAACAGACAGACGGACAGAAACAGCGCTACAGCTAACAAGCAATATCAACAGCAACAATGATAGACAAAGTCTGAGGGCAGAAAGAGGGCATAAATACATGGACTAACAAGGGAAAACAGCTGACAGAACTAATGACAAAATGACAAACAGGCGGGGCAAGGGCGGACCAGAGAATGAGGGGAGCACATGACCAAACAGGTGGATGAGGACGGGCAGAGCGTGACACCTGGTGGCATGTTTTGTTGTCCACATTTCTCTTAGTTAGTGGATTTTAGATTTTGGGTGGGTAAAATTGGTGGGGCCTTGGAGTATTTTCTCCTCTTAAATAGCTGAATTGCTTTTTATGAATTAGCCCTCCTGGTCTAAATATGTTCTAATTAATCCTGCTATTCGGGGATATATGGGTTTGTCCGTTGTTTCCGATGGGATGGATGGTTCAACTAGATTTTCCAGCTATCTCATTGTAGCCCGTAGGCAAGGTGACTTCTTGCCTCCATTCTGCCGGTGATGGTGGGCCTGTATGCATTGATAGAAGAGCCATATTAGTCTCTTGGTCAGAGTACACTGTGAACTCTGGCAAGAAAGTAAATGTATTAACTGAGGAAGACATAGGTGGCAGAGGACCAATATGTAAAAATTTACAATGACTTGGCCCATCAACGATGTTTTGACCACGTGGTTTGAATAGGAAGGCCAGGGAAAGTGCACTATCCAACGCATGTTACTGAACCTCAAGTCCCTCTGCCACAAGTATTATCCTGTCTAGTTTTGGATCAAGAAAATTCTTTCTTTACAAAAAAGATTCTTCTCAAGGCTATGGTATATCATATCACGTGAAATGAATGAAATCAGAAACAGAAGACAAACAAGGTTCCCAAGGCTACAACACATCATATCGAGTTAAATGAAAAAGAGAAAGTGTTCTGAAACCTAAAGTGAAAAAAATGGGCTCAGAAAAGAATGAGAAAAGAACCAATAGGTAAACAAAGAGTGCACCACTAGACTGAGCAGGACACCCTGGAGGCCTGGGTTGGCCTTTATTTACCCATTCATTTTCCCCTCACGCTATCACAACTTGTAGAACGAAAAGGTAAGGTATGTATATTGATTTAAATTAGCTTAAAAGTATTTTTGGTTGGTTCTAGGAAATATATGAGAAACATGGAAAGAAGTTATCAACGGCAAGGATGAAACTGGATAGGTGAGGAAGGTACACCACTGGACTGAGCAGGACACCTCCAAGGCCTGTTCGATCTCCCGACCACAGTACTAAGTTGGAGACCAAGCTGGTGTGCTAGTGTAACCAGCACAATTCTGCTGGCCAAGCCACCAAGCCCCACTCTGCCTTGAGTATGTGTGTGAAGACAACTGGCCAGGAGTCAGGTCTGTCGCCTCGTTCATTTGTTTCTGTTCTGTGTTGTAAAAGACAAAATAATTAATCATATTGATATATTTTTACAAAATGTTGTGAAAGGTTATTCACCTAAATAAATAAAAATAAATAGAGGATGTTTCACATTGGAATACTGCTTTACAAAGGGCAATGATAATATTAAAATGACTTTTAAATTAAAAACATGAATTCAGAAACAAAACCCCAAATAAAATGTAAATAGTAAAACTTATTAAGCTAACCTGGAAAAACAGTTAATATTATTATTATTTAAAACTGCAGAGTAATTATGTTGTCAAGGCATCCTTCATTTTCTACCAACACATGAGGAGGCGACATACTGTCTTTTAACACTACCCTCTACGGTACAGAGGACAGTAGTACACAATAAAACAGCATACCTGTGTTGTAAAAGACAAAATAGTTCATCATCGTCATTGAGAAGGCAATCTGAAAGTCCTGAGACAGTAAAAGAACATATTCTCAGTATCTCAGTTAATACACAGAGCTGGATCTACTCACACAGCTAGCGAGTTAGCTAGAAACACCACCTCTCTCACTCGACACAAAAACACTTTTACAACCACAGGACGAAACGAAAGAAGGCCTAAAATATACAGAATACTTTCAACAATAAAACCTGGAGTTTTCAAATGAACATTTACCACAATATTTAGTACTTAGAACTGGTTTTTGCTGCTTAGCTTTACTCTGTGTAGCTCTCCCTTTAGCTCTCATTGCAGACTGAGGGAGAAAACGCGAGTCGCTTACATCTCTTAAAGAGACAGTACTGCTTTTTAACCAAGATCACTTCCTATTAGACCCTAGCTCTTCTAAACACGTTTGAACTGTTTTAACATATTAACTCTTTTTAACACGTTAACTCTTTTAACACCACTTTATGACACAAAAGGAAATATTTATATAAAATGAAAAACTTTTTTTTTACATCTGCTACACTAGTATATTAGTTCTATTAAATATTAAATTTAATTTTGGGTTGTGTTAAGAGGTTGTTAAATTTTAGGACACATTATCAGTAGTGCATCTCAGAGTCATCAGGTGTTTCGTCCTGTAAACACCATATACACCCTCATCCCAGGCTTGTGTCCCATGTCCAATTGGAAATTTTGGGAAAGTAAATAATATGCTTAAAAACGCTAATTATGTTAAGACCCAGAAGGTATTTCTAGTGTAACAAATTTAGAGTAATGTAATGTTTTGGGGAGTTGTGTGATGTGGTTGGTGCTAGTCACCGATAGAAGACCCAGGGGGTTGGATACTTAGTCCCTGCTCATTACCCTTTTTTTTGGTTTCTTCTATGTAGATTTGGCTGACTGTTTCTTCTACGTAGGTTTTGCTGACTGTTTCTTCCATGAAGGTTTGGCCGACTGTTTCTTTCATGAAGGTTTGGCTGACTGTTTCTTCTTTGTACATTTGGTCGACTGTTTCTTCATGGGCCACACTCAATACTTTTAAATATAGCAGAAAACACCTCATTGGCTAAACAACTATTATTCATATTTTAAATACTTATAAACCTTGTACTTGAAATTACAATGCTCAGAAAAGGAAAAAGAACTTGGACACTTACCTTTCAAGCATATATATAATCTTTTAGAATCACAGACCACCAGCAATTTTAAAAAGTACCATTTATTTTTCTGTTTACAGAATATAGTCATACTACAAAAAATCAACATCTGGTCTTTTTCCAGAAGACTAAAGCTTGAAAAGGCCTTTTAATGCTAGTAATATTTCACTTTGTAGCTCAGATTTTGTAGGAAGTTTATAAATTAAAAGACAACATGCTATTAGACATCTCTACAAAAAATGTTTCTAAAGTTGCTTAAGCTGCAAGTACCGTCATGATTTATACAGGGTACAGTGTGATGACACAACAAGAAATCTAAACATTTTTAATTAAACTTAAAAATCGTAAATCACTAAAGAAGGCATGATATAGTAAATGCAGTGCGGGCACAATGCCAGTAGAGGGAATAATTTAAAATACCTGAAGGCAAATTACCCAGACAATAATCTGCCTTCTTGTGACTTTAAATAGTGAAGTTAAACATACATTACATCATCACTTAGCCCTTTTCTCACAGATCCACCGTTCCTATCGTTCCACTTCTTATCTGGATAAAATTCTGCCCAATCTTCGTTACCCATATTATTCGGTTCTCCAGTAATCCAGTTCCTTAAACACAATCAGATACTGGTTAACTGGTTATCTTGCAAAGCAAGTTCTGGGATGTTATAGACGAATGAAGATGAGTGGTAAGTACCCACTGACAGGATTGGATTGGGAACTACATTCAGTCGTGCACTTTGTCTTCGTCTGCAACAGTCCTTATGTTTTAATGTCTTGCTTGAGCAAAGCTTAGCCCAGTAAAACATTCGGCCCTGGACTGTCTGAAATACATTCAGACATATAAACACTTAGATTCTTAGATCTTTATTGGCCACTGTCCAAAACTTTGAAGTCGCCGAGCTGAATAGGGAAAACTATTGCCCGACGTGCTAGCTATTCAAAACGTCGTCCAAGCTTCAGTTAACGTTGTTTTATTTTGTATCAAAAATCAAGTATCCAAGCATTAAAACTTCAGCGTCCACAGACACCTACGATCCACAAACGGCATAAAAGTCCAAAGGCAAACAGTTCATAGGCAACGTTCACATCAGCAACTTTCAGCGTTTAAACGGTGAGCAAAAAGTAGGCTTCCCCCATCACCCACTTACTACTCACTCTCACCTAGCGAGTGAACAGGTGATATTACAAATCATTACCGCCACCAACACCACGTGACCCAGATAGTGCACGGCATTACCCAGGTGCGCACAAAACCTAAACTCAAGCCTACGCCTGTCCGGACCAATCATTATATATTAAAATGATGCGTATATTCTTCTTAATGGTGGGAAACTTGTGCATAGTGTTGTACATGTTCTTACGTTTAAGGTTAAAACCCAGGCCACATTGGATGAGATGGTCAAACGCAGACATGCTATATTTTCTGACAGCCATCAAGACCATGTGGACCAAGTCAGGCCATGTGGAAGACTGTACAATGGGCTATACAGGTGTGTGTGTGTGTGTGTGTGTGTGTGTGTGTGTGTGTGTGTGTGTGTGTGTGTGTGTGTTTGCCAGTATCTACTGAGAGTTGTAATGTCAGACTGTGTTTGTGAGCTTATAAACAGGGCTGTAGTTTATAATCAGTTGAGATGTAAACAAATTACAGTGGTGGTGATGGTAACCTCTGGTCACAATGTGTACATCACTAATACAGACATTTTAGTTACTATCCTAAATGACCAGTAAACCTATCTGAGTCTAGTAAAACAGTATAGCAGACTGTTATTATTATTATTATTATATTTCTTGTTGTATATAATGCTTAACATTTTCCTGCGACTTTCTAAGTAAACAGGTGTAATGTTAAAAATATGCTGTTCATGATGGTAACAGAGGACTGTGTTTACAGCAGTGTTATTCTGTTTCGGCCCTGGAGGACCACTATTCATCTAAAGTTTAGTAAAGTTTTCTTCACCAGATATGAGTAAAACTTGATTACAGTTATAATCTCAGTCTTACCCGGTGGTCAGTGCTAAACCGTTCACCCACTTCCACTGGCCTTCTTTGTCACTGTCCGTTAGACCGATCCAAATGGGTTCAGTGTCGCCGAGGGTATTAGCGAGGAAATCCTGAGGAAATGGGAGCACAATTTCTTTTTTCCAACTTTCTGCATTGCTCAGTCAGTGAGACGTAACTACACTCGTTCAGGATGGTTGATTGTAGAGAAGCCCAGCACGTCCAATTACCTTACAGTAGTGATGAAGGGAACCAGGAGTCACACAAATACAGCTATTTGTTTATTATAAAATGAGCAGTGAACCTTGTTTTTGCGAGTAACGTTAATGATGGTAAGACTGTAGTAAAGCTGAATTCAGTGGCCTGTACAGCTGCAAGTACTCAAATCTGCTCGTAAGATAGCTCCCAGCTGAAACATCTGTGTGAATTAGGGTCAATTTTTCTGTATTTAAATGAAACTGCTTTATTATTTGAGCTTATTAATTAGACTTTCAGTTCATTTTTAATACCATGTTAAACTTTGTACTAGTAAATCTGTTACTGTAGTTATAATAAACTAGAAAAAGACTGTAATTCTTACCCATAATAAAATCTACATGTCACTATTAATCTTCCTTTAATATGTACAGCTCTGTTTCATGGGTAATTATAAAGATCACATGTGGCTGTTTAGATCACAGATGAACTGCTGCAGTGTTAAAAAGACATTGTTGCATTGATCACTACCTCAGTGATCTCTCTCTCTCTCTTTCTCTGCCTCTCTCTCTTTCCCTCTTTTTCTCTGTCTCTCTATCTCTCTGTTTTTCTCTGTCTCTCTCTCTTTCTCTCTTTTTCTCTGCCTCTCTCTCTCTTTCTCTCTTTTTCTGTCTCTCTTTCTCTCTTTTTCTCTGTCTCTCTCTCTTTTTCTCTGTCTCTCTCTCTTTTTCTCTGTCTCTCTCTTTCTTGTGATCTTTCTGTCTCTCTTTCCCTCTCTTTCTCTCTGCTTCTCTCTCTTTGTATCTTTGTCTCTTTCTCTCTCTCTGTATATCTTTCTCTCTCTTTCTCTGTATGTCTCTCTCTCTTTCTGTCTCTTTCTCTCTTTCTGTATATCTTTGTCTCTCTTTCTGTCTTTCTCTCTGTATATCTTTCTCTCTCTTTTTCTATGTATGTCTCTCTTTCTCTCTCTTTCTCGCTTTGTGTATATCTTTGTCTCTTTCTTTCTGCCTCTCTCTCTTTGTATCTCTCTGTCTCTTTCTCTGTATGTCTCTCTCTCTTTCTCTGTATCTATCTGTCTCTCTGTATCTCTCTCTCTATATATATCTATATATCTGTGTGTGTCTCTCTCTATCTGTTTCTCTCTCTCTGTATGTCTCTCTCTCTATATCTCTGTCTCTCTCTCTGTATGTCTGTGTCTCTCTCTCTTTCTCTCTCTCTCTCTCTCTCTCTCTCTCTCTCTCTCTTACCTGTACTTTTATGCTGTTTATGATCACCAGGTCTGCTCCTTCATGTCTGCACTTCTGTCTGCTGTCACTCCAGCTCTTCTTCTCAGTAGAGATGTAGTAAAAACTGGACCTGAAGTACAACCATCCCTTCTCATTGTGCTCATCTGTTAAAACAGAATATTAAGAAACACTTGATTTTGTAGACATATCATCACTGAAGTGCGTATGAAGTGAATAAAGTCAGTTAAGTGGCTGTTTTTTGCTTTTCGGATATTTAGAAGTGAGAACTGATCAAGAACATGTCGGAAGTAATAAGTAAGTGTCAGGTCTTGATATTCCAGTCTTGTCTCAGGTCACATCTCAGCACAGTCAGGTCTCAAGTTCATTCTTAAATGAGTTTTGAGTCCTAAACAGTCAGTAAACATTTTTCACTGACCACCAAAAATGACTGTAAATATAATGACCACTGGCTATTGAGCAGCTCAGGTCTTGTTTAAATCTAGAAGGGTATTAAAAAGTGAATAAAAAAAAAAGATGTTGTATCTCTAGTGTAAACATGCCTTTGTCCGAACTTTTCTTGAGTTTGTTGCGGGTCCTAATTCTAAATGTGTTTATATTGTATTTAACAAGACATCCCAACTTTTGAATGGGGTTTATAATATCGGTGAAAGAATTGGAAGGTCATACTTATTTCACATCATATAAAAAGGGTAAAAAAGAGGGGAAGCAATATTAATCTCAAACTTCATCAGTTTTGGACTTATATCTAAGATAAGGGATAAAGAAGGTAGATTTGTTGTGGTTAAAGGTAAACTTGAACATGATGTTATGTTACTTAATGTAATGTAATTACATAGCCAAATTTTCTACAATTGCAGAACAATGAACAATCTGTTTGTTTCCATCCTTTTCCTCCTATGGGTATATATATAATAGTGTACTTAGAGATGTATGCTGTTCTATTCCTTTACTGCTGTCCTGCTTGATCTCTGTTTTTGTTTTTGTTCACATCTATGTTGTATTGTTTGTGTTTTTGTATTGTTCAAAAAAATTCAATAAAAAAAAGTATTTCATGGGACCCCTAGACTGTTATTATGGCACCCACATTGGAGAAAACTTGCCAAAGATTGACATTGCAAGGGCACTCCATCATGTTTTCTCATCTTGAAGAGCATCTAGCCAGGTACACGTTTATCCCATTCTGAGAGCACATATAGACCACCACATCACATTTAATCTACTGACAAGACCACCATTCAGAACCATCTCATTCTCACCCATGTACATTCAGTACACTGCACCACATTTTACCCACCGGAGGGGCACTTCTCAATTAGAGGGGCACCTTCACAGGTACTTCATCATGTACTATTGTAGGACAACACTATAGTGTACTGCATCACGTTCTACCCACTGGAGGGGCTCTTCTCAATTATAGGGGCACCTACACAGTCACTTCATCATGTACTATTGTAGGACAACACTATAGTGTACTGCATCATGTTCTACCCACTGGAGGGGAACTTCTCAATGAGAGGGGCACCTACACAGGCACATCATCATGTACCAATGTAGGACAACACTATAGTGTACTGCATCATGTTCTACCCACTGGAGGGGCACTTCTCAATTAGAGGGGCACCTACACAGGCACTTCATCATGTACCATTGTAGGACAACACTGTACAGCAAAGGGCACCCTTTGGTAAACTGTCTAGTTGGGGTGCAATAGAGGACACCTAATGATGTACCCTTCTCTATTTGGAAAGTTAACCCTATAAGAGCACTCATTAAGACAGATGATCAAACTTTCTGGTTCACAGCACACCATCAGAATTGATTGCAAAAATGGGGCACTCAGTCTTTTTTTTTTTAGTTTTTTTAAGGGCAGCTACCAGGGCACTTTTTGCCACTCTAGAGGGCACTTTGGCAACATTTATTCAACCATAGGTGCCATAAGGGGGGTGGTCCTGAAGTAGTTTGTTAAATAAACCCTGTTGTGTAAAGTGACTGTCTGCAGATCTGTTTGATCTTATAGTTCACAGTAAGTCTCGCTGTA
Source organism: Megaleporinus macrocephalus (assembly GCA_021613375.1). Lineage (NCBI taxonomy): Eukaryota > Metazoa > Chordata > Actinopteri > Characiformes > Anostomidae > Megaleporinus > Megaleporinus macrocephalus. The sequence goes on along the minus strand of CM038724.1, from coordinate 11,057,236 downwards.
TCCTAAACCACATCCACACACCTGCGTGATCTTAATAAAGACCTGGATGTGGTTTATAAGAAGTTTTGATGATAGATTTTCTTTACAGAAACTATTTGGGATGTTTGGGTGACTATTGAGTTCTAGTGTTGATTAACAACATCAGCTTCATCACTCCAGTTCTAAACTAAAGAAGTAAAAATGTGCACTCCTAACATGTTCTAGCTGATCTACTACATCTGGATTAAACCTCACTACTTTATCTTACTTTAAAGTTAATCAAATAATGGTACTCAAGAGAAGGAAAGACACTGGATGAAAAAAGAAACACAATGAAGGTATTAAATAAATGTATTAAATTAAGGGAAATTAAAAGAAGGAATGAAGTCAGCTGGTTGGTGGTGGTCACTGCAGCCATGGGTGCTGCAAGATGTCACAGAGAGAGGGTCTTCTCTAAGGCTGCTTATCCAGAGAGCTTTTTAGCAGACCCTCAGCCTCTGCAGAGACACAGAGACAGGTTTGGTCAGAACTGTGTGTTTCTTTGTGTGTGTGTGTGAGAAAGAGAGTGAGAGAGAGAGAGAGAGAGAGAGAGAGAGAGAGAGAGAGAGATAGAGAGAGGCACACAAAGTTAAGCGCTCCTCTCTGGGTGAAGGTGCTTCTGAACAAGTATAAAACAAGTGTGACCCATTGTGTGTGGACACTTACCTGGGGACAGGTAAGCTGGTCTGTAGAAATCATTGTTAACGATTTCTCTGGAGGAGCTAAAGGGCACCAATCCAGTGAGCATGCCGTACAGCACGACTCCGATCTGCCACACTGTGGACGGCTCAGCCTTGATGGACCCCTGCAGGAACCACTCAGGAGGACTGTAGTACAGTGTTCCTTTAAAGAACAACAATCACAGTGAGTGGACACGTGTGGACGTTTAGAGGGTCTAACATGATAACTGAATTAGTGGTCCGTATTGACTAATGTACTAGTTTTAAATAGCTGCTTTATGAGAATCAAACCTCCGAATCCACAGTAGCTGCTGTAGGGGTCTTCCTTCCAGCCAAAGTCCAGCACTCGCACACGAGGACCCTCAGGGTCCACCTGTACCAGGATGTTTTCTGGTTTGATGTCGCGGTGCAGGACCCCTTTAGAGTGGATGGCGATCATCCCCTCCACCAGCTGCCTCAGGATGACCTACAGTATGAAAGATTGTTTACTATGTTTCTAAATATCTGATCTGATATTTCTAGATAGATTAGATCTGCTCACTGTGTATAAAGCTCCTTACTGTATTCCTGCATGATAGACTTCTAACATTGCAGCCAATATTTACAGACCAGCATGACCAAAATGACCATAGCTTGCAAATCTGTTGAACATAAAAGTTATATTGATTGATATAATGGCTAAGTCATTCACAATGTATTTTAGACACCAGAGAAGGCCCATCTGTATACTGTGTCCTGCCACTGTCACTAGATTACTATCACTGAGCTGTACTGCACAACACTTGCATTGACAGATGGATGACAAGCTGCCTCATTGTTTTCTAGCTTGCATGATTGAAATAATTGTCCATTGCCAGTCATCACTAAGATCATCTCTGAGAACCAAAACAAGCTTTACATAATTCCCAGCAATACTCAGCATTAAACTGCAAATATGTAAGTGTTTGATCTTAATTGTCATTTCTATTACCCAACTCTGGGACATTTAAGTCCCAGACATTTAACTATGGTCAGTACCTGGACCACACACAAATAACTGTCCACCCAGATAATATTGTTATTTTTACTGCTTTTAATGTTACAGGCCTACTGCTCCATGGTTCTAACTCAGACACTGTGGATATTTTTTATTTACTTGGTAAAGAATTGTATGTCGTCATCAGAGGCAGAAAACTGCTCCAAACAGAACTTGCTGCTGACAGTTAACTCCTCGATTTGTTTTCGGAGCCTTGATATCTCCTCGTGTAGCTGTTCGTTTTCGTTGAGGGAGATATCATGCGCAGCAGGCTCAGTACTGACGCAGTAGTCATGTTCATGACACGGCCACGGGTCATCATCATCATCAGGTTCAGTCTGCATCTCTGTTGGATCAGTGTTGTGTGGACGCTCTGTTCTTTCCCATACTCCAGGTCATGGAGTTGGAATATTATAGTTATTCCAATGAAAAAGCAAAGGAAAAGCTCCAGGTCGTAGTCGTTGTCGTCCAGCAGGAGTGGGAGTTTCGAGCAGATCAGCAGCGATAAAATGTTGCGAACACATTTGGGAAGTACTTGTGATGATAAAATGATCTTAACAACCCATTGCAGTTCTGAGTCCTTTGGAAAGGTGTGGAAGCTCAGGTAAGAATTAGACCTTGTTGATGCTGTGCAGAATGGCACACAGCAGTGGTGGTTGGACCTGCTGTCTGTACGTTGTTGAAATGATAATTTTGTTTGTTTACATGTCATGTTTAGGGCATGTTTAGGACATGTAAACGGACAGGAGGTGGGTAGAAGGAGACTCCCAAGTAAATAACGAAAAAATCGGAAATTACGTCACGTATCAGCGTGCACATAGGCCATTGCAGGTTGGGGTAACATTGTGTCATTTTTAAGTTGGTATAATCCACAAAAGTACACTACCATCACTAAAGCAGGAAAATGAATAAGACTCACTCAAAAAATTGCATTACTTCAACTACTGCTCAAATACACTTTTTACAGTGTATACTAGTGAGGACATGCGGTCCCCACAAATGTACCTTTACAAGAACACACACACACACACAAACACATACATCTATTCTCACATTTACTTTTTACTAATTTAATTCTTCCTCACAACTTCCACAGATTTCATGACTATCGTCAAGATTCACATTCCCGTCTTATATTTGACTTTTAAACTAAACTTTTACACTAATATTTTATTATAAAATCTCCTAAATGTACTATTGTATGACAATAAGCATCACAACTAAGAAACTAAGAACTGTACACAACTAAGCACTATACTCTTTTATATGAAGTATACTTAGAGCTAAACTTACGTAAAGTTAAAGTATGTCTTCCAATAATAAGTATACCAATATCAGTGTACTAGAATTGTACTATACTACTTCATTACTTCTTGACTACACAACTAGTGCACATTTTGTACTGCAATTACTACATTAAGTGTGAACTACCAACCACACGTAGCTACAGAGTGTAACGTGACAGCAGGGAACGACACAGCTAATCACACTAACCGTATATGTTACTGCGAGACAGTACTCCAGCAGAGAACGTGATTTAACCCTTTCTGCACCTCTAGGTTGACGAGACGTTGGCAGATCTTTTTTTTTGGAGGGGATCATATTATTGGTGGGAACACGTCACTTCCGTCCACGCTTACTCTACGCTCTTGATATAGATACATTGTATATATAACCACCGGTCTAATGTTCACAGCAGGAAACTTGCAAAACTCCTAGACATTGTAATGTAATGCTAACATATACCGTGGAGACCAGTAATACACTGTAAATGTCTTATTTCATGTACCACTAACAACAATAGTAATATTAATAGAAATAACAATTCAAACAATAGCCTAATAATAATAATAGCAATAACAATTCAAACAATAGTCTAATGATAATAATAATAATAGGCAATGCTTCTCACGCAGTGATGTGTTCTTTTATCTTCATCACAGATGAAGCACATAAAGCTCTCGGTAATTAAATACTGATCAGTCATTCTTCTGATGTTTGTTAGTCCTTTTCAGTGATCTGTTTTTCTTTGTTCCTTCCGGTAAGTGATGTAGTAGTTAGGCAGTTAAGTAGGTGAGAAATCTTATGAGAGAACACCAGCTACCTGTTAATGCTCTACACTAGTTAAGCTCCTGTGCTTGTGGTCAGATGTCCACAGAGTTTTCTGTGATAGAGATCCGTGTGACATAATTTATATCACACACTAATGAAACACACTGATGCTATTAATGTGGGTCATGAATGGAGATGGGAATGGTTAGACTATGTCAGAGTGACAAGGAGTAAGACTGCAGCTCTAAGGAAGGAGCAACAGAGGACTAGTGGTGGGAGCAGCAGTCTGCCACCTCTTATTACTGGGGAGGACAGAGTTTTGGCCATCCCAGGCCCAGAAGTGTTGAAAATTAATCCTAGGGGGGCGTAGACGTCTGTGGTATGCAAGCCTCCCAGATGTCTGGGGGCTGCTAACTTTAAGAAGCTCTTTATAAATTTAGTAAACTAAAAGCATACTTACTTATTTTCAGGTACAAAGTGGTACTACAGTGACTCACTATCACCTCTTCAGGTACAACGTGGTACTACAGTGACTCACTATCACCTCTTCAGGTACAAAGTGGTACTACAGTGACTCACTATCACCACTTCAGGTACAAAGTGGTACTACAGTGACTCACTATAACGACTTCAGGTACAAAGTAGTACTACAGTGACTCACTATCACCTCTTCAGGTACAAAGTAGTACTACAGTGACTCACTATCACCACTTCAGGTACAAAGTAGTACTACAGTGACACACTATCACCACTTCAAGTACAAAGTCGTATTACAGTGAGACACTATCACCTCTTCAGGTACAGACTCCAGCACCCTATTTATTTATTATTGTATTTTATTCTTTGATTGTTTTTTTATTAACTTGATTAATAATTTCAAAATGAATGAATAACTAAATACTGCTTAGTTATTAATGTTTTATGATGTATTATTATGTATCATTATTTAGACTATTGTTATTGATTATTATTCTATTATATATTTTAATAATTTTAATAAATAAATTATTATTATCATTATTATTATTATTATTATTATTATTATTATTTTTATTATTATTATTATTATTATTATTATTATTATTATTATTATTATTATTATATGTGCAGATATTACAGTAAGAAACTGAACTCATGATCGCATACAGGCCCTTGTAGTTTATGAGCTGTAAAAAGAAACAAGCAACATGTTCTGAATGTTATATATTTATTAGTCAGTAAACTATTTACAGGTTAATCAGATATTTACAATGTCCTTATAGCATACAGCGTCCTGAAAGAGTCATACATAAGATCTAGTGTTCCAGACGGTTGAAGACTGGAGTGGAGCGGCAGGTGTGGAAGTCCAGAGCATGTGGGGTAGGCGGAGCCAGAGCAGCTTCCAGGCCCATGACAGGTGTTCCAAACAAAAGGGAGGCTGCAGAGGACAGGTTCCTCACATCAGGAGATGCACTGGCTTGAGTTGAACAGTAGGTGTGGAAGCGTAGAGCACGTGGGGTAGATGGAGCCAGAGCTGCTTCCAGGCCCATGATAGGAGCTCCAAACAGGAAGGAGGCTGCAGAGGACAGGTTCCTCACAGTAGAAGAGGCATGGGCTTGAGGTGAGCAGCAGGTGTGGAAGCGTAGAGCACGTGGAGTAGATGGAGCCAGAGCTGCTTCCAGGCCCATAATAGGAGCTCCAAACAGGAAGGAGGCTGCAGAGGACAGGTTCCTCACATCAGGAGATGCGCTGGCTTCAGGTGAGCGGCAGGTGTGGAAGCATAGAGCACGTGGGGTAGGCGGAGCCAGAGATGCTTCCAGGTCCATGATAGGAGCTCCAAACAATAGGGATGCTGCAGAGGACAGGTTCCTCACATCAGGAGATGCACTGGCTTCAGGTGAGCGGCAGGTGTGGAAGCGTAGAGCACGTGGGGTAGGCGGAGCCAGAGCTGCTTCCAGACCCATGATAGGAGCTCCAAACAAGAGGGATGCTGCAGAGGACAGGTTCCTCACAGTAGAAGAGGCATGGGCTTGTGGGGAGTGGCAGATTGGGAAGTCCACAGCACGTGGTGCAGGTGGAGCCAGAGCTGCTTCTGGACCCATGAGAGGAGATCCAAACAGGAGGAAGGCCGTAGAGGACAGGTTCTTCACATCAGTAGAGTCGTGGGCTTCAGTGGAGTGGCAGCTTCGGAAGCCTAGAGCTCGCAGGGTAGGCTTACCCAGAAATGATTCCAGGCCTATAACAGGAGCTCCAAACAGGAGGGATGCTGCAAAGGACAGGTTCCTCACACTAGAAGATGCATGGGCTTGAGGGAAGCAGTATGTTTGGAAACCCAGACCACGCAGTGTAGGTGGAGCGAGAGCTGCTTCAGGACCCAACGACTGAACTTTGGTGTGCGTGCGGCTCTTCGACATGTCGTCCTGTGGATGGAAGCAGGGAAGGTACTGGACCCCCTCAAGAAGACGCTTCAGTAAGATCATCTGAAATGCTGGTTGTCTGTTCTCTGTAAAGTCTCTGCAGTGCTGAGTGAAGAGTGGTGAAGACTCGGAATCCTGCAGATAGTTCTAATGTTTACCCGCTACTATGACAACAGTCCCAGTCACAGTACAGCACTAAGACTAAGTTCTTATTATGAGGTCATGAGAGTCTTTGGCCAATAGGCTGCCCCTAGGCAGTATGGAGTTAATGGGAGGAGCCTCACTGACTATGTGTAGCAATGTAGTGATGAACCAGGCCAGCAATAGAGATCAATAAACAGATGTAGTACACATTTCCATTCAGCTGAGTCTGTTTTCCTCATTTAGCTTAAAAACAAACTGAATTCTATTCTGCATTCATAACAGAGTACATAATAGCATTTGCTGTGTATGATGGTAATATATTATTACTATTATTACTATTAAGATAAAAATCGTATAGATGTATTTAATCATTTTGTGCTCTTTATGCTGTGTATGTATCTGTAGTGTAATCTATTCATGTCTACTGTCTACAATCAGAAATAATGGGACGTTAAAAAGTCACACTGTGGTAGAGGTTTATAGCTCTTTATTTACTGAGGATTTACATGTGGGTGCCCAAATATACGTGCTTGAGTCACAAAATGAGATTAAAGCTGTAGAATTACTAAGTATTTTATATACATACTGTGTGTATGTGTCCATAAATCACTGAATGCTAACTGCAACACCCTCAATGACATCGCTGTGCCATCTAGATGTACCACCATTGAGACAGGATGGGACTGTTTCAGTTCACTTCTACTTTTCATAACGACTCAGTCAAAGACTGTAAATATTGTTTGACCAGAGGAGGATGAGTCTTCCATTGTGAGTCTTTGTCCCTCCCAAGGTTTCTTCCTCCAGTCTGAGGGTGTTTTTCCTTGCCACCATTGCCTCTGGCTTGCTCACTGAGGGATATATATATGTTGTACCTGAATCAAATTCCACTATCCTTTCAAACATACTGAGAAATGTACATACAGAGAAATTAGTTTCTGCAGTTCTTCCTCATGTAGGCTAAATTTAAACCCAGTTAAACATCTTCTCACAGATTCCTACTAAAGACCGCTCACAGGAAACATCAGCCCAGGTTGGTACAGTTTTGGATGGAGCATCTCTGCAGCCTGTTACAGCACAGTCCTCATCTCCTCTATAATTATTAGGTTCCCCCTTCATCCAGAACCTGAAACACACAGAACCAGATTATATTCACTATTAATTATCTAGACCTTCTTAGAGAGTGTAGAACTGCATTATGGGTTCTTTCCAAAGGTCTCTTACTGAGTACCCCCTCTGTGTCAATGTCCGTCAGACCAATCCAAGCTTCAGTGCCTCCAAACACTTCACTGATGAACTCCTGACATGATGAAAGATATAATAATATGAATGCATCCAGCTGAAGAAGAGTGGTGTGGAGTATATCTCTCTCTCCCTCTCTCTCTCTCTCTCTCTCACCTGTTCTTCTCTGTTGTTTATGATCTAGGGTTAGGGTTAGGGTCTCTGCAGTCCTGCTTACTCTTACTCCAGATCTTCTTCTCAATAGAGATGTAAACACTGGAGCTGAAGTAGATCCAGCCTTTCTTATTGAAGCTCTTTTTTCAAAGAGAAGGTCATGCGTTATCCAGAGAAGGTAGTTCTAAATATATACACAGTCATACAGCCCAGTAAAGCTCGTCTGGCTGATCTTAAAGAACAACTAAACAAATGACTTTATGTACATCTCATTGGCTGAACTGCTAAATAGATCAATCACAGACATGAATATCAATTCCAGTAAGTTCTAAATATCCACATTCACACAGTGCACTGTACATTTCACTGTAAGTACAGATACAAATATGGCTACTGTTCTGAAGTTCATCAGAGAAGAATTTGTAAGTGATGGAGCTTCATATTAACTCTTAGAGCCTAAAAGTGCACAGCGGCCTTCTGACCTTCACAACTTTTGAACTGTTACATTTATAACTACACACTTGATCCATATATCAAAACATTCAGCAGACCGCGCCCTCACTTATCACCAATGTTACATCAAACTGTGATGTTAGCATCAGAGTAATCCAGCTCTAAAAATCACCTAGTCCTAAAATCAGGTCTCTGCTTTAATTCTCCAGCAGAACCTGTAGATGTACTCATGAAGGGATTTTTATATTCATAACATCATTGAACTGTTTAAGCAAACAGAAGGAACATTAGTGCAGAAGGTGTACAAGCCAATCCCGTCCTGTTACATTTTTAAACCTCACAAAAAGCTGATAGACGGAAAAAATGCTGCAGTAAATGAGCAGCAGGTCAACATGTTTAATTGAGGCTTATGGAGTTTAAGATGTACATGCACTCGACTATGTTTGTGTCTTTAACTTAGTTTAATAAAAGTTTCAGATGCAACATATACACATTTTTCATACCAACTTACCCGTTGGTGCTGTTCTTTTCTCAGTTCCAGTTCACTATTACATATCGTCCAGGTACTCACAATACCAAAGCAGATGCCGTATCCCGTGTGTTTGAAAGTGAAGGAGATTCACCAGTATTATCGAATCCTGAACTCACTCTTCGTGACTCTGTAGCTGGTCCATTGATGGGCGATTAAAGAGGAGATTGAACAAATTCTAAATTGGAGTTAACTCCTCCCGATCAATGTCCAGTAGAGAACACCTGGGAGGCCTCCCAGGTGCTTGTCTAGTCTCTTGTCATTTCAAGGCTCGACTACTGCAATTCGCTCCTGGCTGGTCTTCCTCTGCAGACCATCAGACCCTTACAACTGATCCAGAATGCGGCAGCACAGTTCACTCATGTCACTCCACTGCTGCGCTCCCTTCACTGGCTTCCTGTAGCTGCTCGCATTCAGTTTGAAGTTCTGATGCTTGCTTACAAAGCCAAGAATGGACCAGCTCCTCCTTACCTTATGGCGATGGTCAAAAGTCGATTCGCACCTCAAGCTCTTCGCGCGTCAAGTATGGCTCGGCTTGACCCGCCATCACTCAAGATTCATGGAAGACACGCGACAAGGCGCTTCTCTGTCCTGGAGCCCAGATGGTGGAACAAACTTCCACTGGATGTCTGAAGAGTGAACCCTCTCACGGTCTTCAAACACAGACTGAAGACCCATCTCTTTGTGAAGCATTTATAAGCACTGATCTACTGAAGCATTGGTATAAACTGTAATTGCACTTTATCTTCTAGGAACACTGGCTAAGTATTGCACTTGTACTGTATGTAGTCTTGTATTTGTTCTCTTCTCTGTAGGTATTCCAGTCTTGCTAGGTGTTGCTCTGTGTCTAATCTTATATTTTGTTGTCTTCTTTCTAGGTATCAGCACTGGCCCTGTGTTTATGGCAGTGTTTGAGTTTAAGAGTAGTTTGGACTTAAACCTGTCTGTACTAGATAGAGATACATACTCTGACCGAACACTAAGCACTTTTGTAAGTCGCTCTGGTTAAAAGCATCTGCTAAATGCTGTAAATGTAAATATACATTCCAGTCTGTTGTAGGGATTGACTGATAATGTGGGCTCATTATTCTCCAACTTCTGGTCACCCCGGCGACACACGTATGAATCAGTTGCTTGCCAGCAAGTATTGGTTGGAGAACATGGCACCAGATATCCACTGTTTTGTAGCCTCCTAGAATTCTGCCTGCTGGTAAACGTGTGTCGCTTCCAGTACCACCTCGCCTGTGGTCCCATCTAGCTCTTGATTTGTTTAATGATCTTCCTCCTTATATGGTAATCTTCACTATTATAGTGTATAGAGTTTCATTTCAGGGTCCCCCCACAGTGTTTCGGAGAGTTGAATGCTTATTCAGCCATGTATGTCATGTAGTTGGTATTCTGTTAGATGTCCGTTATCACAGTCAGCAGAACTTCAGGGTACCACTCAGAATCGCATGGACAGTGTGAATAACTAAACCAGGAACTAGAAAAGTTTTAGCATTTATACTGTCACAGCATAACAATTGATCTACCTACCTGCCCTGGGCAGAAATGGCCAATCACAAGTAGGATCCACAAGCAGTTTAAATGCCCTGACATTAATCATTAATCATCATGCTCACAAGTAACCAGTAACCGTTATTTACTCACCTAATTTTGCAAACTTCTTCTGAAGCCTTTCCTTCTCAGTCTGTACCTGGCCATCTTATTTTTCATGTTGTCATTATTGGTCTGTAGCTGGTCTCTCTCTATGATCAGGTGGGTGTAACTGGTCTGTAACTGGTTGTTCTCTAGGGTCAGGTTGGTGTTACTGGTCTGTAACTGGTCTCCCTCTATAGTCACGTTGTAGAACTGGAAACACAGCACTGTGACGGCAGCCAGCAGAAGAACACACAGCAGCCCCAAACACACTGTAGTCAGTCTGTAGCATCTGCTTCCTGCAGTGTTGATTCTAGAAACTAGAAACATACACGATAATATTTACCAATTCAGTGTTTTCACTTTCACTATAAGCATGACATTTCTGTGACATATGCATTTGGCTATTGCGTTACAAGAACTGCATACACATGAAGCATTACTGGCATGTTCATACGCACTTCAAATTAAATACATTAAAGAACATTATCTTTTTGAAACATTCATTTAATAAATTGTTTAATGAGTAATGCACAGAGCACTGTAGAGTGTCTGATTTGTCCCTGTTCGAACCTGTTAGAACTGCGTCAGTGTATTGTTTTACAGAACAAGAGACTGAAGATCGGTTGAGTCAATTGTGTAAATTGTCACTTAAATTAAAATTAAAATTTTCACTGACTTGGATTCTTCGGTTCTGACTTTTCAGTTTGTGCTAAACCAAAATAGCAGGTGTGAAAGGTGCTTTGGACCACAGTCCAGACAAAAGAACCAAAATATGGTCTATCCAAAAGACGTGGTCTCAGTCCGAACCCACTGAACCATGATTCGGTTCGTGTGTGATGTGAAAACACTGTTTGGATTGCTTTTTAGAAGTTTTTGTTTTTCAGAAGTTTAGAAAGTTGAGACAGGCTATCATCACCAATGAAAGAAGAGAATGAGAAACAGAATGGAAGAGAAGTGCAAATGAGCTGCTGTAGTGGAGGAGAGGATGATAAAACCACATAAGATGCAGAATCTTACAGCTTATTTCTGGGAGGATGAGAAAGAGAAATAGAGAGAGAGTATATGGCGGGGTGACAGAGCAAGGCCGTATTTAAAGCTAGGTTTACTATTCACATAGGGCGAGGGTCCGTGGACCTCCGAATAAACCTGAAGGGAGATTTACTGAGCAGGGTTTTCCTCCACAGGAAGGGATAGTAATGCTTCAGGTTTGCTCACCGTCTGTCTTGTGCTACACTGGTAAGCAATACCATCTGAAAAAGTGGTGCACCATTAAATTTGCTGACATCAGGTGCTCCCACATCTACAAAGCAATCTATATGTAGGGAGACGTAGCCCACGGAGGTGACCAGACGTGGGGGTGCTATGTAAGGTTCTTCAGTGGGCTCTCTAAATTGCAGCGTTTAACCAAATCCAACCTGATCAAACATACAGTGTAATAAAAACATGAGCCTTGGTCCAGATCTGCAGGTGTGAAAAAGTGTCACTGACAGTGCACTACTGTAGATTAACATATTCACTAACAAAATTAACTACCAGTTAGTGCACTCACATGACCTAAACAATGACCTCGCAAATGTACGCTTTAACTCCCTTGTAGACCCCATAGGTCTGTATGTTATCATCAGCTATTTCCTGACATGGAGGAGGATCACTGTGGGTAGACTGTGTGTACCTGTGGTTCCTTTAAGACTTCTGTTCACACCAGGCTCTGGGACTTCTTCGTTGGTGTAGACATCCTCATAATCCTTGCTGCTGTTTGAATGTGTGGATGCGTTGTGTGTCGTAATCCCTGAATTTGCATATATATCCTCTCCATCTTCAGTTCCTGTATCTTCTGTAAACGTGTTGATGCCATTAAGTGGATCTGATCTGCTCTAAATACAATCTTTTGCTTTATAGGTGTGGAGTCTCTACTACAGTCCTTCAAAGTGACCCAGTGAATGAGTATATACTTGCTCTCAGGACAGGAAGTTGAGGCTTTTCACACCAGCACTGATACTGATCTCTGTCTCTGCTCTGTGGGTTTGGTGCTGTGTGCAAAGGTTATAGAAGTCATTGTATCTGTCCTGTAACTGCTAGTTTGTTAAAAACATTGTTTCTGATTGTAATACTGTAGAGATTATCTTGTTCAGATACAGTCACCACTAGTACTGGGATTAATTACAGGCAGAACTGCATAAGTGTGCCATAAACGGGGACGGGGGATTACAAGACCCCCGAAGACACGAAAAGATTGTATTTATTTGCTCAATAAAAGATTCTTTACTGAAAGATTTACTTCATTAAATAACAGTTAGGATTAGATTTAGATTCAGTGTCTGCAGCAATTCAGTACTTTAATACTTCCAGTTCTATAATTTTGCTTGAACAGCTGCTTTTGAGAAGCATTTGAAAAAATCCCACACCAAAAATCCCATACAGTACACTGATATGGAGTCCTGTTGCGTGTATGCTCAGTAAAAGTTAAAGAAGTGTTGAGCTATAACAGATTTAAGAGTAAAGTCATATAAATGTTTTAATGTTCTGTTAAAGGAAATAAGGGGACCATGAATAAACAGGGTCCAAAATTCCCACCAGTGCCTCTGTGCTGGTCAGACAGGCTAATCATCTACATTAAAGAGAAACTGATCTTGTTAGAGAAGAGAGATTGAAACAGGTAAAGATAACTTTCTGCGGTGGGTCTACAAGTCACATGGTCGATGTGTTGGGGAGCATTGTGTGGTTGAGGTTTGAGGTGTGCAGCACCAACTTTTAGGCCTATGTTGAACCAGCTTTTGTCGTCAGTGCAGCACAAATTTATCTGACCATGGATTCTACAAGATGACGGAAAATCCAGGAGTGTCAAGAGTAACATTGGCTATGTTTACATGCAGAGATTTTCTGTAATCCGATTGCATTCATTACGATTCTAGATTAAGACTGAGGTGTTTATATGCTATATAAATATATAAAATAAAATATTAAATACAAATCACAGCGAGTGCTCTTGGTCACACATGCCTCTTTCTCAGAAGTGGGAGCAGAGGGAGACTGAGTGCTGCATTCTCGTCCCAATTGTGTCTCAACTCACAGCGCAACTCCTCACGGCACTTGAGGCGGCAACAACTGCATTTCTACTCCCTCAACCGCTCTCCTCTTTATGTACCGCCCACCAGGCCGCAAACTCCAGCGTGCTGCATATGTCCGCCATGCATGGCACGGTTCTCTCCGTGCTTGCCCCTCAATCTGACTACGCCTCCCACACACCCACAGCCGAAGGAGCCGGTAGCAGGATGTCATACTGCTTCCTGTTTTAAAAGAGAACCAGTGACCCCACAAACTCCAGCCACAGTTCAAATACGGTGCAGTGAATGTGCACACAGTTCCTCTCAACCACAACGCTGGCTTCCTGCATCTTCATACTGAAGAGTTAACAGCAACAGATTGAACAGTTTCAAGAGTGCAAATACCAAACTTGAAATTTAAATCTAGTTATTGTTAAGTGAAACAAATAGGGAATACAACACACTGGACCGTGGCCTGTAATAATACAGAACTATTTCACTTCAGTTTAATTGGTGGTAATGTTGTTTGGCAGTGAGGGACAGTAAACTCATAGCCGTGGTCCTCTGAACGTCTACAGTAGTAATATAGCTGGTACAGGTAAGCAGCAGCTCCTGATATGTTATTTACATACAAAGACTATGGATTAGTACCTGATCAAAGTTGCTCCTTCAACTCCATCCGTCTCCTTTTATTTCTTTCACCCCCTCTCATTGTCTGGTAATACATCATTTTTATCAAACTGAGGTTCACCTTCCTTAATTTACCTCAAACTAATGTTTTTACTGGCCTTTGTCAGAGCTTTCAAGTTTATTAAGGAATTATGGGATATAAAATCGATTCATGATCAACGCTAGGCGACCTTTTTCACTAATGTTAGCTGACACTAAATAATACATTAATACATAAAAATAAAATATAAGTCACTGTCAGTAACATTTTCTTCACTCATTCACACTCAGCATTCTGAGGTGTTTTCTAAAATTCATGTCCAGATTATAACAGTTGGCTTACATAGCCTGTCCTTCTTTTCGATGGCACTGCAAGTTACCTAACAAGCTAGCTAACAGGCAGTTGGTAAAAACCACAGTTACTTCATTGGATTTAGATCCAGGAAAACTGAAGGCCAGCACAACACCTTGAACATCTTAATCCTTTAAGCATTTCCGCAGGCAGGGAGACTTATCCTGCTGAAAGAGGTCACTACCATTGGTGGAGTATAAGTCAAGTCAAGTTTATTTGTATAGCGCTTTTTACAACGATGTTGTCACAAAGCAGCTTTACAGGAATTTTAAAAACATGAAAAACATGAAATCACAGCTGTTTAGGCCGGCGCTTGTTAAGCGTTACTACCGTACTTTAGGCCTCTCTACCTTTAGAGAGTTCCACGTCCTAAGTCAATAAACAGAAGAAGAAGAACTAACGGGTGAAACGAGGAGTGCGCCACTAGACTGAGCAGGACACCCTCAAGACCTAACTTGGCCTTTGTTATTTACCCATCCGATCTCCCTCACGCTAACACGGTTAGGAGAACGAAGGGGTGTGGAATAAGTCAATTAATCAATTTAGAGATACTCGCAGCAACCAAGTAGGTCAAGAAACAGGAGAAGAAGAACTAACGGGTGAAACGAGGAGTGCGCCACTAGACTTAGCATGACACCCTGAAGACCTAGCTTGGTTTTTGTTATTCACCCGTCCAATCTCCCTCATGCTAACATGGTTGGGATAACGAGGGGGTGTACAGAGGATATGAGGATAAGGGGATATGGAGTGTTTAGAGTGCAGCTGGTGACTCTGACAGATCAGATTATAAACAAAACGAACTAAAAGGAAGAGAAGCTGCACACGTGCTACATCTGGATGATACAGTGATGCAATCAAGGTGCAGCAGATGACTAACATCCATAAAGATGACATAGATGAAGAGGTTATAAGGTAACAAGGGGTACTGATGGTCAGTCCTCCAACAGTATTCGGCAGAAAAGGTGGGCTGTTATTACCTCAGAAAGAAGGAGAAAAGAAAAGAAAAAGAAAAGAAAAACAAGGTTAGTTCTGGTTTGGAATAATATAGTGGACGCGAGGCATAGCTCAGTCACCAAAAGCTAAACTGAAAAAGTATGTTTTTAGTCTGGACTTAAAGCTTGAGACTGTGTCAGAGTCCCGAACATTAACTGGAAGATTATTCCACAGTTTGGGGGCTTTGTAGGAAAAAGCTCTTCCCCCCAATGTAGACTTCTGAATTTTTGGAACTATTAGAAAACCAGCATCCTGTGATCTGAGTGAACGTGGCGGTTCATAATAGGAAATTAGATCTTGCAGGTACTCCGGTGCGAGACCATGCAGGGTTTTATACGTCAGTAAAAGAATTTTATAGTCGATACAGAATTTAACAGGAAGCCAGTGTAGTGCTGATAAAACTGGACTGATGTGATGGAATTTCCTGGTTTTAGTTAGTACTCTAGCTGCAGCGTTCTGAACTAACTGAAGTTTATTCAGGTTCCTGCTGGAGCATCCTGACAATAATGCATTACAGTAATCTAGCCTTGAGGTTATAAAGGCATGTATCAACTTTTCAGCATCAGACATAGATAACGCATTTCTTAACTTTGAAATGTTTCGTAGGTGAAGAAACGCTGTTCTTGTAATATTACCTATGTGTTGATTAAATGTCAGATCTGAGTTAATTGTTACACCAAGATTTTTGGCTACTGAACCAGGAACTACAGAGAAGTCAGCAAGATTTAACATTAAATCTGAACATTTAGACCGAGCAGCCTTTGGGCCGAGGAGGAGAACTTCCGTTTTGTCAGGGTTTAAAAGAAGGAAGTTCTGTAGCATCCAAAGTCTAATATCTCTTACACAATCTTCTATCTTATTTAATCTGGATTTATCATCTGGTTTGGCTGATATGTACAGCTGTGTGTCATCGGCATAACAGTGGAAACTAATTCCGTGCCTATTTATAACAGCCTAATGGTAGCATATATAATGTAAATAACAGAGGACCTAAAACAGAACCTTGTGGAACTCCATATTTCACTCTTATATAATTAGATGATACATTATTTATCTTTACAAACTGAAAGCGATCACTAAGGTAAGATGTGAACCAGGATAACGCTGTTCTTGTGATTCCAACCACATTTTCTAGCCTGTCCAAGAGAATAGTGTGATCTATAGTGTCAAAAGCTGCACTTAGATCTAGTAGCACCAGTAGAGATACGTGGCCCTGATCAGAGGCAAGAAGAAGATCATTTGTTATCTTAACTAAAGCTGTCTCTGTGCTGTGGTGTGGCATAAAACCAGATTGGAATTTTTCATATATGTTGTTCTTATGTAGATGAGAACAGAGTTGTCGAGCTACAGCCAGGTAAATTGGAAATGGGTCTATAACTGGACAGTTCTCTGGGGTCAAGATTTGGTTTCTTTATCAAGGGTTTTATCACAGCTAGTTTAAAAGACTTAGGTACATGACCCAGACTAAGAGAAGAGTTGATGATAGTTGAGATGGGTTTAATAATAGCTGGTAATACTTGTTTCAATAGGCTTGTTGGAATCATATCAAGTGTGCATGTAGCAGAATTTGAGGAAGAGATAAGTTTTTCTAATTCTGACTGCTGAAGTGGACAGAATGTTTCTAGTCTTTCTTCTAAAATCACATTTTGTGCTGTCTCAGCCAAACCGGATAAAGGATGGGTTACTGGTGTCAGTTGAACATTTTGTCTAATATTCTCGATTTTGCTATTGAAAGAGTCCATGAAATCATTGCTGCTGTAGTTGGCGGGTATTTGAGGTTCAGATCCTGCCTGATTTTTGGTAAGTTTTGCGATTGTGCTAAATAAAACTCTAGGATTGTTTTTGTTGTGTTCGATGAGTGTGGACAGGTATGCTGAGCGTGTTTTAATAAGTGCCTTTCTGTAACTGCTAAGGCTGTCTTTCCAAGCAGAGTGAAATACCTCCAGCTTGGTCACTCTCCATTTGCGCTCTAATTTCCGTACTGTTTGTTTTAAGGTGCGTATTTCATTGTTGTACCACGGAGCGAGCTTTTTCTGTTGCGTCCTTTTAGCTTTTATAGGTGCAACATTGTCTAAAGTTAATCGGAGCTTATTTTCTACGCAGTCTGTTAGTCTGTCTAGCTCTGTTGGGTCTGAAGGAGTAGCTATAGTTGATAAATCTGGAAGAGTTTCAATAAAGTGTTGGGCTGTATTTGGCATTATCGAACGTTTCATGCAATAACGGGGTGATGTACATACATTTTTACTAAGACTCAATTCATATGAAATTAGGTAGTGATCTGAAACTACTGAAGTCTGTGAACGAACAGTAAGATTATGTATATCAACACCTAAAGTCAAAACTAGATCTAGTGTGTGATTACAGGAATGTGTAGGTCCTATTACATTCTGAGTGAGACCAACAGAGTCTAAGATAGATGAGAAAGCCTTTTTTAATGGATCTGCTGAGTTCTCAAAGTGAATATTAAAATCTCCTACGATTATTAGTTTCTCAGCGCTCACTGCTAGATCTGCAACAAAGTCACTGAATTATTTTAAGGTCCTTTTTAAGGTCCTGGTGGTCTATAAATGCTGATTAGGGTGAGTACACTTCTGTTAGTGGTCGGGTTGGTGATGTTTATGTAAACACATTCAAAAGAATTTAAAGTGAGATTGTGTTTCTTAATAATGTCTAATGAATTTTTATGAATGACACATATACCCCCTCCTTTACCGGACAGTCTGGGGTTGTGTACATAATTATAACCTATAAGAGTGGCTTCATTTAATGCCAAATATTCCTCAGGTTTAACCCATGTTTCTACGAGACATAATACATCAAATTTTTGATACGTTATTGTATCATCTACAATAAGAGCCTTAGAGTTAAGGGATCTTATATTAAACAAACCAAACTTTAGTTCAGAGATGCTGCAGCTGGATACTGGGTCTGATATTTTTATATTAATTAGGTTATCTGGACAAGCTGTTCGAGAATTTCTGAGTCTGCGTTTAATTCGGGGCAATGACACAGTCTCAATATATCTGTTTCTAGGTAACGACTCTGTGTTGGCAATGGTTACAGTGTTGGTATATCTGTATCTAAGTAACGACTCTCTGTCGGTAACAGTTACAGTCTCACTATTACTATATCTAGGTAATGACTGTTTATCGTCGCTACTTACGTGGCCTCCGTTGTGCAGTCAGCGGACAGCCCTCTCGATGTTCCGTGAGAGGACGAACGCTCCGCGATGGCTGGGGTGCAGGCCATCCCTCCGGTAGAGCGCTGGCTGCTCCCAGAACGAAGCCCAGTTGTCCATGTATCCGAGACCGTTGATGGCACACCAACCGCAGAGCCAGGACTGCAGCGTGAAAAGCCTGCTGAACCGCTCCGATCCTCTCCTGTAGGTGGGCAGGGGGCCGGAGATGACGATCCTGGCATTGGTCGCCTTCCTCGCGGTGTCCAGCAGTGAACGGTAGTGCTCCTTCAGGACCTCGCTACGCCAGGCAGAGATGTCGTTGGTCCCGACGTGGATGACCACGGTCTCGAAGGCGTTTCGTCTGAGGGCCGAGGGTAGACGCCTAGCGATGTCCAGGACACGAGCTCCTGGAAAACATGACACACTGGCGCGAGGTAGTTTAACGTGGCGGACTATGGAGCTACCGATAACAAATACCTGTCCGGAGGGCTGAGACGCTGGTGCGGGAGCCGAGGTCTGACATGCTGGGGCGGGAGCCGAGGCCTGCGGCGCTGGGGCGGGAGCCGAGGCCTGCGGCGCTGGGGCGGGAGCCGAGGCCTGCGGCGCTGGGGCGGGCGACGGGGTCCGAGACGCCGGTGTGCGCGGTGAGCTGAGGACCGAGAACTGGTTGAAGGAGGTGAAGATGCGCTGGGGTGGCGGTGAGGGCCTGCTGGGCCTTCGGTGTTGCCGCACCCAGACTCCGTGTGGCGGGGGGGCTGGCGTGGAGCTGGCGACCGCTGGGATGCGGCGGGACGAGGCCGGAGCGATCGCCGCCAGTGAGGCCTCCAGGGAGGACTCGCGCTGCGACTTCTGCCGGAGGAGATGTTCCTGTCTCCTCACGAGGGCGAGGATCTGCCGGTCCAACCGAAACAGCTCCGTGCTCAGCGACTGGAGAGCACGTTGTTCCGGGGATGCCATGATGCTGGTTCTGAGACAGAGGGAGCGGAGAAAACAGAAAAATAGAAGAGAAGTGAAGAGAGAAGAAAAGTGTCAAGTTAGTAATATGCTAATTTGCTAATTCAGGCGGAGTTTCAGGTGCTGCTCGCTCTGTCGCTTGTTCTGGGAGAGAGGGAGAAAAGAAAAACAGAGAGAAAACGTGAGATGAGTCGAGGTTAGCAAAAATAGAGGTTAGCAGTCCGCTAATTTGCTAGTTCAGTTGGCGTTTCAGACGCTGCTGCTCGCTCTGACGCTGCTGCTCGCTCTGACGCTGCTGCTCGCTCTGACGCTGCTGAGCAGCTGCCTTATAGGGGAGTAACTCCACAGTGTCCACAGTGATGTTTAGGTCAGTGGCGTGTGTTAAATTGTTGTCCAAATGAACGCCTGCATGCGAGATTCTCTCAGCAGAACATTGCCCAGAGCATCACACTCCCTCTGCTTCACTTCTTTCCACAGTGCATCCTGGTGCCATCACTTCCCCAGCTAAACAACACACACAGCTGTCCATGTGATATAAAAGTAAACAGGACTCTAGGACCAGGTGATCTACTGCTAAAGAGTCCAGTTCTGACTGGCCTACACACTGTAGGCGGTTTCTACTGTAGACGTGTTATTGAATGTTTTGTGGCGCAGCCCCAAATGTAGCAGGGTGCAATGTACGGTGTGTTCTTGAAGAAGATAATAGAAGATAATCATTAGTCTTGGGCACCCAAACCCTTTTGCCAGTTTGTGGTTTGTCTCATATTTGAAAATGTTGACCGGGAGCACTCCACAAGCACTGCTTTTCCAGAGATGATCTGACCCGGTTGTTTGGCAATGAAGAAAGCAAAGAATATATATGCATAATTCATGTTAAAAGCAGTAAAACACACTTATTTAGTGGGCAGTTATGCTAAGATTTAATTAAATACCTTGGTGCTGTAATTTAATACTACAAAGCTAAACGTCAGCTGGACAGTTCATGTGTTCCAGTTGAATGAGTCTTATATAAGCTTGCTTGCTCCATAAGAGCTGTATACAACAGCATATATGTTTTTAACTCTATACAATCCCCAAATCACCTGTACAGCAACACATGTGTTCTCTTCCTTATAAGCTTTGATCTTGTTATCTTAATCAGATGTTTATTGCATGTTTTTTTTAGCTCTGAAAAGCCTGTAGACATATAGGATCAGACTACATTAGAAAACCTATGCTAAATAACCAAAAGTACATCTGACCCTTACACCTCTATGAGCTTGGTGGACATCCCATAGACATTAATTGAAGCTTACATGCAACAATAGTATCACTTACAGTTGACCAGGGCAGATGTAGCAGGTTGGAAATTTCACTGACTTGTGACAAAGATGGCTTCCTATGGCAGTGCCATGTTTAAAGAGGATCTATTGTGCTTTTCCAGTTTGCCTTCTTCTTTGGTGTGTTATGCAGTTTTCTTCCCATATAAACAGTTATGAAAGCCAAAGTATACACTAGAGGGAGAAACTCCCTCCCACAGAAACCACTTTTCTTAGCTGCCTCAGTTTTTTCAGGATGACATGACCTCACAACACTATCTGTACTGCCCACCAACCAGCAAGCCTTACTCACAGTAAACACTGAAGGCCAAAGCAGAGAGGGGCACTAGATTGAGCGACTCGAGTCGAAGTCGTCTAGAAAAAGACTGCAGACTTGACTTGAAACTCGCCCCTAATGACTCTCGACTCGACTCTGACTCGTCCAAAATAACTCATGAACAATAAGAGTCAGACTGTTATCCAGGCACTGTGTGCAAAAGTTCTATCAAAAATGCTTTGGTTGTGTGTGTGTGTATGTTGCCGTACTTTTGTTTCGGTGATTTTTGATTTCTCTTTATTTTGACGTATCACAACATCCGCTAATCGCAAGCGGGAAATCGGAGAGACATAAACAAACAAGGGTGGCATGGCTAAAGTACAGTACGTGGTAGCATTCTGCTACAGGGAGAAAACACACCTGGACAGGTTTGTTTACTTTACGCTAGCCACTTAGCCATTAATACAGCGAATATATAAAATACAGCTATTTTCCATCTCCTCTTTTCCCCCCATCATGTGCCCTCATCGGGCCAGACTCAATGAAGACTCTCAAATCTGAGTTCAGTGTTAATTTTGACAGCAAATTTTGATTTAGTCTTAGTTGTAGTCTTTTGACTAAAATGTCACTTAGTTTTAGTCATAATTTAGTCATCTGAATTGTTTTTAGTTTTAGTCCAGTTTTAGTCGACTAACTATCATAAGAATATAGTCTAGACTAAATCTACAGTCGATTCAGTCAACTAAAATATAAAGGGTGTAAAATGTAATGCTTTTTCTTCAGTTCCCTTAAATTATTGAAGTCATTATATATACTTTATACATTATATATATATATATATATATATATATATATATATATATATATATATATATATATACTTACACGAAATGAAACATTTATTAACCAGTTATGGAATATTATTCATGTTTAAAAGACCAATACACACACAAACAGATTTAACAAACATCTGAGGTCTTCCGTAACTGCAAAGTGAATAAGAGAAAACTGTTATTTTATCCTCGTATCACATTTATATTTATCTCTAATTTATTTAATAGTTGTTACTAGTGCTGCCAATCTAATTAAATTGCATGCTCTGTGGTTAACTAATCTATATTAATTGCATTTATCACTTTTTAATATGAAAATATTTTTAATTGTGCAATTCAAATAAATTTTGGCATAACAGTAAATCAAAAAATGAAAAACTGCCACATCTCCAGGTCACAGTGTTTACTAGAGACACACATTGCACATTGCGTACACTAATTATTGTAAATAAAACTAGCTAATCTGTTTTGTGCACTTTCTAGTGTGTACGGAGAGATTTGGGACATGATCATCAAACGCAGCTGATTGGAGTTAGCTAGCTAGTCTCCCGACTCTGGCTCTGCACATACAGCGTTTCACCTGCTTCCCACATACCTGATCAACTAATCAGACCTGATCCAACTAATCTGAACATTACCCTTACTAAGATAATACAGTGTTTACAGCAGGACACGCTCTAAACTGTACAGTGTGCTTTCAGGACTAGTATTAAGCAAGGCTAAGCTAGCGTTTGCAGCCATAAAGCTAGCTAATGGTGGTGCTGAAGAGCTGATGTCCAGCATGGTGGTGATTTTCTCTAAACACAAATGCTAAACTCTCTTTCTCTCTGCTGACACTGTCTAGATAACTTAGTTCCATCATGAGTAGCGACAGTTCACAGGCTCGTATGGTCTTCCCGGGTTTAGACCAAATTTGTGTAAGTGTGCGTTTGATTGACGGCTACTCGGCTTGTCCCGCCTCTCCATATACGCCCAAGTAGTTATGATTGGATGTTTTCCTAACTTGTCCCTGCCTTTCTCAAAACTAAATCAGTTCTGATTGGATGTTCTGATATTCGTCTCATTTTTATTCGTTGACTAAAGTGTCAATCAATTTCGTCATCCTTTCTGTAGATTTTAGTTTTCGTCTCGTTCTCATCATGAAAAAAAGGTTAGTTGACGAAAACTACGACGAAAATAGTTTGTCAACGAAATTAACACTGAATTATAATGTAACCAGCAGTAGTTGTTCACTTTACAAAACAAAAATCATTGCTAGTTTGCTCTATAATCTAAAAATATTTTAAAAAGCTGAAGAACAAAGAAATTGTTGATAAAAGTTAATCTGTTGTGTGTGTGTATATATATATATATGTATATATATATATATATATATATATATATATATATATATATATATATATATATATATATATATTTATATATATATATATATATATGTGTGTGTGTGTGTGTGTATATATATCAGTAGCGAACCGTGACCCTTAAGCCTCGGCCCTATCCCCCAATGCCCCTAAAAAACACTGTTCGAAAAAAAAAAACTGTTTCTTCTCCTAACAAACTGCAAGTCAAGAAACAAAAAATGAGACGACAGAAATGCAACAAACAATAACACATGTACAACACAGACAACTTCTTAAGCAAAATAAGCTTCCTCCTTATAAATAACCAAACATCACACAACTCCGCTTGCACTTCAGAGGAATATGTAGACGACCAGCCTGAGGGGCGTCACATCAATGTCAAAACTTTAGCGTGCAAAAACATTTACGCTCACAAGTGAAACATTCACGTGCGCAAAATGTTAAAACGTGCAGCTTTATATCTTCCACGTTTTGCACACTCAAAGAGGGCATCAAAGAAATGAATCGAGACGTCAAACCACACAAAACTAACAAAATGATACAAAAGCCTTTATATCAATACATCACACACAGCAGTCACTGGCTACATACATACCAATCAGAAAAGTAGAGATGTTTCATTATGTCGTTTTCTTAAACAGCATCAACAGCGAGCTGGTCATCCAGGGGTATCTGTGTAACTGCTGGAGTTGAACTGCCTCTCAAAAGCCTTCGTTTTTTGCAACAAATTAAGCTCCAGTGTAGGTCGTCCAACTTTTCATTAAAAGTTAATCTAGAAAACGGCTTGGATAACAAATTTACAAAGGTGTCCACCTCTGTACTGATAGCCTAGCACTAGCTAGCTGTTTCTTCAGCTAGCGTCACCACAGCAGGCAGAAATGATCCTACAGTTAAGCCTGCCCACTTAGAGGGAAGATATGATTGGTCAATTTTACTGTCATTTGAAATTGGTATGGCGCTGAATTATAACTGCCTGGCCCTCTGTAAATAAACAGCGGGACCACCAATCACCAACATTCTGTGTATTTTCATTATACACTTAAATATGTTGTATTATCTTAAGACTTCACTTAGACTCGAGCCTAATAACTCAAGACTTGACTTGAACTTGTATATTGTGACTTGTGAACATCTCTGGGCCAGAGGGAGTTAGTTTAGTTCTGTGGAGAAGATGGAAGAGTAAAATAACCACAGTGTTAACAGCTGCCCAGGAGAAGAGTCTTCAACAGAGCATTTTAGACAGACAGAGTGAGGGCTGATGTACAGTATGGGAAAGAAAAATGTTTTTAGAACAAAAATCTAATAAAAAAGAAAATTATGTAACTGAAAATGTGCAACATACCATTCAGTTTGCCCCCCATTCTCTCGTTACTGTTTTTCAAAGGAAATAGAATAGTTATGTGAATTTGTACACCTGTTAGCAATGAGTGTAGGTAAACTCACTAATTAATAGGGTTGTCCAGTTTGACTACTCATGGACATGAGGGCCATATGTTCCTGTAGTTCTCCCCATACCTCAAATGAAGCTTCAACATGGCAGACTGACCAGTCGAACTGTGAAAGCTAGGGCCTGGCTGATTGGTTGGATGATATATGTAACGATATTAAGGTCCTATGAATTTATTGGTATGAAGCACAGACACTTGCTTGTAAAGTAAAAGGGATCATCTGTTCATGTCTGTGACACCAACATATGTTGTGGTTGATATAAGAAAATGGGAATCGAGGAACATAAGAAATAAATAAAGAACTAAAAAGATAGAATAAAAATCAAAACCAGTTAATTATTATACTCGCGACAGTATTTACATTTACATTTTACATTTATTTTTGTAAGATACAGTATCTTACAGTTCTATTGGAGAGATTATATTTGCTATGTAGATAACTGATATCCTTCTCATGATTTTAATGTAGTATAAACTATGTATCTTAACACACCCAGTCGCCTCGAAAATGGTTATGGCACACGTGATGTTTCTAACTCGTACATACAATCATATCAGACACAATCAGAAGGTTTACTTTTGCCTCTGCGCTCAGATTTATATCCTTTCTAAAAGACTGATAAGGAAAACACAGAAAAATCAGCTCTTGCTGTTCACTCTCATGTAGACTAGATTGAACTTTTCTTGCAGATTCCAACTACAGGGTGATAACAGGGGAAATCTGCCCAGGATGGTACAGTATTAGGTGGAGCAAATCTCAGTCCAGTTATAGCACAGTCCTCATTTCCTCCATGATTATTGGGTTCCCCCGTCCACCAGAACCTGAAACATACAGAATCAGATTGTGTTTATCAGAGAGAGTGAACAACTGTATCATGAGCGGAGTTCAGTCCAGTGGTCTCTTACTGAGTGGTCAGTGCTGAGCCGTTGTGCCATTTCCAGACCCCCTCTGTGTCAATGTCTGTCAGACCAATCCAAGCCTCAGTGCTGCCAAACACTTGACTGATGAACTCCTGACACGATGAAGGATAGAATAATGTGAATAGATACAGCTGAAGAGGAGTGGTGTGGAATTGCATGTGCTCTCTCTCTCACCTGTTCTTCTGTGCTGTTTATGATCACCAGGTCTGCTCCTCTCTCTCTGCAGTCCTGTCTGCTCTCAGTCCAGCTCTTCTTCTCAGTAGTGATGTAGTAGAAACTGTTTCTGAAGCACTTTCCTTTCTCTTTTCATACAGAGAGTCATGCATTAATAGGTCAGTTCATTAAATTGGACTTCCATTAATTGAGAACTGATCAAACGCTGATACATGTAACGACATTCAAGTGCTGTGAATTTACTGGTATGAAGCTCAGCCAAACAATAACAGATTTTTTGCTTTAAGTTTAATACTCTTTGCAGACATCTTTTAATGGCCAAGTTGTTTGCAACTCATAGACACCAGGCAGGATGAGCAGCGGCCCTCTTATGAGTGCTGACATGTCCCTGTCACTCGATGACCTCCATCACTGCAAACGCACTAGAAAACCTTTTTTTGCCATTTCAGAACGGAACCTGCGAAGCCTGTCGTTTTCAGTCACTCACCACTCATGCTAAAGGATAGCCACTCCTGTGTTATATAAGCTGAGCACTTGTGTAGAGTGTAGGGTCGTGGGTAAAACATTTTGTGTAAGAGTAACAACAGTTCGCGGTTGTGTATACGCTGTAGCCAAGCAAGATCAGCTGGTACAGAGTCTTGTGTGAATATTTATTTGAAAAACTGATTTTGGCTTTAGCGATATTAGTGAACTTTTCCATCACTTACAAGCATAACAACTCTTTTACTTTTAGGTTTTAGGGCATTTTCAACACAAAGATAAATAAAAAAACCTGCTACAATAGAAGAGCAGCAGGTCAACATGTTTAAGTGAGGCTCATGAACGTAAAGATGTCATTTGTGTGGTTTTAGATGTACATGCACTCGTTTATGCTAATGACTTAAACTGTTCATTTCATATTATATTTGTGTTGTTTCATGTTATTTTCTTCTTTCGTGCTCTCGGTTTTCATTGGCTGTTGGAAGAGTCTGATCAGATTAAGTGACCTCTGCACTAGATTATAGTCAGGTTTAAAAAAATTATGTGTGTTATTTTCTTCAGCTGGTCTGAAATGTGATCGAGCCCCTCACACACTACTCGATTTACTTTCTCTACTGTCAACTCTGACTGCCCAATTATCCGGTCTGCAGACTAGCATCAACCAGCACAGACCAGCCAAACCCAGGACTAAAATCTGGGTAAAAGCCTTGAAACTCAGCTGTAAGCAAATGAACCCAGCCAATGTGATGAAACAGCTAAGACAGTAGGCGGGTCACTGCTAACCATACAGCTCTACATGATGGTAGATGCCGACACAGCACCAACTACCTCACAGTTCAGCACAGAATAGCTCATACAACACATGTACACACCCTGCAGCTAACAATAACAACTTATTTACACTTTAGACTCTCTCTTTCTTCCAGTCTGACCCTCCATATCCATTGTAGCACACTTCCATCTGAGCAGAGCCCCCTGAGTTATAATAGAGACTCTCTCTTGCTGTGTATCATGCACTTCCGATGAGCCTCCCTGTGCTCAGAGTCTGGTGAGCCAGTAGTGTGATGCTATATTATGATTGGACTAGTAAGGTGAGGATGCGATTCTAAGCTGAGAATCACCGTGTTGGGAAAGTGAGCTATTTAAACACTAATTCAGTTTAAACTTATTTTACTAAATATGTAAAACACCTGCATGTAGCAGTCCACTGTTTCTCCAGCAGGGGGTGATGTCTCATTAAAAAAGAGAATCAGCCACACATGCAGGTGTTCTAGACCTTCACATTGAGAGGTAAGAAAGGTTTTAAAAAGATGGTCACTGACACTGACTGATATGTTAAAACCTTTATTATTTCCTATGATGACCTCTGCAATGTGTCCACATACAGTAAGTCAGGTAGGAGCTGATGTATGTACTGATTTTGAACTACTTCTTAAGGCCTCCAATCACAAGTAGTTCTAGATCCACCAGCAGGTGGAATGAGCTCTGCCTCTAAAGAGAAGTCTGGAGAAGTGGACAGTACTATATGTATGTACACCGTGCTCACTGCTCTTAACTGAGCAGCTCCAGAGTAGTTTCCTGTAAGCAGTAACCTGAACTTTATTCACTCACCTAATTCTGCAAACTTCTTCTGAAGCATTTCTTTCTCCGTCTGTAACTGGACCATCTTATTTTTCATGTTGTTGTTACTGGTCTGTAGCTGGTCTCTCTCTGTAGTCAGCTGGATGTTACTAATCTGTAACTGGTCTTTCTCTGTAGTCAGCTGGGTGTTACTAATCTGTAACTGGTCTCTCTTTGTGGTCAGCTGGGTAAAACTGGTTAGTAACAGGTCTCTCTCTACAGTTAGGTTGGTGTAACTGGTCTGTAACTGGTCTCTCTCTATAGTCAAGTTGTTGAACTGGACCCACAGCACGGTGATGGCAGCCAGCAGGAGAACACACAGCAGCCCCAGACACACTGCAGTCAGTCTGTAGCCTCTACTTCCTGCAATGTTGATTCCAAACATACATGATAATATTCATCAAGTCAAGTCAAGTCAAGTCAAGTGGGTTTTATTGTCATTTCAACTACATACAGAGTACACAGTGAAACGAAACAACGTTCTTCCAGGACCATGGTGCAACATAGAAAGTGCATACAGTTCTGAGTTTTCACTTTCACTATAAGCATGACATTTCTGTGATACATTAATTTGGATATTACTTTACAGGAACTACACGTACATAAAGCATTAATACATGTTCATAAGCACTTCAAGTTTAATACATTATCTTTCTGAACGTTATCGTTAGAACCTGTTAGAACTACGTCAGTGTGTTGTTTTACAGTACAAGAGACTGAAGTTGAGTCAGCTGTGTAAACTATCACTAAAATTAAAATAGGACTTTACACTGACTCTGAATCAGGGTGCTTGTTTGGTCCTTGACTGTTCAGTTTGGTGTGAACCGAAATAGCAGGTGTGAAAGGTACCTCGGCTCACGTTCCACACCAAAGCGTTTGGATTATGGGAGGAAAAACCGGAGTACCCGGAGGAAACCCACTCAAGCACGGGGAGAACATGCTTCACACAGAACAGCCCAGACTTGGAATCCATCCCCGACCGTCTTGTTGTGAGGCGACAGTGCTATCATACTGAACCATAGTTTAATTATGGAACAATAACAAGCTGAGACAGTCTATCATCATCAACTTTCAGGTGTGTAAACGTCTTTAAACTCAAATGCTTTTGGTTTCACTGACTGTGTCCTACTGTAGATGAGCGAATACTAAAGAACATTAGTTACCAGTCAGTACACTCGCATGACTGATACGTTGTGACACAGTAAATGTACGTCTATAGGTCTGTATGTTATCAGCTAATTCCTAGCTTGGAGGATTACAAGATGCTGCGTGGTGTAGGCTGTGTGTGTGTACCTGAGGCAGTAGATCCTTTAAGGCTTCTGTTCACAACAGTCACTGGGACTTCATCATTAGCATAGACATCCTCATAATCGTTGCTGTCGTGTGAATGTGTTGATGTGTCGTCTGTCATAAATCTTGAATTTGCATACATATCCTGATCCATCTCCAGATCCTGTATCTTCTGTAAACGTGTTGATGCCATTAAGTGGATCTGATCTGCTCTAAATACAATGGCTTTTGCTTTATCTGCAGGTGTGGAGTCTCTACTACAGTCCTTCAAAGTGCCAGTGAATTAGTACACACTTGCTCTCAGGACAGGAAGTTGAGGCACTTCACCTTTATTGACACTCCCTGACACCATGCCACTGCGCTGTGGGTTTTGTACTGTGTGCAACAGTTAAAGTTTTCAGTTAGTAGTCATCTATTAGGTTGTCACATAGACATAACAACAGACAGAACTTCTTAGGAGTGCCATAAAAGGGGTTGAAAGGTTCCAAGACCCCCAAAGAGAAAATTACTTATTTTACTTAGTCAAAAGATAATTGACACATTTAATTCATTAAAACATCTTTATTACTGCAACCCAGGACAATTGAGAAGCGTAGATTAAGAAGGACCCCAGCCATCCCAGCAATGACTCTTCTATGTGTTGAGGTGGGGAACTTCTTTCCACAGACCATATGGACTCAACCAGAGCCACACCTAGGACCACCTCACACACACATCATACATAGGACTGCTGCACCGTTGCACAGAACTAGTTGCACCTTTATTCATTTCAGGCATTCATTTTATCCACTTGCTGCAGAGTTTGCACTCTGCACTTTATTCAGCATTGTTCACTCTCACTGTTTCACTGCACACTTCTGTTTTCTGCAGTGAACACATATATATATATATATATATATATATATATATATATATATATATATATATATATATATATTCTTCATTTTTATTTATTTAGGAAAGGAGTTTGGGGAAGATTCTCTAATCATCCATGCATTTCAAAAGGGCAGCCTGTTAAATACAGCATATTAATATGATGTCTTGTTGTTTATACTCACAGTTTGTTGTATGTTCAGTACAATGAAGGAAATATGGAGCTATAGGAAAATAAGAAGTATGGTTATGAGAATATTATCAGGTTATAATGTTCTAAAAGTTTCCTTTGGGTAAAAGAGGTGAGGCAAGTGGCCTTCAAATACCAGACCTTCCAAAGGTTCTACCAGTGCCTCTGGTCTGTGTATCACTATGTGGTCAGGTGGCCTCATCATCTATTTTATAGAGAAACTGACCTTATGTGGAAGAGAGATTGTGAGAGAAGCTCTTCGCTTGTGTCTACAAGTCACGTGGTTGTTGTACATGCAGAGGAACATTACGTGGTTGAGGTGTGAAATCAAGCGTGTGAACTCAGTCTAGCACATGTTTTCATGTGAATGTTAAACCTCCTTTCAGAGCAGCACAAATCAGCCTGACCCTGGATTCTGCCAGATGTATGTTTTACTGGACCCTTGTATATTTTTATAAATATATATATTTAATAACATTTTTTACAATAAAGTATTAATCATATTTACATTGTGATGATTCATCCAAACGATTCATTTACTGTTAAGAACAATTTAAAGAATTTAAAATACATTTTTTATGTATATTAATGAATTGGATGAAGATTGTGGATCTTTCACTGCAAGCTCCTTCTGTCTGCCTCTGTGAGTCACCTCTGAGCTGTATGCTACTACAGCTATGTTTAATGTACATGTTGTTTACACTGTGACCACGTATGAAGCTGGCAGCTAATAGTACGGCTCCATGGGTCAACATGAACGTCTAGCCTTCACTTGACGCTGGTTAAGCGCAGGCTCATGGCTGTGTACTCTGTCCCTTGAGCCTGACTATCCTGTTATCCCTCCCAGATTTAGTATGTAGTAGGAGCCTCTACTACAGTCCTTCAAAGTGCTCTTGCTCTCAGGACAGGAAGTTGAGGCACTTCACCAGTATTGAAACTGACATCCTGCCACTGCGCTGTGGGTTTTGTAGCGTGTGTAAAGGTTAAAGTCATCAGTAAGTAGTTGTCTATTAGTCTGTCACATAGACATGACAGCAGACAAAACTGTGTAGGTGTGCCATAAAGGGGGTTGGGGTCGAAGAGACAAAAATGTACTTATATTACTTAATGAAAGATTCTTTATTGAAACGTTTAATTCATTAATTAATAATTAAAGGTTAGTTTTAGATTCAGGGCCTGCAGCAACACATCTTCAGTACTGCAATCATTCCAGTTACATAGTTTTGCTTTGACAGCTGCTTTTGAGAAACAGTGTATTGAATACAGTGTACTGATCTGAAGTCTCTGGGCTTGTATTCACAGCTTGTTGCATTATTTTAAGCACAGCTCACATTAGCTATAATAGGAACACTCTTGTTACTATAAGTCTACGCTGCTCTCACCTTCCGTCATAATTAACTCCAGATCCGAGCTGGCCGAGTACGATCCTAAGGAAACAGGAACAGGCTGAGAGCTTGAGCACACCGAGCACCACGGCCAAGCATCCTGCTAGCCAACATTCAATCTCTGGAGAGCAAGCTTCACAACCTCCAATCCAGGATCAGGTTCCAGAGGGACATTCGGGACTACAATGTCCTCTGTTTCCCCAAGACATGGCTGAGCCCAGCGGTAACGAGCTAGCCATCCAGCCGGACAAACCTGCATGGACAGGACAGTGGAGTTGGGGGAGTCGAGGGGAGGTGAGTGTGCTTGATGGTGAAAAGCAGCTGGTGCTTCAGTGCCAGTGTTGTTACTCTCGTTGTTACTCTAACCTGGAGCCCCTTAAGTGTTATCCTTTCTACCTTCCTTGGGAGTTCACTTCAGTCATGGTCAGCACTATAGCTCAGCATTTAACACTATTATCCCTCCACACTCACCACCAAGTTAGTAGATCTGGAACGTCATCCATCCTGTAAGCTCCCTGACTCACCAGATTGTACGGTCACAGTCACCTGTTTACTAGGTAGCCTAGGACACACTCCACACACACCCCTACATCACCATGGCAACCCAGACACACCTTGCCCACACCCACATCACCGTGGCTACCTATCACTCACACCTGTACCCCATTAGTGCTAGCGGCAGCTCTCATTAGCACAAACCCATATAAGCTAGCCACAGGCTAGCCTCAGTGTGTGGCATTGTTTTCAGTAACCTGAAACTGTGAGGATCAGATCCTACCTGTCCATAGTCTCTAGGCTGGTGTGTTCTCAAGGTCTTTTCCCAGGTTCAACAAGCTTAGCATTTCCACAGCGGGGTGCCGTCTACCTCCCTGGAACCCAAGAGAACCCGCAGACTTCACCACCAGCCTCATCACCCACCTCCGGTCGGCTGAGCCCCACTACTGCGGTGTCCGAGGAGTGAGGTCGGTGCCACCATGGATCCACGAACTCCAATCTCAGTACGGGTTCGTTCCCCCGGCTCCACCGGGCTTCTTAAAAGACATTTTACGTTTAGACTGCGCGGTGTTTTCCCCGGCCCCCGCCGGTCCTCTTCAGAGATTGTTTGTGTTGCTACTGTGCAGTCCTTTGAAAGTCGCCATACGTTGCGCTGCTCTAACCTGTCCACAAAGGGCTGAATCAGGTTTCTCCTTCACCGTGGAACACGAGTGCTGCTCAGAACCATCGGACCAAGGCAGGAGGAGCGAGTGAGTGTCTTCATCTACGCCGGCGATCCATCATCACCATCCAACCTGCCCTTTGGATCAGCCGGTGGCTACCTCCAGCCCTCCTGCTTCCAACCCTCTGGACATTCTCGCCTTAGCGAGCACATTGAACTGTTTTTTTATAATTTGAACTGCTCTATCGCATTAAAGCCTCGCACATGGATCGCATGTCTTCTCTCGAGTCTGATTCCTTACACATCAATGTGTCACTGGATCTTCAAAGATCTTCAAAGATCACAAGAAATGCGGATAGACAACCATGTTTCACCCGCACTAAGCTGTACTCACTGTACTCCTATGACTGCGTGGCCACTTCCAGCACTACCACCATTGTCAAATTTGCTGACGACACTGTTGGGGTGGGTCCAATCTCTGATGATGATGATGATGAGAGGGTCTACTTGGAGGAGATAAAACACCTGGAGAACTGGTGCTAGGATAATAATCTCCTCCTTAACATCAGAAAGGCAAAGGAGCTGATAATGGACTGCAGAAGCAGGAGAGGAGCTACCACCCTGTCTGGATCAAGACAGCTGCAGTGGAAAGACGGTTTCACATCTCGCAGGACCTGTCATGGTCTTACCACATCAGCCCCCTGGCGAAGAAGGCCAGTCAGCGTCTCTACCACCTCAGACACCTAACGGATTCAGACCGCCTTCCAAGGTGCTGCAGAGCTTCTACACCTGCACCATCGAAAGCATCCTCACTGGGAACTTCACAGCCTGGTTTGGAAACAGCACCAAGCAGGACAGACTGGCTCTACAGAGGGTGGTGCTTTCAGCGAAGTGGATTATTCGAACTGAGCTTCCTGACCAGCTGACCATCTACTGTAAGCATTACTGGACCAAAGCCAGGAAGATTGAGAAGGACCCCAGCCTTCCCAACAATGGACTGTTTTATCTGTTGAGGTCGGGTAAGCGCTTTCATTACCTGAAAGCAAACACAGAGAGGATGAGGAGGGGCTTCTCCCCACAGGACATTTTGAACCAGGGCTGCACCAAGGACCACCTCACACACATCATACACAGGACTGATGCACCGTTGCACAGCACAGGTTGCACATTTATTTACTTCAGCGCCTCCCTATGGTGTAATATGATTGGCTGAGGCAGGTCCAGTAGAGGATAGCAGTTTCCTTATACGTTATATTAGAAAATCTTGAGTAGTAGAGTTAAGTGCTGTTCAAACGGGCTCATCCTCTGTATTAAAGAGATTGCTATAGAAATTGAGCTTGCTAGAGAAGAGAGATTGTGTTAGATAAAGAACTCTTTCAGCAGTGGGTCTGAAAGTCACATGGTTGTTGTACATGCGGGGGAACATCACGTGGTTTGAGCTGTGCAGCACAAACTTCATGCTTTCTCAATTAATGAGAAAAACTAGTGAATATTTGAAGTACTTGTGCACATTTATTGGTGGATCTAAATAACATTTCTAAAACTGACCTGGCAGAACACCCCCGACTCCACTCATTATCTGAAACCAGTTACATGTACGAAAATGTAAAGTCCAGTATAGCTGTTTATTGAACTGTGGGCCCATTTCTCTCAGTGGTGCAGTGATTAGTTTGAATACTCATTAAATGCAAATGTCAGATAAATCATCTTAAGGAAAGGCTCCAAAACACAATGACCACTACAGTCATGTTCCACCACGTTGTTTGCACATTCCACCAAAGAAGTCTCCAAATCTTCAAAACAGGCCAAATCAGTGTATATGTTTGCAGCCCAATCCAACAGAACAGAGAAACACATCCAGACCAGTTATTTTAAGGGGAAATGGTGGTACCTCTCCTTTAAGTGAGAACTCTTTGGTAAAGATACACTATAGGACAATATTAAAACCCTGCTGCCCTCTAGTGGCACCTTTTTTTCTTATTTAATCTACCTTCAGTTTCCTGAAGAGCGGTTTTCTCTCAGTTCTGGTAACTTCTTCTCCAGAGCTAAAAGCAGCTTTGAGATGTTGGTGACCTGAGCTGCTGCTTTAGGTAGTTGACAGTTTTCTCTTTTTAATGTGATGATGTGCCTCAAATGTTGCCAGCTGGTAAATTTCGTTGTTGTTTAGGTGCAGAATCGGGATGTTGTAACAACTTGCTTCCTGATCTGTGTGGATCTTCTGAGGCTGATTGGTGGCACCCTACATTTTGGAATGACTGGTATTCGTCGTCCTGTAGCAAATAACATAGCCTCTATTTCTGAATGAGTAGACTGACAGACTTCGTCAATCTACTTCAGAGACATCTTTGCAAGTGTGCCAACACATATTCTATTAAAAAGTATAATCTGGGTCAGTGTTAACTTGGCAAGCTTGGAGGAGTTGATTCTACATTTCGCTGTAGACAGATGTTGAACCTGTGGATATCTTGTCTAAGTGGCCAAGTGGTTGGTCTGTTATATTAATCCACAGATTCAAACTGAAACTGAAAGCCAAAGTTAACCAGAGTAGCAAACCAAGAAATGTAACAGAAAAGAAAACCAAACCAAGAATATATACATACACAAATTGGCAGACCATTAGATACAGGTGGGAGAACAATGGTTAGCATTCTGGCGAGAGCGATCTCTGTTGATGTGGAAGGGAAGCATCTGCAACAGATGTGACAATTATGCTGTGTGAGATACATATTTGACCATTTTGCTTTTTATAGATTCTGAAAGCATCTGCACATTTGGTCATATGTTGAACTTGTGGAGATGGTGTACGTGTTCAAACTGAGTTTTGGTTTCTTTTTAATTATTTTATTTTTTCACACACACAGCGTCAGATAGACTAAGTTATAGTGCCACCCACTGGTCACTTGGTTCTCTTCATACAACAGCAGTGAATTCTTCTCAACATGACACATGACAGTGAGATACTTATTCTGACCATTTCTTTTTATACAGCTTCTGGAAAACATCGCACAGGAAACATTGACCCTTCTGTGTCTCTTTGTTGGTATATAGGTCTTTCACATCAATGGAAAATAGAAAAGAGTTTTGATCCAAACATGTTTTCTGTGTCATCTATGTTCTTAATATAGCTTTGTGGAGATAGGCTTTAAATAATAGTCCAGGCACGCTGTTTTGTAGCTTTCGCTGCTGTAGTCTGAGACTATAGGTCTATCTGGTGTCATGTTGTGAGCAGCCACAGGAGCAGACCAAGTACATGCGGACACACGCGAGCCTTAGAAGAAACAGGATTTTTAATAAACAGACAGACGGACAGGAACAGCGCTACAGCTAACAAGCAACATCAACAGCAACAATGATAGACAAAGTCTGAGGGCAGACAGAGGGCATAAACACATGGACTAACAAGGGAAAACAGCTGACAGAACTAATGACAAAATGACAAACAGACGGGGCAAGGGCGGAGCAGAGAACGAGGGGAGCACATGACCAAACAGAACCACATGGACAGGACATGAACAGGTGGATAAGGACGGGCAGAGTGTGCCACCTGCTGGCATGTGTTTTGTTGTCCACATTTCTCTTAGTTAGTGGATTTTAGATTTTGGGTGGGTAAAATTGGTGGGGCCTTGGAGTATTTTCTCCTCTTAAATAGCTGAATTGCTTTTTATGAATTAGCCCTCCTGAAAATAGTTGGTCTAAATATGTTCTAATTAATCCTGCTATTTGGGGATAAATGGGTTTGTCCGTTGTTTCCGATGGGATGGATGGTTCAACTAGATTTTCCAGCTATCTCATTGTAGCCCGTAGGTAAGGTGACTCCTTGCCTCCATTATGCAGGTGATGGTGGGCCTGTGTGCATTGATAGAAGAGCCGTATTAGTCTCTTGGTCAGAGTACACTGTGACTTGGCGCATCAACGATGTTTCGACCACGTGGTTTGAATAGGAAGGCCAGGGAAAGTGCACAAGCCAACACATGTTACTGAACCTCAAGTCCCTCTGCCACAAGTATTATCCTTTCTAGTTTTGGATCAAGAAAATTCTTTCTTTACAAAAAAGATTCTTCTCAAGGCTATGGTATATTATATCAAGTAAAATGAACAAAATCAGAAACAGAAGACAAACAAGGTTCCCAAGGCTACAACATATCATATCGAGTTAAATGAAAAAGAGAAAGTGTTCTGAAACCTAAAGTAAAAAAAAGGGCTCAGAAAAGAATGAGAAAAGAACTAATAGGTGAACGAAGAGTGCACCACTAGACTGAGCAGGACACCCTGGAGGCCTGGGTTGGCCTTTATTTACCCATTCATTTTCCCCTCACGCTATCACAACTTGGAGAATGAAAAGGTATGGTATATATATTGATTTAAATTAACTTAAAAGTATTTTTGGTTGGTTCTGGGAAATATATGAGAAATATGGAAAGAAGTTATCAACAGCAAAGATGAAGACTGGATAGGTAAGGAAGGTAAACCACTGGACTGAGAAGGACACCTCCAAGGCCTGTTCGATCTACCGACCACAGTACTAAGTTGGAGACCAAGCTGGTGTGCTAGTGTAACCAGTGTAATTCTGCTGGCCAAGCCACCAAGCCCCACTCTGCCTTGAGTATGTGTGTGTAGACAAACTGGCCAGGAGTCAGGTCTGTCGCCTCGTTCATTGTTTCTGTTCTGTGTTGTGTAAGACAAAATAATTAATCATATTGATATATTTTTACAAAATGTTGTGAAAGGTTATTTACCTAAATAAATAAAAATAAATAAGAGGATGTTTCACAATGAAACACTGCTTTACAAAGGTCAATGATAATATTAAAATGGCTTTTAAATTTAATAACATGAATTCATGAAACATGAAAATAAAATGTAAATAGTAAAACTTCTTAAGCTAACCTGGAAAAACAGTTAATATTATTATTATTTAAAACTGCAGAGTAATTATGTTGTCAAGGCATCCTCCATTTTCTACCAACACATGAGGAGGCAACATACTGTCTTTTAACACTACCCCCTACGGTACAGAGGACAGTAATACACAATAAAACAGCATACCTGTGTTGTAAAAGACAAAATAGTTCATCATCTTCAGTGAGAAGGCAATCTGAAAGTCCTGAGACAGTAAAAGAACATATTCTCAGTATCTCAGTTAATACACAGAGCTGGATCTACTCACACAGCTAGCGAGTTAGCTAGAAACACCACCTCTCTCACTCGACACAAAAACACTTTTACAACCACAGGATGAAACGAAAGAAGGTCTAAAATATACAGAATACTTTCAACAATAAAACCTGGAATTTTTAAATGAACATTTACCACAATATTTAATACTTAGTACTGGTTTTTGCTGCTTAGCTTTACTCTGTGTAGCTCTCCCTTTAGCTCTCATTGCAGACTGAGGGAGAAAACGCGAGTCGCTTACATCTCTTAAAGAGACAGTACTGCTTTTTAACCAAGATCACTTCCTATTAGACCCTAGCTCTTCTAAACACGTTTGAACTGTTTTAACATGTTAACTCTTTTTAACACGGTAACTCTTTGGTGATGGCAACCTCTGGTCACAATGTGTACATCGCTAATACAGACAGTTTAGTTTCTATCCTAAATGACCAGGAAACCTATCTGAGTCTAGTAAAACAGTATAGCAGACTGTTATTATTATTATTATTATTATTATTATTATATTTCTTGTTATATATAATGCTCAACATTTTCCTGCGACTTTCTAAGTAAACAGGTGTAATGTTAAAAATATGCTGTTCATGATGGTAACAGAGGACTGTGTTTACAGCAGTGTTATTCTGTTTCGGCCCTGGACGACCACTATTCATCTAAAGTTTAGTAAAGTTTTCTTCACCAGATATGAGTAAAACTTGATTACAATGATAATCTCAGTCTTACCCGGTGGTCAGTGCTAAGCCGTTCACCCACTTCCACTGGCCTTCTTTGTCACTGTCCGTCAGACCGATCCAAATGGGTTCAATGTCGCCGAGGGTATTAGCGAGGAAATCCTGAGGAAACGGGAGCACAATTTCTTTTTTCCAACTTTCTGCATTGCTCAGTCAGTGAGACGTAACTACACTCCTTCAGGATGATTCATTGTAGAGAAGCCCAGCATATCCAATTACCTTACAGTGGTGATGAAGGGAACAAGGAGTCACACAAATACAGATATTTGTTTATTATAAAATGAGCAGTGAACCTTGTTTTTGCGAGTAACGTTAATGATGGTAAGACTGTAGTAAATCGCAATTCAGTGGCCTGTACAGTTGCAGGCACTCAAATCTGCTCGTAAGATGAACGCTTGAAATTTTCACTCATAATCTTGTTCATCAGTTTCGTCTTTGGTGCATCTGTATAACCAGTCTTACGTCTGTTAGGAGTTCCTGTAGATTTGGACATTATAGTTTAACACCCCAAAAAAGCACTTGATTTGCAGTTAATTAACCAAACATTTTATAAATATCATCTATAATACCAATAACCAGAATAAAAAATAATAATGCTAATAGTGTGCACACCTAGAAATCCATTGCAAAGTGGATCTACATATTTTAGTAAGTTAATCACATGAGACAATCTCATTTTTATAAACAAATTAAAAAATGTTGTTTTGTTTATTTCACATCTCGTTCTTAGTCGTCGTCATCTTATCACTATTAAGTCTGACCAATAGGAGCAGAGAACAGACTTAAATGCTGAATGCTGTCTTTTTATTGGCTCCCAGCTGAAACGTCTGTGTGAATTAGGGTCCGTATCTTCTGTATGTTATGTAAATGAAGCTGCTTTATCACTTGAGCTCAATAATCAGACTTTCAGTTCATTTTTAATACCATGTTGAACTTTGTAGTAATAAAACTGTTGCTGTAGTTATAATAAACTAGAAAAAGACTGTAATTCTTACCCATAATAAAATCTACATGTCACTATTATTCTTCCTTTAATATGTACAGCTCTGTTTCATGGGTATTTATAAAGATCACATGTGGCTGTTTAGATCACAGATGAACTGCTGCAGTGTTAAAAAGACATTGCTGCATTGATCACTACCTCAGTGATCTCTCTCTCTCTCTCTCTCTCTCTCTTTCTCTCTCTTTTTCTCTCTCTCTCTCTTTCTCCCTTTTTCTCTGTCTCTGTCTCTCTATCTCTCTTTTTCTCTGTCTCTCTATCTCTCTTTTTCTCTGTCTCTCTATCTTTCTCTCTTTCTCTCTCTCTTTCTTGCTATTTTTCTGTCTCTCTCTCTTTCTCTCTGCCTCTCTCTTTGTATCTTTGTCTCTTTCTCTCTGTATGTACATCTTTCTCTCTCTTTCTCTGCATGTCTCTCTCTTTCTCTCTCCTTGTATATCTTTCTGTCTCTTTCTGTGTATGTCTCTCTCTCTTTCTGTCTCTTTCTCTCTCTGTATATATTTGTCTCTCTCTCTTTCTGTCTTTCTCTCTCTTTCTCTGTATGTCTCTTTCTCTCTTATTCTCTCTGTGTATATCTTTGTCTCTCTCTTTCTCTCTGCCTCTCTCTCTTTGTATCTCTCTGTCTCTCTCTTTGTATCTCTCTGTCTCTTTCTCTCTCAATTCAATTCAAGGTTGCTTTATTGGCATGACAAATATCAACACTTGTATTGCCAAAGCTTTGATCAGGGTTGAGAAGAACATAGAACAGTATAGTAATAAAATACAGCAATAATCTGGACCAAAAAAAAAAGAAAAAAAAGAAAGAAAAACACATGACATATATAAATAATAATGCTAATAATAACAAGTGAAAAAATAGTAAGATAGTAAGTGTACTTGTATGGTGTAAATGGTGTAAATGGTCACTCACTGTCCCTCAGATTGTGGCAGGTGTGAACATACTGCGCTGCCAGTGTGCAGCACTCCTTATGTTCCCCTAGAACATACGGCAGCTTTTCTGTGTTGGGAAGATTGTTAAATCCAGGAATGATGTTGGTGAATTTATTAAAGAATTTTCTTCTGATCAGACTGAATTTAGTGCATTCAGTTAAAAAGTGCAGCTCTGTCTCGATCTCGCCCTCTCGGCAGTTCTGACACAGTCTCTGCTCTCTGGGGAGCCAAGACTTCCTGTGTCTGCCCGTCTCGACAGCCAGGTGGTGTTGACTGAGTCTGTACTTCGTCAAGGTGGATCTCAGTGTTGAGTCAGTCAGCGTGCTCAGGTAATCTGCTACGCTGTACTGACGGTTTAGGGCCAGATAACACTGCAGTCTCTCCCTGTATATCTTTCTGTCTCTCTCTGTCTCTCTCTCTGTACATCTCTCTCGCTCTCTTTCTCTCTCTCTGTATATCTTTGTCTCTCTCTCTTTCTGTCTTTCTCTCTCTGTATATCTTTGTCTCTCTCTCTCTTTCTGTCTTTCTCTCTCTCTCTGTATATCTTTCTCTTTCTCTCTCTGTGTATATCTTTGTCTCTCTCTTTCTCTCTGCCTCTCTCTCTTTGTATCTCTGTCTCTTTCTCTCTCCCTGTATATCTTTCTGTCTCTTTCTGTATGTCTCTCTCTTTCTCTGTATCTCTCTGTATCTCTCTCTCTCTCTCTCTGTATCTCCCTCTATATATATCTCTGTCTTTCTGTCTCTCTCTGTCACTCTCTCTTTCTCTCTCCTTGTATATCTTTCTGTCTCTCTCTCTGTATATCTCTCTCGCTCTCTTTCTCTCTCTCTCTTTCTCTGTATCTCTCTCTCTCTCTGTATGTCTCTATCTGTCTCTCTCTGTATGTCTCTCTCTCTCTATCTCTGTGTCTCTCTCTCTGTCTGTCTCTCTCTCTTTCTCTGTATCTCTCTCTCTCTCTGTATGTCTCTCTCTATCTGTCTCTCTGTATGTCTCTCTCTCTGTATGTCTCTCTCTCTCTATCTCTGTGTGTCTCTCTCTGTCTGTCTCTCTCTCTCTCTTACCTGTACTTTTATGCTGTTTATGATCACCAGGTCTGCTCCTTCATGTCTGCACTTCTGTCTGCTGTCACTCCAGCTCTTCTTCTCTGTAGAGATGTAGTAAAAACTGGACCTAAAGTACAACCATCCCTTCTCATTGTGCTCATCTGTTAAAACAGAATATTAAGAAACACTTGACTTTGTAGACATATCATCACTGAAGTGCGTATGAAGTGAATAAAGTCAGTTAAGTAGCTGTTTTTTGCTTTTCGGATATTTAGAAGTGGGAACTGATCAAGAACAAATCGGAAGTAATAAATAAGTCTCAGGTGTTGATACTCCAGCCTGGTCTCAGGTCACATGTCAGCACAGTCAGGTCTCAAGTTCATTCCTAAACAGTCAGTAAACATTTTTCACTGACCACCAAAAATGACTGTAAATATAATGACCACTGGCTATTGAGCAGCTCAGGTCTTGTGTAAAGCTAGAAGGGTATTAAAAAGTGAATAAAAAAAAAAAGATGTTGTATCTCTAGTGTAAACATGCCTTTGTCCCAACTTTTCTTGAGTTTGTTGCGGGTCCTAATTCTAAATGTGTTTATATTGTATTTAACAAGACGTCCCAACTTTTTAATGGGGTTTGTAATATCGGTGAAAGAATTGGAAGGTCAACCTTATTTCTCATCATATAAAAAGGGTAAAAAAGAGGGGAAGCAATATTAATCTCAAACTCCATCAGTTTTGAACTTATATCCGAAATAAGGAATAAAGAAGGTAGATTTGTTCTGGTTAAAGGTAAACTTGAACATGATGTTATGTTACTTAATGTAATGTAATTACATAGCCAAATTATCTACAATTGCAGAACAATGAACAATCTGTTTGTTTCCATCCTTTTCCTCCTATGGGTATATATATAATAGTGTACTTAGAGATGTATGCTGTTCTATTCCTTTACTGCTGTCCTGCTTGATCTCTGTTTTTGTTTTTGTTCACATCTATGTTGTATTGTTTGTGTTTTTGTATTGTTCAAAAAAATTCAATGAAAAATAGTATTTCATGGGACCCCTATACTGTTATTATGGCTCCCACTTTAGAGAAAACTTGACAAAGATTGACATTGCAAGGGCACTCCATCATGTTTTCTCACCTGGATGGGCATCTTGCCGGGTACACGTTTATCCCATTCTGAGAGCACATATAGACCACCACATCACATTTAATCCACTGACAGGACCACCATTCAGAACCATCTCATTCTCACCCATGTACATTCAGTACACTGCATCACAGGAGGGGCACTTCTCAATTAGAGGGGCACCTACACAGGCACTTCATCATGTACCATTGTAGGACAACACTGTACAGCAAAGGGCACCCTTTGCTACACTGTCTATTAGGGGTGCAATAGAGGACACCTAAAGATGCTCCCTTCTCTATTTGGAAAGGTAACCCTATAAGAGTACTCATTAAGACAGATGATCAAACTTTCTGGTTCTAGATAGCACACCATCATAATTTATTGCAAAAATGGGGCATTAGGCAGGAGTTTTTTTAAGGGCAGCTACCAGGGCACTTTTTGCCACGTTTGGCAACATTTATTCAACCATAGGTGCACAAGGCGGGTGGTCCTGAAGTAGTTTGTTAAACAGACCCTGTTGTGTAAAGTGACTGTTTGCAGATCTGTTTGATCTTATAGTTCACAGTAAGTCTCGCTGTATCCTTAACCACATCCACACACCTGATCTTAATAAAGACCTGGATGTGGTTTATAAGAAGTTTTGATGATAGATTTTCTTTACAGAAACTATTTGGGATGTTTGGGTGACTATTGAGTTCTAGTGTTGGTTAACAACATCAGCTTCATCACTCCAGTTCTAAACTAAAGAAGTAAAAAGGTGTTCTCCTAACATGTTCTAGCTGATCTACTACATCTGGATTAAACATCACTACTTTATGTTACTTTAAAGTTAATAAAATAATGGTACTCAATAAAAGGCACTAAGTTATGAGTATTGAAATACGAGTAATAAATCAAGAGTAACAAATTAAAGACACTGGATGAAAAAAGAAACACAATGAAGGTATTAAATAAATGTATTAAATGAAGGGAAATAAAAAGGAGGAATGAAGTTCGCTGGTTGGCGGTGTTCACTGCAGCCAGGGGTGCTGCAGTATGTCACAGAGAGAGGGTCTTCTCTGAGGCTGCTTGTCCAAACAGCTCTTTAGCAGACCCTCAGCCTCTGCAGAGACAAAGAGACAGGTTTGATCAGAACAGTGTGTTTCCTTGTGTGTGTGTGAGAAAGAGAGAGAGAGAGAAAGAGAGAGATGGAGAGAGAGAGAAAGAGAGAGAGAATGATATATATATATATATATATATATATATAGAGAGAGAGAGAGAGAGAGAGAGAGAGAGAGAGAGAGACACTGGGTGAAGGTGCTTCTGAACAAGTACATGAACAAGTGTGACCCATTGTGTGTGGACACTTACCTGGGGACAGGTAAGCTGGTCTGTAGAAATCATTGTTAACGATTTCTCTGGAGGAGCTAAAGGGCACCAATCCAGTGAGCATGCCGTACAGCACGACTCCGATCTGCCACACTGTGGACGGCTCAGCCTGGATGGACCCCTGCAGGAACCACTCAGGAGGACTGTAGTACAGTGTTCCTTTAAAGAACAACAATCACAGTGAGTGGACACGTGTGGACGTTTAGAGGGTCTAACATGATAACTACATCATTAGTGGTCCGTTATGACTAATGCACTAGATTTAAATAGCTGCTTTATGAGAATCAAACCTCCGAATCCACAATAGCTGCTGTAGGGGTCTTCCTTCAAGAGGCAGCCACAGCCAAAGTCCAGCACTCGCACACGAGGACCCTCAGGGTCCATCTGAACCAGGATGTTTTCTGGTTTGATGTCGCGGTGCAGGACCCCTTTAGAGTGGATGGCGATCATCACCTCCACTAGCTGCCTCAGGATGACCTACAGTATGAAAAAGAGGATGAAGCTACAGTGGAGAGACATGCAGGAGCTCACAAAAACAAAGAGTTCTCAGAAAAGACTGATTGTTTACTATGTTTATAAATTTCTGATCTGATATTTCTAGATAGATTAGATCTGCTCACTGTGTATAAAGCTCCTTACTGTATTCCTGCATGATGGACTTCTGTACTGTGTGTATTGGCTGCTTAAACTAACTACAGGTGTCACTTGTACATACATACTTGTACTCTGTTTGGGGTTAAAGGGGGAAACTGTGTTTGTGGATCTGAAATGAAATCCAGGCTCAGTAGGTGAGGGAGT
This sequence comes from Megaleporinus macrocephalus, assembly GCA_021613375.1. NCBI lineage: Eukaryota > Metazoa > Chordata > Actinopteri > Characiformes > Anostomidae > Megaleporinus > Megaleporinus macrocephalus. Next base: position 11,012,246 of record CM038724.1, on the reverse strand, counting down.
GTTTTTCAGCAGCACTGTCTCTCACCTTGGCTTCCTCCTCCTCTAAGCAACCTCCTTTGCTATCGAGGTACTTGAACAGGTCCATGCAGGGCACCGGCCGCTCCATGACTATGACCAGCTCGTCCTCCAGCTCGTAATAGTCCAGCAGTGCAACAGAAACCCCCTCAGCGTCACCCGCCATCTCCATCAGCAGCATTTCCAGTGGCCATTCCTCCTCTTCTCCATCCACAACCTATAACAGAACACACTGTTCCACATAGTGCTCCTCCAGACTTCAGCACACGACTATCCTGTTGTTCATTTTTTCATTCCTTGTTCCTCCCATACAATCTTATTCATTTTCATCTCCACACAAGCTCCACACTACTGATAACAGAACAGAGTGTGTGTGTGTGTGTGTGTGTGTGTGTGTGTTCACACTCACCAAAGTAGTTCTTTTCACTTTGTGAATGGGGATGTGTTTGATAGCCACCTGCAAGATAAAGTAAATCTGGATTAAACTCATTACTGCTGAATGATTCTGAACCAATGACTGACCACTGCTTTCTACTGTTCCCGTATTGAGGTGGTCTTTGTTTCTCTCAGTGTTGATAAAGGGGGTTAGTCTGCTTTTTACAGCAGCTGCAGAAGTTGTATGTGTGTTAGTTACCGGCAGCAGGTCGTCTCTACGATAGCCGGCGTACACCGAGCCGTATCCTCCTTCACCCAGACGCTCCTGCTGCACATACGTCTCCTCCAGCGTATCTTCAGAGAGAGTCGACTCCTCAGCTTCACTGACGGTGGCACTGCTCTGCTCCTCAGATGAAACATCCTCACTGGACACAGAGCGTGCCGACTCGCAGGAGCTCCTTTTCTGTTCCTCACTCTCAGCAGAGGTTGATACAACCTGCTGCTCCTCCTCCTCTCTCTCTTTCCCCTCCTCTGTCCTCCTTCTCTTTCTGGGTGACTGGCTGCTGCAGCTGCTGGTCTTTCTCTTCCCCCTCTGGACGCTGCTGTTGTTCCTCTTGTCCACTTGGGGGGCTGTGTTGTCTGAGTTTTCTCCTGCAGAGTAAAAAGATCTGAAACTCTATCTTCACACAACACGTCTTCAAACAGTGTGATGTAGTTTGAAAACGACTGTTGTTCTTTAAGCTGTGGATTCATTTCATGATTAAAGGACCAGAATAGCCAGTGAAGACGTCTGGTTACCTTGACTTCCATTAAAAGTACAGAATGTTTTTCATTCTCCTGTAAAGTTATCATTGTGGAGATATGAGGTGGTGTTGTGACAGCAGTGATGTGGGGGTGTGTTTTTATACTGTGACAGTTTTCCTAAAGGGAGGTGTCGAAAATCTGGATATATGGTCTTGCAGACAGAATCACAACATATCACAACATACTGGGTCCTAAGCGCGTATCATGATGTGTATCAGCAGCTTCTACCTACACACTCTATATAGGAAGCAGGGGCTGATTTGAGATTCAGGTCTAGCAGTTCAGGAGCTCCAGCTATGACACATTTCTCTCTTAACTACAGAACTCTACTCCGCCTTTCTGCTCCTATCTTCTTCTTGTACTAATGATTGAAAAGAAAAGTCTTACAGCTCTTTTTCTAGATTTCACTCAGAACTAGAAGACAGGAGCACATGTTTCTCCTCCTGGCTCCTTACTGACTTCAATCTGCTTCATGATTGTGTTTGAAATGAGCTGAACAGCTACATGATGTGTTGGTGCTTCCTCCGCTGTGATCACTTCTTTTTCTAGTCAGTACAGAAAGTTCATTATGGAGAAGAAGTGTGTGAGATCAAATACAGCTCAGAGAAACTCACTCAGGACGTTCCTGGAACGCAGGAAATACGAAGACATGATTCTTCTACAGGTGTTCAACAGGTACAACCAAGAGTGTGAGATAAAAGTTTCTCGTAGAAGAGCCTGAACGTCAACTGTCCTCACGTTCACTGCTGCTCTCTCATATACGGTGACCTGGGGATGATGTCATAATGGACCATGGTCATCATGGGAATGGAGAGAGTGAGATTTGGGGAGGTATAAAAGTGGGACTTAGTTAATTTTTGGAAGTTTGTTGTTGACGTCTGCATGTCTCCCTGTTGCTAAGCGACAGTAGTATCATACCCGTGTAGTACCTGTGCTGGTTAATGTGTGAATGTGTAGAATGTACAGATCTGACAGCCCACCTTTTAGAAAGTGGTCTGTTGTTTTGGTTCTTGTTTATTCGAATGTACAAAAAAACATTTACAGTCCAGATTAAGAACTTGTGTTCAGTTTTCACAAATAACAATAATAATAATAATAACAATAATAATAATAATAAAAATTTGCTGTATATTTCTCTTGTACTACAAATGTATAATATTGTTTTAACATTAATTTTGATATGATTATTTTCAGCCTCTTCTCACTGAAAACAGCCTGAAACAGTGCTTATAACTCTAGTGGGAAGGGGTGGAGCTAAACTGCTTAAAGGTGTCGTAGGATACATTTATCTTTTCCACGTCCATTTACACCACATGAATTAATTATTGATAAACACGATTGATTGATTGATTGAATTTAGTCGAGACTTCCTATTATGTAACGTTACCTGTACTGGCTGCTTGCTTTCAACTTCCACATCAACACAAAGTAAATAAAGTTGTTACTCACTGTGAAACTCTCAGTTTAAGATGATCTGCTTCAACCAGCAGACACTGATCCCTCACACAGCATGGCTGCTACTTACAGGTTACTGTTGAGGTTGTGAAGGTAATAAAGGTGGAACTGCTTCTCTCTTCAGTCTCTTCAGTGTGAAGATGAGTGAAGCTGCTGGATGATGTTTAAGGTTTGAGAAGCTGTCTGGAGTGAAACAAATTGAGATTTTTCAAATTGACGTTCCACCTGATCACAGCTATAGTGTTGGGGGTGACACAGGTATAATAAGTAATTTTTCCTTATTATTAACATTATACAAATATTTAATATTTAAGTTATAGAATCTCGGTGTGGATAAACGGGTTTGAGTGGAAGCTCAGTGAGGTTGTGTAGTGTTTTCCTCTTGAGCTGAGCTGAATAAAAGAGTATTTAGAGTAAGAAGTGTTTGTGAAAAGTCTCTGTGTTAGTAGCAGTGTGGTAAGATTTTATTGACTGGAAGTGAACTTGGCTTATGCATTCAGCATGACTGTGAACACCTCCCGTCTGTTTTTCACAAGTTGCAGTGTTTTTTGTAAAATACAAGAAAATGTTCTGCTTTGTCGTCTGCTGTAAAACGAGCTAGCTTTAGCTCAGTCTGTTCTCTTATTTGATATTCTTAACTGATGCAGCACAGGAGACATATATTTACAGTCAATAGGATTTGATGGCATGAGGTGTTTGAGTGTTAATATATCATTCCTAATCCAAAATGTATTTCAGAGCTTCCAGTTTAAGGTGTAGGTAATTTAAAGGAGTGTAATTATAAAATTAAGTATTGATTATTGGGCATACTTGAATAACAGTTCGCAAGAATCACTAATGCTGGACTGTCAGCAGTGATATTAGATATTTTAATGTTTTACAGGCACTTTACATTTTAACATCAACTGAATGCATTAAAACAAGTGTTTGAAATTTTGTTTCAGTAATTTTTTCTATGCTTTCTTTACAGAATCACTGGCTCGATAAAAGTGTGAGGCCCTTGCTGTCACATCCTGCCCTGTTTTCTTGTCTGTCTGTCTTTGTTTACATTCTCTTGTCTGTCCCATGTGCTTGTGTTTACGTTATTCACCATGTGGTTCTGTTTGTTTTGGTCATGTGCTCTCTTGTCTCCGCCCCTCACCTGTTTTCAATCTGTGACCCCGCCTATTGTTCTCAGGTGTTTCTTGTTTCCTCTTGTTATCCTGTGTATCTATTGTCTCTGTTTTGCTCCCTGTCTTGTGGATTGTTTTCTGTGATTATATCCTTGATGTTCCTCCGTGTTCTGGTCTGTTTGATTTCTGTTATTATGTACTTTGTGTTTTGGTTTTAATTTCTTTTGTTATTAAAAGTATTTTATTAAGTCTTGTGTCTGCGTCCGCCCCTGTTTGTCCTGGCTGTCTCCTTGTCTGCTCCTCGCTCCCAGCCTGCCACTTGCCCCCAGCTGATGATGTTTCTGCTTCAGCTAATTAATAGAAATATTGTGAATTACCAACTGTCATATTTCTACTTCAGCAAACTAATAGAAATATTGTGAATAGTTAATAAAAAGGTTTTGGATCATATAGCAAACCAAAATTATTTCTCGTTTCTCACTTTTACTATTATATAAACGATTACTTAAAACAGACTAATGCAACTTAGTAAAGTATGTTAAAACCTTGCTATATCATGTTAAGAGAAGTTGCTGCATTGTTGTGAAAACTGAAGAAAGTAAGTTCTGCCAATTTGAGTCAAGTTAACCAAATTAATTTCTTTAGGTCCACTTAAAGAAATAATTGAAATAATTAGGTTTTTTTTGTTGTTGTGTGAACAAAACTTAGTTAAGTTCAGTAAACTTAACAGGTTATGTCTTTACAACTTAACTGAGTCAAAGCAAAAAGATGACTTGACTGAGTTGAGACTCCAGGTCTTCTTGCTGAGGCATCCCCCGAAGAGATCCCACCTCCGCCTATAGAGGTTGACGAGGCACGGTGTACACTCTGCAGGAGATGGTGGACTCCAGACGTCGTGGTAGAGGTCTGCAGTAAAAACCTAATACCTAAATCAGTGATTGACTGAAACAGTACATACACATATTAAAGTAGTGATCAGCTGTTTATGTAGACGTAAACAGGTTCTTCAGAGTGCTTTGATGTGAAATGATTACCTGTAGAAACACTTTGCAGCTCTGATTTCTTTACAGTGGTGCTGAATGAAACCAGGGCTCACAACGCCAACAACACAAACCTTATTAGTGACCATCCAAACCAGCAGTGGACCTACACGTGTCTTCTGAGTTTCTATGTGATGTTGATGTAAAATAGTCGTGAACTTTCTCACCAAACTGCTATAAAACTATGTGACAGACTTCAGAACTCATATCTGACCATTTCACCTAACAACTTCCTGTGAGGGAGCTTTCACACACATTAAACTCTTCAGACGCCTCTATCACCACCACTGTGAACAAGTCCAACTCGGTAAGTTCCTCTAGGATGGAGTGTTTCACATCAAACCTCTCTGAACGACTCTGATGATGTAGCACTTATTTAATTATGCAGAGAATTTGAAAAGTTGGTGGAGTTTCCCTTTAAACTCCAATGTACTTAAACATATTTCAACTTTACTACTGCAGTGCTGTTGGTCTGCAGAGAGATCAGGATCTTCTGGAAGTATGTTCAGATCCTACAGGCTCCTGTTATCTGCTCCACTGTGAACTTGTGCTTAAACACTAAGAACTACACGGAGTAACTCGTCTACCGCTCACATTCATATCTCTGCACTGCACACCTGCTCGGAATGTCCTGACACCTAGCAACCGCAACCAAGGGGGCGGAGCTACAGAACTGATAAATAGGGCCGCTGCCACTCCCCAACCTCATTATGACACCAACTGACCAGTCACAGCAGATTGGTGTCTGAACTGTTTGGAGGTTAACCTGTGTTTCAGCTGGAAAAAAGAATGACGGACCGCGTCTACCAGACAGACCACCACTGGAACTACACCAGTGCTGTTAGAACAGCCTGGACTGACGCCCCCAAGGCCAGCTCAAACTGGGGTCACCAGAACTGGTACCAGAACTATGGATACTGGAATATCCATCAATGGGACCAGATGTACTGGAATGACCCGTACAGGACGACCACCTACTGGAACGGGTATGACTGGAGTGGTGAAACAGCTCACAGGAACACTGGACACTGGAATGGTCAGTACTGGGATGACCGTTACTGGTATTATGGATAACGGCCAGTACAGCTATGATCAAACCTGGAGGTGTCCAAACTGTAACTATCCATTCGGGAGTGATTGGTACCGGAAGGACTGTTACAGATCTGTTTCTGTGAAGATTGATATTGAAGCAGAGAAGCAGGACGCCGTGGTTTGCCAGCTCAACCGCCTTGAGTGTGGCCTGATGAATGCTGGGGTGTCCACTTCTCCAGTGCTGCAGTGTGAGCTACAGGGTAAGATAGAATCTTTACTGTTAACATGAATGAGGTACTAATGACTAATGACTTTATGTAGCTTAAAGCAGCTGAAACTAAATCACTGATTCTTTTTACAGTCATAGATGAAACATCTGAGGAACATCTGGACTCAGATTCTGATGATGGTGGTTCTACCATTAAAGCTGATGATGAACCTGATGAGGATTCAGATGACGGTTCTACCATTAAAGCTGAGGGAAGAACCTGAAGAATTATCTGATGACGAGTCATTTGAAGAACTGGATGTAGGTTCTGAAGAAGATTCTGATGAAGAACCAGATGAAGAATCGGATGAAGGTTCTTATGATGGTTCTGAAGAAGATTCTGATGAAGAATCATATGAAGGTTCTGAAGAAGACTCTGAAGATGAGGAGCTCCATCTCTGCACGTACCATGTAGAGTGTGAGACTGATGTTCCAGACTATGACCTCATGCTCCGTGTGATGCTCCAAGCTCCACTTCAGGACTATCAAGAGGACCAGCAGCCTGGTTGTGTGGCATTAGTGCAGAAGCATCTTCACTTTGCTTCTGACTTCTGCACTGAAGAGGTATCGATCCAGTACTGTTCCTTTTTTTCTCTTAGCTAGAGCTTCTTTTAAAGAGCTAATATCATGGAAACCCAGTTGTAGCTTTTTGGAATGTAGTACGTGAAGTTTCTAGATGTACTGTTCACTCACCAGTCCGTCCCTACACTTTATATTTGGAGATGAAACTAAAACAGCTTATTTGAACTGACTGTTTTTGTGATGTCACTAAAGAGTTGTTCATGTTTATTAAGCTGAACTTCTTCTTTACAGACTGATCCTGTGAAATTCCACTGGGACGACATCGAATGTGGAATGAACAGCGATCCACAACCCATTGGCCGCGCGCCTCCTAAGCAGCTCGCAAAGGATGAAAAGAGCTCCAAAGGATGGTGGGCGCGCTGGTTTTCTTGGCTGTGGAGCAGATAGAGATCAGATCTCCTGCCTGATGATGACAACAGCAAATCAGTAATGGATTAGTAAGGGAGAGGACCAAACACCACCCTCCATAAACACCTCCTTTGTGAGTGCTCAAGGCAGGCATGACTTTGAGCACCCAGAGGGTCCAGACTGAGATGCACTGTCACATCCTAAACATCAAATAATAAACAACACAAAAACATGTTGTTGATCTGTTTGTAGTGAAGTTCTTTCACTTCTTACACATTAATGTAATAATCAAACATCATAAATACAAATTAGATTAAATCCCCTCCCTTGTGAGGGTCTTCAACTCTAATAATAAAGTAATAATGTTCAAAGTCAATAGGAGGTCTTCAAAAGTGAAATGGAGTCGGCCAGCGTCGGGGAAAGCTCGCTGTAAGCTGCAAGTACAACAGGGGGGTCAGAAGATCCAAACAAACCTCTCTGTGAGGAGGCCAGTGGGGGATAGACGCGAGGGGGAGTTCAGACGATGGAGGACTGATCTTCAGATAGCTCAGAGAGTCCAGGAACCTCAAGGCTGCCAGGGGAGATTGGGATGCTCCGCTGTGGGAAGAGGGTAGGTTACTGGACCGAGGGGAAGCCTGCTGGGAGCTGGCTGCTGGACCGGACCAAAGGAGGCAGAGGTCTGTATCAAGTGTCGCTCAATACCACGTACTGAATGCAGTGCATGGAGACCCTATAAGGACCTGCTAATGAGCTACTGCTGTGGGATGTAATGGGTGACAGGTGTGCGTGGTGATTGATAGGCGAGTGTGTGTGTGTGTGTCCAGAGGGACCTAGTACTCTGGAGACTGAGACCTCTGCAGGCGCTGAGGGGAAGATGTTACATACACGTTAGATTACAAGCAGGATTTACAGCCTCCTCAGTTCATCATGGCTCACGCTGTCCTGCCAGCCACCAGCAGAGGGCTCAGACGGCACAGAGGGAGGCCTGACAGTAAAAGGTGAAAGAACTCCAATTTCCAGACTCCCTAGTGGCAATCAGTGCTGACTGGACACACCTATGCAGACCCCTACATCAGTCAGCCCCAAACACGAGTCTGCATCGCACCTTTGTAGAGTGAGTTCTAGTTTCTAGCAGCACCAGAACTCTTCTTCCGCGATCGCACATAGGGTCTCAGTCAGAGTGTAAAAATGATGGATTAACAGATTTACAGACAATTACAACAATTAACAGATCTACAGACAATTACAACAATTAATAGATCTACAGACGACAACAGTACACACTGCTCTCACACACTTGGACGGGAAGAACACATGTGAGGATGCTGTTCATAGATTACAGCTCAGCATTCAACACAATCATCCCAGCCAAACTCATCCCGAAGCTCAAAGACTTGGGTTTGAACTCTCATCTCTGCAACTGGATACTGGACTTCCTGACGAGCAGACTGCAGGTGGTGAGAGTGGGTGACAGCATCTCTTCCACTCTGACTCTGAGCACGGGGGTCCCCCAGGGATGTGTACTCAGCCCCCTCCTGTATTCCCTGAACACTCATGAATGTGTAGCCAAACACTCTTCCAACCTCATCTTCAAATTCGCTAATGAAACTACCATCCTAGGCCTCATCACAGATGGAGATGAAACAGCCTATAGAGACGAGGTCAGTGCTCTGTCAGAGTGGAGCCACGGCAACAATTTCCGTCTAAACATCAGCAAAACGAAGGAGATGATTGTGGACTACAGGAAGCAGCAGAAGGGTGGTCACTCTCCCCTTTACATCAACGGGGCTGAAGTGGAGAGAGTCAGCAGTGATAAGTTCCTCGGCGTTCACCTCTCTGATGAACTCACCTGGTCCCTCCACACCAACACGATTGTGAGATCCGCCCGTCAGCGTCTCTTCTTCCTGCGCAGGCTCAGGACGTTTGGATTGCCTCCTGATCTCCTCACCAGCTTCTATAGATGCACTATAGAGAGCATCCTAACGGGCTGCATCACTGTCTGGTACGGCAGCGGCACTGCCTGTGACCACAAGGCCATAAAAGGAGTGGTGGGGACAGCAGAACACATCGTAGGCAACAAACTACCAGCCTTACAGGACATCTACCAGTCCCGCTGCCTGAGGAACAAACTACCGGCCTTACAGGACATCTACCAGTCCCGCTGCCTGAGGAACAAACTACCGGCCTTACAGGACATCTACCAGTCCCGCTGCCTGAGGAACAAACTACCAGCCTTACAAGACATCTACCAGTCCCGCTGTCTGAGGAACAAACTACCAGCCTTACAGGACATCTACCAGTCCCGCTGCCTGAGGAACAAACTACCAGCCTTACAGGACATCTACCAGTCCCGCTGTCTGATGAACAAACTACCAGCCTTACAAGACATCTACCAGTCCCGCTGTCTGAGGAACATCCAGAAGATTAAGTTAGACAGCGGTCACACAGCACACGGCCTGTTCACTATACTGCCATCAGGCAGGAGATTCCGCAGCATCCAGGCCAAAACAACCCGCCTACTGAACAGCTTCTACCCACATGCTGTCAGGCTTCTGAACAAACTGTGAGGCTGGTAGACCCCAATACCGTTTACTCAGCCACTGCTATATACATTATATTATACTATTATACTATTTATTCTGATATCGCTGCTATGGACAATATCACCAAGTCACTTTAAATAGATATATCTTCTTAGATAACCTGCCAATGCAAAAGTTTCTACATATGTCCTCCTGTATATCTTATGTATATATCTTGTGTATATTTTGTATTTTCCTTTATATATTTCAGTTATTACTAAATGTATATATTCTAGCTTATTTTTACTTTAATATTGTCTATTTATTGTATGTTTGCACTGTTTTTCATATATAATGCTGCCCTGCTGTAGAGTTGTATCTGAGCCTCACCCCAAGCAATTTAATACATGTTACAGTCAATGTAAGTACATTCCCTTCACCCAAAATATGGGTACTTAGTTACCCAAGTCCATTCAGAGAAAGAAGGAGGCCTGGACCTAAAGGACGGTGAATATGGATGCGCCAGAGCTTTAGGAACCATGGAAGTTGCAGAAAGTCAGTGCTTATGATGGCCATGATGACGGTGAGGGGACTGACCTGGCGTATCTGGGGAGTCTGGGAAGGAATTCCGACTACATTGGAATCCGCCGTGTCCCAAGTAGGAAGTAGGAAGCACAGATGGGAGGAACCGTAAGGACAGACCTGAGTCTGGATCTTCCAGTGAAGATTTCATCATCAGAGGTGACCATAATCATAGCAGCCCACCTTTTCAAAAAGAGACAGTGTAGCACCTGCACTCTCTGACTACACATCCGTGCTGTTTAACATTTTATATCGTCAGGCTGAAATAAGCATGTCCAGAAACAGAACAGGTGTAAAAGCTGCACATGTTGATCTAGAGGTGTTCAGTGTTAATGGTGTCTTCACAGTCTTCCAGGATACGCACTAATATCCACATACCTGACATACCACCACAGACCCTACCTTCTAAACTTCACGTGGGTAACAACCTGGATGGTCCTTCTCTTCTTTGGCTCAGAGAACATAACATTTGATACACAGTCTTAAAAATAAACTCATCAGACCACAGCACACGTTTCCACTGTGCACCAGTCATTAGATGATCTTCAGTCCAGAGAAGCTGGTGATGTTTCTGGACATTGCTGAAATATGGCTTCCACTGGACGTCGTATAGTCATAAACTGCAGTTCAATTTAAAACAGTTCATCAAAGTAATCTAGAGCTCTTGTGCTGATCTCCATCACAGATGCATAGCAGTGTTGAATGCAGGGCCCTCTGAGGGATCAAAGGTCAAAGTATGGTTTTCAGTCTTGTCCTTTAGACACAGAGGACTCTTGACATGTTTCTAGAACAGTAATTTGGAATCACTGGATGTGAAGCATTATTTTTAAACTACTGGACTTTTTGCTAATGCGTTTTGAGAAAGTGCTGAGTCTCGATCCACCCTTACTAATAAAGGACGAGACTCCTTTTATACTCAGGCATGATTGCATCACCTGTTTAAAATGAAAGGTTCATGAACGTTTCACAGTGTTTCTAGTGTTCAGTCGCTCCGTCTCTACATGTTTGTAAGAAAATACTGTGTGAATTCAGTTCTGAATGAAAGTATATTTATAAAAACTCTACATTTGAAAAAGTAAGACATTAAATACTTTATTGCCAGTCACGACATAAACATGCAGTTTTCCGTTCTCTGACAGCTAATTCACTACCCTGCTCATGTCTCACACTTTTATCTCTCTGCTCACACACATACCCCGAAGTGGGTAAAGCAGCCGTATTCAGGTAAGACTAGAAAATGAAGTAGGAGTGTAGAAACAGACGCAGAGCAGAAGTAACAGTACACAATCAAACAAATTAGAAAAAGAAAAAGTATGGAGTCAGAAAACTTGTCTATAGATCTGCAGAGGACATTCCAGCTCTTATATATACAGAATGAACCAAAACAGAAGCAGACTTCTTTACTATATTTAGTATAATTATAATTAGTATAATTAACTATAATTAAAATAAAGTATTACTGAAAATACTCCAAGACGTATAAATCTATCAAATCTTGTTTATGTCACTAAGTTAAAGTAACTGGTTGTAAATACTTATATAAAAAGAATTAAGCTGCACTAGAGTACCACTAGAGGGCAGTAAGGAAGTCAGTCTGCCTCCAGAATGATGCTCTTGTAAAATATAAGCTGCACTAGAGTACCACTAGAGGGCAGTAAGGAAGTCAGTCTGCCTCCAGAATGATGCTTTTATAAAATACAAGTTGCACTAGAGTACCACTAGAGGGCAGTAAGTAGAGTGTATGTGCATAATTCATATTAAAAGCAGTAAAACACTCATTCAGTGGGCAGTTATGCTGAGATTTAATTGAATATCTTGGTTTTGTAATTTAATACTATGAAGTTAAACAACAGCTGGACAGTTCATGTGTTCCAATCTAATGAAGCTTATATACAGTTGGTGATTATTTGTGGAACAAGCAAGTTTATATAACAGAGTATACGTTATTAACTCTATACAATCCCCAAATCACCTGTACAGCAACAAATGTGTTTGATCTGTTTTATCTTGATCACATGATTATTGAGTCATTTTGACTTTACTGGACTGAAAACTGATCACCTGTACTAGAGGAGTTCAGGAGGAGTGTTTAGTTTTGGAGTCAAGTGGAGAAGATGGAATATCCTGTTAGCAATGAGTGTGGGTAAAACACTTGAACTCAATGATTAAGAGAGGTGTCCACATACTTTCCGCCAAGCTATATGTGACTTATATATGAACTTTAGGGCTATATGTCTCTGTAGTTTTCCTCATGTCTCAAATGCAGTAAGCTTTTAAGATGTTTGGTTTACAAAAGTTGAGTTTGTTTGTGCTGAGGCTACAAGGCTAGTATAAGTTGGACTGTGAAAACTAGAACCTGACCAATACATTGGTTGGTTGATATATATGTAACAATATTGAGGTCCTGGGACTTTACTGATTTAAGGCACTTTTCATTTCTCTTCTAGAAAACTGAACTGAAAAATAACTGAATTAATGTGCAAAGATGGAGACGATGCTCCACAGACAATACATGCCGTCTTGAGACAGAGAACAAGAGAGCACTAATTTAAATAATATGTACATGTAAGGCATCAACTGGTTCTTCAGATGATTGAGCTTCTGTGGAGCCTTAATTTGTAAATACTTCATTAATTTTATGCAGAAAAATACAATAATATTTAACTCATACCACTAAAATACTTTAACACCTTTACATTTGAATATTTCTAAAGCTATAAATATCAATAAACATAGATTCATTAGTCATTTCTCGATGTGTCTAGCGGTTTTCATTTACGTTAAAATGGGACGCATGATATCATTTACTGTTTACTGTTGTTATTAATGGGAGAACAGGGAAATGGACAGCCTCCCCATAAACTGCTTCTGTCCACACCAAACTTTTACTCAGATTCATATCCTTTCAGAAGTAATCAGACAGAAATGCTGTACAAGTACACACTGAAAATTCAGATCTTACTGTTCACTCTGGTGTAGACTAAATCAAACGTTTCTCACAGATTCCAACTACAGGGTGATAACAGGGGAAATCTGCCCAGGATGATACAGTTTTAGTTGGAGCAAATCTCAGACCAGTTATAGCAGTCCTCATTTCCTTTATCACTATTGGGTTCCCCCGTCCACCAGAACCTGAAACACACAGAATCAGATTGTGTTCACTATTACACTATCAGAGAGAGTGAACAACTGTATCATGAGTTCAGTAGTTCCTTACTTAATGGTCAATGCTGAGTCGCCCACCCATTTCCAGACCCCCTCTCTGTCAATGTCCGTCAGACCAATCCAAGCCTCAGTGCTGCCAAACACTTTACTGATGAACTCCTGACATGGAGAAGGATAGAATAATGTGAATAGATACAGCTGAAGAGGAGTGGTGTGGAATTGCTTGTGCTCTCTCTCTCACCTGTTCTTCTCTGCTGTTTATGATCACCAGGTCTGCTCCTTTATCTCTGCAGTCCTGTCTGCTCTCATTCCAGCTCTTCTTCTCAGTAGCAATGTAGTAGGAACTGTTTCTGAAACACCTCTGTTCTTCCTCTTTTCATACAGAGAGTCAGACATTAGTAGGTCAGTTCTGTGTACATACATACCTACCTGTGTACAGGTAAAGTGTAACACTACCTTCACCTACCTGTGTACAGGTAAACTGTAACACTACCTTCACCTACCTGTGTTCATGTAAACTGTAACAATATCTTCACCTACCTGTGTACAGGTAAACTGTAACACTACCTTCACCTACCTGTGTACATGTAAACTGTAACACTACCTTCACCTACCTGTGTGCATGTAACACTGTAACACTACCTTCACCTACCTGTGTACATGTAAACTGTAACACTACCTTCACCTACCTGTGTACAGGTAAACTGTAACATTACCTTCACCTACCTGTGTACATGTAAACTGTAACACCACCTTCACCTACCTGTGTACATGTAAACTGTAACACTACCTTCACCTACCTGTGTACAGGTAAACTGTAACACTACCTTCACCTACCTGTGTACAGGTAAACTGTTACACTACCTTCACCTACCTGTGTACAGGTAAACTGTAACACTACCTTCACCTACCTGTGTACATGTAAACTGTAACACCACCTTCACCTACCTGTGTACATGTAAACTGTAACACCACCTTCACCTACCTGTGTACAGACACAGTCAGACTGATAATCAGGACTAAAATCTAGGTCCAGCTTTAAGCACATGATCTTAACTAGGAGGCTAAGGTGGAGAAACTGCTGCATAGCACTGATGAAACAGCTGCTCCAGAACCTGCTTCAGGACCCCAACCAGTCCGGCTTCAAACCAGCGCACTCAACAGAAACAGCCCTCATAGCGGTGACTGAGAAGCTCCAGACTGCAAGATCATCCAAACTGTCATCAGTTCTGATCCTTCTGGACCTCTCTGCAGCTTTCGACATGGTGAACCACAAGATCCTCCTATCCGTCCTCTCCTCTTTTCACTTTACACCCGTTCTATTGGTGATGTAATTACTTCTCATGGTTTCTCTTACCACTGCTATGCTGATGACACTCAACTAATGCTTTCCTTCCCACCATCTGACACTCAGGTTTGCAGTCGCATCTCTGCATGTCTGACTGACATCTCTTCATGGATGACAGCTCATCATCTGAAGCTCAATCCCAGCAAGACTGAGCTGCTGTTCATTCCTGGAACTACAGGTTCTCAGCAGGATCTTGCCATCTCATTCGAGAACTCTTTGATTGTTCCGTCTAAAGATGCAAGAAACCTTGGGGTGACTCTGAATGACCAGTTATCGTTCTCAGCCTATATTACGAATCTGAATCGGTCATGCAGATACATTCTACAACATCAGACACATCCCACCCTTCCTCTCTCAGGAGGCCTCCCAGGTGCTCGTCCAGTCTCTTGTCATTTCAAGGCTCAACTACTGCAACTCGCTCCTGGCTGGTCTTCCTCTGCAGACCATCAGGCCCTTACAACTGATCCAGAATGCAGCAGCACAGCTCGTCTTCAATCTTCCCAAGTTCACTCATGTCACTCCACTGCTGCGCTTCCTTCACTGGCTTCCTGTAGCTGCTCGCATTCAGTTTATAGTTCTGATGCTTACAAAGCCAAGAATGGACCAGCTCCTCCTTACCTTATGGCAATGGTCAAAAGTCGAACCGCACCTCGAGCCCTTCGCGCTTCAAGTACTGCTCAGCTTGACCCGCCATCTCTCAAGATTCATGGAAGACACGCAACAAGGCGCTTCTCTGTCCTGGCACCCAGATGGGGGAACGAACTTCCACTGGCTGTCCGAACAGCGAACTCTCTCACAGTCTTCAAACGCAGACTGAAGACCCATCACTTTGTGAAGCACTTATAAGCACTAATATACTAAAGTACTGGTATAAACTGTAATTGCACTTTATCTTCTAGGAGATCTAGATAAGTATTGCACTTGTACTGTATGTAGTCTTGTATTTATTCTCTTCTCAGAGTAGTTTCCTGTAAGAAGTAACCTGAACTTTATTCACTCAAACTTCTTCTGAAGGTTTTCTTTCTCCGTCTGTAACTGGACCAACTTATTTTTCATGTTGTTGTTACTGGTCTGCAGCTGATCTCTCTCTGTAGTCAGCCGGGTGTTACTAATCTGTAACTGGTCTCTCTCTGTAGTCAGCCGGGTGTTATTAATCTGTAACTGGTCTCTCTCTGTAGTCAGCCGGGTGTTACTAATCTGTAACTGGTCTCTCTCTGTGGTCAGCTGGGTAAAACTGGTCTGTAACTGGTCTCTCTCTGTAGTCAGGTTGTTGAACTGGACCCACAGCACGGTGATGGCAGCCAGCAGGAGAACACACAGCAGCCCCAGACACACTGCAGTCAGTCTGTAGTATCTGCTTCCTGCAGTGTTGATTCTAGAAACTAGAAACATACACGATAATATTCACCAATTCAGAGTTTTCACTTTCTCCATAAGCATGACATTTCTGTGATCCACTGACTTTGATTTAGGGTGCTTGTTTGGTCCACGTTCCAGACCAAAGCGTTTGGACTGTGGGAGGAAACCAGCGTACCCGGAGGAAACCCACTCAAGCACAAGGACTGGGAATCCATCCCGGACCGTCTTGTTGTGAGGTGACAGTGCTATCATACTGAACCATAGTTCAATTATGGAAAAATTACCAGCTGAGACAGTCTATCATCATCAACTTTCAGGTGTGTAAACGTCTTTAACCCTTTGGGGTCTAAGAGCATTATCTCGATTTTTAAATATATACTTTAAAGACACTTGCATGTAACATAATACCCACATATTTTATATCAAAATATTCAGAACAGTTTCTGCTGTTGAAATAAGTGACCTAGAGAAAGTATGAGGAGATTATCTGGTCCTAAAGTCAGATTTTAAAATTCTTTATATATCTTGTAAAAAATGTGTTTTACTTATGTGGGCAAACTGTTTTGGTGCTTGAAATGGATTTACCAGAGTCTTTGCTTCACATCAATAGTTGAATGTATGAATAAAATAGTGTACAAATGTACAAACGTTTATTGAGTAGAATGTTGCCACTCTATTTGATGCAACAGCCAACAGCCATAAACTTGGACATAAACATGAATACATTAGTAAATGTTTACTGTAACCATCAGTGGTCATAAACTGTATTGCTATTTGTAAGTGAAGCTTTAATAAAGGAAATTACATTCATACAGTAAACATTTACTAATGTGCAGAAAATGAACTTTTCAATAGCAGTATTTTAAATTTTCAGTAGCGCTGCTGCAGCTTCAGCAGCTGTGAACTGTTAGCTCCCCGGTACGTCTCTCTCTGATGAATATTGATAGATTTGATGTGTGGGCGGGTCATTAGTGATTTTATAAAAGCCCATTGGTCAGCTTCACACGAAACAGAGCATCCACCAGTCAGACAAGAGAGGCTGACTGGGTTGCTTTTTATTTTTAGGCTCATAACTTTGGACGTGAGTGAGGTACAGACTCAGGATTGGGTGTAATGCAAGGACGGACTCTGTTGATTCAGGAAATGTTTAAACTGTATTTCTGCGCCGCGTTATAGCAAAGATATTAATAGAAACGCGCCCCCACGTCTGTCGACCCCAGGGGGTTAAACTCAAATGCTTTTGGTTTCACTGACTGTGTCCTACTGTAGATGAGCAAATACTAAAGAACATTAGTTACCAGTCAGTACACTCGCATGACTGATACGGTGTGACACTGTAAACGTACGTCTATAGGTCTGTATGTTATCAGCTAATTCCTAGCTTGGAGGATTACAAGATGCTGTGTGGTGTAGGCTGTGTGTGTGTACCTGAGGCAGTAGATCCTTTAAGGCTTCTGTTCACGCCAGTCGCTGGGACTTCATCATTAGCATAGACATCCTCATAATCGTTGCTGTCGTGTGAATGTGTTGATGTGTCGTCTGTCATAAACCTTGATTTATGACAGGATGGCCGCGCGCGGTGGTGCAGCAGCTTCTCACGCTCCCAGCGAAAACCCAGCTTTTAGTTATTTTTACGTCGGTTCTGATAGCGACTTCACGCGCCTTAAGCCTGTGAGTTACAGCCGAACCGAACTTTTTAAGATTAAGGACAGCTCTGCCACAAAAGTAGCAACTATGGACAGTAGTTTCAGAGCCAAGCTGGGCAGACTACAACTTCTCCGGACAATGACGGTCAGAGCGGTACGAACAAAGGGCAAAAGGAAGCGATGCAGGCGAAGACTGAAGAGAGGGAAGCGGGCCGGCGTGCTAGCCAGGCTCAAGGCTAACGCCGACAGACCCCTGATTCCATCTCTCTTCCTGTCCAATGTTCGCTCTTTGGACAACAAGCTGGACCTTCTGCGGCTGAGGATGAGTGTTTCTGATGAGATGAGGAACTGCGCTGTGATCTGTCTCACGGAAACATGGCTAAACGACAGCATGCCGGACTCAGCCTTCCAGCTCGCCAGCCGGCAGCTCTTCCGCGCGGACCGCAACCAGCTGTCCGGAAAAGCACGAGGGGGCGGCTTATGCGTCTACATAAACAAAGGTTGGTGCACAAACTGTGTGATGGTAAACGCCCTATGCTCCGAGGCAACAGAACAGCTGACCGTGAAGTGTCGGCCACACTATCTGCCTCGGGAGTTTACAGCTGTGTTCGTCATTGCCGTTTACATAGCACCGGATGCTAATGCTAACAACGCACTGAAGGAGCTACATGACAACATCAGCTCGCTTCAGAACAAGCATCCGGAGGCGTTTTACGTGGTGGCGGGGGATTTTAACCACGTGAACCTGACAAACATTTTGCCGAGGTTTTACCAACACATAGACATTCCAACACGGGGAGACAACACACTCGACCGTGTTTACACCAACATCAGAGACGCGTACAGAGCCGTCCCCCACCCCCACCTCGGGCTCTCCGACCACATCTCCATTATCTGGTCCCTGCATACCACCCCCCGCTGCGACGCTCCAGACCCACACAGAAGACCATCACTGTGTGGCCCGGTGACGCAGACGCTGTGCTGCAGGACTGTTTCGGCTGCACAGACTGGCATGTCTTTAGGGAGGCTGCTGAGAGTGAGGGGGAGCTGGATCTGGAGGATTACACATCTGCTGTCCTCGGGTACATCAGCAAGTGTGTGGAGGATGTCACCACCACAAAGACAGTGACCTGCTACCCGAACCAGAAACCCTGGCTGAATGGAGAGGTGCGTTCTCTACTGAAAGCCAGGGATGCTGCCTTCAGGTCTGGCGACGCACAGGAACTCAGGAGGGCTAGAAGAGAGCTGACCGCAGGTGTTAAGAGGGCCAAAGCTGCATATGCTCTGAAAATCCAGGGACACTTCTCCTCCCAGGATCCTAGGAGCATGTGGAGGGGAATTAAGTGCATCACAGACTATAAAACCAGAGATGCACAATGTTCCAAAGACCCCTCCCTGCCCGAGGCTCTCAACAAATTCTATGCCCGCTTTGAGGACCCTGACACCCCGCCCAGCATAAGACTCACCCCTCCACCTGGAGAAGTACCCCTCAGTGTGACACCAGCAGAGGTAAGGAGGACCCTCAGGAGGATCAACCCCCGGAAAAGTGCTGGTCCGGATAACATACCCGGACGAGTACTACGGGAGTGCGCTGATCAGATCTCCGAGGTCCTGGCAGACATTTTCAATGTCTCCCTCACCCAGGCAGCTGTTCCCACCTGCCTGAAGATCGCCACCATCATCCCGGTCCCCAAGAGCTCCACAGTGACAGGTCTGAATGACTACCGGCTGATAGCTCTCACGCCGATAGTCACTAAATGCTTTGAAAGACTGGTTATGACCCACATCAAAGCCACCATCGACGTCACTGTGGACCCACACCAGTACGCCTACAGGAGGAACCGATCCACAGACGATGCCATTTCCTCTGTGGTCCACACTGCCCTCACCCACCTGGAGCAGAAGGACTCTTATGTCCGTATGCTCTTTGTGGACTTCACTTCCGCCTTCAACACCATGATACCCCAGACACTGACAGATAAGCTCTCCTCACTTGGTCTGCGCTCTTCTCTTTGCAACTGGGTCCTGGACTTCCTGACCAACAGGCCGCAGTCTGTGAGGATCCACAACCTCTCCTCCTCCACCACAATCATCAGCACTGGCTCCCCTCAGGGCTGTGTGTTGAGCCCCCTCTTGTTCACGCTGCTCACATATGACTGCTCACCCATCCACCCAGGCTGTCATATTGTGAAGTTTGCGGACGACACGGCAGTGGTCGGATGCATCACAAACAGTGATGAGTCTGGCTACAGACGGGAGGTAGAACACCTGGAGGGTTGGTGCAGAAAGAACAACCTCTGCATCAACATAAAGAAGACGAAGGAGATGATTGTGGACTTCAGAAGGGGCAGACATGCCCACCTCCCCCTGCATGTCGGAGGGTCTGCGGTGGAAGTGGTCTCCAGCTACAGGTACTTGGGTGTTCACCTGAGCAACAACCTCACCTGGAGCAACAACACTTCCAGCCTGGTCAGGAAGGCACATCAGCGGCTCTACTTCCTCAGGCGGTTGAGGCGAGCTGGGCTCGGGAGCTCGGTCCTCACCTCCTTCTACAGATGTGTGGTGGAGAGCGTTCTATGCTCCAGCATCAACGTGTGGCACGGAAGCTGCTCTGCTGCAGACAGGAAAGCTCTGCAGAGGGTGGTGAAGGCTGCACAGAGGTCTGTCGGAGTCAGCCTCCCCACCACCACGGACATATACACCTCCAGATGCAGGAAGAGGGCCACCAGCATCATGAAGGACCCCACTCATCCAGCACACTCACTGTTTGTCCCGCTCCCCTCAGGCAGGAGGCTGCGGAGCGTTAAGTGTAGAACGAACAGACTGAGGAACAGCTTCATTCCGGAAGCTGTAAGACTTTTAACACCACTTAGGGGAACCACTGCACTGTCACTTTAACGACACCAGTCACTTTAATACACTCTGCTGCTACCTTCTCCATTCCTGTTTATTTTATTTTCATATATTTTATATATTTATGTTTATTTTATTTATTTAAGTACTGCTGTCTGGGTAAAACTGGGTCCTTGGGTACCACAATTTCGTTCCACCCCATGTACCACATGTGATGCGAATGACAATAAAGTCTCCTTGAATCCTTGAATCCTTGAATCCTTGATTTGCATACATATCCTGATCCATCTCCAAATCCTGTATCTTCTGTAAACGTGTTGATGCCATTAAGTGGATCTGCTCTAAATACAATGGCTGTTGCTTTATCTACAGATGTGGAGTCTCTACTACAGTCCTTCAAAGTGCCCCAGTGTATTAATATACACTTCCTCTCAGGACAAGAAGTTGAAGCACTCATGCCTCTGCGCTGTGGGTTTGTAGCGTGTGCAACGGTTAAAGTCATCAGTTAGTAGTCGTCTATTAGTTTGTCACATAGACATAATAACAGACAGAACTTCTTAGGTGTGCCATAAAGGGGGTTGGAAGGTTCCAAGACCCCCAAAAAGACAAAAAAGTACTTATTTTACTTGATCAAAAGATTATATATTGACACATTTAATTCATTAATTAATAATTAAAGCTAGTTTCAGATTTAGTGCCTGCAGTAAGACATCTTTATTACTGCAACACAGGACAATTGAGAAGGGTAGATTGAGAAGGACCCCAGCCATCCCAGCAATGACTCTTCTATGTGTTAAGGTGGGGAAAGCATCCTGAAGGCGAACACAAAGGGGATGAGGAGGAGCTTCTTTCCACAGACCATTTGGACTCAACCATATTTCCTTCATTGTTCTGTTGTATGTTCAGTACAATGAAGGAAATGTGGAGCTATAGGAAAATAATGGTTATGAAAATATTATCACATTATAATGTTCTAAAAGTTCTTTTTGGGTAGATGAGGTGAGGCAAGTGGCCTACAAATACCAGCCCCTCCAAAGGTTCTACCAGTGCCTCTGTGCTGGTCTGTGCATCACTATGTGGTCAGGTGGCCTCATCATCTATTTTATAGAGACTGTATTAGAAACTGACCTTTGGTGGGAGACACACTGTGAGAGAAGCTCTTTGCTTGTGTCTACAAGTCACGTGGTTGTTGTACATGCAGAGGAACATCACGTGTTTGAGGTGTGAAATCAAGAGTGTAAATTTAGTCTAGCACAAATTTTCATGTGAATGTTGAACCTCCTTTCAGAGCAGCACAAATCAGCCTGACCCTGGATTCTACCAGATGTACGTTTTACTGGGCCCTTGTATATTTTTATAAATATATATATTTAATAACATTTTCACATTAAAGTATTAATCATATTTACATTGTGCTGATTCATCCAAACGATTCATTTACTGTTAAGAACAATTTAAAGAATTTAAAATATATATTTTTTTATGTATAATAACCTCTTAACGCGAATCAATAATAAATATATTTAAGAATATATCTGAAGATCTACAGTTCCACCAAAGACGACCAAGGTACCATATGAAAGCTTAGAATCTCTTTTATTCAGAAAATAAATATTTTGGTAAAAAAACTACCTCGTCCAGAGCGTTAGTATGATAAAATATTAGGTACACTACGAACATTTTTATTTTTCATGAAGCCATCTTTCGGCCAATCTGGACATATTATACATCAAACGAACGGGGAGACCCTCAGGATTACGATGGTGTAAGATATTATACTCGGAAATGTAGGAGTATTTAAATAAAAAATAAAGAATAGCTTTTCCGAAAATTAACACGCTCCCTAGCGCCGCCACAGGGACACTCCACCAAAACCACCAACAGCCCAGCGACATAACTCAGACTGTCAGCTTCAAAACAAGACCAAACTTGTGTTTTTCCGTCACTCCGATTGTTAATAATCCGCCATTTTGTGGAAGGAGTACACCGGAGATCCGACATAGCTTGATCCCCCGCCCTTCCTAAGGTGTGATATGATTGGCTGAGTCATTGCTGGTACCTAATAAGGTATATGAGAAAATCTTGAGTAGCACAGTTTAGGCAGCCATGAATTAGTGTAGCAGCAGTGACGCCTCCCCCAGTTCACTTCCTGCTCTCACAGTATTTTCAGACATGATTGCACAGCTGAACAAGCAGGACATAATGAGAAAAAACTAGTAAATATTTGAAACACTAATGTACAATTACTGGTGGCGCTAAATAACATTTCTAAAACTGACCTAGCAAAACACCCCTGGGTGCACTTATAACCTGAATCATCCATATTAAAGAGATTGTATTAGAAACTGAGCTTGCTAGAGAAGAGAGATCGTGTTAGATAAAGTTATTCAGCGGTGGGTCTACAAGTCACATGGTTGTTGTACATGCAGGGGAACACCACGTGGTTTGAGCTGTGCAGCACAAACTTTCATGCAAATGCTAATGTTAATTCAGGAGAAAAACTAAAGAATAATTGAAGTACTTGTGTACATTTATTGGTGGAGCTAAATAAATTTCTAAAACTGAACTAACAAAACACCCCCGACTGCACTGAATCTGAAATCAGTTACATGTAAGAAAATGTAAAGTCCAATATAGTTTATAGAATTGTGGGCCCGTTTCTCGCAGTGGTGCAATAGTTAGTTTGAATACTTGTTAAATGCAAATGTCAGACAAATAATCTCAAGGAAAGGGTCTAAAGCACAACCACCACTACAATCATGTTCCTCCACATGCTGTATGCACGTTCCATCAAAGAGGCCTCCAAATCTTTATTTAGCATTTCTTTTTGTTCAACAGGCTAAATTAGTGTATATGTTTGCAGCCCAATCCAACAAAGCAAAGAAACACATCCAGCCCAGTCATTTTTAATGGGAAATCTTTCGTACCTCTATGTGAAGTGAAGTGAAGAAGATCGCTTTAAATGAGAACCTTTTGGCAAAGATACACTGTAGGATAGTATTAAACCCCTGCTGCCCTCTAGTGGCACCTTCTGTTTTCCAAACATGGGATGTTTTGCTTATTTGTTCTCTAATAATGATGATCTGTTCGAAACTGTACAAAACCATATTATTTACAGTCATTTAGTATTTATTGTCTCCATTTGCTTCTATATTTTATCAGCATCCTGTCTGTCATATAGCTAACACCAAGATACAGATCAATACGCCAGCATATTCTGGACATTATTCAGATTCAAATGAAAAAATTTAGATGCAAGTTTAAAAAAGTCAATTGCAAATTCAAAAGTGCAAATTATGTATTTATAGTTGCATTTCAAATGTGTATGTGTGCATTACTAAATATATTATTAAAGAACATACAAGTGATAAAATATTCCACTTTCGTTCTTAATATCTAATATTTATGTTACCCTTCCCTAAGGCGCCGGGTACGATGTGTACATCGTTTAGGTTGAGTACATCACAAATAAACATAAAGAAAAGTACAATATATCAGTGCCTCCACTTCTTTATGAATTTTCAGACGTATTTATGAACCGCAATTGAGTAATTAAACACAAACAAACAAAGTCACTTTTAAACCAAACCAAGAGCGTTTACTGAACAGGTAGCATGAAATGCATGCACAACCACCAATCACTCAACCTCGGTTTTAAATTTCTTAAATCAACTGCAGTCTTAACTGAATTTTTAAAGCACTTTTGTTTTAAAGTTTATCGTTGGTGCACATGAGGAAGAAAAAAAACAAACAACTCAATCCACGGCAAAAAAATATCCGTGAGTAAGATACCCAGGGTCTCCTGTTTAGCCCGAATCCTGTCTGTCAGCCAAGACGAAACACTCCAGTAATTTACACACGAACGTGTTTTGCACAAAACGCAGTCCAGTAATTTACACACGAACGTGTTTTGCACAAAACGCAGTCCAGTAATTTACACACGAACGTGTTTTGCACAAAACGCAGTCCAGTAATTTACACACGAACGTGTTTTGCACAAAACGCAGTCCAGTAATTTACACACGAACGTGTTTTCCACAAAACGCAGTCCAGTAATTTACACACGAACGTGTTTTGCACAAAACACAGTCCAGTAATTTACACACGAAAGTGTTTTGCA